>CM070753.1:3283857-4483857 GCA_036346245.1 Bonia amplexicaulis
TCATAGTCAGGTTGTACATTCTGTAATTTTTTTTCTCAATAGGGCATCCATACGAAGATTGTGTTATCATTCATTTTTTTGAACAGAAAATTTCTTTAATTGTTTTGTTCGTGGGTAGCTAAACTTATGTTCCCTTAATTGGTTCGATATGATTTTGTAGCTGGTATTGTCATCGAGGAGAAAAACTGGCCTCCTTTTCTGCCACTCATCCACCATGATATTGCCAATGAGATACCGAGTCATCTTCAAAGAATGCAATACTTCGCATTCGCATCATTTCTTGGTATGCTTCCTTCCGATTCACAAAATTGCTAATTCTTACACTTCGATGAAGAACCTTCTTTTTTAAAAAGTCATAGTGGCCAAGCATTTTTTCCATATCTTAGGAGATATTATTTTATTTCACAAAGATCGCATTTCAGTTAGTTAACTTTTTTTTTGTCTGTGGGGTATGAACCAGCTGTAAGATGGGCAAGGAATTTTGTTCAAACTTCAAGGCATGGACGCTGAAATAATTTGTCGCGTGTGTTTTACAATAAAAAGCATATAATTTGATCATTTAGATGCATTTCTTCAGTTGTCAGCCATAGCATAACTAAACATGTTGGCAGAGGCAGTTGTTAATGTCATTAAGGGTTATATTGTTGTATGCCTGCATTACCGAGATTACAATGTATATTAAATGAGGTTTCTAAAACACAGGTATTTTAGTTTCAAATTTTATGAGGAGCTAATGCCATTCCAATTCTTTTCTTTAAAAGGTAGAAATGGGAGGCCATAGTGAGAATAAATCTTCCTCCTATATTGCGTATAAATATATTGTCTGTTTTATTTCGTTATCAGCAAAACTAAGAAAGCTTTCTCTGGCATTGAATAGGGTTGGTTTGCTGTCTCTTCTGGAACATCATTGCAGTTACTTCAGCTTGGATCAAGGGTGAAGGTAATACTCAAGCCCTTTTGGTATTGCCTGTGCAATGTGCATCTAGAAAATTAATTAACACTTATTTATGAATGGTCTATCCATTTTCAGGTGTGAAGATCTGGTTGCTGGCAATCATCTACTTCATCTCTGGGGTTCCTGGTGCATATGTGTTATGGTATCGCCCTCTTTATAATGCTATGAGGTATATATATTTGAAAGCTTATTGTATTATTGTGGTATGTCTCTTCCCTCCTGCTTTTTGCATATGGATAAATAACATTTTCTGGCAACTTGTTTTGTAGGACTGATAGTGCGTTGAAGTTTGGACTGTTCTTCTTGCTTTACTTGGTAAGTCTTATGAGTCGCTTACTTAAGAATGCCTTGGTTTATCTGTGTTATGTTTAATGCTCAATAATTTAAAACCTATTTGAATATGATGCTCTAACTTTCTGTCTTTACAGCTTCACATTCTTTTCTGCGTATTTTCTGCTGTGGCTCCTCCCGCTGTCTTTGAGGGAAAGTCTTTGGCGTAAGTTTCTTGCTTGTTTATATTCTGTCGAGGGCATTATGAAGACTGAAATCAGTGACCTCCATAGTACTTGCATTTGATACAAATGGCTTTTGCTATGATAATGTCAGTGAGACAGGGGCATGAATTGTATGTTGTTGCGCATTTTGATGCACCTGTAATAACATACTAAAATTTGTAGATGAGCATTGTGAAACAAAGCTCCACTGTGTAGTTTCCACTAGATTGCATAGACCCTATTTTTGGGCTCACCTTAATCGAGTCCCTGAATTCTATGCATCCTTCGTTTCTTCCATACAAACATAAAATGTTTCACTTCCTCATAATATGGGATTTCATGTTCCCATGATCAGTGCGTATAAAAAGGCTGTGATTCAGAAGATCACTGAACTATTCTTGTGGCACTGTGTGGTGGTTCTTCCATGAACTTTTTCATGGACTGACTTTTCTTATGCTCTTGTAGAGGAATTTTGCCAGCGATTGATCTTATCAGCGTGAATGCTTTGGTGGGGGTAAGTGCAGCACCTTATTGTTAGCCAACTACATTTGTGTCTAACTTAGATACACAGTTTTGAACTTTTGATGAAAATTACCAGCGTAGCTTTCAGATTCCTGGTGCCAAAGAGTTCTTTGGCTGGCCAAGTAATTCATATAATTCTTTTTTTGAATTCATATAATTCTTTGTGCAGATATTCTACTTTGTTGGATTTGGATTGTTTTGCCTCGAGTCGTTGCTCAGCATCTGGGTTATCCAGGTTAGTCTTCTGACGAGCAATCGATCTGATTTTCCGAATTAACTTAAAGTGAATTATCTGAGTCCTTTTGGAATTATGCATGCAGCAAGTGTACATGTACTTCCGAGGAAGTGGGAAGGCTGCAGAGATGAAGCGTGATGCAACTAGGGGCGCTATGAGAGCAGCATTTTAATTGTCGCATCTCAGATGATAGGTCTCAAGCATAATTGCGTGGATAGATCGTGCCATAAACAAAAGAATATGTTTTCCTTGGTTCTGACTATAGATCTTAAATTGTTAGTAGGTTGCTGTGATGTTACAAGTGACATCGTATAACTTGTCTTCTTTTCTTACCAATATAGAGAATGTGCAGTTGTTTACAGCTTATGATCTGGCCTGGTTGTTACAGCTTATGTTTTCCATTTCCGGTCTTGAGAAAGTATATATATGGAGTAATGGAGGTCTTCTTGACACTAGTAATGGAGGTTTGGATCAACTAGCGCTGCAAGTAAAACTGAACATATTTTTATCTTAAAAAGAAGCATCACTCTCTTTTTAACCGTGGAAGTCAATGGGTGAACGCAAAATTAGAAATGAAGCAAAATTGATGGCCAATCTCTAGTTCCAGTTGTCTTATTCAGAGGAACACAGCCAGCCACCTGCACCTCTTCAGCCAATCTTGGTGTTGTCCCTGCCAAACACGAACGTCGTCGCCCAGTTCACTGCCACGTAGAACCTGTTCCTCCAGCTCACCACCCGCGTCAGGTACGCCGACCGCCACATCAGCCAGCTGACGAAGCCTTCGCATCGCGTCAAACAAACCGTGCTTCCTATTGTAAATAATACGATATAAGTAAATATTGAGATTTAATTTTAGTATAATAAAGCATATTTTCAGTACTATATAAATGATAATAATTGCATATAAACATGTAATTTTTTCATATCATTTATACAAGAGAATATATTTAAAGCATGCAAAAAGGTTACTACCGAGAAGAGCATGTAAAGTATTCTCATGAACCAGGGGTTAACTTAAACTAGCATAAAGCTTAAGTTTTAGTTTTTGCTCTCAGAGCAGAGTTGCTTAAGACTTTGATCTTTGACTTTCTTAATACTTTGTCTATACTCTTCACCAATTGATAAAACAGCTAAAAATTAGGATTTGAGCTCTAAATAATGCATCACTTAACGTATCACTTAACAGTCACTCAAATTGCATATTCTAAGCACTTTCAAACTTTTGGTATAACAGAAGTTTCCAAGAAATTGACTACAAAATAGTATTCTGACCGACAAATAAAGATGATTAGGTAAAATAATTATAGATACTCAAAACAACAAAGGAGCAAAACCTCTGTGATCTAATCTGAAATCTGAAAATTAACTACTGCACAACTTGTAATCATAGATCAAGATGACACCTCGGACTAACCGAAAATGATAACTCGAAGTGCTAGTGAACAGAAGTGAATAACTCAGGCAGAGCTCAAATCTAAATTAGTTGTACAGATCAATTTCAGTATTAGACAAATTCTTCATTGAGCATTAAGCCCACAACCCACAAACATTACAAGTAATGTCTCTCAATACTAGAAAAATTCATAGAATGTAAACAACTAGTACGACTCACAAAACATATGATGCGCAAAGAGTAGTCGAGAATCTCACTGAGCAGATGGCACTCGAAGCCACCAAGAAGAACAATCAAGGCACAACCGAATGTGCTGACCCAGAAAACCTAACGCCCCGCTGTGCCGCGGTGAGAGGGCGTGGTAGTCGGAGATACAATGCCTCCCTTTGCCGTTCAAGACACACTAAAACCAACAAAGTCGAGGTGAAGGAATACCGCACAAGAACACCGAGAAGCACCGGCCCAGTGCATCTTGTTGCTGAGCACCAGGGACCGCAGATCACCGTTGATAGTAGTGGTTATGCAGCGGAGAAGTAGCCCTAAGTACCAAGCTCCAAAGCTAAATCGGGAAGAAAATAATGGATTGAAGAGAAACTCACTAGATCCTTTCCCCGACGCTTCTCAAGGGAGGGGCAACCTCCGTATATAGAAGAGAGGAGGAGGAGGGAGAAGAGCTTGGTGCAATGGCCACCAACGGCCGGTGACGAAGCTCTCGGGCTGCAAGCACTGCCTCATCTCGTCGAAACCGTTGCCACCCCGAAGACCGGATCCACCAAGTGACGCGCTACTGGGAGGAGACTAGGTCTCCTCCCCTTATCTCTTCGGGTCGATCCACCGATAGATGGGTCCTCTTCCCCTTTTCTTTTTCATTTCTTTCTTTTCTCAATTAAAAAATTACCAAAATACCCTCGTAAAACACAACACTATGTACATGGAAAGGAAATATATACTAGTGGAAATGGAGACCTAAAGGATCCCGAGAAGAGAGAGTCGCGCTCGCTTGCGCGTGCCGTCTATTCATTCCCCTACCCCTGCTCCTTCGGTGGCGGCGGCAAGCGGCGGTCGGCTCGGTGCGTGCGGCGGGCGGCGAATCAGCGGCGGCGGGATCGGCGTCGGCGGCGGAGCACTGCGGAGCGACGGAGCTCGGCGGTGCCGGAGCCAGCGAGCTTAGCGGCTGCGGGCCGGCGGAACTCGGGCGGCGCTTGGCCAGGCGGCGGCGGCGGTGTTTTGGGAGAGACCGGACGAGGCGGTGGGGACAAGGTGGTCGGCGCGGCGCCGGGCGTAACGGCTTTAGGCGGGCTGCGGCTCGGTGGCGTCAGCGAGCGGGGCGGCGGCGGCGGCCTTGGGCCCGAGGCAACGCGGCTTTAGCGTGTGGCACGGGCGAAGAGCGCGTGGCGGCCGCCAGCGGCGGCCTCGGCGCGGGCATGGGGCGGCGGCGACTTGGTCCATTGTCTTGAACACGTCGGTGTCGGCGGAGTTCGCCACGGCCAGCGCGCGGCGGCGGAACAGTGCGACGAGCCGCTCCTTCCATTGCTTCGGCGGCGGCCCGGCGGCGGCTTTAGGCGGTGACTTCGGGGTCAGCGCGTGCAGGGCGACGCGCGAGGGGGGCTGGCTGTCGGCGGCCAGATTCACGCACGGCAGTGTACGATTTTTCCTTTTTTTTCTTTTTTTCAATCTACGATGCAATCAACATCTACTATTTTATGTAATCTACCGATCGACATCACGGTAGATTAGAGCGGATTTGCACCGTAGAAAATTAATCCAAAAAGCGAAATCTTCGGATTTAGAGCGATCTAGATATAGATAATTCAATCTACTAATGCTTCGATGATTACCTTTCAATTCACCGGAGCGATTCATGCTGATAACTTGTTGAGGAACCATCGCTGGCGACCAGTCCGATCAATTCCTCTGATATGCAAAACAGATCAATCACAGAAAAACAGAAATAGTAGATTGAAACTCAGAGATAGAGAGAATTCCTGATCTTTCTTTATTGCTTTCTTTTCTTATACGTATATATAAAATAGCTAATAATATTTTTTATTTATAGCCTAATAGTGAGATGTCTATTATGAACCAAGACTTAAAGCTAAATCAGGTTTCTTAACTGATATCACGGTACAGTACCGCTGCACCACCCAGTAGGTCCTGCGATGTTCTGCAGTAGTTGACTAGTTGTTTGGACATGTACCGATCTATCACGCCATTGTACTTCCTCCTAACTCTCTGTGTACCGTGTACGTACGGACTACGGACGCATGCAGCTGGCGCTAGCTCGCCAAGTGTGATGTGTTAGAACTGTACGGTCTACGTAGGGGATTTCAACTTTTTGCTACTCTTAAGATTGGTCAATTAACTCTGTCACTTACATGTGGACACGTCTGAGTCACTGAAAGCAAACCAGAGTGACAAATCTATTGTCACTTTACTCATAAGAGTGCCTCAAATCTATGGGTATGCAGCGGAAAGAGATATACTACTACTCTTAGATGCTAGGATATCTACTCCTGTAGCTAGCTTCTCTAGTGGATGGATGACAATATGAGACGAGAAGCTTGTCGCTCATGTGTTCATTTTCAGTAGTAATACTTTCTCTGTTCAAATTTATATAACATATTTTTATATATACATGTATTGAATATAGTACTTAGAGATAATAATTATTGGTAGTCTAGTCATTTTCATATCTCTTTGGTTTATATTGTCCCGCTCGTTTAGGCTTCAACTTTTGGCTTCTAGCTTCTAATTTCTTAATTTTGTCTTTTTCTTGGCTTTTTGGCTTTTTTATCCTTTTTTTCTTATATTACATTGCATTGTATGTGATAGGCTAACATATTTTTTCTATTTTAAATTTTTTGTAAATTTAATTACACAAAAAGGCACCAACAGTTACAATGTAAAATAAAACTCAAACAATAAAAAAAGTTCCTTGTAGTCGAGCACACCAATATAACGTGTCAACAGATATCATAAAGATCTGTCGTCTCAGACAGTAACGACTCATCTACTACTTCCTTGTAGTCGAAGGAAGAAGTTCGAGGATGCTAGCGTAGGCCAATCGAATAGTCGATCCATCAATCGATGATTTTAATGGCCTTGTCTGCTTTTGGTGCGATTCAATCTGGAAGGTACATGGCAATCAATACGAACACGACGAATAGGGATAATTTATGATATACCACCCGTGAAAATGACGCAGCCTAAAATATCACTTTGAAGAATAACTCCTACTATATATCATTTCAAGGAAATTTAGATTCGCCATACACAATTTCCTCTATTTTATTATAAATTAAAGCATTTTCACTTTTTTGTGTTATGGAAAATAACTATTTTGCCCATATATACCATGTGTTTCATAATTCTAAGAAATACTACACAAGCCATACAACCGAACCATCCTTTTTGTTACAGTGCAATCAGGTCCCTCTATGTGTCAACTCTATTAGTTTTTTGTAGAAAGAGTACTGTAATGTAATATGGGTTTGAATCTATAAACATGATTATATTATGTGATGACTGATGAGGAACGATGCTTTATATATATACACATACATACATATCTAATTTTAGACTATAGTGCTCGGGTATCAAAGAGAACTCGTTATTTTTACTCTCTCTATATATTATGGAAAACGAGGGGAGCTACTAATTCATTCATTGAGAATGACATATTTTTATTTAAAAAGGCAAAATTTTAGTTTGGTGGGTGTTGCGGATCTCTTGTCGTGCTCAGAGTGTTCAAAAAGGCAAAACTTTGCCATGCCTTTAGGCCGATCCTTCAGCATGGCTTTCATGGACCTGAAGTAAGGCCGGTCCGCATCGTCCAGATTGACACAGCATGCGGACTACGGATAAATGAAAGTGGCCTAGTCTTGGAGTCAGTCGCACTAGGATCGAAGCAGCTTGAGTGGTATTCCGAGAACTCATAAAATATGACAAACATGGCAAAATAGTTTTTTTCTATAGCCAAAAAGATAAAACGGCTTTAATTTACAAAAAAGAGAGAAAGTAGTACACTAAATCTAAACTTTTTTAGAGTGTTACGTGATAGACTGTGATCGTTTCGGCTTCAGCTTCTGGCTTATTTTTTACTATTCATAAATTCGTCTTTTTCTGAAATTTTGTTTTTTTTGAGTTTTTTTGCCCGTTCTTTTTTTCTCGTATTCGTTTGCGTTGTTTGTGATGGACTAACATATTTTTTATATTTTTTAATTTTTTAAAATTTAATTATGTTAAATAAGTCTCTGTCATTCTGATGTTTTTTTTTACTACTACAGATCTTTTCACCATAAGCCATCAAAAATAAACCCAAATGATCACCACCAGAAACCATTCTTGGTATTCCAGGACACGTCATTCTTTCTAGAGTATACCACAAGTTGTCCCCTGACAAAATAATGCAGACGAGTTATGGAAGCACCGATTTTTTGTAGGCCCACGTCACGTTACGCTGCCAGCAAGCATGGGCCATAATATATTTCCTCCTCCTCTCTCTCTGTTTAATTTCTTTCTGAGAATACTATGCATTGGGGCATATTTTCTTAGGAAGAATATAGTTGGCATTGGAATTTAGTAAAAATAATAGTTAAAAACTAGATACTATAGTAAAAATCAAAAGTCGATAGACTTGTAACTTTGTCAAACAGACCACATATGTCGAGCGATCTATCACTCGCAACAGCCTAGCAATAAATGCCTTCTGCTCGTGACATGTCTCGCTTGCCCTACATGCTCGCATTATTTATCGATAAAATCCTTTAGGGTATGTTTGCAAAAGAGAATTGAGGCTTATCCGTGCTCTGTATAGTGGTGGACAAACAGGAGTTTGAAAATAAGGTGAAATAGTAGGGTTCAAAATGCACACGTTAACATGTCTATTAACCTAAAGTGGTAGTACTTATAGTTTATTTTTCAAAGGAATTGGGGGGTTTAAGTTTAGGGCATATTTGGAACGATGGAATTTCATAAGATCTTTACCGAAAATTAGCAATGAACAGTTCGATATGGGCATGAGTTTAAAAAAATATTCGTTCCAAACTAGGACTAGCCGGGCCCCACCCCATGGGAAGTCCACCCTTGCAGCTAGACAAGCACTGGATTTTTTTTTTATGTAATCTCCTGGGGGTCGTCTACACTTATTTCTTCAAAAAAGGTTAATCCAAGTTAATATAATCAGATATTGATCGTTTCCTTGCTTTAGCAAAGCAAAGGTGATGTAGGTAGGTGAATGATCAAATTATGTGTTCTATATGACATTTGGCAAGTGGCAATAATTGGGCAAATTGCCACTTGCCAGACGCCACTGCAGCGTTGCTGCACCACGCGGCACTCAACTAATCAATTAACCAGTTAGCTCGTGCGCTAACAGGTCAAAATCTCCTCTGGCTCGCTTGCTTAGGTCACGATATTAGCCATCTATAAACTTTGTCACGTAAGACATAAAATAATATAGAAAAAGTAATAATCGTCTGTAACATAATAAATAAGACATATTATATTATAAAAAAATTGTATATAAAGACATACAAAAAGACAACAAATTATATGAGTATTTTTAATACCGTCTATAGCTGACATAAAGGATATTATAAACAACATTTGTTTATACCATTGTATATGCCCTTAGCGAGGAAGGCTTTGACATATTAGCATGGTTCATCAGGACATCTTCAATAGTACTATTTTAACTGTCTCTTAGATATATCACATCAGTAAATCCTTATATAGAGGAGAGAAGAGATAGGGAACAAGAATGTGCTATCTCTTATGCAAAAGACAATATGTGCATACAAACTAAGACAAATGGTAATAAAGTGTGAGGAAAAATATGATGGAAATAATATAAAATAATTTGAGAATTTAATTTGAGAGATTAACTGTTGGAGATGTTGTCTCTAGTGCTATCTTTAAATAAGATAAAAGCTTAGAGATGACCTTAAGGGCATTTTCAATAGTGTCATTTCAGTTGTCTCTTAGCTATATTGAATAAGTAAAATTCTATGTGAAGGAGAGAATGTGAGAAAAGATAATGTGTTATTTCTTGTGCAAAAGACGATTTGACCTCGTAAACCAATGTAAATAGTGAGAGTGTGTGAGGCAAGACATTATGGTAAAAATAGTATAAAATGGTTAGATGAATAATTTACTGTTAGAGTTGTTGTCTCTAGTATTGTATTTAGGTAAGATGGAAGTCTTAAAAACAACCTTAAGAGACAAACCATTGTACAATAGTGACCCTTTAGCTATCTTTTAGCTATACCACGTCTAATTTCTATGTGGGAGGAGAAATGATGTGAGGAAAGAGAATATGCTATCTGTTATGCAAGAAACAATCTAAACACAAAAGTCGACGTAAATAGTAATGAAGTGTGAGAGAGAAACATGCTGAAAGTAATATAAAATGGTTAGATAAATTAATTTTAGAGGTAAACTGTTGGAGATGTTTTCTCTCGTATTATTTATAGATACAAAAATAGAAGCTTTAGAGATGGCTTTTAAAAAAATAAATTATTGTATACACACTTAGAGACAGACTATTTTATATGGCCCGATAGGGTTTTGCGAAAGCCAAACGCGATTGGGAAGGCATTAAGGGCTTGAGGGTGACACCGGCTGCTAGCTCCTGCTGCCTATCGATCACCTAAATCCAAACCAACACCAAACCTCCCCCATCAGGCAATCGCCAGTCCCAGCACCCCAACTCTTACCTTCCCCTCTCCCACCTCCGACGGTTGGCACTAGGCAGTGACGCGATCACACAAACCGACGTTTTATACCCTTCCCGTTGAATTTTGTTCTTTCTAGAAAACCTACATGGATGTAAGACCTGTTCTAACATCAAGCGGTATTAGCCACTTGACTCTTTGCACAACGGTAAAAGCCACTCCAACATACACTATGGCATTACTTTTTTTTAGTCTGTGACTGATGATTTTTTTTGTTATGATTGATAGATTTTATCTACGTTTTCTAAGATGGCAGCGAATGGTGTATATGGATTTAGACTCAAAAGTCATTTGGAGAATCCGTTTCAAAGAACCGCTCTATTTGTTTCGATTTTCGGAGAAGTGAAAAGTCTAAAGGCCACGCTCCATCTGACCTATGGCTGCGGCTTTTCGTCTGTTGGCTAAAATTACACTGTAGTGGTGGTTAGCTTTTTCTTAGTCATTTAATTAAAGAAAATGAAGAAAAATGAGAAGAAAATGAGAAGAAAAGAGCATAAGTAAAAAAGCCTAAAAGATCAAAAATCTAAAATTATGATGCTAACGTATTTTAAATAACTTTTAGCTTCGGCCTTCGGACTTTGAAGCCACTTGAATCAGGGCCTAAAACATCAAACATTGTGGTCCACATGGGACATATGGAGGCGTTAAATTCCCCGTGGGGCATGAGGTCCACGGCAGTGATTAACCAGTGCATGCGATTGAATTTTTATGATTTATGATTGAATTTTTACTGTAGCTGACTAAAAATACTTCTGATGAATTTTTACTGTAGCTGACTAAAAATACTCCTGATGGTGACTTATTTGGTATAATTAAAATTTAAAAAATTTAAAAATGAAAAAACGGGTTAGCACAGTAAGTATAATGCAAACAGATACGGGAAAAAAGAACCGGCAAAAAAGTTCAAAAATCCAAAAAATCAAAGAAAGACGAAATTCAAAAATAGTAAAAATAAACTAAAAGTCAGAAACTCAAGCTCAAACATCCTTACTATTTTAGCTACCCCTACCCGCTACCACCCCACTCCTACCACACCACCATCAATGCGATCCCTACTCTCCGCCTTTGCCCCTGTTTATTTTAGATGCTGTTTGTGATTTTTATTTAGAAAAATAAAAAATAATATGGATATGTAGTTTTTTGAAACGGTTTTTCTATTTCGCTACTGTCTCACTCTGAGAATAAGACAGAGAGTCACAGGTATATCACACACCTTATTTCTCTCTCCGGTTAGGTGCATGTATCTCTCTCACTTTCTCTACCATCATGTCCTTCTTCTTAAAGTCAACTATTATTTATTTTCAATAAAAAAATCATAAATCACATATAAAAATCACCAGTAAAAACAAATATATACGCCCCTGTTCCTCCCCCTCCCCTCCTGCGTCTCGTCACACTGCTTACTGGCTCCTCGCCATTTCTTACCACAGCACCTCGCATCTTCGCAGTACTGCCAGTATATATACACGAGCAACACACAGGCAGCTTGATTATATTATACCACTACCACCACCGCACTCAAGCTCCGGCAGTACGTCGTAGTGGTTTGCCGGCGGCGGGCGGCGAGAATGGTGTTCTTCTGCTTCCTGGTGGACCAGCGGCGGAGGGTGCGGAGCAGCAAGCCGGCGGCGGGGATCTGCTCGCGGTGCGGCGGCTGCGCGAGCGTCGCCGACATGGAGACGGCCACGCGCGTCTGCTACCTGCTCACCGTGCACCGCAGCACCTGGCGCGCCATCATCTGCACCTTCTGCGGCGCCATGCTCAAGTCGTACCGCCACTACAGGCTCTACTAACTAGTAACCAGCGTAACCAAAAGCTCTACCATTGCTATTGATATAATAATAATAATCGCCTCCTGCGGCTTGCTAGGTGTAGTGATGTGTTCGTTGCTCGGTGATTATGCATGCGCGCAAGTACGGGCATCATTTCATTCTTGACGGAGTATTTAGTATTGTTAATTTTCCATGTGCTTTTGGAGATTGTAATGGCATCTTGTCTCGATCTGTGCATATGTATATAGCAGTGATCTTTCCTCTACAATAAGCTGATTGTTGCATTGCCTTCTCTTCTTTTTGGTCTCTTAGTATCTTTCTCAAGGATACAGTAGTATTAATTAGTACTCTTTTTGTTCTTTTTTACTTACGTTTTCGACTTTTCAGTCTTTAATATACGATTTTATCTGTTACTTTTTATACCTTTACTATAAGATATACTTATAAAATTATAATATTATAAAAATATTCTTAACGATAAATCTAATGATATAATTTTTAACGTGTAGTTAATTTAGATAATTTTAAATCTATTAGTGATCAAATCTTAGAAAGTTTGTTAGTGATCAAATTTTAGAAAGTTTGACGGCACGAGTTTTAGAAAATAAAGGGAAAAACGGGTAGTACATCTTTGAGATCTCAGGCAAAAGAGAGAGCAGTGCTAAGATCTTATTAGTATTACTGCAATAATTCCTCTTGGCTAGCATGACTGTTCATACATTTTCTGTCTCCCCTCCATACCATGAACGTGATTCCTCACACCTTTGGTCTTTTGATGAGAGGGCCTCTTGAGATATTTCAAAATAAATAAAGACATTATTTTTGTGCTATTCCTTTTTTCCTCGGCTCTTAAAATTGAAATCTTTTTGTGCTATTCATGAGAATTTTTTTTTCAAATCTAACCCTCTCTCGAGCACGGAATTATGTAAAACCGAAATGTAGCAAATCCACGTCCGGGAGAACGGAAACACATTTTCGTGCTACAGTACCACAGGTTTTCTACAATAGCTATTTTCCGTGCTCCTTGGCACGGAATTTAAAAAACCTTGTTATAGTGCTGTGAAAATGTAATTTCTGCACTCTTCAAGCGCGAAATTTGTCACGTATGGATCTTGTGTAATTTCACGTTCGGGAGAGGGCTAGATTTATGAAAAATAAACTCAGGATGCTAGAACTGCAAAAGGTGACATCGGGGAGCCAAAATAATAAAGATTTCCTTAAACTTTCATGCTCTCATCGGGAGAAAGCAAAAGTATCCCCCGTTGCAAATGCACGGGCTTCTTTAACTCTGTTTTTTTCTTGGTATTATCTATAGAGTTATAACCATATTTTTTTACTTTTTCTATTTTTTTAATTAAATGTCTAAGAAAAAACTAACAGCTGCTGCCGTGTTATTTCAGTTAAAAGATACTCTCTCTGTCTAAGTTTATAAGTCGTATTTTCTCTAAACACGTAGATCAAGGAGATAGCAAAAATAACTAGATTACCTCTAATTATTATTTCTAAATACTATATTTAATGTATATATGTAGGTAATAGCAAGTAAAGCTATATATTTATTATGAGTATAAAGAGAACATCACATTAATTTTATATTAAAATAAAAAATACATCTTATATTTATAGATAATTTTTTTTAAAAAAATTACGCTCCCTAAATTTAGACGAAGACGGAGGGAGTAAATTTTTTTAAAAAATTACGCTACATAAATTTAGACGGAGACGGAGGGAGTAAAAGTTGCACCGAAAAGTCACAACATTTTTAATCGGGACCAAAATCTATGCTAGACCGACCGCCAATTGATAAGCATTAACTTTGTCATGCCAGATCATTTAGATGTGGACCTCCAGTACCAAACAACTGGTTTAATTTCGTTGGCCCACGAACATGCAGCAACTGCTCTGGCAGTCCAGTCATTAGTAGAGGTGTAAATAGAGTGGATATAAAAAGATATTGTTTATTTCGTGTTATTTTTTATATTTTTTTATCAGAGTCGAAGTCGGATAGGTATAGTATCGGATACGAATACGAATGTGGATATTCTTGGTCACGAATACAGAGCGAATACATGCCACTCCGAATACGGTTAGTCTCGGTCACGATTATTTAGTCGGATGATGCGCGAAAGGAAATTTCACATGATGACAGGGACAAATTAAGCAACTAGTAAATTCTAACTAGCAAAGTAGCAAGTAAATAGTAGAGACTAGTTAAACAAATAATAGCTAACTACCTACATACCACATGGTTCGAAAGTACGAATTGTCTATAACCAAGTAGTCAAGTACATCACTAGTTCATTTAAATTCATTACATTTACATCACACGATAAGTTCACAACAAAGAGCTTGTCTAGTAAAAGCCAGCAGCGAGCCAGCGAGCCATCTATAACCATGTTTTAGTGGAGCTTAGCCTCTATCATTATCTCGTCCTACAATAAAATATTAATTAGAACCCAAAATTATTGAATGAAGAATAGAAACCCTAAATTAATACTTGTACAGTAAACAGTATAACTAGATAAGTATATCGTTCGATTCCACTCACTATCAGTCTGTCACTGGAAGTAAATAACTATCAAACTAGAGAAGCAGTAACAGTGTATATATGATAAATTTCTGGATACATAACATCAAGGCCATTAACATGATGCAGTATACATGTCAGAGGATAGTCAATTTAATCAGTTGACAGCAAATGGTAGCCAATTTAATCAATTGACAGCAAAGACATAGGAAAAGATAGTCAATTCAATCATCACTGACCATATAAGTTCGAACAGTAAAATAGATAAAATAACTGGATTTTTTTGTATTTTTATTTGTAGAATTATCAAACCTCCACATTTATGTTTATAGTAGCACATTCTTTATCATCTAGCTCCAAAGCCAACTCATCAATAAGTGATGTTATCTTCTCCTTAGAATCTAAAATTCAAAAATAACATGAGGTTAATAAACAAAAGTTGTAAGCGATGCAATTAGTGAACTAAATGACTTATTATTTACCTTTTCTAGATGAAGATATCCAATCTTTTATATAAATTAGAGTCTCAACCACCTCGAGCTCTAATCAACCACCTTGGCAATCTTTTTTGTATCTCGCAGTTTGTACTCTGCATCAACCTGTTTTATTGACAAACAGTTCAGGTTGTTCAAAGAGATAGTTAATTAAGATATTAGCAGGATAAAATTTTATGGAAGATACCTCGGTGGCTCTCAGTTCATCCATCACTTTCTTTAATTTGTTGTATTCTTCCTTTGTTTTGTCAAGCTCATCTTTACGGTCGTCCATCATCTACAAGTTACAAACATATTCACATTACCTGTTCAAAAAACACAACAGTTCAGTAATCTTCTTGAGCTTTCTTCTCAATCTCTTTGAAAATAGACATCATCTTCTCCTTTTCAGCAAGATGCTTTTCTTTTTCTTTCTTGGACTCCTCAATGCCCTTGGTTAACTTTTTCACCAACTTCTCACATGTAGTTATTTTAACTTTGTGGCGGTTGATATCTGAGTTTGTTTTGTCAAGTTCCTGATTTTTGAGGCATGAGATCATAAATATCTGAGTGAAGCACTTCCACTTGTAGCAGCCATCTCAAATTATCAATATTCTGCAACCAAATCAGAAGAAGATTAGCCCAGCTATGGACTACATGTCCTAATTTATTTATTTTTTTTACAAAAGGCTATTTTTTAATTGAAACTATAACTTCAAAAACTCAATTTTGCTTTTCTAAAATTATCATAATTCTAGTAATATTGCTCATTCAAAACAAAACATCAAGGAAGTATACCAAAATCATGGTCTATTAGTTTCTTTCTATCTAAATATATGGGCTCTTAGCCATGACTAGAACACGATTACACTAGAAATACTATAACTCAAATGTCTAAATAAAGATATGAAGGAAAACCACGCCACAGGACAACTGACAATAGACAACCTTTAGTGTGTTCAAGATTACAGAAAGCTCAAACTTACAGCAGTTGGGGTCAAAGAAGACCAAGAAGCAGCAAACTCTGCTACCCAAGGTACTACTGTTGTTGCGATGATTACTGACTAGTGAATTTGATAGATGGTCATAGCGTCTCTATTCTGAACTGTCCAGTGACTAGTCATTATTGAACTCTGCATCGTTTACTACTGCTCCACACTATTTAGTGAGTACTGATTGCTGAACTATGAGATGGTTATGGTGTGTACCAAGTGTAGTTTAACAATTGCTGCAAGAGTGCCCTTGAAATTGTCTATGATGAACTGATTAGATTCTACAAACTTTACATGCCGAATTCTATGTGCAAACGATGTAATAGTTCATTTTGCAGTAGTTTTTCATAGGCTCTTCTGCTAAAAAAAATCTAAGTATCAGTCTAGTTTACGGACATGGTTGCAACAACTGAATGCTGAGAATATAATAACCAAGGTTACAGAAAGTTCAAGATTTAGTCTTCAGTATGTGGATTGCTTGATTTGCTTCCAGTGGAGCTATTAGTCAGCCTTTTTCAGTATTTCTTTAACAATCTGTCACCAACATTGACAGATAACAAATCAAATGTCTAATATCATCCCAAGAAAGAAGTTTAGTAATTTACACATACCGAAAAAACGACATCAACCATAGAGATAAGCTAATTCGGATACATTTCCAGTAACATCAGTAATTGGAACACTGCACTGTTTGCACATATGTGAAAGCTTGTAAGGTAAAAGCTTATGGGAGGCGACCAGGCGAGAGCCGGCGGCGGCGGCGTTCCGTGGATAATATTGGATGCCCTCCTGAGACCTGAATCCTAATCTCCTCAACTGAACACGGGACACAGTCACACCGGAGAAGGGAGCAGAGGAGGCCGGCTTGGGTGCTCACCTTTGTCTCACCGGATGTGGCCAGAGGATTGGAGAAGAAGCCAAGAAGGCGCGGCGATGCATGGGGAGGAGGGCGGACGGCGGCCCCTCCGGTTTAGGGAAGCGGCGCGGCTGGTTTGTAGGGGCGGGTGGGCGGCGGCGGCGTGGGTGGGGAGGAGGGCGGGCGGGCGACGGCGTCAATCTATGGGGCGGAGAGGCAGGCAGTGGCGGTGCCGGTCTGCGGGGCCGGAGAGGTGGCCAACGCAAGTCTGTGGGGAGGAGAGACGGGCAGACGGCGGTGCAGGAGTGGGACTGTGGGAGGAGGACCGAAGGCGGCGAAGGGCGAAGGAGGAGACGAGGAGTAGATGAAGATGAAGCTGCTCTGCTCGATGACCTTGATCTGATTTTTTTTGGGCGCCGCAGCAGCTGCTCCCGCTCGCTAGGGTTAACTGAGCGTCGGCGCGATCTGATTTTTTCGATCGCTCCCGCTCGCTAATCCGGATTGGGCCATTGGTGGGCCATGGGAGTTTACCGGATAATAATCCGGTAACTATCCCGAAAAATACTCGGATAGCTCCGTATCCGTCAGACAATGTCCTTTTCGACTCCGTTTTCGTATCCGACAGAAAATGTCTTTTCCGACTCTGTTTCCGTATCCGACAGAGAATGTCTTTTCCAACTCCGTTTCCGTATAAGACAAAAAATATCCGACTCCGTTTCCGTATCCGACAAAACCTTCGGATATCCGAAAATATGCTCTAAATTATATCTAAATTAAAACGGACGGATGGTTGGTCAGAAAATATACCCTCCGTTTGCACCCCTAGTCATTAGTACAAGTTTACAACCGTCGTCAGATCAGGTCATTCTCAAGCTGTCAAAAGGGCATTCCTACGGTGGTGGCCGGTAAGCAATGTCCACGGTACACATGTGCAACTAAATAAATGTACTCACTGTACGTTCTCAACATAAAAGGCGGTCAATCCTGCATACGAGTTCGTTGTAATCTTGCTTACGAGTAGTAAGGTTTAAACTCCTGCTTGATTGTAAAAAAACCATAAAAAAAAAGTTGATCAGCATATCTGCAATGCACGGTACTCTAAATAAATGGAATTAAGCTACAATCGCTATGTCTGAGTAACTTAATCCCACCTCGATGGGGAAGGCGTCGAGAAGGTGCTTACAAATGGAAGGACAGAGAGATCCTCTCCGATGTTATCTGGTGCGCCGCCTGGTACGGCGCGGTGGGACGAGCCGAGTCCGCCGTCGCCGATGCCCGCGGGACACGCCGCTGCGCGTGGCCGGCTTCCCGGCCGGACGTGGCCAAATTCTACACGGTGGTTGGTTGTTGGTTGCATGACTGCTTGGTTGCGACGGTTTTGAAAGGATTCGACAGACGTTTCAAACGCAAACAGGAATCGGTCCGTACGACGTGGCCAGACCTGGAGAAATTTGTCGACCAAAATTGCCTCTGGTGAAGACAAATACCCCAGGTAGACTGCATGTGTTCGTTCTAACTTCCACCTGGCATGTAGCTGTGGAGCATTCGTCTTTCGATTCGCCTTGTAGTAGCATCATCCCATGGCGCATGGCGTCGCTCCGATCTCGACAAATAAAGTGGCCGCCTTCGGGTTTCAGAGAAAGCGGCTGGCAGAATCGATGAACGCCACCGCGCGAGAGCACAGCAGCGAGCAGCTTTGAGATCCACGTGATTGGCTGCCGTCTCTAGCTGCACACTACACGGAACTCGCAAGTGACAGGAAACATTCGGCCGGGCGAGCAGCAGGACCGCTAACGTCAGCATAAATACACGGTAGACTAAAAAATCCAGTGACCTATGTGGAGTCCAGTCACTATTCCAAATGACGATAACCTCCTGTCACTATTTGAAATGGCGATTGACCTATGTGGAGTCCAGTCCAGTGTGGTACTCTGTTGGCAATTGAATTGGTGGCATTTTCTCTATCGCCAATTGAACCGTCGACAGAGAAATTATCACCAATTGATCTGGCGACAGAGGATCTATCGCCAATTGGACTGGCGACATAAACGCACCTTTTTTTAAAAAAATGTTTTTATATTTATTTTTGGTGAATGTACCAATGCTTAAATAAATTACAAAAATAATCCTCTGTCGCCATTTGGATCTAGGGTCAAGGGCTAGATGGTAGATGCCAACTTCTGTTGCCATTTGAAATGACGACAGAGAGATCAATCGGCAATAGAAATGGCGACAGAACCCCGCACCCTCTGTTGCCTCTATAAGCCTGGAGAACCAACCGAAGTTCATTTCAATTAAGTACAAATAGACAACAGGAGAATTGTAGAGGAGAAGAAAACATGGCAGGCAGGGGTGGAATCCGTAGGTGTGGGAGGGGATGATGGGCACAAGCTGAGTTTCGAGGCCGTAACCCTTACCTCGAAAACACAAGCGTCTAATCTGTTTGTTCCTATTTTTTTCTCAAATTCGTAAACTAACGGTAATTTTAAACTTATGTTGATAATTTGTTAAGTTATCGGTGGTAAATTAGGGTCCAACGGATGATAATTTATGTGACTTTCGTCTGGTAATTCATTAAAAATTCAGATAATAACTTTTATTTTTTTAGTTGTATTTTTTGAATTTCTTGAGTTATACGACATAATTTAGTGGTAAATGTTACGAATAGAAGACCAAATATTTCTAAGATTATTCCATCAAAAGAAAAAAAAAAGTAAGTGCTCTATCATACTAAAGAGCAGGGGGTGTTACATATTTAATCTGTTATCTAATGAGATGGCAAAAAAAATTGAGGCATATGCTGTACGTTCATGGGTTGAATCCTCCGCTTGTCATATTGATGCGTTCTTTCCAGAGCTTGCCACGCCTATGAATTGAGCAGTGGCATTGCCCCAACATAAATACATTGCAATGATGCATAGTACAGGAATGAACAGTGAGCAGCAAGCAAGCAAATGAATCCCTTCAAATGGATAATTGGTCACTGTGCTATTCAATGAGTTCTTTCGATATGCTGAACTATCTAGTGAACGCTACATAATTTTCCTGCGCTACATAAATGTGTTCCTTTGATTTGGACACTAGATACTGAACTGAGAAGAACGTCTTTTTACTTGCTTCACCATCTTCTATTATAGATTATATTATGACCGCCCAAAAAAAATACACTTGGAACAGAACTGACCAATATCAGCATTGCTAGGATGATCCAGAAACATCATTCTGCTCGGGTGGAGATGCTGCATGTGCGTCTTTATGTTCATCTTCCCCGTGATTGCTTGATGGTTCAGTCAAATTTTCCTCCTCATTTGGAACATTTTCATTTATTGAGAAGGCCCCTTCAGCTGAATCGGCAATTGCAAGATTAGCTAAACCTGATGTTGGGACTGAGATAGAAGTGTCAGCATACTCTATGGCATCCATAGACAGGATCTCATCACCAGTATCAAACAAGCCCTCTCTAACCAAAGCAGAATAGAGGTCATGAGAATTGGTGTCTGGGTTTTGCAAGCTTGCAGTAAGTCCCATCTCATCGGAATTATCTGCTTCTGTTGATCTTTCATGTGCTGCTTCACCCGTCCCTCTCAGCATAACTGGGTTCTGAAGCCATCGTAAGGCAACTTCATTAGGGATAATCGGTAAAATTTGAATAAGGACAATAATTGCTTTTATGAATATCATATTCCCAAAATGGCACATACAAACAGTAATCTTTTGGACCAACAAAACATCCACTGGGGTGAACAATCTAAAGCAAGAACTGCAAATTAGCAGCACAATGAGCTTCATATGAAACCATGCAAATAAAGGGAAATTTAAAGAGGAATAAAGAATTAATATAGGTAGGTTTTGGCCAATATTTAGTAGTAGGACTGCAGATGCTGCCATGGCCATCATGGAGGAAATGCCACAAAACAGATAACAAAAGGGGAATGGAGAGCTACTACAATTTTAAACTCAAATTTTGGATCAAAACAAGGACAAACAATGCTCTTAGTGAGGAAAGAACCAGTAAACATCTCCATTTCAACCAATGAAACATAATTGTGCTACTTCAGGCGGTTGCTTTGAGATTTCTTTATCAAAATTTACTTTGCAGCCACACAAAGAACTATGGGTTGAAGATGAAGAAGTCAAAACTTCACTGTACAGCAAAGTGTAAAATAAAAGGAGCATTAACTGTGTTATGATGTACTTCACTTGTGCTTGTATTCTCTACAGAAGCATCTTGTGCCGTAATACTCGCATCATCATCTGCAGTGTGTGCGATATGACAGAATAAATAAAAAGAAAAATAGTAATGTATCTGCACAGCATTATCAAACAGAAATAATGAAATAGAAAAGTATGTCTAAATTGGAAGAAGAAAGAGAGAGGATTTGTCAAAAAGAGAGGATATGAGTATACGACAGAGCAAGTGAAGATGATGATAGTTGATACATAAGACAGGTACATCGAGCAATGTCATGTTTGAAAACACTAGGAGGGAACTAGAGAGTTACATACAGAACTTGTAGGGATTAACAAGTGCAGCTTCCAACATTGCTTTAAATTCCCGTGCATCATATACCAGAGAATCTGTCACCCCCTGGATTGCCAAAAAAGAAAAGATTTAATGCTCTGGAAGAGTATGAAAACTTTATTATTAGTGTCATACTGTCATCTCCAGCTAGGAGTACTATATATATTAGAGCATGCACAAACACCATATGGCATAGTGAACGATTCAGTTGTGGGTTGCACACTACTGCTTCTGATGAAGTACAAATAAACCAAGTACCTTCTCAAAACCTTGCTGCACCCCAAGACTTTGAGATTCAAACAAATCAGCAGCTCCTGAATCTGAAGGCTCCCCTTGAAACTCCCTCAACCAGCTAAAGTCATCAGTCAAAGGTTGCACATCATCTATTGGAAAAAAGAGAGAAGCTCACATGAATATATTCAAAGCGAGTATAAGAATGCTTCCAAAGGAAAACAATTGAAAGAACCACTATTACCTGCCAAGCCACAGCTATTATCATGGTTATACTCTTCAGAACCAATAATATGTGGAAGAGGACCATATGTGGACATAGCCTTCAATAGTCAAGCAGTGAAGATAAATTGGAAATGCTACCATACAACCAAATGCTGATGACATGTGTCTTAGCACATCATTGACTTTAGGCCAATCAAGCTTTGAAATGTGCAACATATCAGAAGACATGAAGACAAAGATATAACTACCAACCATGGCATTGCTGCACTTTGCCAAATAGTAGCCAAAATTTGGTCATGTTGACCAAAATTTTGGCAAAAATCAGTTCATAACAACATTTAAGTTCATTTTCTTTCCAAATCTGCAGTGACCAATGGCGTGTTTGGTTGGTGCTCAAAATTGGCCTGACAATGATGCCAAACTTTGGTCATCTAATTGGTTGCCCACAAATTAGCAAAGGTTTGCCAAGAAAATGAACTAAAGATGCCGAAGGGAAGGGAGTTTTCCCAAAACTTCAGCAGCAAACTAAACGCATGCTAAATCCGGTCAACACGAATAAATTTTGGCAGCCCTTGGCCTCAAACCAAACAAGCCCCAAATCCATGACAAAATTTTAGTAATGCAAAATTTGGCACAGACCAAACAATCTTTTATCAATATTACCAACACTGCTAAGACCAAATAGCTAGAGCTAGACGTTGCAAACATCACTGACTGTACAAGCAAACCAATTACCCTGAAAACAGAGGTGGTTGAGCGGCCTTTGTTTCGGAAGTGTTCCTTGCAGGAAGCAAATCCTATATGTAATGCTTCTTTGTATCTTGGTAAGATATCACGTTCATAATCCTGAGCTGGCACTTGTGATTGCAGAGAACCTTGCATGCTGTCTCTCATTTTCGAGTGCATATTATCTTCATCTGAAATTTTCTGCAGTTAAAGTTACAACATCAGCACTCAGTAATGACATCTTATATTCCACTTCTTGACATGAAGTAAGGAAATAGATACATAAATGACACGATTGAAATTTCTGGCTTATGTTCTCTAGAACTAATTAATAAGTGACAGTTGGAAATGGAAGGACATACAAGATCGAACTAAACTAAGCTGGAACGTACAAAATGAATTAACCAACCATATTTGCAGCCAAAAAATAAGTCTTTCATCATTTGATGTCAATAAATCAGTCACAACGCAACCATAATGTTAAGGAATGGAGGAATCCAAGATAAGGACAATGCACAGATTTGGAACCTCTACTTGCATGTTCAATGAACCTTCGACGGGTCAGGTTATCGAAGGAGACCACCGCCGTCTTCATATCCAGCTCCAGCGCCTCAGCCTCCTCCAACAACCCGTTTACTTCTGCAGCGGCTCCTTTAGCTCTCTCCTCCACCTTGTCAGAGAAATCTTGCAGCCACTTCAAAACCTATGGAACAGCAAAACACGCGTTAACATGGGCCACACCGACAAAGAACGGAACTTGCCTCTGAAGTCTGAACAAGATCTCGGGGTGGGCAAAAACCCCAAACCCCTGAACAATTCGCAGCACCCGGCCATCCGGGCCAAGATTCTGCAGAACGGCGTGGGTTGGGAGTTCAGGTGGGTCTGACAATGCAACAGAGAAGTCGCGTGGTTGCAATTGGGTATGTGCGGTGGAACTGGCGGTGGTGGCACGGGTTGGGAGGACAGGCTGCGAATTTGGGCAGGCGTGTGGAGGAATCGGCGTCGGTAAGAACCGGACGGAAAAGGAAAGGCCAGGCGCGTGGCTACGAGGTTACCTGGCTTTGATTTGCGAGGTGTGTGGCGATGGAAGTGGAGGAGCTGCCGTGGCCTCCTGCTCGCCGGTGGGTTGCCTGCGCCTGCATCTTCCTCTCTATCCCTCTCTCTCTCTCTCTCTCTCTCTCACGCGCGCGCGCCCGCCGCCGGAGAATGCAGAACGGAGAAGACTGGAGAGGGAGGGGGAATTGGGGGAAGCCGGGAAACGCTGCAGGTCCGTCCTAGGGAACCGCTTTGCCTCTACTAAAGCGTATCAGACGGTGGAGAGTGCCTCCTTCGCTGTGGAAACGTGTTTCATCTACTAGAAAACGTAGCTTCTGTAGTCAGGTTCTGGGCCTCACTCAGCTCTTGCGGCAGCAAATTGGCGGCCCATCAAATAATACAGGCCCAAGGGCTGCATGTTTAGCTCAATTTCAGTTTGGATTCGTAGCTCCATGCAGGCAGCAACCTGTTAAAAAAAAAGAGAGAAAAGTAAACTGTAGCTCTTTAAACTTGTGAACTGTAGCCCTCTAAACTTGTATAACTTATACTCCTACATTTTACTTTCTCGTCCTTGTAAACTTGCAATCTTTTCACTCTGTTAACCAACGCTTGGTTCACCACTTCACTTTTCTCTGCTAACTAGCAATAGTATATCACACAAGCTAAGAAAGTTCACTTGCCTGCATACTATCGCTTGCCTTGGGGGCACTTTAGCTGCAAGCACAGATGTGCAGCAAACATAATGACATGTAGGGATAGGTTCTTTTGTGCTGTGCTTTATAGCTTTTTGCTTAAATTTTTTAATTCTGTCTACTGCTCGTAAAAGAGGGTATAGAGAGATACTCGTGTGTGATTTTGACCGATATCGATAAAGTCAGGATAATGTCACTACAATCGATTTGTAGACCCACCTTAAAAAGACATTCCATTTAAAAGCTAGTTACTATAAAAATCTAAACCATAAGTCCAAAAATACCCAACCTAACAGTCAGCGTGCATCATGTATGGTGTATGAATGCTTAAGGTTACAGACAGTAAGCGATGAAATGCAGCCAAGATTCCCAAGAAACCAAACATGCGAATCATACGGTTGGATCAAGCAAGAATCAGATGGAATGGGGGTGATTACGGATTCACAAGATGGGAGTAGTAGCCTATTTTGCCCGGCCGGCAAGCTGCCTTAGGCTGTGATCGTTTCGGTTTCAGCTTCTGGCTTCTGGTTTATTTTTCACTATTTATAAATTCGTCTTTTTCTGAATTTTTGGCTTTTTTAAGCTTTTTTGCCCTTTCTTTTTTCTCGTATTCGTTTGCGTTGTCTGTGATGGGCTAATATATTTTTTATTTTTTTAAATTTAATTATGTTAAATAAGCCTCATCATTCTGATTTTTTTCACCAAATTCTGATGCTTTTCACCATAAGCTATCAAAAATAAGCCCAAATGATCACCACCTTTGAACAACTTTTCCTACGAGATCTCCAGATGCATGCATCAGAGGTTCAGAAAACTAATGGCATCGCAAAATTTTGCACAAAACAAAAGGGAAATGTACAACAGAAAGTGCTGTCAACTTGGGAGCACTTTGACTTAGAAGGCAGCACGAAGGTGCACGAATCTGTCAGGTTTATCGGACGGTGGTCACGTTCGTCCGTCCTCGCGGGATGAGCTGGAGTCCACTGCCGACGAGCCCAGACGGTCAACTAGGCTCGTCGGACGGTGGCTCCGCCCCTGAAAGAGGACCGACGGCTATACCTCACCGATCATGGCGAAGCAACACGCCAACATAGGCACCAACGAGAATTAAATTATTCTCGATCGATGATATTCTTGCTTTTCAAAAAAGAAAATAAAAAATCATGCGTTTCAAATAGGCCATAGACCAAACACTCCTGGGTGAAATCCTTGCTTTTCTAAAAAAGAAAAAAAATACGTGCATTTCAAACAGGCCATAGACCAAATACTCCACGGCTGCAAATTCCCTATGCTCTGTCAAATATCATCATGATTTTCGAACCCTTTTGTTCTCCTATCCTTGGCATGGAACTCGAAAGAAACAGAAACGGAGAGGAAAGAGGATGGTTGACTCACAAAAGTGATAGGTTGATAAAAATGGCGGCAGTAGTACCAGGCCATCTATTCATCATGGCATTAGTGACCGAGGTTGCATCATGATCGTGCGTGCTGGAGCGCCCACTTGACTCTGCATGGTGCATGCTCCTGTCATCTTCATAATTTACTTTAGCTATTGCCACTCATGCCATCGGGCCTGTTATTTTTCTCTGAAGTTAGCGACTTTTAGCTTTTGCTATAGTACCTAACTTTTAAATAAAGTATTTTTTAAGATGAAATCTACAAGTTAAACGATCTACACGTTAAAAACCTAACATTTGTACCAACCAAAATCGCAAATGAGTATTTATCTCTCCGTAATCTATACCTTAAACAGCTAAAATTCAAAAAAATTAGTCAAAAGTCATAAACCGCAGCCGCACCCAAACAGGCCGATCTGCTTCTCAGTTTGCGGAATGGCCGCAACAAAATATTAGTACTACTAGTAGTGGAAGATAAAATACTCTTATTAAGTAGTCCATTAGAGGGGAATAGATGGCTTGCTCCTAAAAAAAGAGATGATACTGATAAAGTTTAATTCTCCCTCTATTTTTTTATAATGCATATTTTGGTTAGGCACGGGATTAATGCGGTTACAAAACCAAGAGAAAAACTAGAGGAAACGATCATGCTACCCATGCTATAAATGCATTGAAAATATGTTAGAGAGAACACTTATAAATACTGGAGGAAGAAGGTACGATAGATAAGGACAAACAAGGAGAAGCATTAATAAATTCACAAGCACGTCTTATATTGTTAAACAAAATATATGTCTTATATTTTGAAATAGAAGGAGTATACGGTAATTGTCAGTTGAGCAAATTATATAGATAAAGCCTTTCGTAAAAGTATCTTTTACTGGTGCAATATCTTTTGAGTATTTATGGTGTGATACTTATTCGTGTTATCTATTCCATAGTCGCTTCTATGTAATTTTTCATTGTACGAAAACAACCAAAATGTGCAATGTGACTAGGTAAGTAACTTCTGCTTCTGGATTTTAGCTGAAAAGTATTATACAGCTGAAAATGCACTATAGCGGTAATTAATTTTTCTTAGTAATTAAATTTAAAACAATGAAAAAATATATATCATCACAGATAACGCAAAGAGAAAAAAAAAGAAAAAACCAAAAACCAAAACAGATGAAATATAGAAGTCGATATATTTCAGGAGTTAGAAGCAGAAATTATTTGGAGTAAAACCTACAGCTTTAATACGGTAACTAGTCCACCTCACATTTTTCAATGCCGAACCATACTAATGCTTTGCTATTATTATTCCCCAGGGGATTGCTCCCCAGAGGGAGCGCTACCATGTCAGCATTTTTGTGAAAAAAAGCTCTCTGATTTTGTGAAATTACGTATGGATTCTTGGTTTTTATGGGAAAGCCTTTGCCACATCAGCAATTTTGCGAGAAGGCCCTCCACTTTCCCAAATTATGTACAGGCCCTCAAATTTTTCAGAATTTTTCAGAGAGGCCCTCCTTCTACATGATAAAGCCATGTGATTTTCCTGGAATTACGTACAGGGTCTTCCATTTTTTTCCAAAAAGCCTTTCACTTTCTTAGGAAATACATACGGACCCTTGATTTGTTTAGAAGTCTCCTATGAATTATCGACTCTTACTTTGATCCACGTGATATTTAGCATGACGTGCCGCCATGCTTCCGTTACTTAAGAAGCCCCGGGTATCAAGGATGAAGGTTGTAACAGGCAATTTACGGCCGCGCATTTAAGCTGTCACATATTCCCCCCTCCCATGAAATACCTATTTGAATGGGAAAAGTACCTAATCAACGTGAGCACTTGCCTGATATAATTACGGTGAATACATATTCCAACTAATTACATGCACGCTAACACGCACTCACCCCACATATATTCTAATTTACATACATATGGATACATCCACACACACTTAGCTAGAGCGGTCGTACATATGATACATTTAGTGATACATGTTCCAAGTGAGTTTGAAAATATCAATTTAACCATTTTTTAAAAAAAATTAACCTTTTTTTCAAACTTAGCCCCTCCCGCGAACCTACTGCACGCAACAGCACTACAGCTGACCTGCGGCGCATAACAGCACACCTGTTGAGCCACTATAGATCGATAACACTATACCCCTGCCGAGCTACTATAGCTCGGAAGGTGCCCTGCTGTCCGTGACAAGTTTACTACGGTGTTGTTGTGTGCGATAGATTCACGGGAGGAACTATATTTGCAAAAAAGAAAAGTTAAGGCCAATTTTGTTTTTAAAAAAGTTGGCTAGACTGAAATCTGTGTAATGGTTTCTACATGTTCTAACTAATCAGTACTCCGGTCGGTGTAGGTGTGAATGTAATGAAGAAAAAAAAAACACAACCTGGCTTGATCGTGGTCTGCCGTGTTTAGGCCAACGAACCATCACACCGTCATTATCACGCCACACAAATAAACTACTACTACCCGTAAACAAAAGAAAGAGGAAATTTAGAGAGAGAGAGAGAGAGGAAGCAGGCGAGGAAGGTCAGCGTCAAGCCGAGAAGAAGGGAGACACAGATCCCTCTCTCTCTCTCCCCTCGATCCTCCCGACGCCGCAAAGCAAAAACAGGGAGAGAGAGAGAGAGGAAGGGAGAGCCCGAATCCAAATCCTGGTTACTTAGCCCCGGATTTGGGAGCAGTTTCCGTTCGGGTTGGAGGATTCGCGGCTCAGCCATGAACGAGAAGGCCTCCGTCTCCAAGGAGCTCAACGCCAAGCACAAGAAGGTCCGTTTCCTTGGTGGACGATTTTTCGTTTCTTGTTGAACTATATGTCGCTGCCTTGGTTAGAATGGAAACGAAGGAAAAATGGATATGATGTTTGGATTTCTTTTTCTTGGGTTGGGGATTTGGGATCTGCGATGCTGCGGGTTCTTGAGTTCCCCGTCCCAAGATTTGATGCGCCGCAGCCCTTATCTGTGTAGTCACTTTGCAATTCTATTCGAAGAGCGCAGATCAGAAGTTGCCCCGTTTTGTTGTATCTTATTATTGAGATTGATATGGGAATCAAGAAACGGATGCTGCTGTTAGTTTAAGTTTAGGCGGATCCATCATAGATTCATAGTGCTTTGGCAGATTTTTTTCTACTGATAGAAATCACTATTCGGTAATTTGATTATGGGATTTCTAATAAGAGAAGTACTACGGGACGCTATACCGTAATAATCGATCCCGACGGTATAGCTCTTGCTCCTCCGGCTGCCCTCCCCTCCTCCTCCTCCCTCTCTCTTTCTCACCTCCGCTGCCTCCCTCCTCCGTCGCCGCCGCTCCGGTTGCAGCTCTGCGCCTCCTCTTCCGCCCCTGCCCCCTCGGCCGATGGTGAGCTTGCCGCCTTGCTGCTCTGCTGGCTTCCCCGCCCCCGCTGGCCACCCCATCCGACCTAACATTCTTTCAGCTCTCACCTCACCGACCCACCCTCTGGTGCTGCCCGCCGCCCCGGCCTCCCTCTACAACCGGGGCACGATGAACCCGTCGGCCGCCGCCCTAGAGCGAGTGAGCAAGAGAGAGGGAGGGAGTGAGCAGAGAGAGAGAGAAGAAGCTGGGGATGGTATACCGTTCCCTAGTTTTTCTCTTCTAATAAATATCATCTGTCCGTTACATATTTATTGTATGGAAATAAAAAGGAAAAGTAATTCTTGGCATTCTTTTATTGTTGTCCACAGTACAAGTAATCTCACTAGCTATCTTCGTTGCCACGGCGAAAAAGTTGCCATTGTGATGACCCACTCAACAATATCATGTGTTGTTTATGTTGCAATTGCATCTTCTGCTATGTACATTTGTCTTATTTGACTTGTAGCCTTCATAATCCATTGTCCTTTTCTTCTCCATTGATTTCCAGATATTGGAAGGTCTTCTTCGGCTGCCCGAGAACAGAGAATGTGCAGATTGCAAGTCAAAGTGAGTGGTTCTGTGCAATTGGTTGTTTTAAAGATGGCTACTGATGCATTAGACAGATTTATATATTATCAGTAGCTCCGCTACAAGTTTTATCACTTGAGGGCATGGCCTATTTTGATAGGTAAATATTTGATTCATGAAAACAAACTTGTCAGTCATCAGTCATCACTACCCATCTGCTGATTTGTGTGATGCTCATGTTTATAGAATTAATGATACAATAATTGTTTTACGCCCTATCTTATGTTTCAAGATCTACTATTTGATTCGGCATATATTATGCATGTGGGAACAGATGTGTAGTTAGAAGAAAGGGCCTGCAGTGAACTATTAGCAGTTATATAGGGTTGATATGTTTTGTTGCTGCATCACTGGCTCTTTGCATCCAAAAGGTGAAAAATGTATTTCAGTTGAAAAGAAGTGAAAATGAAATCGGTTGATTGTTGTTACTTGTGTATTTTGTTATAGGTGGCTAGTTCTCCTCCTATCTCTGTTCACGTGTGTGGATGCTTTTAATTACATTTCCATGCATGCAGTCTGGATAGACATTTATGCTTGCAATTCTTGTTCTTGTCAACACTTACTGACTGTTTGCTCATATCGCAGGGGCCCTCGATGGGCAAGCGTGAATCTGGGGATCTTTATATGCATGCAGTGTTCTGGAATTCATAGAAGCCTTGGGGTGCACATATCTAAGGTCAGTGAATAATCATGTCCATGAGTTGCACTGTTTACTGTTCCAACTCAGCGTCGCCAGCAAACTTTTTGTCCTTCGTAGTTGTTTTGACAAAATGTGTTTGAAGCCACAACGTTGATGTGTAGCTTGAGGTGAACTGTTTTTCAGGACAATTTGCTTGCTGTTCTGTCAACGTCAAATGTTTTATAGTTGAAATTTATATTCTATTGGCAACATTAATTTCATTGCATGCTAACGAACTAAAATAAGTTGATGTATATATAGCATATGAAACCGAATCGGATGGCCATCTTGTGCCACAAGCGCACAACTCAATCCAGCTTGTCAGCTTAGTTATCCTCATCACGCAACAACCTTGCCATCTAGCTTCCGAGCTGGTAGACTTTTGTCTTTTCCATGGATTTCAAGAATTCATGCACGTATGTTTTTGTTGGTTATTGTTGCCTGGACTCTGATTTTGTTGCATTTCAGTTTATTTTTGTTGCATGGAAACCTTTTTTTTGTGTATCTTACCAAGAGACACTAACCTGCTGTTTTTATCATTCTAATAAAAGATTTTCTTCCTGATGCAGGTAAGATCTGCAACCTTGGATACATGGCTGCCAGAGCAAGTTGCATTTATTCAATGTATGGATAACTGTGTCCTGAAATTTCAAAATGATATTTGTTATCAAATGAAACTGTGATGGCATTTCTCGTGATGATTGTGTATACATTCTTGCAGCAATGGGAAATGAGAAGGCAAATAACTATTGGGAAGCAGAGCTGCCCCCTAACTATGATAGGGTTGGGATAGAAAATTTCATCCGTGCGAAGTATGATTCTTTTCTGCTCTTTCAGTACCTGAAAAATCTAGTGTTATTTGTTCTGCATGCTTTTCAGATAATACATGTGATTAATATTATGTCTGAATTGTAGATATGAGGACAAGAGATGGATGCCGAGGAATGGAACATCAGGACCGTCCTCTGGTGTTCTAGATGAGAAGAGCTCAGAGTCACAGGCTAGTTATGCTAACAGGGATGGACATGGTCAAAGATCTTCATTTGAGCAACACCGTGCTTCACCAGTTGGTACAAGCAAAATTGCTCCAATAGCTTCTAGGATGCCCACCCAGGTAACCCTTCTGCATTGGCACAAGCTTTCCTAGGTAACAGTTAAGTTGTTATACCTGGCTTTGGTAGTAGTCTCTTCAGGATAAAGCTCTGTTTGAAAGATCAGCACCTCTTTCTTGAACTCAAGCTGAATATTCCACGTAGAGTAGAATTCTTAGTTACTATTTACCACTTCAATAGATAATAGAACATGGAGAAGGCCTGTAAGTTTTCATATGGGCACATTATGCACTTGATCATAGATTCATATTGATTCAAAACTGCTAAATGCATAAATTGTAGATTGCCTGACATACTACCAACCAAAAGTTGTGATGTGATGGAATAGCATGATAGTGGATGTTCACAAGTGGGCATGGATAGTTAGTTCGTAACCATTATATGATAGATTCTGGTCAAGGACATGTTTAAAGTTTGTTTCTTAAGCTTGATAGTAATCATCGGTTTCGTGTAGCTTGCATGGTCTTCCTCTGTCACCATGGTCTCTGATTTAATACTCGGACAAGGTAGTTAATGATTAACACTGTAATCGTGTATGATGAAAGAAAATGCGAACTTGTAACCAGTGAACCGTTCCACAATAAGTTGATTATCCATTTGGATACTGCTTCAAGTGGTTTGGAGTCACTAATAACTAATTAATTTGTTTTGTTTTAGAGTTACTATGTTTTATTATATGATATTTTTTCTTTAGTTGATAACCTTACGTTTCAATCTGGCATAACTGCATGGAAAGCAGGCGTCACCTCAGCCAAAAGCAGAACCATCAGTTCCCAAGGTTATTTTGCCTCCTCAGCCAGAGAAATCTCCTGCCAAAATTGATGCAACACCCCCAAAAGTTGAGAAGCCATCGGTTGCACCACCTAAAGTTGATTATGCCACTGATCTCTTTAACATGTTGTCAATTGATGGAACAGCTGAGAAAGAATCAGAATCATCTTCTAATGATGATAATGCTTGGGAAGGCTTCCAGTGTAAGCTCTTACGAGTAATCTTTCAATTTAGTAATTATTCTCTTTCAATGAGCACTTTACCGTATCTATTTCCTGCATGTGGTGGAGCTTCTACGTTGTTTTTTGGATTGCCATGTCACATTGTTTTGCTCTTTCTCATGGACATTCAAATTGTTCAGCTGCAGAACCAGTACCTAGCTCTGAGAAAAAGGATTCTAAGCCAGTAGAAAGTAAGCCCCAGTCTACGTCAGGAATAGAAGACTTATTTAAGGACTCACCAGCTGTGGCATTGTCCTCAGCTCCAGCTGTTTCCCAAGCAAATGTGAAGAATGATATCATGAGTCTGTTTGAGAAGGTCAGCACCAGAACTACTTTTACTACTAATATTATGTGAAATGGCTCTGCCCACAAAATAAATGGCACATCTATGGTCTATCTGAAGAAATACTTGTGTTTTGCAGTCCAATATGGTATCACCATTCGCTATCCATCAGCAGCAGCTCGCTTTTATGACCCAGCAGCAAGCTTTTTTAATGGCTGCTCTTAAAGCTGGAAATGCACCCCAAATGATTACAGGGAATGCCAGTCTGCTAAATGCTAACGGTTCTAATGCCCCCAATGGAAGCCTGCCTTCCCAAAGCTGGACAAATCTAGGTTATCAAAACCCTGGGTTGACTCCCGCAGCAGCAGCACAGAATGGTGCCACCAAGGTGGAGACTCGTAGATTATCTATATGGATATATGCACAAGAATATTAGTTTTATCGTTTGTTCATCTTTCTCTGTTCTACTGTTTGGCAGGTTGGGAACAACAATCAGGATTTCTCTTCTGGGAACTTCAGTTTTGGTACACCTGGGTAAGCTATGTTGCCTGACTTTTTTTTTACTTATAGTTTGTGGCCCTTAGCCTCCCATACTGCATCTTACTAGATTTTTGAACAAAATTTAGGTTTTGTGCCTTGAGCTCACCAAATTGATCATAGGTTTTTCTGGTGCTACTTGTTGGTTGCAGTGTGTACAACATAAGTTCGGCTGTCCCAGCAAATGGGGCCATGACTGCAGGTGCTAACAGGAGCACAACATCCCCTACCTCTTCTACCCTCCCCTCTCAGTCAGGCAAAGATTTTGATTTTTCCTCATTAACTCAAGGAATGTTCTCCAAGCGATGAACTTGGACAGATAGGCCTCTATGTGATGATGAGCACGGCAGATTTAGGGAGAATGTTGGGGCCTTGTACACTCTTTTATTGAGGCAGCTTTTCTTGTGGTTGTGGATACATAGTTACAGTACCTTGTAGCTGCCCTGGATAAATAAGAGGGGGGATACAGCTGTAAATTGCTCATGTTGTTTCCAGCGGTTGAAGAGTTCCATATTGTTCAGTGACGCCGATCGCCTTGAATAGAGGATGAAGCCCCGGTGGCCTTCTTGAACTTGTCATTTATAAGAGCATAATGCAACTATTTTATTCTCTTGGTCATGACGTAGTTGCAATACGCGATACCGATTGTTTTGTATTCTACAACAATAGTTGGGTTTTGTTATTTGCACATCTGGTTGTATTTTGTATTCTTTTAAGGCGTCGGACCGCACTTATTCCCTTACATCTATCTGTTCATTGATATTCCGGTTTTTATGCTTGATAGTGTGTTCTTATTCTAAGTTGACAGACCGCTTGATTGTTAGTGCAAACGGTCCTAGTTTCAGGCCCTTTTCCAGTTCTATTCGATGAATACTGTAGTAAACTACTACTGCTTGGTGGTTACTACTTTCTGAAGATAAATGAGAGCCATCTACCAGGTATTGAGATACACATTTCAGCAATACTCCATGATACGCTCCAATTTGGCCAAAAAAAAAATCTTTGAACAGTTAATACACCAGCAAAACACACTACAATAGACCAATTTTAGATGTACTTACGATATACAGTTTTGTTCCTCTATATATAATACAATTACAAAATTGCTAACAAAATACTCCACTTGGACGTAATAGTCCACCAAAGTGGGAAAAAAAATACAGAAATATCTTGGAAATAGCTACGGCTAACGTAATAACTGGGTTACTGCTCAACTGCCACCACAAACGTTGCCGCGGCCACCAACGTTGAGACCTCCCGTTCCATTTCATCCCAACAGCCACCACTACTCCCCAGGATGCCTGTAATCATATTTCACAAATCACAACACCATTGTTAACTCATTCTAACAAGCTAGAAATGGTAGAATGTCATACCTGTCGTATATGCACTCATTTCGCTGAAGCTAGTGCTGGCTTCTGAAATGTTATCATCTTCAGCATCCATAAACCGGTCTTCTGACTGGAGTTTAGCTGCAAGTGACAATCTCCTCTGCCGCACAGCAACATAACGTGCTAGATATTTACCCACCTTTAGCAACCCTTCCTGATACTCAGATATCAGCAGTGTAGCACATTCCAAAGTTGCATCTCTAACAGTATCGACCAGATCCTGCCTGCTGTGCATATAAGCCACTCTACGAGCCTCTTCCCATTCTCTTGCCGTGATGTAGTAAGTTACACCTCTATCAACATCTGAGCAGTACTCCAGTGCTATTCTAGCAGCATCTCCTGGCTTCCCAAGTGCTTGGAACTCATCACATAGCTCGTGTGCTAGTTGAAGAATTTCTTCCTTTTCTAACTTCAGAGGACCTACAACAGTGAATACACCTCTCCAGTCCCCACAAGCACGATAAGCTTTCGAAGATTTCTGATATGATGAACAGCACTGGTAAGTTATTGCAGCATCTCCAAAACATTTCTCTTCAGAAAGATGGTCACCCCATGCCTCAAGAATTTGAAGCCCTTCATCTGGGTCAGTAAATAACTGGAGGCCCAGTGGGAACAGTTGAGGATTAGCATTAAGGAGTTTCATACAGTCCTCATGGTACTCATTGCCAGCAGAAACAATGTTTCTGAGAGCACTCTCATATCTTCCAAGTCTTCGATCAGCTGTGTACCTCATAATAGCAGGAGGAAGACATTCAAGACTCTTGAGAAAAGGAAGGAACTCCTTTGGATCTTTTTGGGAATTTAAAGCAACAATAGCAGCAAGGTTCAGATCATACAGTCCCAAAGCAGCATTAAAAACAGCTTCTGGGTCTGTTAACCAAAGCAAGTGCTTCAGGGACTCTTCAGCAGATGGGTAGAGCTTTCGCCTGGCATCATCAACCCCGAGAAGTTCCAGCTCTCGAATGACTTTTATTCTATTTAGTGCTTCCTCCAACAATGGAGGTTCGCTACGGGCCAAAGTGGTTAGAATGCAGAGTTCCCTTGATGAACTTTCTTCCGTCTGTTCCTCAAGGGCTTTTCGAATTGCCATCAGTACAGATGTGACTTTGTTCTCTGAGAAGCAGCCATGTGAGTTTCCAGCATGGGCCATTGAGGTTGCACACTGATCAGGAAATGATATGTAGGCCTCGTACAATTTGCTGCTGACATTCTCATTCTTAATTGAGCAAACAAATTCAGTGATGTGGCTAAGGTTATTGACTTCTTTAACAAAATCTGCAGCTGACTTGATGAAAACTTCCCAGCCACAATAATCAACCATTATATTGAAATCTATCCGATGGCGCCTTACCATGTCCATTGCATCTCTGAAATGCCTCTGAACCAGTGCCTGAAGAATTGAAACAAGTACCAGCTTTCTAGGGTAGATACACTCTAAGTTGCCACGGGTTGTTTGCATTATGATAGCTGCTTCATCACCATGGAGAACACAAACCAACTTCGCACCCTTTTCCCACACAGTGATATGCTCTTTGCTTTGCTTTCCTCGAGGATGACTGCTGACATGGTTATCAACTGTCACTTGACCGTTTTTAAGTAAAATCTCATTGACGTCCACAATGAATAAAAGATCCTGCTTAGTTGTCACAAGCAAATGGGTCACAACCTGCTCAGTAGCTCCATAAGCACTGGAATAGAATGTGAAGCTGCTACAGTTGTTGCCCAATAACCTTTTGCCCACATGCAGCTTGCTGCTGTCATCAAGTCCAAAGAGAAGGGTTCGAACCATACCATTTTCTTGGCATAGAACAGCAGTCATCCAAGGGCATGATGTTGGAAAACTATAGTCAGAACAAACTTCACCGAATTGTATCGGTGCAGACATTCTGAACAAATTTACATTTGAGCAGTATTCAACAATCCTTCCTCCACTTAATTGAATGAAGGCCGAAGCTCTTTTTGCTGGGTTCCGAGAGATTCCAATAACCAGACCCTCCAGAGGCATTTTCTTTGATATTCTAGCTTGCCAACCAGATGAACTCACTGAACTTGGCGAAGAATCCTCAGAACATACAAGTTCGATCTCATTGATAAAAAAACAGAGAATCTTGTTTCTCTGCCAGGTTACTAGCTTCACTGGCCCTCATCCGCCTTGAAGAACAGTAATCACTGTAGCAACAGATACCAATCAAGGTACGTGTATCTATCCATGTGAGGTGCATACAGTTATTCAAAGTGAAGTCAGAACAACAAGGGTCAATGTTTATCCCATTCCCTTCAAACTCTTCCCAGGTATCTGCCACCGGAAGTTCCACAACACACAAGCTACCATTTGAAAGATAAGCAGCCAACTGATTCTTCGAGTTATTGGATACAAAAGAAACCTCAATCACAGCACAAGGAAATGCAAGATGGAACAGAGACATGGGGGGTGGCATGAGGCCCAAATTGAGAGGAGTTACAAGGACATGGGAACCATCAATAACTAGTGCAATCCAAGTCTCACTGACAGCGGTTGTCCAAGCAAACCTGTGAGTAATGACCTGGCCACCGAGTGTCCAACAAACGAGATGCAGTGGTTTTGTTGGATCCCAAGAGAACTTGACCCCCTCTTTCTTTGTGTAGCGCAGTTCTTTTTTTTTTTTTTGAAAGATGTAGCGCAGTTCTTGTTTCAAGTACCAGCGATTGTTGCTGCAGGACCATATTTTAATAGCATCATATTGCCCACAGGAAACCAGAGCAACTAGGAGTTCAGAATTGCAGTTCCATTTTAAAGCTTGGATGACAACCTCTGCTGGCTCTTCAATAGAAAAGTAGCTCCTTTCTAAGCCATTCTTCTCGTAGAATACAATGAGAGGGCACTTCCCCTCTGTCTTCCGGTCATGGGCGGTGGCAACCTTGGCCCCACTCGGTATCCAGTCTACTGATTCTCCCATAACAGTCTTGGTATCTGAAGAAGAATGCACCTTTCCCGATTCACGTTCCCAAATAGTAAGTTTCTGAGGGCTACCGTCAAGCCCCCCGAGGGTAGCAAAAAAATTTCCATCGCCCCGCCAAGAAATAGAACTTTGGATCTGATCACTGGAATGGTCGATCTCGCCTGCAGTAGCACTCTCTAGGGTTTGGGGTTTTGGCAAAAGCGTTTCCGCGAGGCAGGGGAGCACGCCCGCGTTGATCTGGGCCGTCCTCGCATGATCCGAGGGCTACGGTTGAAAAATTACCGGCAGCCTATTCGAAACGCAAGAATTTCGAAAAATAGCCCAATTCGATTTATGTACGAAAATAATAATGTATTCCAAACAGGGCCCGAGTCAGATCTTCCCCTATCAAGTATTGTAATGCACATAATAGCATCCTGTTTTTTTACCTTATAATTTTTCTTTAACAAATAAATAAAACGACTTCTTCGTTGTCGTTCTAAAACGACTTATGTTTCAAAACAACTTATCCTGATAGTTTTTTGAAAAATGGCTTCACGATTTTTAATTCGTTCACATAAACGCTCGTATTAGAACCAAACTCTACAAGCCACAACCAAAAAGAACACATTCACCATCGTGAGACTTGCTCCATGTTGGCCAAAATTCTTTGAACAGTTAGAGCACTGAAAAAAATAACCAGAATCGACAATTTCATATGTAGAGATGCTATGAAAATTATTCCTCCATACATAATACAAGTGACCAAAGTATTGAAGCGACATGTACATCACAAAAAAATTGCAACAACACAGACGGCTTAGCTGCAATGCTGCGCATCATCCATGTTAAATATCATGCCGGCAATGAAACCACAGTGAAGTCATCAGCACTGGTAAGGATCCATCACATTTAGCAAGCAATAGTTCACCACTTGGACATACTCCACCACTGAGATTGTCAAATTTCTCAAGACAGGAATGGCCGCAGCAGTAGCAGTTTCATGCCACAGATTTGCAATGCTGTGAGTAGGCATTCCATGCGGTCAGTTGAAGTAATAAGTTACGAAATAGCTTCTCATTTTGAATAAAAAAGAAGAAATGGCTTCTCTCTTTTTTAAAAGAAAAAAAGCTGACCTAATGGAAAACTTCCAGAAGTTTAAGAAATCTATCTGAAAGTGACCTGTACAATCCCAGCTCTGCAGATAACGTGTAATCACCACCAGATTGGTAAGGCAGCCAGATATACCATCAACTTCTGTTTGAACAAAAGAATCGGCAAAACTAAACAGAATGTCTTCTGATGGGAAATAAACGGACACTCTCAAAAAGATCACTAAACAGATGATACATCACGGGTGCATGGTACAACAGAATAGCTCTCTTCTACATACTGCAGGAGCACATTGCACTCTGGTTGTAGTAAGAAATAATTACCTGTCTAGTGGTAATCCAATGCACCAGCACCCAATGTGAATGGAAAGGTTAGAGAACCTGCGTTGCAATTAGCACCATCAGTATGTATGTGGCAACGATAAAATTTTAAATGGGAACATAATCATAAGTACCATCAGCGGAGCCATTGATAAAATTAGTATGACTGTGTAGACCTTCTGTGACAATATTGTCAACTGGATTTTGAGTTCGGTCACAGTTAGCACCAATAATAGCAGCTATGTCAGGGGGCCTGGTTTGGAGAACTTGTTCTACTCGATTCATAAGTATGCTTGATTGGCTTTCCATATGTGCAAATGACTCTGCAGAGGTTGCAGCCCTAGCTGCTGCTATACTGAATATCCGACACAATAAAGTGTAACGCTTTGTCTGATCTGACTGAGGATCACCATCAGACGGGAATGCATAGCCACCATGTGATGATCCTGATTTTGCATCCTTCCTCCACCTCTTCAAGATGTACTGAGGAGGGAGGTCCTTGATATTCCTAGTGTCAAGTACCTTTAGCATATGGCGACATGGAATGCCTATAAACTCAAACCCCTTACAACTACAATTTACCATGGAATTGAGTGAATCAAATTTAACAAAATGATCTTTTGGACTGTCATCAACAGTTATTCTGTACTCGGAAATTGTGCCCATCTCGCCACAGTTGTATAGCATGCAATCCATGTATAACTCAAACTCCCTTTCAAACATTTTAAAGGCAGCAGGTGTATATACATTGGCAGCTTGCCTTAATATTCGCATGGAGGGTGGCTTTTTTGTACTCTGACCGGCGTTCACATCAGCTTGCAGTTCTGCAGATCGACGATCATGTAATAACCTTTCAAACTGCTCGAAGAAGCTCAAAAGGTCACATTCCAGAGATAAATGTTTCTTAAGCTCACTGCTCAGGATCTCCTTCTGCTGGACACTTTTCATATCAGCATAAAATGCTTCACGGCCATACGGTAGTGCCCATTTCTCCTTGACAGAAAACAAATCTGCTAGCCATTGATTATCTTCTAAGTCATAATTTTCCAACATTTCTCTCCACGCTGTCAAAAATTCAGCCTCACCTTCACAATCAAATAGACATCTCTTGAAGTTGTATTCTAAAGTTCTTGACCCGTGGAATGCTTGACTTAACTGCTGAAGAGCATTTTGGTAAATTTGCCAAACACAATAACGATGGGCTGTCGTGGGCCAACTTGCTGCAACAGCTTCACTTATCGCAGCAGATCTATCAGTTAACAATGTCTTGGGATGGGTTCCATTCATTGCCATCTTAAAAGTATCAAATAACCATATGAAAGCTTCTGTACTTTCGTCATAAAGCAATGCAGCACCAAAGATGACAGTTTGCTTGTGATGATTCAGACCTGTAAACAAAGCAAGTGGCCTACCATAGCCTTGCGATGCATACCCTGAATCAAGACATACTACATCACCAAAGTGGACAAAGTCCATAATAGACTTTGAATCTGCCCATAAAAAATTTGTCAAGTTCCCATCCTCATCAGATTTTACTGCATAGAAGAATGAAGGGTTATCATGTTGCATCTTTTGCAGGTACTCTAGAGTAGCACCTACGTCACCATAGTGAGGAACCTTTGGACACTTGTACCTTTTGCAACTTCTACCTTCTAGAGAGTTTGCGATGGCATTTTCGTTGATAAGATTTTGCCTGTGGATAGAATCATCCGGCGACATGTCAACCAGATCCATTCCATTGTCTTGATCATTTTCTGTATTCTGTGATGTCATCACAAGATCAGAAGCGGTTGCAGCACCAAGCTGGTGATTGTGGAAGGTAACAAATTCTGTGACATGATATTTGCCATTAGATGCTAATCTGATGACCATACACGCTGGACAACCAGTTCGGGTCTCTGGACGAGGCTTCTTTACTCTTTTTGCTCCTCTTTTCTTCTCACGGAACCCTTCTTTTGAACAAACAAACATCCTTCTGGTGATAACATTTTCAGCATTCATTGTCATGCTTGCCCTTCTCACATTGAACCCAATTTTCCCCGCATACATGCTATAAAATTCATATGCCTCATCTTCATTCTCAAATTCTGGAGTTCTCACAGTATCGTCCACCAGATTTTCTCTCACAGCCCGCGCTTTAAGCCTGATTTTCTTTGCCTTCAGCATATGAATTGTAGATGCTGTTGCCAGCTGATGGTTATGGTTCGGTACAAATTCTGTCAATCGATACTTACCATTGGCAGTAAGCCTAATGGTCATGCTCGCTGGGCACCCAATTCTTGTTTCAGGCCGTGGGCACTTTGCTTCCTTTGCGCCCTTCTTCTTCTCCCGAAAACCTTCTCTTGAGCAAACAAATGTCCTCCTAGTGATTATGTTCTTTGATGTTGTCCAGAGTGTTGATCTCCGGACAAAGAAGCCCACCCTCTCGGCATACGCATTGTAGAACTGATATGCCTCATTTTCGCCATCAAATAGCATGTTTACCTTCGGCAACATCTTCTCATCACAACTATCAATAGCAGGATTAACATCAGCCACCGCAACATCCACCACCACTTCCTGCCAATCAAGAATGGCATCAGCAGAGTCAGGTGACCGCTAACAATGTTTTGTACTTCCTTCAACAACTAGAGCAAAACAGACAATAGTAGAGAGCGTACCCCGTTTTGTTGTGGATTTTCTGGATTCGGCGGCGGCGGGAAGGGCATATGAGGAGGCCAAGGTGCGTACGGACGCAGGAGCACTACATGGCCAGGCCAAGACTGTTGTGCTAATCTCAGGTCAGCAGCGGGACTGCCCGAAGCATGAGCAGGCCTGAAAGTGTGGACCAACGTAGGCGTCACGAGCGCCGGAGCAATCTGGGGATCCTTCTCCTTTGCACCGTCGCCGCTGTTACTAGACATCAAGCATACAAAGTCAACCTGATAGACAGAGTGAAGCTTCTCGTAAATGCCAATCTCCCTCTTCGCAACTGGTTGAAAAAAGAGAGAGAGAGAGAGAGAAATGGGATCAGCAAATGTACCATCAGTTCACTGATCTCTCTTCACGAACTAATATGTACTCCAATACATCCAGGCTACAACAAAATGAAGCAAGCACAACGGAACAAAGAGGAAACGTTTACCCACATGTCAATGAGACAAATGGGGTAAATCATCAAATTCCATGTTTATGTATGGGGCAAATGCTCCAATCTCCCTAAAAGAAAAGCTATCTAAGCAAAACGAAAGAAATTGTATTTGGAGACAGCGAAAAACTGCAGCTTGCATACAGCATTATAATGGGAGGTAAAAGCAATCACCTTTACTAAGAAGATAAGCGCAAAGTTAGCAGAGAAACTACAACAAATTCATGGCATAGTAGAGCTCAAAACTGGGGAACCAAATTGGGGGAAAAAAGAACCTACCCACCAGATCCCCCCACGGCTCCACGAGCAGAGCCGATCCAAGTTAGATAGGCGGCGCGGCCGCCTGGGCTCAGTTACACACAAGATCACCGAAAAATTCCTCGAGTAGGAGGAAGACTGGAAGAGGGACTGACGAGGAGGAAGAGGGGATTGATTCCCTACGCGGCGGCGGCCACCACACAGCCACGGGCGATCGGCTTCGGGGGTGGAGCGGACGCGTGTGCCGGTGGGCTATCGCCTTGAAAAACTCATCATCCTTTGCAGCTATTGGGCTTTTAACTGGGCCTCCCTGCAATGATCCGGCTGGCCACGCGGAGGGCCCAGGGGTGGTGACCGGCCAGCCCAACCCCACGCACCGCGGCAGCATTAATTCGCGGCCCAGCACGCTGTGTCCGCTTGGTTGGGTAGCCCGTTCAGCCTGGAGAAGGAGGTGAATTGGCCAGTCCGCCGCGAGTTTTTTCCGGCCGTTTCACGTCCGGTCCGTAGGCCCGCGCCGTGCTGTTCGGCCTTCGGCTTCACCGAAAGCAAATCCTCTACAAATGATCTCCTCTACCGGCAACGTATAGTATTTACTCACCCGTGCACCTAAACTAAAAAAACCATAAAAAATCTAAAAAATTAGATATACTTTATGATTTACTCCATATATATATATATATATATATATATATATATATATATATATATATATATATATATATATATATATATATAAGTTCAAATTTGTTCTACGTTAAAAGTACCAAAAAAGGGAAAATTCTGACAAAAGTTAAGAGTTTAAATCTGTCAAAATGTTCTCTTTTTGGTACTCTTAATATAGAATAAATTTGTACTTGAAATTTTATGCATTGAAGGAGTAAATCATAAAGTACATCCAAAATTTTGTTCGGAATTTTTCAGGACCTTTTTTAGTTAGCGTGCACGATGAGTGCACAGTTAGGGTAAGTGTATACTATATGTTCTCCTCCTTTGATTAATGCTAACTTTGCATGGCTAGATATTTTTTAGAGAAAATTACGCAGCTAGATATTGCAATATATTGTATTTGTTATATAACTCGGTTGCCTTCCAAAAATATAGTTGCGTATGTTATATAATTGTAATAGTTGTAATATCTATACATGATTAATCTGCACCTGGCCCTACCAAAATAAGTGGTGTAGATACTATGTTTTTCTCTCAAATAATGGAGGAATTTATTTATATATATATGAATAATCTACACCATTATAATATGGTCCCACCGAAATAAAGTGGTGTGGATTTTCTTCAATTGATGAGAGAGTTTATAGGATTTTTGCTTTTTCTTGATTTAAGGATTATCATGGGATTTTTTTAGACCTCCAAACTAAACGATTCCAAATTAAACGAAGGAGGTACAGTTAATATCACCAATTATTTATAAATATATAGATATCATCTTCTTTGGTGCAGCCACGTCATCGCTGTTCTTTTCAGCCTTTGGGTGACTATTAGATGTCATAGATCCTATATACTATATATATCTCCACAAATACTCCTCATTAAGTGCACTTAGTGCTATTAATATCATCTCTAGTGGTAGCCGCATGCGGTATGATACGCATCGCTCCAGATTATTTCATATGGCAACTGTTGCAATGTATATACATCACTCATAACAGCTTGTCTCTACATATTACTAAGCATTTTCGCAGCAACACCCAAGGATGATCAGAAAAGTTCAAAATTTATGCTTTTAGAAAGAAAAAAAATCAAAATTCATAAATTTACACAAGTACGAGGCTTCTTGAGGGCCATGGACCCCTCTCTAGAAGATTTCTTAAGCAAGTACTAAGGGTTACCACTTTAGTGCTAAGTAGATTCATGATTTATCCGTGCGGTCTTTGTCTCAGTCCAACGGTGGTTTTCCACCCTCGGTCCGCCCACCGTTCGTCTTGCTTGGTCTTCAAGACGACCCGCCACATGTCGGGTCGGCCGTGCTTTGGACTGACCCAAAAAAGCACGGTCCAACGCCCAGCTCTAGCCATGTCAGTTCTACGTATTTCCATTCGCCAAAAAAAAAACTAGTGCTAGTGTACTACTGCCAGTCTGCCACCATCGAATAAGGAAAAACATGGTAGATGCTGTTATAACATCCATGAGATATCAGTAAAGGCAGGGGCGGAGCTAGAGAAAAATGAGGGGGGTGCGGCTAAAGGGTGTTGGGCTACCGGGCTGCAGGCTTCTAGTGCTGGGCTAGCTACAGAATGTATTTGTTTGGACTTGGGTGCGCCACTTTAGTTTTGGGGGGTGCAAATAAGGTGAAAAATCAGGGTTAATAACTGTGTTGCGATTTTTCTCTAGGTGCGGCCGCACCCACCCGCCACAAGGTAGCTTCGCCCCTGAGTAAAGGGCAGGGGGCGGCGGCGGCGGCCCGCTCTTAGCAGTGGGCGCCCATATGCCCGCCGAATGCTTGTGGCTTTGCGAATTTGAATGAATCGGGTTCTTCCCTAATTTTTGAAGACATATTTTTTTTCTCCATTTGTGTAGTCATTCAATTTCGTTTCAGCTCCATCAGAAGCGTGCGTCAGATTGATGGATGCACGCGAAGAAGAAAGAAGTAAGGGGGAGGTACATGCATCAGCCGATTAATAGGAGTTAGGGGACAAAACTGGTGTGCATTTTAACATTGTGTCTAAGGTGTTGAGTGAAACAACCTGAAAAAAAAGAATTGAATTGTTTTGAGTTTTGATTTCATTTGAGTCTTCATCCAATTCATCATCTTTCTCCACTATCCCAGCTTCATATTTCTGGTGGTAGCATCCTCTCCCTTCATATGCCATGGCATGAAGAGACGGCATTGATCACTGTCTAAAAAAATCATCGCCCACCTGACCGTAGCCCGCTCGCCGCCGCCATGAACTTGCCACCGCTACCATGCCTTTGCACCCGAGTACACGCCCATACATCTTGACCTTTTCCGCCCCTGATAGCCCTAATGACCCGCCCGCGCATCGGTCCAACTATGACCCGATTCACCGCTGCCTCCCCTGGTTCGTCTCACCGCTGATAGAGGATACTGCAAAACGTGTCACCCGCCTTACCAGCTACTACCAAACCAGAGTATGGCCTCCCTGACACCTTACACCCACATTAATGAATGCAATTCCCACTGGGCCAGCCACCATGGCCAATTACTTTGGATTTGTAGAAATTACTTTTTTTCTTTGTAGAAATTACTTTTTTTCTTCTCTTTTTATCTCAATTAACAAGAGGATTTGTAGAAATTACTTTTTTTCTTTGATTTAAGAATTATTGTGTGATTTTCAAATCCTCTTGTAAGTGCCTTGAATAAATCTGAGGTGATGTTGGACCTATTTTCTTGACTATAATTTATATTTTTTATCTATAATTTATTAGTGTAATAAATACTGATCAGCGTGAGAAGTGTCTAAAGCCGGCTGTTTCGCGGCGTTGGCCACCGAATTAGCTCAATCCAAATCCAATCTCAGATCCCTGTCCACTTCAATCCTTGTCGCCGACGGCTACGCGGCTGCTCGCTGCCACGTACAAACACACCCTGGATTAATTGCGCTGCGTACCTGCGAGACGTGTACATCAGTACACGTACGCTCCCCTACATTCACCTTGGTGCAACCTTGTCCCGCTCGAGGCTACGGCTCCGTTTATTTCGGTTTAAATTTTTTACTTTTAATTTATTTTTTACTATTTTCAAATTTTATCTTTTCTGCTTTTAAGATTTTTTTTTCATATTCTTTTTTTCGTATTTCGTTTGCGTTGTTCGTGATGGGCTAATCTGTTTTTTATTTTTAAATTTTTTAAATTTAGTTACGATAAATAAGCCACCATCAGTTACAGTGTAATTTCAGTCAGCTACAGTGTAATTTCAGTCATAAGCCAGATTATTTCAGCCCAACCGAACTGCACCGTACATCTTCTGGATTTCTAAATTTCCGTTTATTTTTTGTTTTTTAGCCTTTTGATTTCCTTCTCTTATTTCTTTACATTGTTCTAAAATGTATAACAATATTTTGTAATTTTTCTGTTTTTAGTTATTTTTATAACCGTAGATCATAGTGACAGCTGCTACACTGTGTTTTTAGTCAAAACTCTACATTAAAAGCTAAAAGCCAAGCTGGAGCGTTGCTGATCTAACACTCGCCCCTGTGTACTGTCGATGCACTCTGACTAGTGACTTGTGACTGCTGGCAGCTGGACGAGTAGAACTGCAGTTGCAACGCGCAAAACTTGCGTTGGTTGTCCGTCGGACTTCTCCGGCCGGGCGTTGGCTGGATTAATGGGCGCTTTTGCGGTGTCGAGCGGCGTTTGGTTTGCCGGCGACGTGAGGGCGGCCGGGTTGTTGGGAGGCAGAGCGAGTCCCGATAAGATTAAGAATTAAGATTTGGATAAACACGCTTGCTTTACTGATTTGCTGATGCAAAAATAAACGTGTGTGAGAGCCTGAGTTTTTATCGTGGGTAATACTCTTAGGTAACGGATTATTATTTATTTTAGCTGATAGAATATCGCTCTAACAAATAATAAGTTTATCAGAGTATTGCAACAGAACAATAATTAAAGATAATACTTGCTATTATTATATAAACATAGCCATATATGGATAGAGACTATTACAAAGCCACAAAAATTGGAATAATACAACATCAAAAGTACACTTTCTAGTTCAACATTTAAGTATACATGAATTATTGAACGAAAAGATAACTGAATAGCTATACATGCACCCAAGAGGTTGAGCATAGGTTGCTATTAACTCCCTAATCATTCTGAGTACTATAAGAGGGATCCACCTCATATTGTTCGTTCTCATACCCATCCCAGTTCTCTTCTAGATAGAGTTCCTCTGAAAAAGCCTTCTCCATCCCAAGAGAAGACCAGCACTAGCGTTCATCTAAACAAAAGAGAACACTAGCAAGGGTGAGTACAGGAGTACTCAGCAAGCGTTATTAGCAACATACACGGAATGTCCATTATCCAACATTTCAAGGAACATCCAATCCCATTCTCATTCTCTTGCTCTCTTTCTCTTCTTTCTCGTGATTTATAGAGGGCAAGGTTTTGCGATTAGGTTTTGAAAGAAGTTCATATTATTAATTTAGAAACCTACTAAACACCCGTATAGAGACATCAAACCACCACTAGTTTTCGTAGCCTCCAGTTTAGGAGATAGGCATGAATTCATGATTTATATAGCACTACGCAGGCTTGTATCACTTTACTCATAGTCACTCTGATCCTTTTAGTGAATGGTTCTTCGCATTTCCTTAGATGCGATGTCCAAATCAAAGTACAAAACTTTTACATCTATATCAGTATATTATATCTCTACCTAACTACTCTCAACCAGCAGCTCGGGGTGGTTTCTCACCCTCGCCCGGCGCCTACCGACCTTGACATAGTTGTTGGTTGGGGTGGCCTAACCCTTCCCCTACTTCTGGATTCTCTCCCAGTTGTGGATTGCTTATTGGCTATGGGTATGCATGATTTCACATGGATAAATTGATGCTATTACTAAGAATGGATGGGGTTACCTTGTCGGTTGGTGGTCGGGTTGCTTTGGGAAATTGTGAGATTGTGCCTTCGGCGGTCGTTTTCTCGGTTGGTCGTGTGGTGATGCCAGCAGTGGTGATGGCTTCTCCCCTCCTATGGCTTGATGTCCTCCCACGGCTTGGCTTCTTGCTCCTGGTTGGCTTGCCCTAGTGCTGGTCTTGTGATGATTGACGATATGTGGCTGTGTGTTTTGAGGGTTTGGAGGATGAGGAGGGGAAGGAGAGTGGAAAGGGTTGACTGGTGTCGTGGGCTTTCTTCCCCCTTCTCTTCTACTTGGCTGGCTGTGTGTGTTTTATCGTGCTGTTTCTTCTTGAAGGGTTGTGTTGGCCTTTCTGTGACACTGGCACCCAGAAGGGCTTTGCTGGCTTTCATGGTGCTGTGGGGGTGCATGAGGGTATTTCAGTGATTTGGGAATAGTTGGTTGGTTTCTACGTCTTTTGAGAATAACTCAGGTTTGTTTGCGCCGAATGATGACCCCATGGTCGTGAGAGGTGTCGACTGGCCCTCGGATAGTCAAGTATCTCCGTGAACGAGCTGCCCTGCCCGAAATTAACCTCTAGGGCTCTGACGGCAATTATTCCTTTTAATCTCTTCTTTTGTTCGGTCTTTTTCGATATTTCACTATTTATTTATTTGCTATTAATATCGAGGTTTGTGTTTGGTACAGCTAGTGAATTGCAATTAACGTATGAGATGGACTTGGTGTAAATTAAATCATGTGCTTCCTAATTGATTACAATTGTACTGCAATTGCTTAGTTTTTGAGATGGCTATTTGGTTGAGACTTGGAATTGTATATTTGTTGTAATCCGTATTGTCGCTATTATGTAATATAAATTGTAATATTTTTATTTGACTTGATGTAAATTTTAATTGTCGCTCGATGGATGCAATTGATTTACTATATAAGGATGGTAATTAATTACTGATGTACCGTGGACTGATATTTTTTTTATTTGAGTTGAATGCTCTTAATCGCCGCGCAATTAAATTTTATTTTTCCATCTAGTCTATGCTAATTGTTTTTGTCTTCATCTATGAAATTGTGAAAGCAACGGACTTACCACTCGCCGGTTTCAGTTTAAATAAATACATAAAATTTTAAATTGTTCCACATTTTAGATCACTTGTTGTTTAATTAATCTTGATTAGCTCTGTGATTCGGCTTAAGGTTAATCGGAGATATAGGGTGTTACAACGCGCAACTAACCTAACCTCGTAGATTGATTTCTATGGTCAATTAACGCAACGTGTAGGTACAGTACGAGGATATGGTCGCCTTTTGTTTTGAGTTGCAGAAGTCCATGGATCGACATGGAGAAACCTTATCAGGATTCGTGGCGAATTAAACGTGTATGGATATGCTCATATTTGTTTTTATTTTTATTTCTGTTTAGAAAAGTCAAAAATCAATATATAAATATGTGGCTTTTTAAAACAGTTTCTTTACTTTTCTCGCTCTGTCTTGTTGCTAGGATAAAGTAAAGGATCAAAGACACATCATGTACTCCACTTCTCTTGTTTCTATCTCGCGTACATATCTCTTCTTTATTTTTTCATCGCTCACTCTCTTCTTCTAAAAGATATTTATTTTAGTTATTACTATTTATTTTCAACCAAAATTATAAAGCACAGCAAATATAAATATGCCGTCGATTGCATCTATAGACGCCCCTGGCTCCATGTGTTGCTATCTTCTTATCCTGTCTCTGTGCATGGCTTATGCCCGCTAGCTACGTGCACGATCAAGTAGTTGCCGGTGCGTTAGGATATATCATGCACTTGCATCATATACGTGTACACGTTTGTGGTTAGCCATGCATGCATGTCATACGTGTGTATACCGTACTAGATCCATGCAGCCAGAAAGTGCACGTAGCCAGATGTTTTGCCCTGCTCAATACAGCTTAAGCTTATTGGCTTAAGCTTATTTTTACACTATTCATAATTTTGTTTTTTTCTGAATTTTTGACTTTTTTTGAGCTTTTTTGTCGGTTCTTTTTTTTCTCGTATTCGTTTGCGTTGTCTGTGATGGGCTAGCATATTTTTTATTTTTTTTAAATTTTTTTAAATTTAATTATGTCAAATAAACCTCTCTCACCACAGAGTTTTTTTTTCACCAACTCAAGAGTTTTCAGCCATAAGCCTTCAGCTTTCAGCCGAACCGATCACCACCTTATACTTTCATTTTAACCAGAATGATGCTAATTTTAAAGCACAGAAAGAAATAAATAATAACCATCTATCATTTAGTTCTGTTTTAAAAGTTATGTAAATCACTTTTTAAAAAACATGAAAGTACCTCACTTCCTATAATCTTCTTCGGTTCATATAACAAGGAGACTCTGGCTACATCTGTAACACTCCTATTTCTGAAGGCGCTAGTAGTCCCCGTAACTATTCAAGACTAAACAATTGCGGAGTACTGTACATGAGTGCGTACCACAACAGCATATGCTTACAACAAAAGAGCCAAACTTTTATTACAAATATAGGGTTTAACAACTAGTTTTTTTTTACACAGCGGCGAGCAAGCCCAAAACTAACATACAAAACAAGAACTCCCAGGTGACCTGAGCGCAGCTGATACCTAAAACCACTCATCCTCAGGAAAGAACAGCTCCTCAGGAACTTCATCTTCTGCTTGGATATCTTGATTTCCTTAGTCTTCTGTTTGTTGTTTAGCAAGTTATGAGTACAACCGTACTCAGCAAGTTACAAGAGTTAACTCCAATTTACTACTTGCATGGATATTCAAGGGAGAGAATATACTGGTTTTATTAAATTGAGTGGATGCGATTTTATATGTAAACAGGTAAAACAAAATAGTTCTCCATATGATAAATAGAGTTTTCTTTCAACAGTTACTTACAATTGCACATTTCAAAATATCATGAAATCTACTTATGCCTCGTTGCTTGAATCACCCAATTAACATAGCTTCATTAACCCGAAGGATGGCGTATTCGAATTCCATTAATTTCACTCTGCAGAGTTACTCAGTTTTGCCCACACGATTTCTTAACTCTCGCGACAGAGTTAAGAAAATCAGGACGTTTCACTGCTCAATTCTTTATACAGGCTCTACCCGATAGAATCACTCAGACACGGTTCACATACTAACCCTAAATTCTTCTGCCCGCTCTGAGTGACCTCTATCGTTGTTACGTATGGTTTTACCGTTCCGCATACCTAACTCTCCATCATCAATACGCCTACATCCTGTAGAGATTCAATCGAGTTGAGCAACTACTAAACCAGTGTTGACAAGTCAACTCCTGTGGTTGAGCGATTACTGTATCTTTTACTCAGCATAAGGTTCTCGTCCTTATTTTTCACTTGAGGCACCAACCACATCCCCGCGTTCTGACGGCACAACCACCTCTCTGCTCAAGCCTCCACCCTAGATTAAGGTCGTGAACTCCAACCATCTCGTGGCTTTCCACGATTCCTCCTTACTCTAGATCCAATTTCCAAACTCTACTGGCCAACGGCTAAGTCACTTAGTAGTACAAATTTTTGAATGAGATGATCTACAAATATTTATACCATAATTTAAATATTACTAAGGCTGTCAAGGTGAATATGGCCTCAAATTAAACATGACATTTATCAGTGGTAGGATTTAACTAATTAGCATATCATTCTAAATCTTTATTTTAATCAATTAACATTTCACAATTAACAATAATGAAAATACTGTAATTACATAATTTAAATTCGATGGGATTCAAAATAATCAAAAACTTGTAACTTGCCTTGCTGATCTGAAACTTCGACGAGCTCGTAAACTTCGGTACTTGGTTCTGGACCTTGGACTGTCGCCTCGGAAAGATCGGAAGCTAGCTCAAACACATAAAATAACAATAAGTCCAAACTTGAATCTAATCAAGGTAGGAAAAATAAACTAATTTAAAAAGAAGTAAAATGCAATAAATCCCAAAGGAAGAGGTTTGAATTTATTGAAATTGAATTTGGTGGATTGGAGTTCAAAAATGGATTCTCGGTGTCGAAACAATCAAAAGAAGGTATTTTTGGTTTTTAGTGTTTTGGGTGAACAATAACGGGTTTGACACTGTTTATTGCAGTTTTTTGCTGCTCGTACTCGTAGAACTATACAAGTACCCAGGTGGTCAGAGGTTTCTGCGGAACTGGAGGACGTGGTCGTATCCGAGTTACAACCATGATAATCTAACGTCCAGTGTAGTCATAAACCAGAGCGTAGTCGTAAACTGCAGTGTGGTCGAAAGCCACAACGTGGTCGAAACGACTTCTGAGTATTCGCAGCAACTCGGCTACGACTACGAAGCCGGATGATGGTCGAGGTTCAACCTCGACACGAAGCCGATGGAGATCGGACGGTGGACGAGTTACTGCGGAGATCGGACGACGTCCGAGTAACTACAGAGATCGGGTTGCAGCCGAGTGACTTAAAAGATCGGACGGTAACCGAGTGGTTTGAGCGCATCGAACGACGTTCGAGTGGTTCAAGCTCAGTACTCGAAGCAAAGTGGTCGATGTCTCTCTCGACCACAAGGTGGTCAGAGACTCCAAGCGATGGGGTGGTCGGAGTTGGAACAAGGGAGCGGCTGGGGAATTTCAACAATGAGGTAGAAAGGAAATCTGAGGTCGAGACAGCAATTAGCGACTATGGTAGATTCCTAGGACCATAAAGATTCCGATTTTGAGATTGGCTGGGCTTGAGTGGCGGTGGTCTTGGCTAACGGCAAGAGGAGGCGCTACGGCCAGAGTATGGCATGAGGCGGCTCTGGTGGAGTTCTGGTGAGGGGATAGGGTTTTTAACCATCTACTGAACAAAGCTAACTCAGAGGTGGTGGTGGTTTTTACCCATATGGTCTGAGCTGGGCTGCCCACGGAGAGGGTGCTTTGACCGTCGGCGGCTCACAGTGCCGGAGGTCTAGGAACACGCTCCGACTAAGGTGAGTTTACAAATATGCTCAAGGTGCCATAGAGATACTACTAACACAAGTAATTGAGTTCTAATCAAAGAATAGAGGAGATTGAGTGGAAATCTCACCGGGTGCGGGGGAGGTCGCCGGCGGCGATGCGGTAAATTTGAGTTAAAATTGGTGAATCAGTGAGATGTGTGGGAGTGGTGTGGAGCGTTCTGCAGTTGCTACTGGGCTTATGATGTCGCAAGTGTCGGTGGCCACAGTAAGGCGGTTTAGAGCGTTCTGCAGTTGCTACAGGTTAAACGATCTACACGTTAAAAGCCCAATATTTGTACCTGCCAAAATCGTAAATGAGTATATGTCTCTCTGTAATCTGTACCGTAAACAGCCCAAATTCAAAAATTTCAACCAAAAACTATAAGCCGCAGCCGAAAAGAACAGGCCCAGTTAGGCGATTCGTCTGCATGCATACATACTACACGCAATCAACTGTAGGGCGGTGAAAAAGATTCCTCCGTTCCCGGGACGTGTGGCGGCAATCAAATGATGACTTAATCCATTAATCCATGAAGAATCAATTGAAAACGTCCTTAGTTCTAGGGTCTACGGACCTGCCGGTGATCTGTCCGCCGACCCGTGGTGAGAAATGCTCCAGAAGTCGCACCGCAGATGTGCAGGACGCAACCGACCACTCTCTGGCAAACTGAAGCTGACCTTCTTCACCTCTGAAGAAGCATCGCAATTCACAAAACCAGCTAATTAATTGTCTCACCTTAAAAAAACGAAGAGTACTATACTTCTCTCCATAAGTGAAAGGTGGTGCCCCAGAGAGAGCATAAATTTAGGTTTTTAACTTTTTTTAACTATAGTAACTAAAAATACACCGTAGCAATTGTTAGCTTTTTCTGCAAAGTTAAATCTAAAAAATTAAAAAAAATAAACTATATATCATCGCGGTCCATATAAAGGAATAAAAAACCTAAAAACTTAAAAAGATAAAAATTAAAAAACTAGAATCCAGAAACAAACAGTGGTTCGATACCTTTTAGTGTAATCCACCTTAGATCACCGGTGTACTTATCATTTTCACCTCACCTGGGAGTTGTCAACCTCGTCCCTGGCCGGCCGGTCGATATACGTCGAGAGGCCGCAAGTGACAAAACGGGCCGTGTACTAGTTGGTAGGCCGCGTGAAATCAGACGATAGATTCTCGCACTCGCCTTTCCGATTTCCATATATGGCACGGCACACATGGTGCGCAGCTGCACGCTGCCCGGAATTTTCCACAGGTGGCGGTAAACAACGAAACCAACGACGTGTCTACGCGTCGCCTCAGAAAAGTAGTACTGCCCACTGGCCTCGTAGGTAGGCAAGAATTTCTACCGACACCCCTAGCAACCTCCGATTGGAAGTCGTACGATCGGTGGAGTACATGACACGTAGGACAATTCCACAAGTTAATTACTGCGAGTATACCTCGCTGGTTGCTGGGAACCGAGGTCTACTGCATCAATTATGTGCTATGTTAGCTTAATATTTTCTGTTAGCAAATAATTCAATGGACTTACGATGCAAACAGATGCAGTTTTAGTGGCTGAGAAAGTAAAATACAAGTTCAAAGATAGAGTAGTATAACTCTACAAGTTCAGAAGGTTTCGAAGGTAGAGTGGTATAACATATAAGTTTAAAAAGTTGAGAAAGTAAAATACAAGTTAAAGAGATATAGTGGTACAACTCTACAAGTTTAGAGAACTAAGAAAATAAAATACAAATTTAAAATATAAAATGGTATAACCCTATAAGCTCATAAGATCTACGGTACAATTTTCTCTATTGTATACATGACGCATAACGCTCTAGTTAACCTTTCTCGATACGCACTCGAGGTCGCGACAGGTATCCACAAGATATGCCGAGACGCATGCAAAAAAAAAAAAAGTTGGGTTTGTGAGGTTGAGCTGTCGATGACATGATCATCTCGATCTCGAAGTCGGGCATGTATAGCACTGCTCCATACTTTTGGAGACACGACGAGTTTGTACGGGGGAAGCAAGCGTCGCAGGGTGGCGCCAGGTCGTCGTTTCGCCGTCTCTCGAGGCCCGCGACGTCGCCGAGTTCGGGAGTCCGCCGAGTCCAACATGTACGGCCGCTCGTTCTAGCCTCTGGCTAACACTCCATTACATTCGCAGAGGCAGTGTGGTTAGTCCAACATGTACTCTGACTAATTAATTAAGTAGACCGGCTGGCTAGCACGCTAGTTGGGAGTAGCAAGTCAAATTTATCTCTGTCATATGCACTGTTGTTTTTGTCATAGTTTTGTTTAGTTCTTTTAGTATTTCTTTTTGTGAGGTTGGTGACAGTCTTCAGCCCTCACCAACTGAATATTGATGTATCTTGCTCTGCCTGTCCGAATATCTATCTATATATCTATTTATTATCCATCTCGTTCGTTCTTAAGAGGAATAAATTTTCATATTAATCAGAAAAAAGATATATACCGTTGATCGTGGCACATTGAGATTATAATGGACTATATTAAAAAAAAGAGTTCTTGTCAAGTACAATTATGATATAACTGAAATTCAAAATATAAAAATAAAATACAATTAGCATTTCGATTTTTATACTAATTTCTACGTAAAATACCTAAATAAATATAATTTGGAATAAAATTTTAAAATTAGCAATTCGATTTGTATACGAATTCCAAAAAAAACGTAACTACAATACTTTTTGATAGTCGTAGCCTTTTGTGGTCGATACTCCATACTCGTCGACTTTACTAGTCGACTCTCGATAGTCGAAGACTTTGTGATCGGTAGTCGTAGACTTTACTGGTCGGTGGTCTTAGGCTTTGTGATCGATAGTCGTAGACTTTGCGGTCGGATGTTGAAGACTTTTTGCTCAATTATTGTAGCTTTCATGGTCTATACTCATAGACTTTATGGTCGGTACGAGTGCTTTAATTCTTGTTATCTTCGAGTACCTCGAGTACTCGTGTTTGGCCATTGGTATGACTGGCTAGGGCAGATGGTCATAGTACTCAGTAGTTGTATGGACTTGGTCCTATATAGTCATCATTTTCATGACCGTGGTCAGCGATCAGTTATCAGAGATTTATGATTGGTGTGTTGGTAGAAAAACTTACGACTATGAGGTGGTCATAGAATAGCTTACGACTAAGGATCAGTCGTATAAAAACTTATGACTAAGGGAGTGGTCGTAGAAGAGCTTACGACTATCCTGTGAAATCTCTCCCTTACTAATAAGGGGTATATTTAAGGAGTATAATGATATAATCATGTCATTTTACAGATAAATGATAATTTGAGGATTGGTTATATCCTCGTCAGTATACATGCCAACATCAATGAAGATGGGAGGTCATCGTGGTTAATGAGAAATAAGTTCAAAGTAGGTCGTCTATGATGCATCCGTGTATGCGTGAAAAAGATATTCTAATACCATGTAAACTAATAAGATAATGTGGCACACATATAATCAACGTATTGCTTAAGATTAAATAGAGGTACATATAAATACATATATTTTAGAAAATAATAACTAATAGAGAAAGAATAATGTCGTACAGCTTTATAATCCATGTATAATGGAGAGCGAGTATGTTTATAAGAACCCTAATAACTTATTATGCTCAATTATTTTCTTGAATCAAAGCTTGTGTTCCTCAAGTTATATTTTTCTTCATGTTTCGATTATCATTTTTACTATTTATAATGTCATATTTTAAATAGTCTATAAGATATATATAAATATATTATAAACAACAAAGTTATATTATTTAATACTATAAATTTTAAAATAAATCTAGCCATACTAATATGTGGCCCACGCTGCTAGTTATATTAATTGCAGGGGCAATTGGTTGATCACTTACGTACGATAAGTCGCACGTGTAAGCCTATGACAGGGACAAGCGGTGCACAGGACGTACGCGACATATCACCATGGAGCACGTACGCACTTGTGCATAGACGCGCGTACGGTGCATATACGTGCACCGAACGCTAAGCTGCACCGGTGATGACGTCGCCTTTATTAAAACAGTTTATACTCGTACGTGCGTACGCACAGGGAGTAACCAGATCTCGGACGGAATAGATTTTAGTTCAATATAAAAAAATAGTTAGTATATTGTCTAGCTAAATTTAACCTAGTTTAAGGTAATATTTTTATAGTTTAATTTAGTTAGTTTAGATTATTTCATCATTGAACTTGAGATATAGCTAAATCTTAGTTCTATTACTGTGTACGTATGTACGTGTGCTAGCTAACTGACTAGTGATCGATGGACGTGGTCAATACGGGACACCAGTGCACGTAACACGGTGGCTGTTCTTTTTTTTTCTTGAGCTTATAATCTTTTATTGTAACCTGTGACTTTTAGAATGTTCGTGAGAGAGATTACAGAGTAACAAAAATTTAAATAAAAATTTTAACTGATATAAATAAAATCACTACAATATATATTATAATTAATTTATAAATTTAAAATAAATATTTTATTTAAAAATTAGTTACTATAGATAAATAGAAAAACAATATTTACAAGTTGAAAAAGAAGAAACACATGGTCTTCTTCGCATGCGCTCGCGAGCATTGTTACATGTGGCTGCAGATGAACAGGCAGGTAGGCTAGCCCCGCTCGTTTCGGCTTAAGCTTCTGACTTCTGGCTTATTTTTCATTATTCATAATTTCATCTTTTTTTTGAACTTTTGGTTTTTTTGAGCTTTTTTGCCGGTTTTTTTTTGCCGTATTCGTTTGCGTTGTTTGTGATGGGCTAACATATTTTTTATATTTTTTTAATTTTTTTAAATTTAATTATGTTAAATAAGCCTCTGTCAGCTACAATATTTTTTCAACCAACTACAGTGCTTTTCAACCATAAATCACTAAAAATAAGCCAAAATGATCACCACAAGCTGCGGGTTACACAGAGACAGAGAAACGGGTCACTTCACCTTGCTAATTCTTTGCTTTTCTTTCACCGTTTTTTTCCTGGCAATAGTATATGGAACACTATGTACGTGCACGCGCATTTCAACATTACCAGTTTGTTCATTCAGAAGGGCAACAGGTACTTTGGCCTCTTGATGGAATTCAACAAGATTATAAACAACCCTACACAGTGCGTTGGTTTATGTGTTATTAAAAAAAGAAGTATTCGATTATATGTAAATAGAAGACCGATGGACCTGTGAGTTGGGCCGTGTCACGGGACACGATGGGCCATGGATCACGGTAGACCACGGTGGCACGGTAAGACGAGGCTCAACACGGATAGCCGCTGGTGAGGCTCAGCACGGCACATTGGGTCGTCATCGAGCCTTACCGGCATGGGTATAGCACATGACACTTCTGTTAGACTGTTAGAGCTAGACACATGTCTTGACCACATCAGTGTCGTGCTTGTCCACCGTCGTCATTGCGGTTTCCCACCTCGGACCGTCGGATGTTGTCGCTGCCGCACTTGTCTACCGTCGACGCTTGCCCACCTCCACCTGTCTCAGCCGCTGCCACTACGGTTCCCCGTCTCCACCTGCCCTGGCCGTCGACGTACGCTTGCCCACCTCCACCCGAATCGACCGCCGTCGTGTGCACGGCCATCACCGCCGAGGCGTGGAGCTGGAGAGAGAAACCGACCTGAGCAAGGAAGGCAAGGAAGGGGACAGCCTCGCCGGAGATGGAATCGTGAAGCGCGGCTACGCAGGGTGGATTGGCGTGTGCAGAAGCCGAAAAGAGAGGTGGGGAAGAAGAGAAAAGGAAAGGCTACAAGATGGAGAATTGGGAAAAGGAAAAGGAGATAGGGAAAAAATGAGAGGAAAAGAAGGAGAATAGTGAAATTTAAGTAATTCCGTATAATTATGGAAACGTAAATATTTAAGAAAAAGGTAATATTTTATTAATATTGTACTGATACATATTGTCTTGTTAAAAACCTTACACCCCAACGTAGGGTTCTCCGGTAAGAAAAAAGAGTACAGTAGCTACAAACATGCATACATATCGGGTATTCCTCGATGTTGAGATCGGCTAACGCTTGCACGATCTCGGGATCTTGCAATCGGTGCCATTACTGCTCATCTGTGTTCTGCCAGTCCTTGAGGTAGGTTAGGGCCTCCACTGTCTCAGGCTTGAGGGATGATCTCCTTTCTTCAATTATTCTCTTGACCATGTTGAATGTCACATTAAAAAAGACAATTGACACTAGAATGAGTAGAACTTCTTGTGCAAAATGGCATAGCACGGAAAATATACTATGGTTGTCTCTCCACCATTCAAGGAGCTTGACCCTCCGGGACAAAAGGGTAGGATCGGTGGCTGCAAAGTTGTAGGCGAGGTAGTGATTGAGCTATGTATTAGGATTCCACTTTGTGGACGGCTGAGATGAAGAATGGATTCCTTGCCCTTTATACGCTTCGACAAGTAGACAATCATGCTTCCCTTGGATGGTCGTGCCGCTTTCTCTGAAGCATACAACCCTGTCTCGTCGGTGCCACACTTGTTGTAGTACAAGCGGAATACTCAAAAGAGCCCGTCCTTCACATGGTTGAAAGCTTAGAAGTAATCTAGATCAAGTGCCTCACCTATTCCCTCCATAGTAATTTTCAAACAGTCCAACTTCTTGCTTGGATAAAAAAATGGTAGCAAAACAATAGATATGTTAGATAGAAACAAAATATTTGAGAAATTTTACCTCCATCGATGCAATAACATGGTCTAAAAGTGCATGATGTCTATATTTAGCAAATGACTTCGCAATTAGCCAAATATAATCGATCACTAAGCATGAGATAGGGTACTAAACACCGGATAACTTCTTAGTTGCATTGTAGAAAGAGTATAAAAATTTTCAAAAATGAGTAACAATGGTTCAATCCGAATCAGTAAGTATGAAATCATTATGTTGAGCATTAGTATTGACAAAGACAGCTATAATCTTTGCATACCCTTCTAACTTCTTTAGCATGATGTATATTGAATTCCATTTCACCTTCATGTCAATACCAAAATTTGTTAGGGTAGTTTCATTAGTTGTGTAGTACTCCGTGAACCTAGTAGCTACTTGTGCGTTACTTGAGAGGAAACAAACAACAATTTCCTTAAGTATACGATCGACACTGGCCTTCCCTATGTGTGCCTCATCGATTAACCGAATCCCTATAACTGTTTAGGTTGTACTCGTCATCTAAGTAATGGACAACAACACTAAGTAACAAATTCTCTGGTGAGAGGAACTCTAAATATCATAAGTTAAAGCAAAAGAAAAAATTGTCCTATTTATTTGTTCGAGAAAAATTATAAACCATAAGTTGAAAAGAATTGAATCATTATCTCAGGAGCATGGAACATAGATCACACCAATGAACCCACATGGCAGATATAGGCCCCCATTGTTTTCAGTATTTTAGCTGGCTTTTGGTTTCAATTTTTTTTCTTCATCAGCCACTGCCCTGCTCGTTTCGGCTTTAGCTTATGACTTCTGGCTTATTTTTCATTATTTATAAATTTCAACTTTTTCTGAACTTTTGGCTTTCTTTTGAGCTTTTTTGTCGGTTTTTTTCGTATTCGTTTGCGTTGTCTGTAATGAGCTAGCATATTTTTTCTATTTTTAATTTTTTTTGAATTTAATTATGCTAAATAAGACATCTTCAGCTACAGTGAAATTTCAGTCGCTACAGTGCAATTTCAGCTATAAGCGATAGCTTTTCAGCCTAACCGAGCGGGGACTATTGGAATTCTTAATCTGAGCCGTCCAAGCGGTATTCATCGTAGCGGTTTTATGCTCAATAGGAAACTCGATCGTAAAATCTTTAGTAACAGCTATAGGAACCGAGCAGTTAGGACGGGTCGACATCCGCTTGTCGCCACTCACCACCGGCCGCGGACCCTGGTGTCGCTACGGTCACACGGGCCGCACTACCACCGATCTGGACCTTTCCATGGAAGAAAACCGTACGCTAGAGCCTCCCGTGCATCTCCCACCGTCGGAAACCGCATCCGACGGCTCGCGTGTCGTCATCCCCGCACCCGGGGACCCAAACCAAGGGCTATAAATGACTCCAGCTGCGCCCACCTCTCCTTGCTTGCTTCCCGTTTCGCTGCACACACCACACGCGGCAGAGGAAGGCAACGGTCGAGGGATTTGGGAACTGGACGGCGAGGGAGGGAGGAGGAGGAGGAGGGTGGGGATGGGGTACGCGCAGACTGTGAAGGCCGCGACGGCGGCCGCGGCGGCGGTCCTGGTGGCGGCGGGGTACGGTTCGGGGCCGGCGGCGGCCGGGTTCGTGGCGGAAGAGCTGCCGCGCGCGCAGGCGGCGGCGGCCACGTGGCTGAAGCCGCCGTATCTGTACCTTGTCATCAACGCCATCATCATCTCCATCGCCGCGTCCTCCCGCTTCCAGCCTAACCGTCAGTCGACCTCCTACGCCGCCGCCGCGGAGGAGTCAGAGTCGGCTCCGGCTCCGGTGCCGGTGCCTGCGCCGGCGTTGGCGGTGCCCGTCCCGGTCCCGGGGTTGCAGGCTCCGGAGGCCGTGGCCGTGGAGGAGCAGGTTGTGAAGACGGCGGAGCCGACACCGGCGCCGGAGGTGGATGAAGAGGAGGAGGAGTTTTCGATTTCGAGGTCGGCATGGACACCGCGGCGGAGAGTAACGGAGGCCGAGGCGGAGGGGGTAGAGAACGAGGTGGCGCCGTTCGCGGACCTGACGAACTCGAGGGAGAAGCCGATGGTGTCGGCGAGGTTCGGCCGGAAGGCGGCCAAGCCCAGCGCTGAAGGTAACAACGCTACCCATTCGTTAGCACTTAGCAACAATTTGCTATTATTTCCCCCTGCTCTTGCCGAGAAAGATACCACTTTTGCCAACTCTTGGCGTCTTTGCTGAATTCTAGCAAGAAATTAAGAAACGTTTTGTTTGATACCAATGGGGATTGGGCACGTCGTTGCAGAGAGCAGGGCGCTGCGGGTGGCGCGGCTGCGGAGGGAGGAGACGCTGGAGAGCACGTGGAAGGCCATCACGGAGGGGCTGGCGCCGCCGCTGGCACGGCACCTCAAGAAGTCCGACACCTGGGAGACCCGCCCCGGCCGCCTCCCGTCCGGCGGCGGCGAGGATGTCGCGCTCCCGGCGACGATGCGGAAGGCGGAGACGTTCAACGACGGTGCGGGAGGAGGAGGGAGGAAGGTGCGCCGCGAGCCGTCGCTGGGGCAGGACGAGCTGAACCGGCGGATTGAGGCCTTCATCAACAAGTTCAAGATGGAGATACAGCTGCAGCGTCAGGGGTCGCTCAAGCACTACAACGACATGGTCGGCCATTACTGAAGAGTCGCAAGAACTCAGATGGGAATAGCGCAAGAAAAGTAGTTCCTTTTTTTGTTCGGTGTTCGTTTTTGGCTCTAGTTTTTCAATTTCTTCTGTGTAAGAAATGTTTTTTTTTTGTCAAATCAAGGTGGTGATAGTTTTGCACAAGAGAATACAAAGTTGATAGGGGTTGTAGATGTGCGGGGCATGTGTATCACTCACTATTATATATCAGTCGTAGTCAAAAGTCATAGTAAAAACCAATATAAACAGTCTTAAGTGTATAGCGATGACACAACGTGAACTTGCCGCGAGGAAACACGTACTTCATGTTTGTGCAAGCCGCTCGAGGTGGCCTGCATCTTCTCTCAAGGCGGCAGCTGCAAGAACCAATCTACAATCTTTATCAACAAGCGCCATCACAACCCGAGCGTCAAGAAGGATACTACGGTGAACACTGGTTCTGAAGAAACAACACACTTACGCGATAAAGTCAGGATAAACCAGATAGCGATCATTGTCACCTTAAAACACGCCATACATACAGAGACATGCAGGCTATACCAATGGGGGGAAGCCACCCCCGGAAGCAAGAGCATAATCCTTTTGCTAGGACGGGGGTGGATTCGATACATGAATAATTTCCCCGCTTACATGCTGCCGAAGAGCGCTGCTCTTACAACACATACATACAGGGTGTGCAACACCTACGGGAGTCCTTACGACACCAACGCCTGAATCTATGGTATACACGACAACACTGGAAACCTGTCCCGCAACAGGAAACTAGATCCTTCAGTATGGAAAGGTAACACCTAAACTACAACTCCGCAAGCCGCATTTTTCTCCATCGCTATAGACATTTTTCATCGGCTATCTATGACCACTTTCGCCAGTATGATGTCGAACACCCCTGCTCGCGCAAGCCACCCTAAGCTGGATTGTCTCGGAGGAGTCTCATCGCCCCAACTGCATCAGATTTTGGTGACTGCTCATCTTCCCGTTCAGGCTGGATGTTCAGGTCAATCTGGTTCTTGATTGGAGAGGATGTCAACCTATGCTCAACGGCCATGTCTTCAGGACCATCGGCGTTTGTGTCTGCTTTATGAGTAGAGCTAGTTGTACTGGTACTGGCCGGCGGTGGGGCAGATCCAGTTTGTGGAATCGACTCACTGGACTGGCCTGGATCTTTCCTGCGTGGTGCCTCAGTTTCCTTCACAGACTGGCGCTTCTCACGTCGAAGCATGAGTGTCCTGAAACGGCGGCGCACCGTCATACAGACGTTGCAGGTGCATGTCTGCTTGTGCTTTGGGCCCTTCCCACTCGGAGGTTGAATGCAGACAATGCACGAGCACCCAGGGCGATGGCGAGGGTGCCTCGTAGTTGGCTGAGAAGGGAGAGATTCACCTTCACCAAGAATTGCAAGGTTTGCGAGCGTGTCCAGCCCATCTGAAACCTCAATACTGTCAGTTTCTATCTTCGCTTTTGACTTTTTCACAGCACCTGCAGTGTCATTTCAGTAAAATGCCTCATCTCCACCAAGAACTCCACAATCCAAGAAACATGGATTTTAAATACTTGGCTAAAGTAACTAAAGCAGACCACTAAATGCAGTTATAGCTCATTGCACGGGTCAATGTTACCTAACATATTAAACGCTTCAACAAGAAATTCTAACACAGGATAATCATACGGTCATCACGCGAACAGGGGCCACCTCGAGGATGCATTACCTAAACTTCTATAAAAGCACGGGTCTCACAAATTTTAATATTTATACCATAAAAAGAGCAAAATGTAAACCCAAACGCTTCGACAAGAAATTCTAACACAGGATAATCATAAGGTCATCACACGAACAGGCCAACTGGGGCCACCTCAAGGATGCTTTACCTAAACTTCTATAAGAGCGCGGGTCTCGCAAATCTTAATATTTATACCATAAAAAGAGCAAAATGTAAACCCAAACGCTTCGACAAGAAATTCTAACACAGGATAATCATAAGGTCATCACGCGAACAGGCCAACAGGGGCCACCTCAAGGATGCTTTACCTAAACTTCTATAAAAGCACGGGTCTTGCAAATCTTAATATTTATACCATAAAAAGAACAAAATATAAACTCAAAAACTGAAAAAGTGCTGTGTGAGGCCCCCGAGGGGAGGGGTGATGGGTGGATTTACTATAGCTTCAACATCACATTTCCTAATAACACTGGATGAGCGTGAGTTTTCTTTTAATGCTGCCAGGTACCTCACTATGCCATGTACTAAGACTATGATGTTTCTTTGGCACATCCAGCTACTGGTAACGGTAAACACAGGGATACAAATCTTGGTACCGGAGTAAAACCCACCCGACGGCCGGTAATCAGAAAAACCGAAGAAAAAACCTGGATGAATTTTGAATATTGAAATTTGAATTGGGGCTGTTTTAAAACCGGTAACCGGAACAGTTACCGCAGAAAAAATCGGTAGAAAAACCGCTACGAAAACCGGGAAAAGTGAGAAAAAACCGGTTATGGATAATTACCAATTGAAATAATGCAAATATTAATTAGAAAGTGTTTAATGAAGTAACAAGCAAGTGATCCCAATTGTATGTTTGATGGGTATATTCCCAATAGCATGTACTAACTAGGCTAGTTTGTCTAAAAAATGTTGGGATTTGGGAGTATAATAAGAATATTTAGCTCATACAATCCGTAATCTAGCACAAAAAAGACTAAAACCAACCTGGAAAGTGCATTATGCAGCCATAAATTTCAATTTCAATTTGAAAAAATTCAGGTGGTTTTTTCTACCGGTTCCCACCGTTTTTTCCGGTAACCGCCGGTTTTTTTCCCTGGGTAGACATCAATCGGTCCTCCTCCATACCTCAGATTGTACTTTTGTATGCTTTGCAGCATGTAGCTCATAGCTCTATGCAACCTAGTTGTTCATAGTGGAACTCTCCACTTTTTTCCTTCTGAAATTCATCTTCAGCATTTATATTTGGAAAGAACTACTAATGAAAATCCAACTTCTGCAAAACGATAGATAAACCATAAGAAGGCATGTGTCTCATACCAGCTTTTATAGGAATCAGTTCTGCAAGCTCCTCCATACTTATCTCTTGCGCAGATGCACAAGAAGTCCTAGAGGCAAAAATAACAACAATTAGCTGAATGGCTAAAATATAATAATGAGCAACCATTTCCCCTCAGTAGCAAAATAATTACTATTGCCGAGCTTGATGAGATAAATATTCTTGAGCATGCAGTTATGCAATAGTTTGGCCAGTTACTTGTGACACGAAAGCAGATTCTGCATTGTGTTCAGTAGCTTTTGTAACTATGTATGCTTTAATTTGGTAAATACTACATATGTGGTTTTCTGCATAGCCATACAGCATCTAGTACTTGCACAATCGGCTTATCTATGCCCAGAGAGGATTAGTTTCAGGGATAATTACTTTCTTATTAAGCTAATATTAAGTTACACACCGTCAAGAACATCAGCAGCTGAGTCTTGAGTTTCCCTTCCATATTTTGATTACATGTAGATGGGATAGATTATTAGTACGATCAAGAGAATTTATTTGAGAAAAAATACTAGCAATCACTTTTGTGATCACTGTTCTAAAAGGCGGCCTGGGCGATCGCCTAGGTGGCGCTTAGGAGTTGGGCAACAGCCGGCCGCCGCGCCTTGGCCCCTCGGCGGGAGGCTGGGCGGCACGATGGTCAAAGGCGGGCTTGACGTGTCGGCGGCGCGGCACCTAGGCGCGTGTATTCAGCGAGATAAAGAAGGGGAAGGCGAGATAAAGAGGCAAAGTTAGGGTTGCGACTTGCGAAAGACTTACAAAGCTCGGTAGCCTCCGCCTCCAGTGATTCCCACGCGCTGCCGAACCATCGTCCACTGTCCACCTCACCGGATTTGGCTGAGCTTCTTCCTCCGCCTCGCCGGATTCGTTCCCAGGTGAGCTTCTTCCTCCACCTCCCCTCCCCTTCGCCGACGGCCGATCTGCTTGCTTGCTTGGCCGGCGCGACCGAGGGGAGGGGAGATCGGCCGTCGTGACCAAGAGACGAGATCGATTGGCCGACGCGACTGGGGAAGTGGGTAGGGGTGACTGAGGAAAGGGGAGATCGACCGGCTCGACTAAGGACTGGAGAGAGAGAAGAGGGAGTAGAGGCGGCGGTGGACGGGTTGAGGAAGAAAATGGAGAGAAGAGGGAGTAGTGGTGGCGATTGAGGAAGAGGGAGTACAGTTAAGAGTTTTGGGCTGGTTGGGCTGGCTGGATGGGTCAGATTTGTCATTTGTTATGTTTGATTTGCTTGATTAGCTATTAAAATCTAGGACATGTGACACCCTAAATTTAAAGCAGAATATATGGATAGAGAGCTATCATTGTTGCTCAAGGTAACAATTTTCTTCACCTAAACATCAAATATATATACATGATTACTTATTTTCACCTATTGTCCTTATTTTTAATTCGGCCGTCTAGGCCCCGTCTAGACCTTCTAGGCGCTAGGCCCCACCTGACTGCCCGCCTAGCGCCTTCTTGAACATTATTTGTGATGAGATTTATTGTAAGAACAGCTCCACTTGGAATGCAAAATTTTGATCTAAACATAATTTGCTATCCTTGTAGGACTAGATGGTTGTAAAGATGTAGCTAATCATAAGTAAAACACCATGAAAAAAACTAAATGAAAAGGAATATTCACAAAGAAACAATCAGCCAACATTAAATAGTAGGTCACCTTTCAGGATCCCATTTATTGTCAGAGCAGGTCCACTTAGAGGGCAAAAGGGCGCCTACTGGCAGTTTCCGCCACTTAGAACAATCCTCACACTGGGCCCACTGATGATTCTGACTGTAAAAAAGATGAGATGTTTATAAGCAAGTGGAAAAGAGGCTAATATACTGTCAAAATGTTAAAAATTGCTGGGAATCCTACAGTAGCCTAGGCTATGGCAGTGTCATTAAACTGTTATGGTTGCCTAGGCTATGGCAGTGTCATCTCATCACTCATAGATAGGAGAGCGTTGAGATAAATCACTACACATGTATGCGACTAAAAAATTAAATTACAGAACGAAACAGATAATCAAAGATAGGTAACTAGATAAGTATGTTGAGCAGAACTGTTGGGATAAGCATTAGTTTCAAAAAAGAAAGCTTTATTTGCGTCTTTTCCACACACATAGCAAATGCACATGGCAAAATTTTCCAGTTCAAAAAGCATTACCCTGATTGGTCGGTCACAAAATATGTCCTCCTCCCAAGTATTGGTGGCTCCTGAAAAGCATGGGATGTCAATATAGAAAAACATGTGTTTTCGTCTTCTCTACTAAGAATACATGGCAAAACAAACAGGGTATAAATAAGTTGATACCATGCTCAGAACCATGTGTTGAGGTTCACTGGGAAGCTAGTATTGTGCCATTAAAATAGAATATCAGAATAAGTTCCAGTTTTTCAAGGCACTTGCTAAGCGTGAATGCGTGGATATCACAAAGCCAAGAAGTGAAATGTTGAAAAGCATGGCATACCTCATATTCCTCAAACTCATGGCCATCAACAATAACAATCGAAGGGGGCTTAAGAGGGGGCCGAAGCAACTCTTGAGCTTCCTCCCATGTTATCTTCAATTCCATGGATTCCTCATTTTCCATTCGGAATCGTTTAATCTTCGGACCAACAGAAGTTGCTTTTCTCTTGACAGGTCCTGGGGAAGAACGAGCAGTTCCTGGCCCTTCCTTCTGTGCCAATCCGCCTTTGTCCATTTTACAGTTAGTGGCTTGTTCCACATGGCCAGGGCTTTTGCTCTCCATGTTGACTTTATTTGGGCGGAGTACTGCAGCATTTGGGCTAGAATCTGGAGCAGGGACTTTACCATTCACCTCTGAAGGTGTTGGGCCACCATTCGTAGGCTTTGTTGGTTGCTCCTGTCAAATGAGTCAAAGGATAAGATGGGCCTACTTTAGCAATCCAATAACCTACTCGATAGTCAAAACTAATGCAGTCAAGGCATCAAATCTTGTAAGAAGTTTGCCATTGTATGAACTAGCATGAATAACACATTGAGAAAAATAAGCACACTTAATTGCACAGGAGTGTTAAGAAACAAAACACACTTAATTGTGCAGGAATATCTAATCAACATATGGTAAACTATAATTTTGATTTAAAAACAATTCTCAACAATTTTGTGTCGGATGCCCAACATATGTAGTGCAATAATTATCTCATCTCAGTTGACAAAAATTCCTAGAATCAAAAGCAGAGCATGAAACTTGAGAGTACTACAGGATGCAGCAGAACATCTAAAGCCTTGACACATGCCACATGAGGGCATTACAGCAAGACTTTATCAGACATTCAAACGGACGAACAAAGAACATATTCAAATCAGCATCCGCCCTATCAGTTCAAACATTACAGTATAGGCTGCATTAACTTGGATACCTGTTCTGCAGAAAGATTTGTTGCCTTTCTGAATCCCATGACCAGTTTCCCTTCTGGATCTATTCGGCTGAAGGTCACTGAATAAATATAGCACCATGAGTTACAACAGCAAAAAGGGAATTAGAGTTTTTTTATGGCAGGTTAAAGTGGTTCAAAATGATCACTGTAAGGAAATTTAAAAAATGTAAAGAAAAGAAAGCATATCACATATGGAGAAAGATGCATAAAATTTAAGACATTAACAGTATAAATATAGGCTCAGGTCAGGTAATATTTTAAAGAAATGCAGCATGACTGTAATAGAAGTGTAAAACAGCAAATACAAAAAACAATGAATTACAATTCCTCGTCCCAATCACATAGATGTGAAACAATCATCAGAACACAATATACCAAAACATGTCCTATATAATGTCAAGATGCAAACAAAAAAAGCTTAATGAGGTACCATTTTTCTTATAGGCATGCTACATCCATATGCAATACCAGTAACTCATAGGCTGCATAGCCATAGCACTAATATTCAGAATCTTTTGTAGCCCATGTCTTTAGGAAAGGATATCTACCTGTATCACCTGCTTGTAACTGCATCGACTGAATGCAAGGTGTTACACCCTCCAATACATACATTCTGCTGTTATTATTAGGCCAGAAACGGAACTGAAACACCCATTCCTTACCACTGGCATCCAGAACTTTTAAGGGAAGCCCTTCTGGCTGAGAGATTGGAGGGAAGTATGCCTATTCAAAATGATTTTCCATTAGGGTGGTTTATTAAGAGGAAATGCACAAAAAAGTTAAGAACTAAACACCCAAGTATATAAAATGCCTGCACATCCTATTAAGATATAAACCTCAACAATTTTTCTTCAGCGAACCCTACTTTGAAACATCTCGAACAAAGAGTTGCTGATAATTCTAACAACCCACAATACTATAGAATTTAGTCATGCATCAGGTTAATTTTAGCTCATGAGCTTATTGACAATTCTGGCATGGCTCAAGATAAGTAACAAACCTAGAAAAGGAAAAAAAAGGCAGATCATATCACCATGCGCACAGAATTAGTAAGCAATAATGAAGACAATTTTCCATGGATGGTAACCCAAGCATAATCTAATCCTGGAGAATCTACAAATTAACAAAACAAAATATAACTAAAAATGGCAATTGAATCATCAACTCACCTCAGCACATTTCTTTGGCAACACCAAACGACCAATCCGGCCAGCATCACTGGCACTTAGCATTTTTTCAAACAAAGGAGTAATAACAGAATTCGAACTGTAGGAGAGTTAAGGATGTTACTTAAGAACAGACAAGAATTAAAACAAAAATAAATGACATAATTTGAGAATGCCATTATTTACTAGTATATAGAGGAGTATATTGTCTAGAGAAAATTGCTCGTGAACATACGTAGAATTTTTTGGATACTCTCCAGATAAGTGCTGTAGCTCTTGATCAGTTATTCTAGGCCAATAGCGGGGAAGTAATTGAGATCTCGCCTTAGCATCCATTCTGGGTCTTCCATTGCGCATTTGAGCTTGGAATTCATTATCAATCACACTATGGGAATAGAACTGTTTCTGCAACGAGGAGGAAGTCAGTTGTGACTGCTGCTGAGTAGATGCAATTCTGATATGGTCTTTTGGTCCATTTGCCGATGCAAAATTAGTGTGCAGCCCAACTGGCAGGGTTGGCGGATCATCCTTTAGAATGGATGGATGATGTGAATCAAGCTTGAAGCCAGCAGATACTGAGGAACAAGGATCTGGAATTACCCCTTTCCTTGATGACAAAGGGTCATTTTCTCCTCCATGGTGACTAGGATCATAAAGACTAGTTGGATTTGATCCTTCTCTGTGATAGAGCGTATAAGAGTACGTTGGATCCAGGCTCGTGTGCTGACTGTGCCCATTGGCATATCTGTCCCTTATAACCTGGTTCATGCCGGCAGGTGTTGCTGGTCTGTCATGCATGTCATCAAATTTCTTTTCCTGGGCATGAATAAAAGTGCGCCCTGGAAGTAGTTTTTCACTGCCACTAGGCCTATCAAACTCATAAGCTAGACGCTGCTGCAAGTCTGATTGTATACTGGACACACTCCACAGATTGGTCTGTCTCCACTGACTTGAAAATTGCCCGGCAGGAGGTCTCCAGCTCTTGACAAAACTGTCTTTTCTGTCAGCTACATTTTGAGGTATATGCATAGAAGATGACCATATTGGACTTGGTGCCTAACAAGCATGGGGGGCAATTGTAGTCAGACAGATCAAAATATGAAACAATTCCAAAGAAAACCATTAAAGTGCAAAACTCCTGCAATTTAAGCTTATATAAAAAAATACATGCAACTTCGATACACAAGAGAAGAATCATTCACATAAATCAATTGACAGCTTCAGTAAATGACATGAGCAAGGTAGAAACAGGGCATCAGCTAGATAACATCAGGCTTCCATCTAATTAAGGCAACCATCCATAGCATAACTGTAGTGAATGATGGGTGTTTTCAGTTTCTGTTTTTCAATGAAAAGTAGAAACCGGGAGGTGAGCAAAACTGGAACGCAAGTGACAAAATGAACTATCCAAATGCACGTCCTTGCGAAATTTCTGCCCAGTAATGGAGGCAATTTAATCAAAGTTTACCAACTTAAAGGGCCCACATGCCTAAAAGGGGCACATATTTCATACACTTAGTATTCTCGATGGCTCGATGCCATTAGTCCAATAATAGTATATCCTCACACAGGAGTAAAAACTTTCACGACATACCATAGCAGCATGTGACTTGCGAGCGCAGAGGATGCAGTCAACCCCGCCGGCATCGAGCAGCACATATGCATGGACCGAGACGATGCACCCGCAATGCAGCCTCTGCCCGATAAGAGCACATATACAGGACCAGATCAATCAGCACGCACAAATCACGACCAGCACAAAGGCTAGAGAATCAGCATGCACGCGCACGTACCTTCCCGCACGTTTCACAGGTCCTCCACCCGGCCACCTCCGAATGGAAAGTCTCGCAGAAGCTCCCCTGTTCGAACGAACCACTGCTCACACAAAACAGAGAGCACACATGCATGCATGCATCAGGAACCCGGAGTCGCACGCAAGTCAAACCACCCCCCCAAAACCCACAACTTTACCCCCACCCGGCATATTCCGCGGAAATTGCAACGACGTAGCGATCACTCCACGTAGATCCGGTGGGCGGCATAGGCGAATCCGCCCCCCGAGGGAGCGAGCTCCCGGCCGCACGAATCGAGCACGCGAGGCGCCCCGCCGACGGGGCGATTGGGCGGAGGAGGGAGGGGGAGGGGAGGCGATTAGGGGGATACCGTACGTACTAGCATCGGTCGCAGAGCTCGGCAGTGTCGCCGGAGCGGAGGTGCCAACCCCGGCGGCGCGGGCCTTCGGATTTGGGGTCCTTGCAGTGCGCGTTGAAGCAGATCCTGGGCCGCTGCTGCGGCGGGGCGGGGAGGGGCGGCTGCGGCGGCGGCGGGGCGGAAGCGGCCGGAGGGGCGGCTTGGGCTGGGAGGGGCGGCTGCACCGAGATGGGGTCGCAGAGGGGCGGCGGGCGCGGAGGGGAGGCGGCGCCGGCGAGGACATGGTCGGAACCCTAGGCCGGCGGTGCGGCGAGGTGGGGGCGGTGGGGTGTGGGAATCGTGGAGGCGGAAGGAATAAGACGACAGGGAGGGAGGGAGGGAGGGAAGGCTTTTAAGCGAGGCGCAGACAAGCAGTAGTTGTATAGTAGTAGTACCAGCGTTTGGATTACTCCCGCTACGTGTACACGACACACCCCGGTCTCACCTCTCATGCTACTCGTACTGCTACTCCAGTATTATTTATGTATAATTTTTCCCCTTTCTTTATCACTCCCACATCATACGTAATTGTCTAGGTAAAGTAGAAATTTGAGTCGTATATACAACTTACTATGGTCCTATTGTAAAATATTATGGCTTTTGATTTTTAACTAAATTAATATTGTAGTGGTTGTTAATTTTCTTTTTTAGACATTCAATTAAAGAAAAAAGGCATCCTCATATATCTATTCATATATCTACTGATAATGTAAAGAAGGAGAAAATAGAAAAAGATTAAGAACTCAACGTGTTTCAAACGGTTTTTAGCTTTTCCAAAGCCATAAGTCATTACTATTTATAACTGGGTCTGTAAGCAGGTGTTTTGCATCGATCTACTCTAATCTAACGTCTCTGTACAGCGCGTAGCATCATCTCTAATGGTTGATTCGCCTTGAGGTCAAACAGAGGAAAAGGGCGTTCGCTCCTAAGCTCGTCCGGATCCCTCTTTCCAACATGGACGCAGTAAAATAAACAAAACAACGAGAAGGACCACTGGCGTTCTATAATCTCTCTTGGTTAACCCGTGCTAATAGCCTAGCAAAGTAATTAGTACCAACTCTTACGTCCAAAGAGGCGTGCTAGGCGCGTAGCAGGTGCGTGCGCGTTGGTGCGCGTAGCAAAGAGCGCACGCCGCCGCGGCGTAGGAAACGGGCTCGATGGGCGTCGCGGGAGCGGCCGCAGGGGAAGGGAAGGCGCGGCGCTGTGAGCGGCGAGGACGCATGCGGGATGCGCCGGCGCGCGGTTCGCTCACCCGCCGCCGGTGCGCTCACCGCGCGCACTGCCCTGCCCGCGCGTCCCGCCCGTACGGCGTACGGCACGCGCGCAGCCCATGCACGCTACCTCACCAAGGCCAGGTCATTCTTGGGTTTTCTCCGTCACGAGGGGGAAAAAATAGTATACGCGCTGCTTATTCGGACGAGATGTTTGCCACTGTGGGTACGTACGTGCGTAAAACAACGGACGCGTCGTGTGCGGTGCGGTCTTCGTCGCGGCGCGGCCGCCGAGGCTGCGGGGCGCGGCCCCACCCACCGTACGTACGTGCGGACGCCACCCATAGCGCCTCCTCACGGTGCGGCCCAAGTCCATTTTTATTTTTGCCTGCAGTTCCGCTCCAACCTGTACCAACACGTTGTGCTTTGAGATTGGCGACGCCGATGTCATTGGACGGCGCATGCAGCGAGGCCAAACGTACTGTCTCTATGTCGATCAAACGGTGTACGTACTGGTCGCGACTCACAGTGACTGACTGTTCGTATTGGCGGTATGGATAGGTTTTTCCTGCGGCCGATAGCTTGTAATTAAAAATAAATAATAATAGTTAAAAGTAGTTTTTAAAATAAGAATACAAACAGTAAAAAAATAAAAGAGATACGTATAAGAAACAGGAATGAGAGGAGTAATGTGTATAATATATTTGAACCTACTATTTTATCTCAAAAATAAGATAGAAGAAAAATAGATAAAAATTATTTAAAAAAATTAGATATTTATATTAGCTCCTACCTGCCAATAGAAACAGGCTCTTATTATGCCATCTATGTCGTGTGAACAGTGTGATTAGACACCAAGATTATGTAGATATTCCTACTCTAGACAAGTGATAAGCATGGACGAGTAAACCCACGTACTTCCTTTTTCTTCCACATGTTTTCTTTTTTGAAGATTTTCTTCCACACGTTGGTTTCTTATCTTACGCGCGCCTTTTCTTGCGCGACCAAATCGCTTTCGAGTTTAAATCGCCTGAACTATACGAAGAAATGACAACTCTTTAAATAGAGGCGTATCAGCTAATGTTTTATTAAAGAAATAGAAATAAGTTCACTTTACAAGTTACAATCTGATCTTAATCTGATTTTCAACCTCTAATTTTAAAATTATTTACTTTTCACCTTTGAACTATTAAAACCGTCCATAACACTCTTGTTTGATCTGATGTGGTGGTGGTTTAGCTTTAATGGTCCACTTTACAACCCTTAACTATAGTCTTAGTCCGATTTTCAACCTTCAACTTTAGAACCGTTCACTTTTTAAACTGTAACTTTTAAAAACCAATACAAAAACAACTTTCACACGAAAACGATTTGATTTGATTTCGACTTGGTGGCGATTTTAGCTTTAATGGCATCCTAATGGACAATGCATGCTAACGTGGCATCCTACTACATAACGTAAGTTGATGTGACCTCGACTCTCAGAAATACTTTTATCATATCAGTAAAAACTAAAATAAAAAAGAAATAGCCCACTAGTCAGCCTATCTCTCCTATTTCCTCTTCTTAAAACCGTCCGTGTCAAATCATGTTACACAATCTCCTCCCTCACATCCCCAAATTAAATTTATTCGAGTCTCACTACTGACAAACTGCTCATAATCGAAGTTCCTCTTCCCCAGTGTTGTTAAGCTTCTCCACCATGGTTCGTCGCGACTGGCGAGAATCTGTCTGATTCCTTCATACATGAGCATCATCTATTCTTCACATATCTTTTGATGTGTCCATTTTTGCTTCTCTCCCACCGTAGCATTGTCGTCTTCATGACCTAACCGCCGCCATTGCCTGCCACCGTTGCCTACCCGACATAGCGCGTATTTACCTAAACCACCAACATAAAGTATCTTATATCGCTAGCATTCCATTTTGCCTTCACCAGTACCTCTCTACCACCCCATCACCAGCGCTATGCCTAGCCCACCACCTCTTGGAGCTCTATATCCAATCATCCATGCTTCCCTCTGTTGAAAACCACTTATGAAACCAACTTAGATTAAAAAATAAAAGGTTTTAATAATTAAAAGGTAAAAAGTAATATGTTTTGAAGTTTGAGGTTGAAAATAGGAGCAAGCTCAAAGTTGAGGGTGGTAAAGTTGCCCTGTTCCCTTACGAAACCAACGTAAGATTAAAAAAATAAACGGTTTTAGTATTTTAAGTGTGAAAACTAAAAGGTTTTTACGTTAGAAATTGAAAATCGGATAAGATCATAGTTAAGAACTATAAAGTGAACCTGTCCAAAGAAATATGTACCTTGTCCGTGATAAGGGTGGGTAGATACATGTTTATTTATAACAACCGTTACTTGGTGAAACCAACCGGCTCTTAATCTACCATGCATTCATGTCCTGCAAAATTATGTGTACGATTCAGTAACAAAAGTGATCACTCAGGCGAATACAAAAATGTTCTAGAAGAATCTCTCTAGCACCAGCTGGTTTTATACATATCCATTTTGTGTGTACGCGAACGCGGCTAATTGCGCGAACTAGCTTGTTTGCTCAGATCTATTCATATCTACCATTCTCGAAAAAAAAGAGAAACCAAATTCATATATATTTTTTTAGGGAACCAAATCCATATAGTCCAATGCTACAATACACATATTGACATATGCATGCAGCGCCCGTTTAATAGACACCGGCCGGTTGCTAATCCCTTTTAAGTACGCCATTAATTCTATGCTACAATCGGTGTAATTAGCTCATGCATGCATGTTATTAATTAGTACATGTCATGTTTTAAATTAGCAAGTTCTTTGTGCGTGATATATAACAAGATCGACCGTGGCAAGTAGATCTCACGCATGCAGTTTCATCTCAAGTGGGCGCCCCATTTCTTTATTCATCTGAATACGAATGCTATAACTAAACAATTAATGCATGGTTAGGCTTACCTTGATTATTTCCAGAAAATTAAGTGAACTATAAAACTGCACACCAATACAAAACTTAACGTAAATTAATCCACACCTACCAGCAGCTCGTTGCACCAAACGCATGTGCCCATACGGATTATATTTACTAGCTAGCCCGCAACCAGCGGTCAAAGAATAATAACAGCCAAGCCTGTTCTTTTCTTCTGATGCTGACAGCTTTTAATTTTTATTACAGTACTTAATTTTTAAACAAAGTATTTTCTCAAGATGAGGTCTATAAGTTAAACGATGTACAGGTTAAAAATCCAACATCTGTACCATCCAAAATCGCAAGTAAGTATCTCTCTCTGTAATCTGTACCGTAAACAGCTAAATTTTAAAAACTTCAACCAAAAGCCATAAGCCACAGCCGTTGCCAAATAGGCCCATTACCCGATGGAACTTGATCGGTATTTAATAGAGTCCGTGTAACCAAATCTTGCTTGCTCGCATCAGCTGATGTACGTTTCCAGATATTTTTGTTACTAATAATCTCGATCAGTTTTCTTGATTTCTTGTCCCCATCAGCCACGCCAAAAGGAACCGTAAAGCTAAAGAAATTTGTGTGCGCCAAATAATATGTGCGTACGTGCATGGCCCTCAGAAAAAAGGCATGCATGCGTGTGCGCTACCGCTCCTTGCGTTCGTGGCTTGCCATCTACTGCAAATCCTGAGATTGTCACCGTTTTTTCAGCTATAATTTATAGTTTATGGCTTTTTTTTCTCTACATGAATGTTTGTTTGAACGAACCAAATAACTATAAACCGATAAATCGTTTTAAAAAGTTGTCCCGATAAGTCGTTTCGAAACGACAACAGAGAAACGATCTCGTTTATTTATTTAAGAAAAATCATAAACTATAAACTATAACCTATAAATGAAACAAACTCGGCCTGTTTCATGCTTGTTTGACCAGCACCGTTTGATGATAACACAGTGCCTTCCTAATTCATTCGAGGCATAATTTTTAGTCCATCCTCTAATTGAGTCAGATGTTACTAATAAGAGCTCATATTATCATTAGAGATAACTCGCACCAGGCCTGTTTGATCAATCACTCATCTTAGAGTCTGTTCTTTTTGACTGCGACTTATGGTTTTTAGCTGCGATTTATGTCTTTTAGGCTATTTGTATGAAATATTACAGAATAACAGAAACTCACGTGTGATTTTTGCTAATATAAATAAAGTCAGTAAAATATATACTACAATTAACTAGCTAGTAGACTATATCTTGAAAAAAAATACTTTATTTAAAAGCTAATTACTGTAAAAAATCAAAAAACAGCTTTTAAAAACTGAAAAGAACAGCATTAGCCCCTTTGCCACCTCTACTTGCTCGAAAAAAGAACAAAACGTATAACCACCTTCTCTGAGATAAAGAAACCGATATGTTTGCATGGGGAAAAATGGAATCGATCTGATCGAGCAAGTAATCGATGGGACCGCATCATCGCAGGGTTCCAGAAGAGCGGATCGATCGGACAAGACCACGGCCGCTATAATCCTTTAAAATGAGCTTGGCCTGCGTGCATGCACGTGCCATGTGATAGCCAATACCATATATAATCTATTGCTCCTGCTCCATCCATGCAGTATCTGTACGCTGCACGGAAACGTTCTTTAGCCCCCGCTCGTTTTGGCTTAAGTTTATAGTTTCTGATTTATTTTTCACTATTTATAATTTTATTTTATTTTTGAACTTTTGGGTTTTTTTTGAGCTTTTTTGCTGGTTCTTTTTTTTTGCCGTATTCGTTTGCGTTGTTTGTGATGGGCTAACATATTTTTTATATTTTTTAATTTTTTTAAATTTAATTATGTTAAATAAGCCTCCGTCACCACCGTGTTTTCGATCCGATCTGATGTTTTTCAGCCATAAACCACTAAAAATAAGCCAAAATGATCAAACCAGGTTAGTACGAGTACGTGACGACATGCTAAACTAGCCAGTAGAGAAGTCACACAACACTTACTCGTTTGTAAAAGATCGTGTATCTGCATGCATCCGATATTTTTCTTTTGAGTGTAGAAAGCTTTACAGACATTGCGAAGAAAACTACGATCAACTGACGTGACGAATGCACCTCTTTGTGATAGCAAATCATCGATTTTAAAAAAGCTATGCTAGCCAGAATAGCCCATGCCTCGTAGGTAGCCCATGGTACCTCTTCTTAGGGAGGAATAAGACCCCGCTGTTTCGGCTTAAGCTTCTGACTTCTGGTTTATTTTTCACTATTTATAATTTCGTCTTTTTCTGAACTGTTGGCTTTTTTTGAGCTTTTTTGCCGGTTCTTTTTTTGCCGTATTCGTTTGCGTTGTTTGTGATGGGCTAACATATTTTTATATTTTAATTTTTTAAATTTAATTATGTTAAATAAGCCTCTGTCACCACAAGAGTTTTTTTCACCACCATGTTGCTTTTCAGCCATAAGCCACCAAAAATAAGCCAAAATGATCACCACCTAAACCATGCTTTTAATCGGTTAAGATTGAGCTGTAAATGATGGCCGCAAGAAATCTATGTACATCATTTTATCTCTTAAAAATATTTTTAATACTAGTTGAATATCTGTGCATTACTACGGATTTAAAAAAATTAAAACATATTTGTATCCATATTCTAAAATTTTTACCACCCATTAGTTTCAGAATATGTATGACAAAATTTTAAAATCCGTAGCAATATACGGGCATTCAATTAGTAAATCCAAAGTTTTGGAACAACAAAACATGCCCTCATTTAGGTGACCACAACATAGTATAAAAAATTTGCCGCTATTAGGTGATTATATAGTCTAGCAATATAACAATACATCCTCCCTCCAACTGCACCTCTCTCTGTGGTAGGATCCTAACTAAAAAGTATGAAAAAACACTGACATCTTTATATCGATGACCTGAAGAATGAAAAATTAGCACTTCAAATATAATGTATGTGTTTTAACAAAGGCATGATACTAATTTGATGACAACTTGTTTTTTCTTTACACAAAAATGGTAGAACCATACATTAGCAAATAACAACAAAAATATGGCACGCATATCTTAACATGCACAACTATTTTTCACATGAAAGAATATATGCAAGCATAGTTTAGTATTCATATATGCTACTTCTTACCTTATCCAAAATAGCTTTGCTCTGCACAACACATAGATGACATGCAGGAAAGCACAAAGGCCGGGAAAACGCAGTTATTCTTAAAGCAGCTCTAGTAGTGCTAAAAGTAGTGCCCACGCCGGTACCGCCTAACGATCGCTACAGCTACAACACCGCCCATGTCACTCGGCCTTTGCCCGCCAATCGCGTAGTATGTCGATGATCTACATAATGACCAACAACTACTACGGATGATACCGACACGACTACTACTAAGATTCTCGTGCATCTACGACCATGACCACGTACTTCAACTCCACGCACAGGCACCACGACCACGATCACAGGCTTCGAGTCCTCCAACTGCAGCTTCGACCATAGCTTTGACCACACTTTCAACCACAATGTCTTCGACCACACCTCACGACCGCGGTACGCTTACCACGGCTTCGACCATGTGATGTCGATCACTTCATCGACTACGGCTTATCGACCATAGTTCTTCGACCGCATCTCTAACCACACAGGTCTTCGAGCACCGACTGTTTTACTGTAGCTGCGCTCGTTGCTTCGACCTCGGCATCAACCATGCCTTCAACCACAGCATGTCGACCACAGCTTTGACCACAATAGCTACGTCTACTATAGCTATGACCACTGGCTTTGACTTCGACCACTTGCTACGACCACAGTCTTCGACCACTGTCTTCGACGGCGCCTTGTCGACCACTTCACCGACCAAGGCTTGTTGATCACAAGACATCGATCGCATCTCCGACTACGGGTCTTCCAAAGACCGACCGCCGACTATAGCTACGACCATCGACTATTGACACCGTAGCTATGACCATCGACCACCGTAGCTACGACCATCGACTACTTTAGCTACGATCATCGACCACTATAGCTACGACTATCGACCATCGACCCCAGCACAGTTTGACTAACGACTATGACAAGACTCCCGAGCACCGACTAAGTCATTGTAGCTCGACGGCATCGACCACGAGTCGACCACGGCATCGACCACGCCTTCAACCATGGCATCGACCACGGCTTCGACCGATCCGGAGTCTCCGACCGCTCCTACACATAGTCGGACACACCGACTACACAGTACTCGAACACACCAAATACTCTACTACTACAACGCATTACTTGAACACACCGAGTACTCGACTACGAAACGCATTACTCGAACACATTGAGTACTCGACTACGATCACGCAGTACTCAAACACACCGAGTACTCAAAAAACGAAAAGAACCAAAAGCTCAAAAAGACAAAAGTTTAAAAATAAAATTTATAAATAGTAAAAATAAATCAAATAGAAATTAAAAAACAGGGACTCGAATCAATTAATGCATGGTTAAGGTCAAGTGAAATAGAAAACTACGCACCAGTACAAAGTTCAGCGTAAATTAATCTACATCTACTAGCTAGCTCACAACCAACGGTGCCGCATGCGATTAGTTAACCAGGCTTGCTCTCGATTGTATCAGATGATGTACGTTTCAGATTTTTAGTAATATTGGTCAGTTTTCTTGATTACTGGCACACCGAAAGGAATCATAAAACTAAGGAAATTAAATTTATTGAATGCGAAATGAAATGGATAAATAAGAAGACGGTGTGCGCCAAAAAAAGAGCATGCATGCGTGGCTACAGCCGTGGATTTTCAGTGGGCAGAGACCCACAGCCCTCCCTGCGTTGGGAAATAATGCAGAAATCCGGATTCTATTCCTATGAGATTAGACCATATTCAAAGTTTAGAAATTCTTTCTTTTGTCCTTTTTTCAGTTGCTTTTTGAAAGAGCAAGGATTAATTCTAGATATTGTAGTCGAGGAAAAGCTATGGATCTCTTTTATTAGTTTTTAAATGATTTTGTGTGTGTGACATGTGTGTTCCTCTTGTGTTATTTTATAATGGGATTTTAAAAGAAAAATCGAAAACATCACTAGCTCCTACATTATGAATTTATGATGGACCAGTGCCGATTGATAAGGCACAAGGACTTCGTAGATAGGCGTAATTTTAGTTCATCCTCCAATTTGGGTGAGATGTTACTAACAGTTGAAATTATATTATTTAATAGACAAAACCGCACAAGAACCTTCTCTGCAATAATATATTTACAAAGAGATGGAAGCGATCTGAGCAAGTAATGGATGGGATCGCATCAGGGGCGTGGAAGAGCGGATCAGGCAAGAGCACCCTGCCACGGCAGCTCCTGGCCTCATGCATCGGTGCATGCAACCATACATTAGCAAATAACAACAAAAATATGGCACGATATCTTAACATGCACAACTATTTTTCACATGAAAGAATATATGCAAGCATAGTTTAGTATTCATATATGCTACTTACCTTATCCAAAATAGCTTTGCTCTGCACAACACATAGATGACATGCAGGAAAGCACAAAGGCCGGGAAAACGCAGTTATTCTTAAAGCAGCTCTAGTAGTGCTAAAAGTAGTGCCCACGCCGCCACCGCTTAACGATCGCTATAGCTTACAACACCGCCCATGTCACTCGGCCGCCCATTTGCCCGCGCGTAGTATGTCGATGATCGCCATACGAGGACCAACAACTACTACGGATGTACCGCACACGACTACTACAGTACTCCTCGCATCTACGACCATGACCACGTACTTCAACTCCACGCACAGGCACCACGACCACGATCACAGGCTTCGAGTCCTCCAACTGCAGCTTCGACCATAGCTTTGACCACACTTTCAACCACAATGTCTTCGACCACACCTCACGACCGCGGCTGCTCGGCCACGGCTTCTCGACCATGTGATGTCGATCACTTCATCGACTACGGCTTATCGACCATAGTTCTTCGACCGCATCTCTAACCACACAGGTCTTCGAGCACCGACTGTTTTACTGTAGCTGCGCCCGTTGCTTCGACCTCGGCATCAACCATGCCTTCAACCACAGCATGTCGACCACAGCTTTGACCACAATAGCTACGTCTACTATAGCTATGACCACTGGCTTTGACTTCGACCACTTGCTACGACCACAGTCTTCGACCACTGTCTTCGACGGCGCCTTGTCGACCACTTCACCGACCAAGGCTTGTTGATCACAGCACATCGACTGCATCTCCGACTACACAGGTCTTCCAGCACTGACTGTCGACTATAGCTACGACCATCGACTATTGACACTGTAGCTATGACCATCGACCACTGTAGCTACGACCATCGACTACTTTAGCTACGATCATCGACCACTATAGCTACGACTATCGACCATCGACCCCAGCACAGTTTGACTAACGACTATGACAGTACTCCTCCGAGTACCGACTAAGTCATTGTAGCTTCGACGGCATCGACCACGAGTCGACCACGGCATCGACCACGCCTTCAACCATGGCATCGACCACGGCTTCGACCGATCCGGAGTCTCCGACCGCTCCTACACATAGTCGGACACACCGACTACACAGTACTCGAACACACCAAATACTCTACTACTACAACGCATTACTTGAACACACCGAGTACTCGACTACGAAACGCATTACTCGAACACATTGAGTACTCGACTACGATCACGCAGTACTCAAACACACCGAGTACTCAACTACGACCATACAGTACTCGAACACACCATGTACTCCCTAATGGCCAATGCATGTCAATAAATCCCATATGTATGACAAGGTCATGAGATGGGAAATGCGAAAAGTACACATGCAAGGATAGATTTCACAATTTGATGGGTTGATTTAGGCAAGAAAGAGGAAGAACTCATCCTGCTCCAGTGTTTCTCCATTCCAAAACTTTCCAAATGGCCATGCATGTCAACAAAATCTAGATGGGTTGCAAGCTTATGAGATAGGGATTCCGAAAAGCATACATGCAAGGATATATTTTAACTTTTAAGGGGTTGATTTGGGGAATAGGAACACACCCTGTAGATTCATAGAGGGGCAGAAAACTACTGGGGAGCAGAAGGTGATGGTATAGGAGCACAGTTGAGCGAGCCACCATGGATGGGGAATGAGAGAAGGACATCGGCTGATAGGATGGGTGTCTGCACAAGAACTTGTCGGAGTACCATCACGATAAGTGGAGCGGCGGCAGCGTTGGCAACGACCTAGGAGAGAGGAGAGGGGAAGAACAAGAGGAGTGAGCTAATCGAAGGGGAGGAGACAGAGGCACGGCGAGGAGGAACGAAGCGGGCAACGCACGAGCAGTTCCGTTGGTTGGACTCACAGCGTCAGAGAGGAGAACACATGTGACAAAAGTAGGTAAAACCGTTGAGGCCCGTTTTTGCATCCACCGCCACCACGAGCTCCGTCTCTGCCACGCGCTTCGCCTCCACATCGACGCTGCTAATTAGAAACAGAGGAGGGAAGTGAAGGCCATGGTGCCCTCAAGTGGAGCTGGGGTGCCAGCGGAGAAGGCAAGGATGGCGATCAGATCCAGTAGGTCTAACTAGATCAAGCCGTCGGTGGGTCAAATTTGGTGGGAGTAGATGGCGATGAACTCACAGGCGACGATAGTGGAGGAAGGAAAGGTCTAGGGGCGGCGCGACGCTAGGTGGAGGTGGCGGGGCTAGCCGAGGTTGACCGGAGGTAGAGAGACCAGGGAGCAGTGGAGGCCGGCAATGAGGGCGACGGGTTAGCCGGCCGATCGGAGGTCGAGGAAGACCAGGGAGTCGGGAGGTCGCCAACGACGGGCGGTCGCCAGTCACGGTAGATCGGGGCGGCGATGTCTCCTTCCTGCTCGAGGAGGCCTCGATGCTTGGGTGAAGGGGAGCGGGAGCGAGCGAGGGGCAAGTGAGGGGAGTGACGACGATGGGTAGGGTAAAAGTGGAAGGGAGAAGGGCATCGTGTGAGAGCGAGAGGGAGAAGGGGATTCGCCTGAGAAGGGGAGTTGAGATGTGTCTGAGAGAGAGGGAGGTTTTCTAGCGGGAGCGGTTGTGGAGCAGATTGCGCAAGTGGGAGGGTGATCGTGAGATCGGACAACCACGAAGAGTCGAAGGAGAATGGGCGGCTGAGAGACGAAGGAGAACGGATGACCTACCACCAACTTCTCTTTATATAATAGTAGAGATTTTTATATCTCATCTAAAGACAACATGGGGATAAATCTCTCTAACGGAAAATTATTTCTCTAACTATTTTTTACCATAACTTCCTGTCTCACACCCCCACTATTTGCATTGATTTGCGAGCTCAAGTCGTCTCCTACGTAAGATATATTATATTAGGGTATCTCTAATAGTGTCATCTCGCTATCTCTTAACTATATTAAATAAGTAAAATCCTATGTAGAGAAGAGAGGAGGTGAGGAGAGATAATGTGATGTCCCAAGAGATCACTTAAGCCTGTAAATCAACGTAAATAGTGAGGGTGTGAGACAGAAAGTTATGATGAAAATATTATAAAATAGTTAGAGGAATGATTTACTGTTAGAGAGATTGTCTCTAGTTTGAGATAAAATTATTAGAGACAATTTTAAGAGATAAACTATTGTATATGTTTTTATATTTTTTTAAAGAATTTTATTTATTTAATATAGTTAAAGGACATGTAAAAGTGACGTCGCTAACACCCAGCCGGCGACTCTTCTCCGGAAAGATTCTTCCCCTCGGGTACGCACGGTACAATAATGCCGCATGCACGCCGGTGCAAGGCCACCAAGCGTCAATCAGGCGAATTTCTTTATGACCACCCTCCCCCGCATGATGCCAATCGGCATCACGAGGACACGAGGTGCCATGCCATGCCATGCCCACATACCACCATCGTCCGTCCATCGCATGAGGAAATCGATGCATTCCGTCCTGCCCATTGGGCTGGGCATTCCCTTGCTCATCACGTGCCGACGGCTTCAAAAGAAAGGCATGTTTATTTAAGCTGTAACTGATTAATTTTTAGTTGGTCTTCTTAAAAATAAGAGACGAAGCAGAATAAGTCAAGATGATATGAGTAGCTCTTCTTCTTACGCCAAAGATATTACCATTTCCTAATTAATTTTTAGTTTTAATATAAATATTATGTAAATAATTCGAATGCTGATAAACCGTTTCAAAAAAACTATCTCGATAAATCGCTTCGAAACGATAGTGGAGAAACTATCCCGCTTATTTGTTCAGAAGAAATCATAAACTATAAACTAAAAAGAACCGATCAGCCTCACATTTTTCATTTGCATCAGTGTACGTAGTAGCATCGGAATTCTTGTACAGTCCCACACTTTCAGTAAAGCAGTAAGTGGTAAAAAGAAGGGAAGATTTCGACAAATATCGCTCGCGGCTCTCCTCGCATTGTGGTGAGTATTTACAGATAACAGATGCTGAGATGTGAGGGGAGCAAGAACAGGTTAAGAAGACAAATAAGAAAATAAAAACCATCATCTAGGGGAGAAAATGGTGGCCAATCCTTGATCCACCGTCAGCTGGATAGGGGGGCCATACGCCATTAGATGCTCTAGCTCGGCGCCGGTGTGGGACCTGTCGCCTCTCGCGATCGCCTCTCCGTCGGAGTCAATGATGCCGCCTCTGGTACTGCTGCCGACGCGCAGGCCCGGCTCAATCCGGAGAGCCTTTACCTGTTAACAAGTACAGAGATGGCATTTTCAGTAGATGCATCATGTTTTTTTTGGCCATGTTTGGGACGGGGGATTTGATCATTTGCCTCATCTTATATTGCGTTTGATAAAATGCTCTGCGATGTGTCATTTACATGTGGGCCCTGAACTCATATGTAAGTGAGATATCACAGGACATTTTATCAAGTGCACATGAAAAATAGGACAAATGATCAAATTTTTCGTTTGGGACAGGGCGGGTTTTCTGGGCACACACCTTGAAGTACTCCACATAGGGCGATTTAACGTAGCTACCGTCCTTCATCTGAAACATGAGCCCAAGAACAACCGACCTCGGGCAGTCCTTGATTATAGCTGCATCCAAGTAGCCATCTGCAAACTGCAAGGTGATAGAGAAGAATTAAGCTGTGGAGCCCGGGGGGAACCAGCCAATCAAAATCCCCATTGGATTAGTACAAAATGGAAAACAATACCACTGGATGATTGGTAACATTATGACGTTCTTACATACTATAGGAAGAGCCTTTAGATCTTGAGGGTAAATAGATACTCCAATCAATGATTCCACATGGATTTTATGCATGCAGCTAAATTGACACAATATATATCTTATTGCTAGAATCTCGAGAGAAACTATCAGCTAAGTTCCAAACTTGATTATAGCACATACCAACACATGTATGAATACATTTTTTAGTCATTTGGTCAAAATATGAAAGTAATTGTTGGTTCTGAGGGCTCCTGTGTAGTTTCCGGAATTTGGTTGGCTTTTAAGCTGACTTGAGCTAGTGGGTCCCAACTGTCATAGAAAGGGAGAGAGAAAAGGGGATGGCTTATCCATTCAAAAAGGAACGCTTCCTTCTAGTGGATGAGATCGACCCGAGTCTTGTGGCCTCCCTCTCGCTACTCTCTCACCAGCTGCTGCGACGGCGCCGCCATGGCCTCTTCCTTTTACAAGGTGGTGGATTCCTCATTGGAAAGAAAATATCGGGGAGTTGCTTCTCATTTGTCCCATCTTCTATCACCCGAGCACTCAATTTCGCTGGTCTTTCTCTCGGTGGCGGCGGCGCCGGCTGGTTACGCAGCTTCCCTCCTGCAACCAAGCTTCCACTCAGAGCCTCAATGGAAGGCGGAGGTGAAGGAGCCAGTCGGGCTGGTGAATGGATTGGAGTCTTGACGGACTCCGGTCCTTCTTTGGTCCACTGTGATCTGGAGGTGATTTCTCTTCGTTGCTATCAAGCTTAGTTGTCATTTCTTGGAAGATTGCTCTGTTGTGTGCACTTAGTGCACATTTATTTCTCCTGAACCTCGACTCTCACTATTCGGTGTGCCCTTGATTGTAGAGAAGGGCATAGTATCTTTGTGAACCACGCCAATCACACCGCGGCATGGTGGCAGCGATAGGTTTTCTGGAAAGGCATCTCGACATGCTACGCCGAGCTATATTCTTAGTGGCTTTGATTGATTCTCTATTGATTTTGTGATCAGTTATATATATTATTATAAGAATCTCTAGTTCTGAGTGACTATGCATGATAACTTGTGGGATTGAAAAGCTCAATGAGGATAAACTATCAAAGTGAGATTAGTGTGACATTTGAGGAGTATTCAGCTAGTTTTGAATTGATTGCTGCTAGTTATTTGCTGCTCTGTTATTGCTCTGGTACTTGCCGAAACCTTGAACTGATATTAACTGGGGTATTAGTTTGTTGCCTTTTTTAAGTACAATACTTGCAATTTGATTCTAATTGTTATTGTCACTCTAATGTGGCAAGATTTTATCTATATATCAAAACTAGCATAATATTTACAGAGTCACTCTAATTGTTGATCCAACTTGACATTCGTCGCGAGAAGGCCTTGTTCTAAAACAAGAGCAGTCCAACATCTAATAGCTAAATATATAACAATTTGAGCAATATGCTGATTGTTTATTCTCCTATGTTTAACATGCTGTGTATAATTTCACTTTTAGATGACATGAAAAAGAGTTATGTAATTGCATATATTTTACTAGTGTTCATGTCATTTGTTTATTGTTGGAATTATGCTTTTATATTCATAATTAAGTATGGAATTATTCAGCTAAAACCGCATAATATCCAGCACAAAACCAAAATGATGTGATATTTACCTTTGCTTGTGGTGCTGCCATGACACCTTCACTAGCAAAAGGAACGTTGCTGACCCAAACTGAAACAAATGGACCGTTCAGTGATCTCCATTCAAGATCAGCTTCGTCAATTGAAGGGCCTGAATAGGCACATGTTTCATCACTACAGTCATTTGATTTGTCTCTTTGGACAACAGTGCTAGCCCCATTTGATTTACAACTGGTAATTTGCCCTACAGGATCACCAAATCCTTCATATCCTGGGGCTGGAACAAAAAGAACACGCCCATTGTACCGTCGCAAGTTCACCACACGTAGAAGGGACTGAAACAAAGTCAAGAGCATAGAGTAAATAATTGCAAATCCTGAAGACCCTGGTAAGAAAATGCAAATACTACTTTGGTTATCCGTTTTCGAATGAGAACAGAGGCCGGAGATGTAATAATTCCACCGTATCTAAAAAAGAGAATGCAAATACACTACAACAATATTTGCAATACACTTTCATCAGCCTCTGCATTTGCGCAAGTACTAAATCTCATATAATACATCACTGCAGTTTCGCTTTTAAGCATACAATGCATGTTTTAAAATGAAATGCGTGCTTAAACATGTATATACACCATTACAGAAATTTTTCCAAAGTTGGAACCTAACTAATGAAGTTTCAGATGCACCTGTCGAGGTGAGAAAGCTTATGGATACAAATGGAATGAAGTGTTTCATAGAAGCTTTTAGAGTAGCAGCCATACATAAAAGTCGAGGCGAGCGCTTCCCATCCACCTATACTTCTCTGACTCAATATCAATATCAGCTACCAGACCTGCAGTTCATAAATCATTTTCAGGGTTTATAAGTATATTTTATTGCTAAGGAAGTAGAGAGTGACAGGACAAGCTCTGAGAAGGATGTTCAGTGTTATCAGCTGTAGTTTGGAAGAAGTTAGCGTCAAGCTAATGTGCTACATACCCCATGTAAGCATCAAGACGCTAAAAAACTTCGTCTTTCCCTGCACAACAGAAGTGACATCAAGGGCACGTTTGTGACCTGTGTAACAGAAAAGTTGCATCAGCACTTGTTCAAACACATCAAAGGGTAAAATTTTGAGAGGATATACAACATGGCTACATAGATGAACAGTGACAAAATTCAAAGAGGAAGAGACTGACCTCTGATGATTGCAAACACAGCATTAGACATAGAGAAGGGTTCACCAGCAGAATGCAATAAAGATTGCACCATTCCATTTCCAGTACCTGTCGCACAAGTAATGTGTGAAAAGTCTGCTCAGCATACTAACCACATTGAAACACACAGATGCTACACCGGGGCTGAACAAAAGGTGCAGCATAGCAATACAGGCTATACAGCTCACCAAGGTGCAGCATTGCACCACTATGATAAAAATATCACTATAATCATATACCTGCTGGGATGATCCCTAGTGGCACTTTTATTGCTGTGTTCCAGTCCTCTCTTTGCAGCAGACCATTAACTACCTAAATAAAAAATAAATGGCAAAAATGAATTGGTCGAACCAAAATACAGCATACAACCAAACAGAACCAAAGCTCAACAATTCTGAAACGGGACTAAACACAGAGGGTGTTTTGCATCAAGTTCCATATGTGAACGATTTATGTTACTAACCTCTACAAGGACACCATCTCCACTAACACAAATGATTCCATCATATTTCCTAAGATCCAGCGAATGAACAATTTCTTGAGCATGAAGGCGATACTTGGTTTCTGAACACAATTCACAACTTAAAATTTAGTATACAGAGTAATAGGGCATCACAGTTATCTTTTCAAAAGGAGGAAAATTACCCCCCTTAAAAAATGTAGGAAAATTATAAACATAGAATACAACCTTGCATGGTGTAAAGAATGCCAGCAGCTTCAATGAGAGGCAAGATTTCAGTCTGGAAAATCCTCCGCCCACCTCTCTTCCCACCGTAAGGGTTCACTATAATGAACAATCTCTTTGGCCGACCTATTATCCGACACCATATAGTGGAATAAACATATAAGCATTCATGAATAGTTAAAACTCAAGTTCTAGTTGCATCGTCAATCTCCTGCATGTTTGTGTTCAGAAGTGCAGACAAACGCAAACTAAGACCAACCACTGAATTGACAAGAATTACACGATGCTTAGCGAAAGAACAGAAGAAAAGAAATGCTTGGAGGATGGAGCAATCCTATAAAATGATGAAAAAATGAAAACATAAAGAGGCAACTAGATATTTATTGAAGTCTAACTTAACACTCCAAGGTGACATTAATGGCAACAGCGACACTGAGAAGCACATTTGACCAATCACACACAAAAAAGCACGGACCTAGATAAAGGAAGTATCCATAGCATTAATACAAAAATACCCCCTACGTTAATAAGCACTACATGAAAAAAGGGCATCAGATTGTATGATTCTTGGGCCTCAGAAGCATCAATCGACCACGAAGATATCACAATAAATTGAAGTGCACAATTTTTTTATGCCATAGGGAGCTAGTCCGTTTGATCCAAAACATAAAAATTGAACAGATGAAACAAAAACCCACACAGAGTTTCAAGCTTTCTAGTGAAAATTGGTCCATGGGCACCACAAAATGAAAAAAAAAAGACAGCAAATACCTCCCTTTTGTAAGCTAAGTTGGATAGCACTCACATTTGACGGTTTGAAATCATGCAACAGAGCTGCCCAGGACAAGCAACCACGCACAAATACCAAGAAAGATTTGGAGCCATTACTGTGCATCTCTACCATTCCAATCTAGAACTCGTTTCTTCAAGTTTTCGTTCATCGAATTGAATCAAACCGAGCGGAAGATACTCTGGGATTGGGGTTTTCCCTCACTATCCCCCAGTGCTTCTCTACCAATTATCGATTGAGTCAACGAATTCCACCGAGTCCACGGCGCAACCACCAACCACTCGATCAAGACTATCCCAATTCCTCCAACCACAATAAAAAAATGGCAATCTTTGGGGTAACCAAATCACACCACGAGTCAAAATACTACCCAGAAGGAGCTGGGAAATCATCGAATTACTAATAGGTTTTTTTTCAAAATTTCAATAACAGAGGATCATCGAATTGCTAGTGAATTACCAAGAGAGGCGAAGCGATCCCTCATGGCGTCCCCCCACCTCGCCGCGGCCTCCTCGCTCTCCATGTCCAACACCACCTCCCCCCTCCTCCCGTCCCTCCACCTCCGCCGCCACAGTCCAGCGGCGACGGCGACGACCTCCCGTCCCCGCCTCGTGCCCCCTCGCGAAGGTCGCGACTCTGATCGCCCTCCCCTCCACCCGGAACCCGAGCACCTCCGACTCCAGGTCGAGTCTTTCCCTCCCCCCGCCGCCGGAGGGGCGCCACGCCAGCTCGCCGCCGGAGAGCGTGGCCTCCGCCGCGGCGCCGTCGACCCGCATGGGCTCCGCCAGGGTCTCCGGTCCATCCCGCTCTCCGGCTTGAGGCTCCGTCATGGCTGGATGGATGGGATGAGGCGGAGGAGCTAGCTAGCTGGGAAGTATGGACCGAAGTTTTGGGAGTTTGGGGGGAGGAAGGCGACGTGGTGTGGTGGTTATTATATTGGCTCCTTCGGCGGGGTATGTATGTGCGTGTACGTACGTGTGGGTATAGTCTACTATATACGTATGGTTGTGCGTGTACGTACGGCCGTCTTTTGTGGGAGATTTTTGCAAAGAGGTCCGGGTATTTTGACGTATTGGTGGGAGGGCTTCTCTTTTTCTTTCTATCTTTTTTGCGAGGACCTTTCTTCTCGCTTTCAAAGCTTCTAGAAGTAAAACTAAGTTGATAGTAGCTGTAGCTCTATGCTATGCACGTGGAATTCTTTAGGTGAGACGACCTAAAATAGTGTTTTCTCTAAGAAAAGGGTTTTATCTACTTATATATTGAAAACCGCTAAGAACAAAGCTGCACATTCTAAACTAAAAATGCGCAACGAAGAAATAGAAACATGAATTATTTTTGACAACCATCGCAGAGTCCAATGGTGTGACGTGGCATCTTGGCCATTTGTCAGCATCTGGATTTACATCTAAACCCTCTGTGCATTCTAGTTATTCCTATGATCAGTGGCTAACTTTGCAATATCGATGAATATCACATTTATACATATACATAAATAAACAAGATATCTGGTATTACATAAACAATCATAAATATGCCTTATGGCCAAGTTTTATGTAGATGATCTCAGAATGGATTTTGTATAATCTTAGTATATGTAGATGATCTGAATATCATCGGGACCATGGAAGATATAAAAGAAGCAAGCTCTTACCTGGAGTCCGAATTTGAAATGAAAAATTTGGGAAAAACCAAATATTGCTTTGGCTTGCAGCTCGAGCATGTCCATGAAGGAATATTAGTACATCAATCAGCCTACGCCCAGAAGGTGTTAGAAAGATTCGGCTTTGAGAAGTTATACCCATCGAAAGTACCGATGATCGAGAGATTTTTACAGCAAGAAAATGATCCATACTGACCTAGGTAAGAGGGGGAGAAAGTCCTGGACCAGAATTCGCATACTTCAGTGCAGTATAAGCACTTATGTATTTAGGGAACTGCACTAGATCGAAAATTGCATTTGCCGTAAACCTACTAGCAAGGCATAGTGTAGAACCTACCAAAAGGCATTGGCAAAGAATAAAGGACATCTTCCGATAGCTCCAAGTAAGTAAGGACATTGGGTTATTCTACAGAAAGAACCAAGACTTGAATATAACTGGCTATGCAGATGCAAGGTACCTGTCAGACCCGCATACTGCAAGGTCACAAACAGGTTATGTATTCTTGTGTGGTGGAACTGCAATTTCATGAAAATCGTCCAAGCAAAGTCTTGTAACGACTTCGACGAACCACTCAGAAATCATAGCGTTGTACGAAACCGCACGAGAATATGCTTGGCTCCGACGAATGATTCACCACATCCACCAGTCATGTGGGATGAATATTATGCAAGCTCCCACAATGATCTATGAAGATAATGCAGCTTGTGTTGCATAAGTGCATACGGACTACGTGAAGAGTCATCTCACAAAGCATATCAACCATAAGTTTTTCTATGCTCATGAATTGCAAAAGATGTATGAGATTAAGGTACTGCATACTAAGTCATGTGAAAATCTTGTAGATTTATTCACTAAGTCACTCACATCATCTAGGTTTGAAAGATGCGTACGAGGAATTGGAATAATAAGAATAGAGAAGTGCAGAATTCAGGGGGAGATTTTTTTAAGCTCGTTATTAAAATTTTATCACGAAGATCGAGTACCCAAAAAATAAATCCTGAAGGTTAAATGAAATTGGGTGGATTGTACTCTTTTTCTCTTGACGAGTTTTCATGAAGTTTCTCGGTCAAGGTTTTTAATGTGGCAATTCGTGCAACGCAGCATAACATGTATCATGTACTATTTCTCCACATTTTTCCTACTGGGTTTTTATGGAGTTTTGATGAAGCATGAACGTGTCAGATGAGTGCCTAAGGGGGAGTGTTAGGAAACCTAAGCCTGAGCTTGAAGTCTTAGCCCATGGTGGTCACCTCACCACTAGGCTATAAATAGATAGTACTATTGGCTATTTTGTACACGCATAAAAAAGAGAAAGCAATAAAGAAAGACCAGAAATTCTCCCCATATATCTGTGATTCAATCTACTATTTGTATCTTCTATAATTGATATATTTATTTATATATAAGAGAAATTAATCGGATTGAACGTGCCAGTGACGATTTCTCAACATCATAAGCCTTTTGCATAAAGCTTTGAAAAAGGACCCAGAGCTGTGGGCCCGCTCCCATGCTGACAAAAAGTCATCGTACGAAGATTCATCAAACATGGACGTACGGTAGATCCATCACTAGCCTGTGTAATCGCGTAGATCAACACATTAATTGGGCACACGAGGGCGCCTACAATATGGTGATATTAGCATCTTTAATACTTGTTATGTAAGATTTACTACGATGTAGATAAGAGAAAGCGAAGAGAGACAAAGAAGTCATCTAATATATAACAGATATAGGGTCTATTTTTTTTACTGTGGCTTATGACTTTTGGCTGTGGCTTGTAACTTTTAGACTGTTTATATGAGAGATTACAGAGTAACAGAAATTCACGTGCGATTTTTGCCGATATAAATGAAGTTAGTAAAGTATATACTACAATTAACTAGTAGGCTCTATCTTGAAAAAAATACTCTATTTTGAAGCTAGTTATTGTAGAAAAGCCAAAAAACAGCTTTTAGAAGCTGAAAAGAACAGGGTCATAGACACCTTAGAGATAGTTTTTTTTACTGTTGTATCCATACCATCTATACAAATTATAAGGTCATATATAAATAACTTTAAGACAACCCAGTATATGAGTTGTTTTAAATTTTGCTATAGACGGCATAAAGTGGTCGATATCATTGTAAGAGCAATTAATTGGTAGCAAAAAAGTTGTTGTGCTGTGCTCGGGTGGTGGTTAAACCCTGCGACCTTGTGCTGAGTAATGCTCCGTTTGAAATTACTGTGGATTTTCAGAGGAAAAACACTTATTTATTTCTATTTTCAGCCTGTAAAAGTTGGTTCAGCATCTTTTTTTGAACCAACAACAGTAAAATTTTACTAGGATTTCCCTAACTAATTAGATTACACAATGCAACACGTCACATCAACCGAAGAACTAAACCTTGAGTCATACTAACCGGATATCTCGACTCTGAAAGCAGTGCATTACTACCCTTTTGGTGGAGTTTTTTTTGCATCAAATGCAAGAAGACCTGGGCTATGTGAATGGATGGTAAGCGAGCGAATTAATAGTGCATTGGGACGCCAATTTGGTACCATCGCCGCCGCAGGTTCACTGGTCGTCGGATCAATCCCTTTCGCAGAAAATGAAGAAGGAAGGAGAAAGAAAAGCCGCTTTCTTCCATAGGAATGCGGAGATATCCACCGTAGCTGCCACGTTGAAAACGAAAACGGCATCGTCCTTGCCGTCGGCGTCGGCGTTCGCGTATCCGGAAAAATTCACTTTTCACAGGATGCTGCTTAGAGCAAGGCTAATAATATAGCCTTCAGCTGGCTGTATGAACACTTACAGCTCACTTTTCAGCCTACTCATATAGTAGTTACATACCACCAAGGTCAGAGACCTACCCTTCCTCTCACAAAGTTTTTTGGTTCTTGTGCTTCAGCTGGTTGTAAGCTTACAGCCCACCTCTCTCTCTCTCTCCTCTCTCTCTCCACCTCAAAGATACAAACTTACTAATGTTCTCTTATTATACTTGCTCTTACAGGCTACAAGCAACACAGAAGAGCGGGTGCATATCTACCGTATATTAAAGTTGGGGGACTTGCCGGTTGGGGGACTTGCTGGTTGGGAAGTTGTGCCACGTCATTTTTTTTTGTGAGAAAGTCCCTGTATTTTGTGAAATCGTATAGAGATTCTCCGTTCTCGCAAACATGTCCTTGTCAGATTTTTTTTCCCGAAAAGCACCCTCCACTTCACCGATAGCAACCCGCGGTTTCCACAATTATGTATAGGTCATTGTTTAGTTACGTACAGGTCCTTGCAGATCCTTAGTTTTTTGCGAAAAAACCCTTTGATTTTTTCGAAATTACGTATGCGTCCTCGATTTTTTTAAGAAACGTCTCACGAATTATCGTCTCTTTTACTTTGGTCCACACGGTGGCTAGTGCGGCATGCCGCCGCGCTTACGTAGCTAGTATATTCATATACGCCAACAAAACGGATAAGCAAGTCCTGATGCGATTAAGGCCCTGTTCTAGATTACTTAGATTTTGGTTAAAATAATATTATAATAACTGTTACTTTTTTCTAAAATATTTAATAATAAAAAATAAAAATATTGTTATATCTTTATAGATAATAAAAAATTATTAAGAAACTAATATATTCTAAACAACGTTTAAATTTTAAAAAATAGGAGTAATCGTCGTTTGGAACATGCCTGAGCAGTGTATGCAACACCTTTTGCTACACGAATACGTGAGCCAAATAGTTATCGTGTGAACAGTGGCGTGCCAAGCTCTTCACCCGCTGTGCGACCAAAACCAGGCTCGTTTGGATGGTATGGATTATGTCCAATCCCTCGGATAGACCCTAAGCCTCAGATTTATCTGATACTGTAGTCATGGTGCTACAGTTAACATCTGCCATGTAAAATTATCATGACAAAAAAAAACTAGGTAATGTACAAGTTGGTGAGGCTTCAATTTTGGCACTCAGAAACTAATTGACCTTTCAGATGATAGACTTTTGCATTATTTTTTGAAAAAAAGTCTATATTACCTTTTTCAACTATAAAATTAAGTATTCTACCCCTAAAGTTCCAAAACCGGAGCAAATAACCCCTTGCGTGGTTTTGTAAAGTGGTTCTGCCACCTTAGACAATGGCATGTAAAATTTCACCACCAGGAACTATCAGATGTATATTTTGGGTGTGTTCTTTTTGGCTGTGGTTTATGACTTTTGTCATACAGCTTTTTTAAATTATGGCTTTTCGTGAGAGAGTACAAAGAGAGACAATGTACGATTTTGATTGGTATAGCTGAAGTCAGTACAACGTCTACTACAATCAACTAGTAGACCCCACTTTTAAAAGACACCCCGTTTGAAAGCTAATTACTATAGCATAAGCCATAAGCCAGAAACCAAAAGCCAAAAAGAACAAGACCTTTACCTCTTGGCTTAGCAAATCAAATATTTAAACCCCTCCTTCTATCTCGTTCTTCCTCGTGGCATGCACCATTCTGGCTCCTCTTCCATGGAAGATGATGTCGTTGTCCAATTCACCGTCATCGGCAGTTAATGTTGCTGTTAGCGACCTCCAATATGCTCCCAACACAGCCACATCACTCCTTTCTCCCTCGTTCAGGCAATTTGTCGAACACCTAGGGGACATGGTATGATCTAGCAACAACCTGAACACCTGCTCTACGTCTCATTCCTGGACCATAATAATGGCTCATACGCTGCCAACTTGTAGGTCATTGTCGATGCTACTATATACCTGCTCCTCCGTCCTTTTTCGAGAGTGAGCTAAAGAAGCCGCCCGCGGTCACCAAGTATCGCGTTGAGCTCCGCGTGACCAGGTCGCCTGAGGGCATCAAGCAACGCATCGAGTTTTGCAACTCCTCAATTATGGATAGGTCGTCGCCGTGAGCAATGTCTGCTTTACATTGGGGGTGGGTGGCAACAAGGATCACAATTGTTCTGAGCTATCAATACAGACGATGACGGGATTGAGGAAGACTAGATATAGAGCCATGGGTTGTCTCGAATACAGAAGGCAGCAGAGAACTCGCCGGGCCGCGGCAGCGAGCCAGATGGGGCAACGCGAATGGCTTATTCGGGGTGGAGACACAAGGGAGATGAGATGGCAGTGGAATCCGCCACCGGCAATAGCCTCAACGTGCGTGGCTGGCCAGAGTGAGAGACAAGGGCTTCATCTAGTCTTGAAAGGGGAAGCCCTAGCGCCTTGTTGTCCTCCGGGTGACACCGGGTCCAACTGAGAACCATAACCAGCATCTCGTCCCACCTCACCATCACCGCGACCGGCAATGGCCGTGGCGGCAGCGAAGCCTACACCCTCTCCATCTCCCTCCCCCCTTTCTCACTTTCCCCCTCTTCGTAGCCTTCGGATCTGCTTTTTCCAAGAGTCATGGTGTGTGCCAACGAGCTCAGTAATGGAGATGGCGATAGCATGGAGCAGGCCCGCGCAGCGTTGATGCTCTTACAGCCCACCACGATGGATTAAGTCAACATCGAGTCTGGCAAATCTGACAAACTCGGTGCCAGCGCATCTGGCCATGAAGCGAGTGACCGGGCCACCTCCTATGCTGGCGGCATCCCTGTCGGTGAGGCCACCAGAGGAGCAGGCCAGTCGTGCTTCCTTGTCTATCTATCACTGGCCTTTCTCACTGTCTGGATCCATCGCCTTTCGTCGACGCCTAGGAATCCTCGTCGTCGGAGCCATGTCCCTGCTGCGCCATCGACATTGGCATTGTAGCTAAGGGCCTCCCTTTTTCCCTCTGCCCTCCCACCCTCTCAGATCTATTTTTGTGAAGGACCCCTCATCGCCCAGCGCCGCTAGCGATGAAGGCGGGGCCTTGCTCCCGATCTGCCATTGCCTTTTGTCACTATCGGCTCTGTTGTCCTCATTAATTCAAGTCGGATCCATTTCGGATTTGGCTAGACCCGGGAGTCTGCGGCCAGGAGTGGCAGCGGCTCGCGCCAGTGCTGAAGGCATCTTTGCCTCCCCCGGTCGTTGCCTCTCATTACGGGATGCTCACGCTGGGTGTCTCGGGCGGGATGCTCCTTAGCTCCAAGCTTTGTCATCGACCCCAGATCTAGCCGACAACAGCGCATAAGGATATAGGCATCACGACCCCTCAACATCGGTGTCCTTGAGTATTACCCTCCCCGGATCCACAGTTGTTCGTGTCGCCTAGGAGACTCCATCACCACAAGTTTTTGGAGTATCATTGTCAACCTCATCCCCTGTAGATCCACAACAGTTTCGCAATCGCACAGAGGTCCTTCTCATCGCTGGATCTAGAGCCCCTCACCTTTCCTCTCCAGATTCGTCATCATTATTTGTCATTGATGCTTCAGCTGCCGGTTATTAGCTCTACCGCCTCCCCTAGTGTTGTTCGTTTGCCAGCCAACTGCTTACGGAAAGGACCTGGGCATGCTGCATTGTGGGGGTGCTCGTGTAGGCCATTGTCCTAGGAGTAGCAGGCCGGTCGTTGATGAGGCCCGAAGAGTCGGGCAATCGCCATTTGAGTCGTCGTCCTAAGGCGCAGTATGACTATCATGGAGGCCCCATGTATTATATTTGGTCTAGGTTCAAGAGCAAGGAGTCCACTGTCGGTGAGCTACGCGGGAGGAGGGGAGAGGAGTCGGAGCTGTCATCTTCTTCTATGCGTCGTCCACCGTCATTGTCAAGCGAAGGGGCCGCTTCATCACCCACTTCATCTAAAGTTGCTTGTTGGTTGTCTTATCAGTGTGCGGTGCTTGCCGTGGTTCTTCAGCTGCGGTGGAGTTGTGGTTCACCCTGCCTTTACTTCTATTCTTTTATCTCAAGCTTCATGCAATGGTGATCTCCTACACTATGCTTGATAACCAGTTCGAAGCTTTAGCGTTTTAGTGCGTGAGAGCTAGTTGGTGCTATGGCATTTTCTAGATGGTGTTTGCCTCTACCCTTGGTGTTAGGCTGCTGCCAGATGCTTTGGATGAGGTTTTATCATCTATGGCGTTTCCCCGCTAGGATCGTTGTTATGTATCTTTCCTTTTTACTCTTGCTTTATCAATATAAAAGGCGGTTCTCCTGCCTTTTCATTTTAAAACTAGTTATGTACCCGTGCGTTACAACGAAACTCATTAAATATATAGATAATCATGCTATAGAAGAGAATTACTTTGATTGGTTGAAAAATAAAGAATAGTGAGAAGTTGAATAAATAGAGCGGTTGGAGGAGAATGAACCTACAATCACCAACTCCTTCTTTTATAATAGTAATAGAAAAGAGTGAGATAGACTGAGAGACGGGAGATAGAAGTTGAGGAAAGAATTTTCTAACTTTATTATTCATTTGGTGCATGAGCTCCTGCCTTCTCGTTTCAAAAAAAAATGTGAGATAGGCTGAGAGACAGTAGAGATAGACATTGAGGAAAGAATTGAGGGGAGATAGAAATTGAGGAAAGAATTTTCTAACTTTATTATTCGTTTGGTGAATGAGCTTATAGATTCCCATGTCATCTCCTGCCTGGCAAAAACCAGTCTATACCATCGCCGTGACAATTCAGCTCTCAAAACCGTCTCAAGAGGTTATTTGCTCCGGTTTAAAACTTTATGGGGGTAAAATACTGATTTTATAGTTCAGAGGGTTTTATAGACGAGCTACTTACGGCGTGATTGGTAGGGTGCAGAAGCTTAGGCCACACTCCTCAGGTGTATAATCATTCAGTTTTGCTATTGTCAAGACGACTGAAATTTTTTTATCTCTCTGTTTCTCTGAATGTAGGCTCTGCTAACCATGTTATTTAAGCGGTGATTAGTGCATATTAGGTAGTATTGGAGTGCACTGAAGTGGAGTAAGGTACAATGAGGGCTATTAGAATATATTAAGACAAAGTTAAAACTATGCTAACATTTTGTTTTCACCTCTTGCATCCGCACAATGCGGTCGACTTTCTGATACACCTAATCAACAACATCTCCGTACGTAAAATCGGAAGGCCTGTCAAAATTAGATGACCGTACAGGTTGGTTGCCGTCACGACAGACGTACACCAGGCTTGTGTGCCAGAAGAGTTTTCTTTTGCGTAAGAACTGGAACTGCAAACGTCCGCAGGAACACTGCTCACTTCATTTTCTCATCAACCAACAAGTTGAGCAACTATCCTAATCGATCAGATTAGCACGGCAAGTATATTATTGTATAGTATATACTATACGTAAATGACGTAACCATAGCTATCATAAAAAATCGACACCATACTGGCGTAAGGAGTGCTCCAGTCCCCCTAAGGGAATGGAACATTTCCCTAACAGAAAAATAACTCGGATGCAGCTGGAAACCTTCGAAGACTTTGAAGGAATGCTGTTTGGTTTCTAGGCCTGAAGTAATAGGGAAAAGACTATTATGGCCTTTCCTGTTGTACCAAGCCTTTTCGGATACATTATCTCTCGTCTGTTTGTATACTAGCAAAAAAGATTGTTGGAGCCATATACCTTCTCAACGAAGAGAATATGTCACTGTATATCCCATCAAGAACATGCCCACCCCTATTTTATTGGTCCACCTTCTTTTCAATTCATAACTTTACTCAAACAAACAAACAAACAAAACGATTTCTCATTTATATCTTGGATCAAACAAACAAATAAAATGATTTCTTCGCCGCCATTTTGAAGCGTCTTATCGGAAACATTTTTGAAGCAGCTTATCGTTCTAAGATCAAAAACCATAATCCACCATAGTCATAAGCCGCAACAGAGAAAAAAACCCACCCTTGGTCTCCAGTGTTCTGTACACACCCGATCCACCTTCCGGTTTCAAAGAATTTGGTCAATGGTGCAGTTGGATTAATAGTTTACCTTACTATGCAGGGCTCATGACATTTCAACGCTAAAGATCTTACATAGGGCAATGGAAATTTGTTGCTAAGATGACAAATGACATTAGAATTGACCTAGCGTTTGATCACTATCCTATTATCAATATCCAAGAACGATGAAAAAAACCGTTACTAAGGCATCATCACAGGCCATCTCAAAAGTGGAGTAATAAAGCTAGTAACAATCTTTGTAGGCAAAGCATGCTTTTTGAAACACAGAGAACTGGTTGCTCTACAGGACGGAAATATACGGGTACACAAAATTATGCCAACCACTGAAACTTTAATCATACAATGATTTAGCAGATTGAACCCTTGTCTTCTTGCTTTTGGCTTTCATGACCTTCTCCTCAGCCTTTTCATTTTTTGAGATGGCCCTGGCAATTGCTTTCATTTTCCTCACATTCTGGGACCTTTTAATTTGCACACCCTTTTTTATTTTCCTGGTTAAAGAGACAAAGCGATCAGGTAGAAAGGATATTCACCATACGCCAAGAATACGTGTCCAGAAAGCAACAATGCACACTCCAAGGAAGGCAGCAAAGTCACACCAGAAGTAAAGCACAAGTGCATATTTGGCTATCATCTCTATGAAACTTCTACAAGTTCGCTTTCAGCAGCATCTCAGCAAACTTTAGCATGAATACCATATAAATGAAATTTCCACTTTCAGTAGCATCTAACCAAACTTTAATAGGAAGCTCCCAAGCATGGAGAATGACAAAAAGTCTTGAGATTGTCACAATGCATGATAACTTTCTCAAACCCTTACTAGAAGCTTATATAAATGTTCAATGGATTAGGAAGATGAAAGGCCAGACCAATTTGGCTATGATGTGCTGCGAAATCTAGTTAGTTAAAAGAATCTTTACCGATAATAATGAAGTACTTCTGTTGTGACTCTAAAAAAGGTTATTAATTAGTTAATCTATCCAAATATAGTAAAACACAACTGAAGCTAAAAAGCCATCACAATGCCCAACGCAATCTTAATCCTCAGGAGTCCACTAGTTAAATGCCTGTTTGGTTGGGGAATAAATGTCTAAATAGCCAGCCTTGAGTTGCTAAATCTCATAAACTCTTGTATACTTCCCAGCTACAAAATTAACCGTGATGGTCCACGAGAACCTAACAAGATGTTCTAGGACTTGGCAGAGTTAACAGGTAAAAATATTTCCTATTTGGTTGATGGATTTATGAGATTTGCAAATGAACAGGGGCAAATACACAGCCATACAGAAGAGATCTTCTTTTCCCCCTTTTGCAAGGATTTATAAGATAAAATCAGGTGTACCCATTTGTGTACTGTTAGCATGCGGCTAGGGATTGCTCTATAACCAGTATCAGTGTCCATTATTTTGCATTTGTTTAACCTCTGGCAACTTGATGTTTATTCACAATTTTCTATCAACTTTGACTTACTTATTTAACCCAATTATCATAGAAAATATATCCAAACACCATGTGACTCGAACAACTTAAAAGATTGTATGTAGACAGTTCATCGTGACAATGCCAGCAATCAAATCAGATGTCTGCCGCCTGACAGCAATGGATGGAATACATTACACAAACATATTTTATAAGCAAAGAGGCCTAAATTTCAATGAAGTTAAAATAATAGGTTTGAAAAATCCACCACCCTCACAAACAAGGATGGACGATGGATCACATGCACAGTTTCCCACTCATCACAATTCAGAACAATACATTAGTGGAGTCAAAATAGACGAACAAATGAAGTGAAGCTCCTAGATGTTCAGTCATCACTAAATATGATTCCACATACAAATGCAACGCAGTTCTTCGCTTCTTACTAAACAACTGTGCCATCGCAAGAACCATCCGACAAAATTCACCACAGAACTCTTCAAATTTGTCAAATCAATAAATTTCCATTACCTATTATACTAAACTAACAGCATTCCATCCGACATTCACATGTTTGGTCAATTCTAGCAATTCAATTATCGTAACCTCAAAAGTTAGTAAATCTCACTCATAAAGGTCTACCTAAGGAACCCATCTGAACTAGCAAACCAAGAAAAAAAACGAGAAACTGATGCAATCCTTTTGCTCACCTGTTGATCGAACCGAGCGCCGCCGATGACGATGACGGCTGCTTCCCCTCGGACGTATCCATCGCTGCGAACCAAACAAAACGAATGGAGCCAATAGATCTTAGTCAGAGGGTGGAACACCAGAAAACCACTCAAAACCCAAAAGAAAGAGAGAAAGAAAGAAAGAAAGGCTCGAAATTACGTTGCGGAGCGTCCGCGGCGGTGGATGCGGCGGGGGCGCCCTCGGAGGTGTCCATGGCGGTGGAACCGCCGCCGCCCTTCTTGGCCTTGTTCTTCTTGTTCCGGTTCTTGGCCATGGCTGCGCGCCCTTCTCCTCGTCCGCGTCCTAGGGTTTCCCGGGCGTTTGGTTTGGTGGTCTGGGAAGCGAGCTGTGCCCTGTACCTAAGGTCCTGAGGGATTTCAGAACGGAAATGAGGCCTGCTGGTTAAGGCTCATGGGCCTGTAACCTGGGAAATTTTGGATGTGTTTAGTATGGGCTTTGGAAGGAGAAACGAGCATTCTTATGGGCCGTTCTTTTGCGAACTAGTTATGGGCCTGTCTTGCCCTGCTTTCTGTTGGCAAGCTTGGGCCTTACGTTGTCTGAGCCCAAATATCCCCATTTCTTTTTTTTTCTTTTGAGAGAGAGCATGCTTCCATTGTGCATCCATTGTGACCTTTTGTGAAGCAAATGCTAGCATGCTGTGCCTTTGCTTATCAGGTGTTGGATCAAGAAGCAGAAGCTGAGATCGGTTTAGGTTATGTTCTTTTAGGCTTTTGGTATTTGGTTTCTCCGAAAATCAAAATAAAAAGAGCAGTTTTTTGAAACGAATATTTCAAACGGTTTTCTGATCCTAGAACTGTGTACGTCATCTGCGTTGTCGTCTTTATCGTGTCCACTATCACCTCAAAAAACACAACAAAAAACCATCAGCCAAAAAAGAACAGGACATAATATAGTGTAGCTTCTTTGGCACTTCAATGTTCTAGTGTAGCAATTAATCACAAGTCGCTTTCTTGATCGAAACATTGAATGGATGAGGTGAGAAGAAAGGCACATCAGTGTGCTTCTCTGCCTTTGCAATGGCCGCCCAAACATGGCAGTTGACAAGACTAGCACGACAAATGAATACTACCATCTTCTATCCTTTTTTTTTTTTTGAGAAACGCAACAAATGAGAATAGCTTTGCCTGCCACTAGTAAAATCACAGGTCACACGATTCGATGGAAGAATTCAAAGGGAATCACTGTTGGTCGCAAGAGGGAATCCCAAGCCAATCTTGCCTGACTTGGTCCGTTCTTTTTAGCCAAAGTTTATAGTTTTTGTCTGCAATTTATAACTTTTGGATTGTTTGTGTGAGAAATTACAGAGTAATAAAAACTTACGTACAATTTTTACCGATATAAATGAAGTCTGTACGATACAATACGTACTATAATTAACTACTAGACTCTATCTTAAAAAGATACTCTATTTAAAAACTAATTACTATAGAAAAATTAAGAAGCAGGTTTTAAAAACCGAAAAGAACAGCCATTCGTCTCCTCTCTTTCCTTGGATGCCCAAATTCACGCGACCACCGTACCGACGAAAGGGAAGAATCGTCCAAACACGTGGAGTCAAATATGCTGGCTACCCTGCTGCCACGTCCGAGATTGGATCCACGTCACAGTAATCACATAAATGTTTTTCTGAATTTTTCAACACTCCAAGACGGCAGCACGAAGCAGCACCACTTTATCATCGCCACGGATAAAAAACTGAAAAGCGAGAGAATTCTGCAGGCCTGACAAAGTCCAAGCCACATCCCAATCAGGCATTCAAGCTCTCGCGGCCACCACCAGCTGTCTCGACAAAAACCGCAACAACGGTACAACGAGGCTCAGATCAATCGAACGCATAGCTGCGTTGCGCCCACCTGATGCCTATCTTTTTTTTTCAAGTACGGTGGACGCTACACACATCTCAAACTAAACACAGTACAAACACATGTTTTAACTATTAAACTAACCCCACACATATATATATATACTAGTTAGAAACATATATGTTATAACAGAGTCATAAAAATAATGAGACAGAACTTACTGATTGTCCAACTTCACGCATCAAACGTTGAAAAGTAAGCGACAGAGAGAGAAAGGTGGCCAAAATACGCGAGGAGATAGGAAAAGTGGAGGGGGTGGGCGGTTGTATCCTGAGAGAGAGGAGGGGAGAGAGACGAATGGTCCAGATCAAACCAGATGGCTGAGAAGAGAGAAAGGAGAATGGATCAACCATCAACTCACACTTTATAATAGTAAAGATATACACACATGTACTCTTCTTTTTGAATCCTAGCTCAGGAGGATAAGTAAAAAATCCTTATTCAATTCGAAAATCAAACTAGCATTGACGGGTGATGGGTTTGAAACACCCAAACCGAGGACCGAGCTAACGCTAAGTTCCTCACTTGGTGCGATCTAGTGCATGTAGTCCGTTAGTTTTGCTTCAAGAGAAAACACACATATCGCAAATAAATCGAGAGAATATAGAAAAATTTCTGAATTTTTCTATTCTCTTACTTGCTCCTTTTTTCTGTTTACTTCTGTTATTCTAACAAAACTGGCTACAATCCTCCTCAATATATAGCCTAATACTCTCCTACTAGCATAAGTATTCGGTCTTCAAGTTAGGCACAACTTTAACTTGAGTTAGACGGACTCACTACGTCTTGAACTCTAAGTCAAGATTATTTCTAACAATCTCCCCCTTAATCTTGACTTGACATATTCTAGTTTTAGTCTCAATACATTATGAACTACCAGTCATGCCTCCATATGAAGCGTTCTACATGCAAGCTACATGTAGGAACTTAATTAAACTGGCACGGGATCATCCAGATGCAAAGATTCTAAAACATTGAGGCAGTCGGTCTCAACTACAACTTACTAAACTTATACTTGATATAGAACGGTGACACATCTCCTCAACGTTCCGATTTCTTTCCACCTTACTTGAGTTTAGACGACGACACATCTTCTCAACGTCCCGGACTCAACTCATCATTAGAGCACTGTTGATTCATCATCGCTGAGCGCTTCATCGTCTCGGAGATGGACGGACGGATGGAGACTTCGTTTTTCTACTGTCGTTGCACGGACGGAAGAACCGAAGGACAAAATGCCTGGCGCCTGGCTCTTGCTGCTTCGGAACGTGTTAGAACCAAAAGACCGAACGAAGACATACTTGTTGTCCTCTGCACTTCGGAGACAGCGAAACGTGACGGGAGAACACGCCAAAACAAGGGCGCCGAGACTGCGTGCAATACCTTAGGAGCGATGCGCGAGACGTGCTGAAACTCAATCGCTGAGACGATTTTTCCAGCGACTCGGTTCTTGGCTAGGCTCTGATACCACTTGTTAGTTTTGTTCCAAGAGAAAACGCATACATCGCAAATAAACTGAGAGAACGTACGAGAATTTCTCTATTCTTTTGCTCCCATTTTCTTCTTATTTCTGTTCTTCTTCTTATAAAACTGGCTACAAACATTCTCAATATATAGGTTAATACTCTTTTACTAGCGCACGCGTTCGGACTTTAAGTTGGACACAACTTCAACTTAAGTTACACACGAAGACATGCTCTACTACATCTTGCATCTTAAACTCTAAGTTAAAATTATTTCTAACACAGTCTTTTCAGATAACTGCCACTACAACCGCTGCTACTCCGCATCATGCATTCACCAGTTTCCTTTCTTTAATAAAAGAGGATCGATCTGCGCTTGCGCTACCAGCAGCACGACCAGATTAACGCGTCGCTTTCGTTCTGACTGACACCCATGGGCGTTGGACGGATTGGTCGAGTTCACCAACCTGCAGGAAGAATGGCACGCAACGTGGTGGCTTTCCCACGCGCCACTGGCCGCGACGAACGTAAACGGCAAAGCGAAGCAATGTGCATCACGCTCCCAAGCGGCGACGCATGCAGCTGATTAGAAAGAAAGCCCTCGAGAAACCGCAGCGGCAGCGGGCGCATGATAAGGATACTAGAATTATAGGCGCGGCGCCACGCCGCGTCAGCCATCGTACGTACAAAAATAAAAGAGACGACGTACCAAAATAAAAAAGACGACAATTCGTGAGGAGTTTTTAAAAAAACCGGGGACAAAAACGTATTTTCGGAAAAGGCAAAGGGGTCATTCGCAAAAAAAGACAAGGATCTGTTTAAAAACCAGGGCAAAACGATTTGGAAAACAAAGGGTTTTTGAAAACCGAGGACCAGATGTAAAAACCGGCCCTGTGTGCAATTTCCGAAAACGCGGGGGGCCATCCCGCAAAAGTAAGGCCAAAAATTTAGGACCTTTTCGCGAGAACCAAGGACCTGTACGTAATTTTCAAAACACAGAAACCGCCTCCCGATCCGACGATTTTTTTTCAAGACGCGTCGGGCACGCGCTCGTGTGGGGGACGTGGCCGCGGTGCGAAGGCCGGAATCCCCCCGGGCGTAAGGAGTTGAGTATTTCCTGTCGTTCTCATTTGTTTGATGCTCACCGAACGGATAATTGCACTTATTAACTCCATCGGTTAGTACGGGATGGTTTTGGAATTAGGAAGGTTATAGGTTTGTTCTTTTTGGCTGAAACTTATGGTTTTTGACTACGTTTTATATCTTTTGAGCTATTCGTACGAGAGATTACAGAGTAGCAGAAACTCACGTGCGGTTTTTATCGATATAAATGAAGTCGGTACAGTATGTACTATAATTAACTAGTAGATTCTATCTTAAAAAGATACTCCGTTTAAAAGTTAGTTACTATAGAAAAACTAAAAATAATTTTTAAAAACTGAAAAGAACAGCACATATACTGCACCAGCATGGTCAGGACTCACGGCCTCGGGTGCTACAACAGGACTCAGACTTTGTGTGTGTGTACGCTTGCAAGAAGAGGTCGTTTGATATCATATCACTGCTGTGTATGCATGGGTTTAAGCCTATATTAAGATATTAACACCGACTAAACCAAAACGTTGTTGGGTGTTTGTTCTTTGAGGCGTTAATGATGGTATCTGAACATTGTCTTATACTGATGGTATCTCAGCATTTTCTTTCTCTGTTTATGAAAGCACATGGAATATTAGGCGCACAATGGGGATACATGCAAGCCGAGTGAGGTGAATGCATGCCGTGCTGTGGCCGACATTGGACGTGTTGATCGTGACTATAGGTAGGGGCTCTAACCGGTTGCGCATTTCAGCTGTTAGCTAAAATTGTATTATAATAATGATTAGTTTTTTTAGTTATTTAATTAAATAAAAATATAGAAAAACATAAAAAAGATGAAAAACACCACCATATCTTCATAGACAATATAAAATAATAATAAAAAATTAAAATTAAAAAACTGACGCTTTTATTTTTGGGACGAGACTTTTAGCGGCTGTAGCGTAGTGAATTTGAGGACATGCCGTTGTTACAGGGTTATATGACTAGACATCAGTGATGTGATAGGATAATCCAGAAAAAATAAATTATGCTTTTTTGTGTGAGGAAACTGATTAGAGGGTGTATTCTATACTTGGGTTTTTTTTGTCTTATAACTTATATTTTTACAGTAACTAGTTTTTAAATATAGTGTCTTTTTAAAACGAGTTTTACAAGTATAGTAGACATTGTCTTGACTTCATCTATATCGACCAAAATCGCACATAAGTATCTCTATCACACGAACAAACATAATTTAAAAAATTTAAGTCAAAAATCATAAGATTTATCTCAAAACAATACACCCATAACCGCCAAGGAGGTCACAAAATCAAACAGAATTATCACAAAAAGTCTCTTCAGGGCAATTCCAATGCATCCTACATCAGCAATGTCTATGACATTAATTAGTCTGCTAAGTAAGATTGATGCTGATGTGGAGAGGGGATTAAAGAAGAGAGAGAAGTGGTGTCTTGTGAGACACTGCTTAGGCACACAATCCAATACATAAAAAACAATAAAACTTATATTGGAAGGAGATTGATGTCTATTTATAATAATTGTTGCATTAGAAGATTACGGATTTATTGTTTAAATTCACGGTAAAAAACTATCTTTACTATTATAAAAGAATGAGTTGGTGGTTGGTCCGGCCTCTCCCACCCCTTCTCACAAAAGGCAACGCTGACATGTGGCCCCAAAAAATCTGCGTCGAATCTTCTCACCTTCCCATCAAAATATCTTTCTTTCCATGATTTAGTGATCAAGGTAGATTTCATCTAGCCTGCATTGTAGAGTACATGCTGTATTTTTCATCCAGTGCTTAATCTTGTACTAGCTGAATGTCCGTTGCTACGGATTTTAAAAATTTATCATACTATATATTCTGAAACTAACGGGTGGTAATATTTTTTAGAATATGCATACAAATATGTTCTAGATTTTTTTAAAATTTGTAGCAATGCGCGGACATTCAGCTAGTATTTACTGAAATTGTAGTATCTATTATAGTGTCTACATGACGTAGAGCTTGTAGCTGGAAATGCCCTCAATAATGCTTGGAAAGGTTAGCTGTACGCGTGGACTTCGTGGCGAATGACGGATTAGACAATGGACTAAACTAAAATGACTTCATGTGTAAGACAGCCTTCTCGCCCGGATTCATGGCTAATGCGATTTCTCTGTGACACTCCGAATTTCCTAAGCTGACGTAAAATTCATTTTAACTTGGAGAGCAACGTATATATGCAAATCCTTCATTTGAAGGCAAGCATGGGAACCTAATGAAGCTCGCAATGATAGTAGTAGAACTGTAGAAGCCAGGAGTACAATGTTGCAGATACGCGTGGTCCAAGAAATTATTCCTCATTCAATGTTGATTTTCTTTGGACAAATAAACAAAACAATTTATTAGGTCAATCATTTTAAAAAAATTATCGACATTCGATTCATTTGTATATACGTTCGTTCTAAAATAAAAAAATTATCAACTACAATCATAGAAGCATTGGCTGGTTGGTTGTCTCCTGCCTCTGCTGCCCTAGTGCACCCTCACTTGCAACTTTGCAAGCAAGGCCTGCAATGATGACGCATCTCCCGCAATCCTGACCGAGCTAATCACTGGTTCAAGACGGCAAAAAGAAGCTTCTTGGTTCTTGCCCATGGATGCGCAACAGTGTGTGTACCGCAGGGTACATGGCGCAGTATTCCGTGGCCACTACTATGATGCGTTGATAATTAAGCAAGCCCGGCAATAGTATTTGGTTTGCTAGTGGTAGCTCAAATTATCTACATGTTGTTTTTAGTTCAGTTCTGTATATAAAATGGCCTAATGGCTTTTAAAAAGTAGGGTGATTCTTTTGGGTTTAAACTTGTGACTTATGGCTATGGTTTTTGAATGCCGGTCTATTCGCGAGAGGTAGTACGTAAAGGGAAATAGTCGCATGCGATTTTAGTCAGTATAATTGAACTCGATACAGTTTGTACTATAATTTTCTATAGACACCGTCTTAAAAAATACACCATTTAACGACGAGTTTCTGTATAATCCTAAGCCCAAGCATAAGCTTAAGGACAATCAAACCTGACCATAAACTTGGAAAAAGGCTAGTACTAAATTTTGCAGAATGATTGTGTCACTAGCCGTTATTGACCTAAGAGAGCATCCTATATCCAAAGTGTGATAATGCAAGATACAATAAAGAGTAAAATACATGTGGGTCACTAAACTTGTCACATTGATTCACTTAAATCCCTAAACTTTGAAACTATATATTAATGTACTTAAACTTGTTTAAATGGATCACAACAAATCCCAAGGATGATTCATTGACTTAATCACTGACTTGTAATCTTGATCGATGCCGACATGGCGTGGGGGTCATGTGTGTCTCCACCGCTCGCTCTCTTTGTCTCCTCCTCCGCCACCATGCCCGCCTTCCTCCTTCCCTCGAGCTTCCTCCCCCACTACCGCTTCTGCCTCTCACCCCCTAGCTGCTCCACCTCCATTACGATTTGGAGCCATTGCTCGCCTACTCTCCTCTTCCTCCACTGTTGCATCCTTCATGTTGCCATCCCCGTCGGCCTCCGTGCTAGCCCCAAAGCATTGGCACCGATGATCGGATCAGGCTGTTGGAGGTGAGGGATCCAACAATTGCACCTTCATAGTACGATTCAGATCCGGCCGCCCGCCGGGGAGGAGAAAGACGGTGGCGGAGGGATCGGGGGTGGATGGATCCGGTAACAACAGCGATGGGGATGCTGGCATAGAGGAAGATCTGCAGCCATCGGTGAGGAGAAAGACGGTGGCGGAGGGATCGAGGATGGGCAGATCCGGTGACAGGGATGCTAGCATGGAGGAAGACAGTTGGCCACCGAGGAGGAAGACAGTGGCAGAGGGATTGGGGACGGACAGATCCAACGACAGCGGCGACAAGGATGCTAGCATGGAGGAAGGCGGTGGCGAAGGAGTCAGGAACAACCAGATCCAACGACAGCAACGATGGAGATACCGACGTAGAGTAACATGAGGTGAGGGAATACAAAGGATCCCAACTACATGGGTTAAATGTCAATTTTATCTCTCTTGACTAGTCACTGAACCGCACGTGTCCTCTATGCTATGCCGACATCGACCAAGGCTACACGTCAGCAGTCAAGTTAGTGAATCATCCTTGGGACCTGCAGTGACTCACTTACACAAGTTTAGATACATAAATTTGCAACTTTTGACGTTTAGAAATACAAGTGATTTAATTTGATAAGTTTAGAGATCCAAAGTGTATTTTACTTTATAATAAAACTTGACCGAGGAGGTTGGATGAAGATCTCTGTATAGAAAATCATTGAGCATAATAAGTTATTAAGGTTATTAGAAATGTAACCACTCTGTATTATGCATACCCTATTCTTTCTTTATTACTTACCCTTTTCTAAAATATATGCATGTACATATATATTTATTTAATCTCAAACAATACATTGATTATATGTCCAACAAATTATCTTATTAGTTTACATGGTATTAGAATACTTTGCTTACACATATACCGATACACTATAGGAGACCTACCTTAAACTTATCTTTTCTCATATATCAGCTATCCTACTAAATTGTGTATCTTTTATCTCGTCTCGTTGCCATAGCTTTTTTTTACTTCAACCTCCAACAACAAGCCCAATTATTGAACGATATCTCTCAACTGCTACCTCATTCTAATACAATGCTCTACCACATAGTTATCTTGTACTTCTCTCTAATTATTGCTAATCGCTAACCATTGCGACATTAAACATCATACACGTGCAACCATCGTTAATCCCTGCCAAGGACACCTGTCACACTCTCTTTAGTGGCCCCAAACCTATTCCCTACAGTTGTGTCATCTCGACTTTGAGCTCTTTGCTCCTCTGCTTCTGTACGATTGTGCTTCTATTCATACAGATGCATGCATATATATACATATACGTGATATTTATGACTTCCTTACTAACCGTGGTGACCTCTCATCTTTATCGATACATGCATGTCTATTTTAGTCATTATCTAATTATATGGAGAATCTTTTCACCATCAGAGATGACGTTGTGGCGCTCACTAGTGATGGCACACTCCTAGCTGCCCGTTGGCCATATATCGTCCATAGCCTATCTTCAATGCAAAACTTCATCTTATCTCTTCTAGGGCTTTCCCATCAGTGAGTTTCTTTGGTTACAAACTTCTTCAACAATACTAACGCTCACCACTCATCGCAGCAACCCTTTTGACTAGCTTTTCTCGTCAATAGCTCCAGCGAGTAGCATGGCATTGCCCTCGTCAAATGACAAAGGTGAGCAGCACGATATTGTCCTCGTCTCCACCTCTACTACCTCGATTCTTCTCTTCCCTGTTGGTCAATATCTTTTTGTAAGACAAATTGACACATTGTACTCTTTCGTAGTCTCCTCTAACACTGTTCTTGCTATCCTCGTTACAACTTTTATATTTATTGAAAAAATTATTTATTTTTGTTGGAGTTCGTATAAAAATTAAATTGCTAATCTTATTTTATTTATTTTGAATTTTAATTATTTAGGAATTTTATTTTGGAATTCACATGAAAATCAAATTTCAAATTTGATTTTATTTTTTATTTCAAATTTTAATTATTTGTGGGATTCGTATACAAATCCAATTCCTAATTTTTCCAAACTTTTATTCCAAATTACAGTTAGTTAGGGATTTACTTTGGAATTCATATCGAAATAAAAAATTTAATTTTATTTTGCATTATTCAAAATTTTATTTATTTTTATTGGAGTTTGTATACAAAGCAATCGCTAATTTATTTAATTTTTTGAACATTTGTTATTTAGTGATTTCATTTTGGAATTCATATGGAAAATTAATCTAAATTTATTATTTTTATTCCGAATTTCATAATTTTGCATGAAATTCCTACAAATCTAATTACTAATGTTTGTTTAATTTTTATTCCAAATTAAAGTTGAAATTTGTACGCAAATCTAGTTGCTTATTTTTCTTTAATTGTTATTTTGAATTACAGTTATTTAATATATTACTTTGGAATTCATGTCAAATTTAAGTTGCTAATTTCATTTTGTTTTTAATCCGAATTTTTGTTATTTTTGGTTGAAATTCATATACAAATACAATATTTATTTATTATTTATTTTTATTGTGAATTATATATTTTTAGTGATTTTACTTAGGAATTCATATAGAATTCAAATTACTTATTTCGTTTTAATATTTGTTTTGAATTTCAGTTATTTTTATTGTACATGCAATGGACTCTTGATTTTAATTTAGATCGTTATATTTGGACCTATCATACTTGATGGTGTAGATCTTTTTCTTCTTATTCAATTAACATGATAATTTTTATGCCTTAAAGACGAATGTGGTGGCTTTTTTTTTTGCTTCTTTAATATTGTAATAGATGCCATGTTCTTTGCTTTGATCTCCTGGCTGTGGAGAATTAGGGTCTGTACTTTTCGACCGAAACTAGCGGCTTTTGATTTTTGTTATAGTACTTAACTTTCAAATAAAGTATTTTTTCAAGACGTAGTATACAAGTTAATTGTAGTACATCTTAAAAGCCTAACATCTGTATCAACCAAAATCACAAGCGAGTACCTCTTTCTCTATAATTTCTATCATAAACAATTAAAATTCAAAAATTTTAGTCAAAAAATATAAACCACGGTCGCGCCAAACATGCCCTTATTTTGTACTGGAAACGAGCTGGTTGGCCACGAGGATATCATTGACATTTTCATACCAAAAAGCGTACGGGCACTGCAGGAATTTCCGTGTTACTGCAGCCCTGCAGGGATGTTCGGTTTCCTGCGTTTGGTGCCCATAAAACCTCAGAATACTGTGCAATTAATTCCCGTCCTTTAAAGCTCGCGTATATTTTTTCCCTTTTGCGTTGGACATAACCCGTAGTTGTAATCACGTCCTGTAAATCTTGGACTTTTGAAGAAACGTCCTTGGTGACCATAGAATTTTGCAATGCGGTACTCTATCTTGGTTAGTATTGCAGTGGTACAAACGGTTCATAGGACACACTGTCCAATAAACTCAGGACTCAACGTACATGCACCAATTTTTTTTCACCCAAAAAGTTTTCTTTTAGCTAGGGCGTTTACATGCCCCCTTTTCCACATAAAAGTGATCCAAAATCACTGTTTTTGGATAAAAAAAATCTGCATGGATCTCAAAGCAAATGAGAGTTGAGATGATAATCCACATCAAACTTTACAAGGCTACTAATAATTAGCTACTTATCTATACACACCACTAATGAGCACACTCATCCAGGTTCATTGAAACCTGCAAATTCTTAAAAAAAAAAAACAAAATCCACGTATCGTAACACACGACCTCCCATTGACCATGGCATAAAGCATTACCTTTTGAGGACATCATGCGACACAGCACGATTTCCTGATTCTTTGCATTGACCATCATACACAAATGCAAACAAAGAAGACCTGCCAAACAGAAGCTTCCATAAAAAAACATACTTATATGTTTATTTATTTCTCTTGCCATAACAAAGCAAGATTAACAGTAAGTAAATGGGCCTCTTTTTTAGAGAACACACAAGAACCAATAGGCTTGGTGCGAGAGCACTAATCTCCGCTCCAGGGGCAGTGCAGTAATTTCACGGCCTCAACTGAAGTCGTGGGGCGGAAAGCGTAGCCGCTCGCATCCAACTGTCTAAACTGACCACAACCTTGCTACGGTTTGAGTTTCTGACTTACTTTTAATATTTATAAATTTTATTTTTTCTTTCTGAATTTTTAGTTTTTTTGAGCTTTTTTGCCGGTTCTTTTTTTCTCTATATTCGTTTGTGTAGCTAGCATATTTTTTCTATTTTTAAAATTTTTAAATTTAATTACGATAAATAAACCACCTTCAGTATAGTGAAATTTCAGTCGCTATAGTGCAATTTTAGTTATAAGCCACAGCTTTTCAGTCTAATCGAGCAGAGCCTTAACCAAAACGTCACCGTGTAGTGAGCAGGCAGCCAGCCTGGACTCCATCTCAGTTGCCTCGCTATTTCAGGGTATTATACCCTCTACAGTGGTGCACACACATGTGTGTTTAATGGTATTATGCAAGCTCGCGCTCCGAAGATTGGTAATCATTCGTTTAAATTCCTAGTATATGTAGGGGACGTATGTACATATGTGCATGTGGTATAAGTAGATGTACATGGGTTGTACTTGTGTGCGTTTGCCTTCTACATAAAAAACGTCACCGTGCGTCCATTGTGATTCGCAAACAAACCCGAGGGCATAATTGTCATTTTGTTTTATTTGTCCTAATATTTTCCTCTGCCTAACGGATCAAGGGGAAAGGGGAAAAAGACAGAGATATGGGGGAGGGGGAGGAAGTTTTGAAATTGTGAGGGAGACCCAAAAGCCCCGAGAAAAAAAATTAATTTGCGTTTTTGTTTTCGTTTCTGTTTTGATTTGGGAGCGGTTCCTTCCTAGTGCGTGCTGTTCTTGCAGGCGGGGTGGTAATCCTGTTCCTGTAGTCTCGTTTTGTTGATTTCCTGGCCTCCTGCCGCCGCCGCTGCTGCTGGTGTCCCGGCGCTTTGATTCGGCAAGCTTTGCCGTGCTTCGGGTTTCTTTTGCCTTTTCTTTCGCCAAAGATCGCAGCTTTTGCAGTCGCTTTGCCGATTCCAAGCTTGGCCCCGGTTCTTTTCCCCTTCAAAAATCGCGCAAAGTTTGGGTTTTTACCCCGTCCCTTGATGCGGGCACAGCCGAAGGTTGTTCTTGGCGCGTGCGATTAGTGCTGATTCGGGGCTGGGAGCGTGGAATTTTGAGTTATTTGTGGGGAAAATTTTGAGTCTTTGTATTGTCAGGGTGTGGAATTTGGGGTTTGGGCGGGTGTCGCTTTCAAGCCCTTGGTGAGGTAGGAGCTCATACGCCTAATATTGGCGCTAATTTGGTGAGAAATGGCGAAATATCTGGTCCCTATGGCATTCTGCTGTCGGATTTGGCGTATTGGTGTGTGAGCCTCTGTGTAGGTCACTGGTTTGCTCCGGTGGTTTGTTGGTTTCTCGGCGGTAATGCTCTCTGCAGCTGCCGTGATGGCACCAGCCCCAGCCGCCCCGAAGAGCTCCCTCGAGGTCTTGCTTGAGACGATAAAGAAGCGTGATGAGCAGCCCAAGGATGCGCCTCCGGCATTGCCAGCCCGACCGACGTGCCGAGGCCGGTTGCCCACTGCAAGGCGTCCGTCACCGCCTACCGGGGTCAAGCTTCAGAAAGGTGTGGCGAAAAGCGCTGTAGCTGATACGGTGATGGCTGACAAGAAGCCAGAGGTTGAGAAGGAGATTGGTGGGCAGGAGGCCAAGGAGGAGGTGGTGGTAAAAAACCGCATCTTTGGGACTAAGAGGAAGTTCTCAAATGTGGAAGCGCTGGAGGGGTCGCCATATGTTGAGAACTTTCACGAGGAGAGGAAGGAGACAACGGTATCTAAGGAGCCCCCCTCTGTTTCCTCAGCAAGGGCGAAGAGAAATGGGAAGCCAGTGTTTACTGATATCAGGGACTATGTCCTCCACAAGGTTAGAATCTTGTTCATTGTGATATTGATGAGATTTATCTTATTATCATGTGAACAAGTAATATAGGGCAGCAAGTTCAATTTGTCTTTATTGCATGGAAGTAGGCCAAATACTTGCTCTGGTATGATGGCAAGAAGTCACACAAGTATAGGCCAAGAAATGTTAATCGAATTGGTGCTTACACCTGTTTGCTTATATGCTAACTTTATACACCGGTTTGCTTAAAACTCGCTTCTATGTGGCATCTACCGATAAGACTTTCCTGTGAATTTACATTTTTTTTGTTATACTGAACTCATTGCCCTGCAGCATTTAGCAGTAGATGAATGTCATTGTTGCTTTATGCTTGTTTCTGGTCACAGAACTAGACTTCATACTTGCTTTGGCCTGTGGGTCAAGTACATTTGTTTGTCATGTTACTGTGATCCTCAGAAGTATGGGTATATTGGACAACTAGAATATTACTTGTGCTTGGAATTAGTTCTCATATAAATCCTTTCCCTTGATGATTTGAGTATGATGCTTTTGAGTTTGCATCATGGTTAGAAAAAAAAAGGCAAATTTATAAGATTTGGATGTTTTATTTCAGAAGCTACGAGTTTGGTGTTGTTCACATGATGAAAAGTGGGAACTCGGACAAATCCAATCAATTTCTGGAGATGATGTTGAAATACTCCTAGCTAATGGAAAAGTGAGTCCCATGTTGCTATAACGGTATAATTATTTGAGTAAAATTCTGTAACATTTGTACTCAAGGTTTATTTGCATAGGTTTTGACACTGTCACCAGAAAGACTCTTGCCTGCCAACCCTGATATTCTTGATGGAGTGGATGATTTGATCCAGATGAGCTACTTAAATGAACCTTCAGTTCTTTACAATCTTCAATTCCGATATTCTCGCGATCTTATCTATGTAAGCACTATCCAGCAAGCTCATTATGTTATTTATGGTCTAGTGTATGTCTCTTCATTTGTATTATTTTGTATTTGTAGACAAAAGCAGGACCTATTCTGATTGCTGTCAATCCATTAAAAGAAGTTGCACTCTATGGGAAAGATTTAATCATGCAATACAGGCAAAAGCTCAGGGACGATCCACATGTGTATGCAATTGCTGATTTGGCTTTTAATGAAATGCTAAGGGGTATGCGTTAGAAAAGGGTAGAAGATTTTATAGAACTGTTTTGCAAGGATTATCTTCTAATGCAACTGTTGATACTCTGCAGATGGCATAAACCAATCTATAATAATAAGGTTAGAATGTCCTGCTACGCTTTTATAATAATAACGATAGTTTATCTTAAAACTCTGGGTTACCCAATTTAATATGTTCGCTGTATTGTTTGTCTTATTTCAGTGGTGAAAGTGGAGCAGGAAAAACCGAGACGGCTAAAATTGCAATGCAATATTTGGCTGCACTAGGCGGTGCTAGTGGAATGGAGTCCGAGGTTCTTCAGACCAATGTTATTCTGGAAGCATTAGGGAATGCAAAAACATCAAGAAATGATAACTCGAGTCGATTTGTGAGTTCATCTTCATAAAAATTGTTTTCCTATTTTCATCATCTTTTGGGTAATTCTTATGTTGCCATGATGATTTTGGTATAGGGTAAACTTACTGAAATGCACTTTTCTGAAACTGGGAGGATCTGTGGTGCTAAAATCCAAACATGTAAGCCTTCCATACCATTTATTGTTGACATGGCTACCAAAAATATCATTGAACTTCCTGATAACTTGTTTCTTTGTGCATGTATGTTCCTCTAACTGAATCTCATGGAGCAGTCCTTCTCGAGAAGGTACAATAGTTTCAGGCGTTGTCAAAAACTCTATATTTGATTATTTCTGAAAGGTCTAATATCATGTGTCTTGCTCATGCAGTCGAGGGTGGTACAAAGGGCACTAGGAGAGAGATCTTATCATGTTTTCTATCAACTGTGCTCTGGAGCTTCTCCTCTTCTCAAAAGTAATCACACAGCCATGTTTGGCGTGCTTATTGTTACAATTTGGAGTTTTACTAAGGCTGCTCCTATCAAGGAATACATATATTCCACATTTTGCTGATATTATGAACTTATTTGTCTTTTAGTTGCAGAATGCAAAACTGGGCCAGAAAATGTCTATTTCTTCATATCTCCTCTCTGTTGCTTTTTAATTTCTGCTACATGCATGTGCTGCTGCAGAAAAATTGTTTCTGAGAGATGCCAATTACTACAACTACTTGAAGCAGAGTGCTTGCTTGAGAATTGATGGTGTTGATGATGCTAAAAGGCTTTCATTGCTAGTGGTAATGTTACCCGAGAATTCAGCCAAATTTTCCAACCAAACTTCTGCCATCATATTATATTATCTGTTATTTATGTCAATTTTTTTCATTTGCAGGATGCGATGGATATTATTCAAATCTCCAAGGAAAACCAAATGGAATTGTTTTCTATGCTTGCAGCTGTCTTGTGGCTAGGAAACATTTCATTCTCTGTGATAGACAATGAAAACCATGTGGAAGTTGTTTCACATGAAGGTACCAGTTTCCCCTTCTCTATAATAGCCGTTTCAGTACATCTTGTAGAAATAGCCCAAAAATGTAAAATCGTAACAACATTATGTTTGTCCTGCATTTGTATCGAAAAAGTTGGTTTGGGTGTTATTTGACTTTCGCAGAGTTCATTGAATGACCTTCATTGTGTAATGTGTTCACAGGGTTATCTACTACAGCAAAGCTATTAGGTTGCAGTATCCCTGAATTGGTGATTGCTCTCTCAACTCGAAAAATCCGAGCTGGAAAGGACAATATTGTTCAAAAGCTGACATTAACCCAGGTGTGTAATTACCTGAGAAATTTATCTGAATGGATCCCTAGTTATGTGTTGTTTTTTCCCTTGGATTTTTATTTAAGTGTTCTACTTTCTCTAGGCCATTGATGCAAGGGATGCTCTAGCAAAGTCAATTTATGCCCATTTATTTGACTGGACCGTTGAGCAAATCAACTGCTCCCTTGGAACAGGGAGACAACGTACATGGAGATCCATAAGTATTTTAGATATTTATGGCTTTGAGTCTTTCAATGTATGGAGTTGATTGCATTTTATTCAATACCGATTTTTCTTTGGCAATTCCTCAGTTGTAACATTTAATTAGACCATTGCAGAAGAATGGCTTCGAGCAGTTTTGTATAAATTATGCCAATGAAAGGCTACAACAGCACTTCAACCGACATCTATTCAAACTAGAACAGGAGGTAAGATTCTAACGGTTTCTTGGGTTATTTGCTTGTGTTAAGAGTCAAAGGTGTGAACAATAATAAGTTGTATTACATACACTTTCTTTCTTGTAAACCAATGTCAGGGTACATTGTGCTCTCCATGCTTGTGTACTAAAGATGTAAATGACCCTACAAACTTCCCCACATATGTCTTCATAACTAGGGCATGTGGTCAGATGCTGAAGTTTATTCTACGAACTAAGTTAGACAGTTAGATATGCGTGCTTCGATGTTCCAGTATCCCATCCTATTTGTTTTATGTTTGTCTTGCGACTGTTCTTTCCTGAAAAGAAACTGCGTGGATGTCAAGGTAGTTGCAGCCAGGGTTCCAAACCCCAGCAGTAGCGAGCTGTGATTGTTTACCGGACTTCCTCCACCCAGCTGTGATTAGGAAAACTGGCCAACATTAAGTCTTGTCTTATTGTATTCTGAGGAAATGTTAAATTAAGTGATTATCTAAGATGGAGTAAACAGAAAAAACTTGAATTGTCTTATGAAACATAAAAACCGTGAATACCACATGAAGTGGCTAGTTTCTTCTGTGCCACCAAGGCCCAGGATTTATACCAGTTCCCATATTGTTAGAACATTGTTTGCAAGTTGTGACTTACTAATGATTGGGTGGAACTTAATCCCTCAGTTGTTTTAGGATCTATGTAGCTTGCCTTAGCTTTCTTTTTGTGAAATTATAGAGCTGCTCCCCTTGTCGTTTTCATGTCTGTGCCCATGCATTCATTTGCTTGCAGTTTTATACTTTTATCCTCTATATCCATGTAGGCATTCTAATTCTATTCTTTTCAGGAATACTTAGAAGACGGAATTGATTGGGCCAGTGTGGAGTTTGTGGACAACACTGACTGCTTATCTCTCTTTGAGAAGGTATGCAGTGTTATTTTCTTGGAATCCCTTTACTTATGGTTCATAACCTTGCAGTATCTGCAGAGTCAGTTTGAATAATATTTTGAGCTTGGTATTAAGTAATTGCTTACTTAACAGGTGCAGACGAAACTGCAATTATATGTGTTTTTAGTCAAGGTTTCTATCTGTGGTCATTTTGGTTTCCTTTTCTGTCTAGTTCAGTTATTTGAGTTTCTTGCAGTAGGTAATTTGATCTCTACTATCTGCAAATTCGCTGTAGTTTACCTTGCAATGATTTCTGACATATTAGAATTCCTCGATTTTGAGCTATTCCAGCATAAGTGATCATCTTCCAAGAAAAAATGAGAGTCAAAATTTTGAACAGATAGAAATATCCTTAAGAGGAGTGCCTCCGTAATTTCCTAAAAGAAAACTATACCTATCATAAAGCAGATGCAATTGGTAATGATTAAGTGCAATTATTTTTAAAAAATTGTTCTACCATGATGGTGCTGGCTTATTAATACCTTTCGATATAAGTTTCACTGGTTTACATCTTTTATATTTATATACGTATTTATTTTACATTATTTTTGTTGCATTACAGAAACCTGTAGGGCTACTGTCATTACTGGATGAAGAGTCTACATTCCCAAAAGCCACAGACCTTTCCTTTGCTAACAAGCTCAAGCAGCACCTGAGTGGAACCTCTGGCTTCAAGGGTGAACAGGGAGGCACATTTAAGATTTGCCATTATGCTGGAGAGGTTTGTGATCCTCAAGTTTACTTATCTTTCTGTTCTACCCGACATATTTTCCATTAGTGAACTTGTCCATTTAACCATCACTTAACTCATTTGCTGTTAAAGATCTTCTATATGCAATTTGATAATTGTACAAGTTCTGATTCCAGGTGACATATGATACAACTGGGTTCTTGGAGAAGAACAGAGATCCTTTGCACTCTGGTTCAATTCAGCTACTCTCATCGTGTAAATGTGATCTTCCGAAACATTTTGCCTCAGTGATGGTTGCTGATTCTCAGAAGAAATCAAGTTTGTCATGGCACACTGTTGTTGATTCACAAAAACAAACTGTTGCGACCAAATTTAAGGTACAACTTCCAATCATTTATGTATTCATTATGGTCAGATAATTTTGGTGGAGAATGATTAATGAGTTTTATTTTTTATTCAATTTTTGGTAGTTCTCTCAGTTCGTGGTCCATAACGTCTTGATGTTCCTGTTACTGTAAAGTTGGTGTTTATGTAAGCATCTTGATGCTCTATTTTGTGTTCAGGCTCAACTATTCAGGCTGATGCAGCAGTTGGAGAACACAACTCCTCATTTCATTCGATGCATCCAGCCAAATAGCAAACAATGCCCCAGGCTATTTGAGGATGATCTTGTATTGCACCAGCTAAAGTGCTGTGGGGTGCTCGAAGTTGTGCGGATATCAAGAGCAGGCTATCCAACTAGGATGAGTCACCAACAGTTTGCTGCAAGGTTGCTAATTCTCAGAACCAGACTTCATGATTATACTTTATTTTGTTCAATACTAGTATACTAGCTGACCTCCAAGTTCTAACTTGTTATATAATCTGCAGATATGAATTTCTTCTCTTACATTCAGTCCCATCTCAGGATCCACTTAGTATTTCAGTTGCTGTATTACAGCAATTTAATATTCCCCCAGAAATGTATCAAGTTGGCTACACAAAATTGTTTCTTCGTACAGGACAGGTGCAGGAAGCATTTTAATTTTTTTGTCATACACTCGACCATCCAGTACTATATACAAGCTTGATATTTTGTCATAACGTAGTTGACTTTGCTTTGCGATGGTTTTCTATTCGTGTTTATGGATGTGATTTGTCATTCTTGTTGATAATTTTGTAGGTTGCTGCACTGGAAAATGCTAAAAAACGGATGCTCCATGGAGCCCTTCGGATTCAGAAAAACTTCCGTGGGTTGCATACTCGACAAGAATATCAGGGACTGAAGAAAGGAGCAATGACTTTGCAATCATGTAATGCTCTTTATTTTGCTATTCCTTTTAGTTTTGAATATTCCTAACAAATTGACCTTCTAGCATGTGCAGACTTTGAAATTAAAAGTATTCTCCCGGCTTTAGTTATCAGCTCACTAATACTGGTTATTTTATCTAACTTTCCTGCCTTGCCAATCTACAGTTATAAGAGGTGAAAAAGCAAGAATACATTTTGATTATCTTGTCAAGAGATGGAGGGCAGCTGTTCTCATACAGAAGTACACTAGGCGTCAACTTGCAGCTACCATGTTTACTGATCGGCTTAAATATATCGTCCTTCTACAGTCTGGTAATTTTTGAGATATGAGAAGGCCTAGTAACATCATACTGCACTAGAGTAGTGCATCTGTCTAATCATCTGTTTCCATATGTTTCTGCAGTGATGCGCGGGTGCCTGGCCAGGAAGAAATATAGGTATCTGCGAGAAGAAAGGGAATCAAAGGTCAGTCACAACAAAGTTAAAGGGGTCGCAAGGAAGATTATTTCACAAGCGAGGATCTGCCATGTGAGTTCTCTATGTCAAAAGAATTTCTATTTTTTTTATCTTTTCCCATCTCCCAAGACCCAAGCTGCATACTGCTTTCATCCAATACTGGATGAGCAGTTCATAATCGGACCAAGGATTTGTTGTTGATATTAGACAATATTTGTCTGGAATTTGTATGAGCACGAGTTCATAGTTTATTTACCTAATCACCAACACAGAGCTTCCAAAATTTTCACCAATGTGATTTCCATCTGTAGTTTTTATTGTTCAGAAGTCTTCCCTGTACAAGCTACTAAATTGATTGAACTGTCTAACGGCATAGGTGTCAAAGGTATAATAGTTCCTAATGATTAGCATACCATGGCAGGAAATGAACGGAGATCATCCCCGTCAACCAGTTGTTACAGAACTCCAGGGGCGCGTTTCAAAAGCTGAGGCTGCATTGCGAGACAAAGAGGAAGAAAATGCAATGCTGAAGCAACAATTAGAACAGTATGAGAAGAAATGGTCAGAATATGAGGCCAAAATGAAATCTATGGAAGAGGCATGGAAGAAACAGCTATCTTCTCTGCAGGTAATCATCTAGAATTTTCCCGGTTCTTTGCTTTTTTGTTTAAGGGAGTGGATCAACATTTTTAAAAAACCATGAATTCATCTGTTAAGAGAATGGTAGCATAATGTGTCAAACAAGCCTTGAACTAGAGTACAATTGCTCTGATCTTGAGTCAAATCTTGCAGCACCAAACTACCGTGAAATTTTGAATAACTGAACTGTTTTAGAGGAGTGGCTTGTAATTCCAAGGCACGAATTAGTGTTTTCTTGCATTATCCTTAAAACACGCATTCCTCTGGGTGTGACTTGTGTATTCCTTTCAGTTGAGCCTTGTGGCTGCTAAGAAGAGCCTGGCTTCTGATGACATGGCCACCCGAGCAGCTCGGACTGATGCTGCTCCAATGCATGCTCAGTACGACTCCGATGATACGATGTCTACTGGGACCCATACCCTGGAAGGGACCGAGTTGAAATACCAAAACCACAACCGTGAAGCTAAAGTGACAGTAGGAAACTCAGATAGGCGGATAAATACTGTGAACCACCTAGCGAAGGAGTTTGAGGACAGGAGGCAGGTGTTTGAAGATGATGCTGGCTTCCTTGTTGCAGTTAAGTCTGGACAGGTTGGTTCAAATATGAACCCAGACGAGGAGCTTCGGAATCTCAAGGACCGCTTTGCTACATGGAAGAAAGATTACAAGTCTCGGTTAAAGGAGACGAAGGTAAATCTTCAGAAGGTTGGAAATCATGAGGAGAAATCCCGGAAAAGATGGTGGGGGAAGAAGAGCTCCAAGTGAATGTGCAATCTAAGCTGAAATCTTCTCCCTACATTTGCCTGCCATGGCATCGAAGGAAGAGATCAAGAAATGGCAGCAGACAAGAAGGCATCGTGGTTCTTGCTCTCTATATTTTGCAAGCCCTAATGAGATAACGATGATCCCCATCGTCAGTGGCGGCGCTGTTCCTCGTCCAGCGTTGAGTGTCAAAGGGATTATATAGGTAAAGCAAGCGGTCTGTACATGTATATTAGTTCTTCGTTGTCAGTGTATGTATCTCATCATGTATGTAGAGCGATGAACCTGAAACATGGGATGGTAATTTAGTACAGATTATCCGCCATGAGCGAATAGAGATGCAACAGCAGTCCTGTAATAAGTGTACAGTAAGAAACCGTTCGAATGTGAAAGGTATGTTACTCCATTGTTATTTCCTTTGGTGTCCCTTCTCTGCCGAAGTAATGTTTCTCCATTGCTCTGCAGGGATTGAGAATCACAACCAAACACCGGATGCTCAAATATCATGCATGTTGAACTTTATATCCAATTTGTTTTCGTCACCAATAATCATACACTATGTCCCGTGTAGAATTACGACATATCAACACCAAGATTAAAAAGAAGGCAGCTCACAAGTCACAGCTGACAAACAGCACAATGCAAACCCAAGACCCCTCCATTTTTCTGGATTCTGAGATCGCATCGATGATTCTATGGATGCATGGTACAAAAGAAGAGTAGTCTACAATAGCGGCACGCCGTGTCGCGTTGGCTAGCTTAAGATCCCGGCGCGAACTTGGTGGCGTAGACCCAGGCGTTGTTGGCGACGGGGTTGTCGAGGTGGTCGAGCAGGTTCTCCAAGGGGCCCTTGCCGGTGACGATGGCCTGCACGAAGAATCCGAACATGGAGAACATGGCGAGGCGGCCGTTCTTGATCTCCTTCACCTTGAGCTCGGCGAAGGTGACGGGGTCGTCGGCGAGGCCGAGCGGGTCGAAGTACTGGCCGCCGGGGTAGAGGTCGTTGCCCTCGCCGACGCCTGGGAGGCCGTTGATGCGGTAGCCCTCGACGAGGCCCATGAGGATGACCTGGAAGCCGAGCACGGCGAGGATGCTCTGCGCGTGGACGAGGTTGGGGTTGCCGAGGTAGTCGAGGCCGCCCTCGGAGAAGATCTGCGCGCCGGCCTTGAACCAGACGGGCTCCTTGAAGTCGACGCGCAGCCACTTCTCGAGCACCTCGGGCGTGATGCACCCGAGAGCGCCCAGCATCGCCCACCGTCCGTGGATCACCTCCAGCGCCCTGTTCCGGGCGAACGCCTCCGGGTCGGCCGACAGCCCGGCCGTGTCCCAGCCGTAGTCGCCGGGGAACTCGCCGGTCAGGTAGGACGGCGTCTGCGCCGAGAAGGGGCCCAGGTACTTGACGCGGTCCGGCCCGTACCACAGGTCATTGCTCTGCATGCGCGCGCGCGCCACACACACATTTGTCACCACGGACGCTTCCTGGTTAGCTACTCAACTACTCGTAGTGATTACTCGAACTTGTCGTGGTGTATGTGGTGATTGCTCTCACGTACCATGGTGATCCTGCCGTTGGCCGCGGCGGCGACGTCGCGGAGGGGGCTGGCATTGGCGGTGCGGCCCTGGCCGAGAAACGGCGTCTTGGCGGCGACGACGCGGGAGGTGGCGGCCATGATCGTCGATGCCATCTGCGCCTCTGCGTAAGCTAGCTAGATGTGGTTCTTTGCGGGGTGTTTCCTCAGTGCTAAGACTTGAAGAGGGGTTACGTGTAAGTATTTGTAGCGCAATTATTGTGGAGAAGGGGGAGGTGGTGCGGCGGAGGAAGGCGATTGGAGCGGGGGTTGTGGGGTGGAGATTTCTGGATTTGGTTCCGCCCAACCAGGGGGCGGCATTGGATTGTGCAGGTGTGGTGTTGCCACCTCGGATGGCTTTCTATCCTATGTGCGCGCCAGTTTTTTTTTTCTTCCATTTTATGGCTTTTGGCTGTAGTTTACTCGTGAGAGATTATAGAGTAACAAAAATTCGTATGTGATTTTGGTTGATATAAATAAAGTCGTTATACTGCGTATTACAATTAACTTATATACCCCAACTTGAAAAAATAATCCGTTTGAAAACTAATTAATATAAAAAAATTTGAAAAACAACTTTTAAAAAATTGAAAAGAAGATGTACATAGATTTGGACCGGGCTCACAGTTTTGGTCTAGTTCGATCGAGGCAATTCCAACCTGGAACATAGGAATTTCAGAGGGTTATATGAGGAATCATACAATATTGTTCCAGTTTTCAAATAGGCCTTTACTATTGTTTCGAATGTGTTGAACTCCTAAGGGTATATCGGTAATTTCCCAATTTGAAAGGAAAAAAAAGGGGGAGTGGTCTCACCTGTCGTTGGGATGGCGAAAGAGGAGATAAGGCCTCGCCTTATCTCTCGCATGCGGGTGGGGTGGTTTCGACCGCTTCGCCCGGGGACGGCCGAGTGAAGCGGCGACGGCGATGGAGGCGTCACCGGCGCGGGCGCTTTGGCGCCAGCCGTGGCTATAGCCCGTTAGCCTTCGCCCGCTCCCCTATAAATGGTGATTTCCCCTTCTCCTTTGGTGACCCAAATAAGTAGTGAGTTCACTCATTCCCTCTCCGATCTCCCTCGGTAGTTCTCAGATCTTGAGTCTTGAGAGTCGCTGGCCGGGTTCTTTCCTGTCACTATCGGCTGAGCAGCTCGAATCGTCATTCTGTGGTTCTTCCCTGTGCGGTTTTCTTGTGCCTTTTCTTTGGATCTGGCCATGAGAAAAGGTTGGAGATTTACCTGTAGTGGTTGATTTGACTCGGACTTGTGCGGAGTGTTTGAAGGAGATTTTATGCTTGTTCTTGGTGTTCATGAGCGTTCTTGGCCGGAGCTCTCGTCGGTCTTGTGCGGCGTCCACCCGACCCTCGGCTTCTACTTCGACTTCTAGTCAGGTGGAAGTGTGGCATTGTATCTTCGATTGTCATCATCTCCTTGCTCGGCGTAGCAGGATGCTTGATTTTCTGGGACAGCGTAGCTTGCGTGCCTTGCCCTGTTCGGTTTCTTCTCGGTGATTTCGAGTATCACTGGCTTTAGCCCAAGGGGGATGACCTCCACGGTTCCACCGCCCACTTCATCATGGAACTACCGTTGTCGCCAGCAACAGTGACGGCCCTGGGCCATCTCAGGTACCTCCCATTGGCATCCGTAGTCTTTGGATCGCAGCCGCCCCGCCGAATGGACTGCCGCACCATGGAGGGTGGCGCCAGATGATTGGTGAGGGCATGCTGCACGATGGCATTGGCCTTAGAGGGCCCATTGGATGGCAATGGCATGAGTCGGTGCTGTAGCGTAGGCCTGTGGGGCTTGAAGACTCACTGTCGTAGATTTTTTTATTTTAAAATTCATTGTAGTAGAATTAGGTCAAAAGAAAGAGAAATACTATACGATCCTATACCGCTCCAACGGTACATGACGGAACCATATGATTGGGTCTAACACTCCCTCCCATTTGTGCGCATCAAAGACCTCAAGTCATCTCCTCAATCTCACCTCTCCATCTCTCTCCACTATCTCACCTCTCTATCTCCCTAGTCTCCACGCAACCATCAACCTTCATGGTGGTGATGATCGGCCACCAGCGACCAACATTGCAGAAGCAGTGCGGCGGGTGGCTATTAGCATGACAGGGTCAGTGTGGCGGGAGGAGGGCACCAACGAGGGATCCACCGGATTCGGCCGTCTTTCTCGTAGTCGACAACATGATCTACTAGATCTGACGACCTTGCCCGCTTCCTCATTTGGGTTACGAAGCGGTCTAACTCTGATTCCACCCACGTTGCCTCGTGGCTCTGTGTCGCCACTGCACGCATCATGGATGACTTCGAGCTTTGGCTTCACCCCTTGGGATTGCAAGGGGAGGACGCGGTGGTGCCCGGCCTACCGTGCTCCAAAAGGGCGGCGGTGGTCACGCTAACTGTAGCGATGTGCGCAGCGAGTGGCAAGAGTGGGTAGTGGCCGTTGGTGAGCATGTGAGGGATTTTTGGCTCTTTGTTTGATTTTCGTATGAAACTTTTTGAAATTTCACGAAACTTTGGTTTTAATCTATTGAAACTTGGTGAAACATCTTGAATTTTTTGGTTTAAACTTGCCGAAACTTTTTAAAACTATTCGACTTAAACTTGTTAAAACTTTAGTTACAAAATCTGAAACTCGTTGAAGCTGAACTTTGGAACTTTTTTGGAATCTTCTAGAAATGCGATAAACTCACTAAAAAATGAAATCTTTTAAATGTTTTTATAAAACTTGCTGAAACTACATAAAACCTATTGCTGTACCGGTCCAACGCTATACTATTGTCTATAAAATCGGTTGCTATATGTTACATCCAGTGGTGGAACTAGGCCTCGGACTACCTGGGCTATAGCCCGAGGTTTGGCAATTAAAGTCCATGCAAAATTCATGAAAAAACACACAAAAAAAAGTTAGCCTAAGAGTTTATCTAAAAGCAGCTAGCCTAGTCTGAGCCTGGGTCTTAGGGCTGGTTACATTGCTGAACCATTGCCTGTTCATCTCCCAAAGAAATCGTGAGCCGCCTGACTAGGTCCCTGCTAGGCCACTGCCGTCTTAATTAAGCGGGCCGTGCCGGCCGTGCTCACGTGGGTGCAGCGGTTGGGTTTGCCCCATGGCCCGTGGACTCTTTGGGCCGTGCGAGAAGGCCGCGGCCGAGTTGGCCGCGCGCGGTGAGGCGCCCGCGTCGCATGGATCACACGATAACACGATGCGGGCCGGCAGATGCGCGTGTAAGGCCTGCCTACAAGAGTACACTGCACCCCGACCGAAACGACAGACATGTACAGTGTGCATCGCGTGGCACGATTCGCAAACAAGCTACGCCGAAACAAGGGAACAGCACAACTATGCGATGATTTTTTTTTCTTTTTTTTTGCATGATTCGGATTCTGAAGCATTTAATCCATGCGGCAAAAGCAGCTAACCTTCATCTGTTCCCGGATTGTTAAATCAGTTACACGTCAGTGTGATCATGCATTCATGCGTATATGCATGCCATCATTGTCCACCAAGCTTGGGACAGGTTGGCCTTGAGCTGAGCTAACCGGGAATAACTGGAGCCCCCGTAGACTAGGATGCTCGAGCGTCCGTCAGCATAGACTTTTTACCCGGAGAGGGGACAATTGTACTTGAACATCCTTGTTGCTAGGGGTGGAAACGGATCGGATACGGTCGAATAGTATCAAATACGAATACGAATCTATATTTTTAAAATGAATACGAATACGAATTCGAATATTCTCAAATACGAATACGAATATTCTCGAATACGAATACGGATATTTTTCGAATACGGATTTCCTCGGATACGAATATCGGATAAAACAGATTCCTAGCGATTTTGCCGATTTTCACTGCTTTTGACCTACACGGTTTTAAACCACCTAAATTCAAATTTTGAATCACAAACCTTGTACGAATTTTTCATAGGGTCTAGAAACGGATCGAATACGAATCGAATAGTTTCGAATACGGATACGGATACGAATATTCTCGAATACGAATGCGAATACGAATACTCACAAATACGGATCTGAATATTCTCGAATCTGATCGAATATTTTCGAATCAATTTTTGCTTACCATATTCATGTTTTCTGGATACGAATATCGGATGAAACGAACTATCCGTTACCGTTTTCCACCCCTACTTGTTGCATCTGTCCGAACGGTCGATCAACATATATATTCCACTCGAAAGTTGTAACGCCCCTGTTTTCAGGGACGCCAATACCCAGTATCCCGTAACTACTTAAGCCTGATCAGTTACAGAGCGTCGAGTAAGAGAATATCTCAATAGAACATGTTTACATCAAAAGAATCAACTTATATTATAGTATATGGTTTACCAACCAGTTTTACAGCAGCGGACGTGCAAGCCCGAAATATATTACATCACACAAAACACCAGGAAGCTTGAGCGCGCACAAGACCTAAAACCACGAATCCTCATCGAAGAACGGTTCTTCTGGGACGTCCTCGACTGCCAAGCCTTCACCATCCTCTTGATACTCTGAAGGGGTTTAGCAAGTCGTGAGCCAAATAACTCAGCAAGTCCCAAGAGAAAACCGTAAATTTAGCCAATTGCACGGATCACCAAAGGATGTGGGTATACTTGTTTTATTAATTTGAGTGGATGCACTTTTATTTGTAAACACTTTTGAAATACTACTCCATAAGAATTAAGGGAGGGTGTTCTTTCAAAGATGATTATCCAATTACTCAATTTAAAACACTTGTGAAAACTACTCATGCCTCGCTGCTGAAATCACCCAATAGACACAGCTCCATTAACCGGGAGCACGGCGTATTCGAATATCATTTATTGACTCTGCAGAGTTGCCCAACTTTACCCACAAACATTCTTAACTCTAATGACTGAGTTAAGGAACCAGGTCGTTTCACTGCTCAATTCTTCGCTTACACTCTACCCGATAGGGACTCGCACAACTTCAGATATCCACTAGCCAGCACGGAACGCTGAGCCCGAGTTGTGGAGACCTATCGTTGTCTAGTATGGATTTGCCGATCCACACCAACTCTCAATGTAGGGTTTCACTTGAGTTGAGTAGCTACTAAACCAGAGTTGACAAGTCAACACTTGTAGTTGAGCAATCATTATGTCACTTACTCGGCGCAAGAGTCTAATCCTTACATTTTCCACGAGGCAACCAACCACATACCACATTGTGCACGACGGCAATACCACCTTCTCACACCAGCCTCCACCCTAGGGTAAAGTGGTGGGCGAAGACCGTCTTGCGGTGTCTCACAGCTCATCTACCCTAGTTCCAAGTTTTTTCAAATCTACCGGCCTGCGGCCACAGCCTTAGTAGTGTAAAACTTTGTATGAAATATACTACAATTATTTATACCATATTTTAAATATTTCTAGGGCTGTCAAGGGTACGGCTACAATTTAACATGTCATTTATCGGTGGTATGAAGTATCTAATTAGCAAGTCATTCCAAACATTTTATTTTAAGCAATTAACAATTCACAAATAATAATAATGCAAATGCCATAATTACATAATTCAAATGACATGGGATTCCAATATGATCAAGGGCTTGTAACTTCCCTTGATGTGCTACGAGCTCGGCGACTTCGTAAACCTCGGTTCCTTGGTCCTGTCCTTATACCGTCACCTCCGAAAACTCTGGTGCTAGCGCAAACACACAAAAATAACATAAGTCCGGCTTGAGCCAAATCAAGCGAGGAAAAATAATCTAATGAAAAAGAAGTAAAGTGCAATAAATTCAAATGAGAGGATTTTGAATTTTTCTGGGAGGAATTTGGTGAAATGGAGGTCAAAAATGGGTTCGTGGCATCGAAAAGATCAAAATGGTGTAATTTGGGAATTTTTGGGATTTTCGAAAATTTTCTGAGATTTTATTTGATTTTTTGGATTTTTAGAAATAGAGAAACCCAGCAAATTCTTGTGAACAGTGGATGTCCGACGCGAGCGGCGGGGATGCGAAGGCTGTGAGCGGCTTGGATCAAAGAAGTTTAGTGAGATCGGACGGCCACGTAGCGAGACCATCCGAAGGCTGAGGTTAGACGGCAACGAAAACGTAGACGGCTAAGATGTGTCCACGTCATCGTTGTCAACCTCTCGCCTGTCGTTCTCGCTGTGAGGCGGAGAACGACGACGCGAGCGGAATGACGCCGGCGGCACCTTCTGGTGGAAACCAAGGGTAGCACGAGGTGCCTTAGGAGAAGGGGAATCCGTTTTGGGGCTTTGGGACGGACGGCGAGGCTCAACGGCGGCGAACGGTCGAAGAGAAGCCAATGGCGATTTGCTGGTACCAGAGGTCATTAGCGGTGCTCCGGGCAAATTGGCGGTGTCTGGAGCATCTCTGGGATGAGGGGATCACAATGGTGGTAGTGGTTTGAATGAGGATCTCTCTGCCGAGCTGTCTACGGCGAGCTTCCTTCGGTCGACGGCGAGCTCCGCCGACAGGGCAGGGGAGAGACACTCTCGGCCAGTGGAGTTCACCAGCGTGATCAGGAAGCAAATGAGATCATGTCAGCGAATGGAATCAAACTTTAGAGAAGAAACGAAGGAATGAGGCTTGGGGGATCACAGGAGCTAAGGGAGCTCGCCGGCGGCGAAGCAGTGGCTCAGGCCCCAATCGGCTGCTCTGGGAGGAACTTGAGAGTGTTGTGGAGCTAATGGTGGAGGTTGCAGGGCTTAAGAAGGCGAGGAGAGAGTCGGCGAAAGAGGCGGTTCGCTGCCCGAGGCGAGGAATGTGCGTGAGTTGGCGGCCGCTTGCTGGCAAAGTGACAAAGAGTGATGGAGTGACGGGGTGTCGAATCCGAGCGACGGGGCGGTGACAAGGCGCTACGGTGATTAATGGCCGGGATGGAGTATGAGAGCAGGTGAGCAAACGGCATGGGCGACGGCGCAAATCGCGGGAGGGGAGGAAAGCAGGGGCTGGCGGGTGGGGTAAGGGAACAGGTTGGTGACGAGTGTTGGCGCAACCGGGAATGGCGGCGACGGCGAGCCGGCCAGCATAGCAGGCGAGCAGCGTCTGCAAGCTGGGTGCTATCGAGAGGAGAAGGCGGAAAAATAGAGGACGCCAACGAGCTGGGAGAGCGCAGAGCCAAAAAGGGAAGGCAGATTTCGCTGGGAATTTTCGAATTGGGAAAGAAATCAAAATTCACCCAAAAAATCTAGGAGAAATCACAAAAATTTGAAATTTTTCAGTGCATTTCAAAAGTTCAGTTCCTGCCTTTTGTTTGGTGGAATTTCAGTTCAGTGTCCACCAATAAAGAATCCCCAAGAGCAGTTGGGCATACTGGGTTGCCTGAACTAGGGATGGCAATCGGGCGTGGCGGGTACGGGTAGTGCTCGCCTATACCCGCACCCGCGACCCCGATTTACGCCCACGGGCATACCCGCGAAGGACCACGGGTAAAAAACCTCGCCTATACCGTCGCCCGCGGGTACCAGTTACCGTGGGCATATCCGTTTACCCGCGAACTGAATACATCACATTCAAACATCACCAATGCACAAATATTAGAATTGAACACAAATACTATGTTTCTATAAGAATTGAAGTTCTATGTTGAATTGAACACAAATATGAGAACTTCTATGTTTCTGTTGAATTAATTATTGGACACAAATACTATGAACACAAATACTATGAGACAGGTTCAAGTTTCAGGATGGGCTAAAATAACAGTGCCAAGCTTCAAGTTTCACATTGAAATGCACACAGGTGAAGGTTCAGAAACAATTAATGTGTAAGCTTCACCAGCTTTTTATCACCGTTTCTGTTCGAATGGGCTTTCCTGAATGATTTAATCACAAGACCATTATGAGGATTCATGACAAAATTCCTTTTGAGGTCATCAAACATGATCGTGTTCTTTCCATTGTATTACTGCATATGGAAAAGGCAGGGGCAATGAGAAAATTACTCAACGAAAATCCCTCACAGATTCATTAGTAATACACTAAGCATAGAATGCTAACCTCAGGGAACTGAGCCCAAATGACACCAAGAGGCTTGCAGTCAAAAGTTTTCTTTTTAGACTGTTTTTCAGATTGCACAGTTATCATCGCCAAGTGATCCAGAAGAGCAATAATTTTGTAGTTGGGGTTGCTAAGAACTCCAAGTTGCAGGCAGAGGGGCGACCGACGGCTGGATCTCGACGATGAACACGGGACGAACGCCGGCGGCTGGATCTCGAGGATGGGTGGGGGCGGCGGCCGGATCTCGACTCTTGAGGACGGGCGGTGGCCGGATCTCGACTCTTGAGGACGGGCGACGGCTGGATCTGGAGGACGGGTGGGAGCGGCGGCTGGATCTCGAGGACAGGTAGGGACATGAGAGAAGAGGAGAGGACGGGTGGGGACGAACACCGACGGCTGGATCTCGAGGACGGGTGGGGGTGGTAGCCGGCGGCAGCTAGATCTCGAGGACAGGTGGGGCGGCGGCTTGATCTGGAGGACGGGCGGCGAGTCGGGAGTCGGCGAGGAAGGAGGAGACGAGGGTGAGGAGAGGACGGCGAGTCGGGAGTCGGCAATGAAGGAGGAGACGAGGGCGAGGAAGGAGGAGATGACGGCGAGTCGGGAGTCGCCGAGGAGATGTGGGTTCATGAAAGGGGGAATTAATCACATATTTGTATTGTACTGTTATGCGAGCATCTTCCAATTGGACGTCATGCAGAACTAAAATAAGCCTTGTATTAACAAGTCCACCAAATTCATTGGCATTACAGTCCACCACTCACCAGTGACTCAGACGATCTATTTTAGAATACGGTTTTGCGATTGCACAATCGACTGAAATTTTTTATCTCCCAGTCATCTGAAGTTGCACTCTCAGTCACCTAAAGTTGTAGTGTACTAATTCCCCCTTTCATGAAGTTGCACTCTCAGTTACCTAAAGTAACAATATAAAAAAATAACTAAAGATGAAGGGAAAAAATAATCGTCTGTGCAATATTTAATCCCTTTAGAATAATCCATTTTCTTTCCTAAAAAGTTCACGACCTAAAATAAACACAGCTCTAGAGCTGACTGAAATCAATAATCCTTCCCTAACACAATAATTTCTACTTTCAGATTGATGTGGATAGTCCAAAATCGAGCCTCGGTATTCAAATAAGTTTTAGATTTCAGATCAAGTCAGACGAAACATTGACTGGTCGGGTTCATCCGCTTCGGTGTATGCAACTACTAATTTGCTCAAGATCCTCTAACTAGTTGGACCGGTTCTTTTTTTTTACAGTTTATGGCTTATTATTTTTTACTGTTCGTAAGTAGGGATGGTAGTTGTGCCTGTTTACTCGTATACCCGTGGGTAAATATCCTAATAGAGCCGGGTATGGGATATTTTCTTTACGTACAGGTATGAAAATGGGGGGAACACTCTACCCATTGGGTAAATGGGCATGTGTATGAAAAAGCTCTACCCGTACCCGCCCCACCCGTTTACCCACGATATAGATTGACAGGTGGCGCAGCCATATTAATCTCTAATTGATATTGATTGTTATAAACTTTTTGCATATCTCTAATTGCTATTGATTGTTATAAACTTTTTTGATAGCTATTATATTTCCTAGCAACAGCTGCTGCTTATATGTATATGTCATTAGTTCAACTCTCAGATGGTGACTCTCATTTCACGGGTAAATGGGTATGTCCACGGGCGACGGGTACTTGTGGGCGACGGGTATGGACGAGGTTCTTCACCCGTCATCCCTCGCGGGTATGCCCGTGGGCTTAAATCGGGGTCGCGGGTACAGGTATGGGCGAGAACTATTTATACCCACCGTGCCCGATTGCTATCCCTATTCGTAAGAGAGTACGGACACATAAATAATTCATGTACGGTTTTGACCAATGCAAATGAAGTTACTACAGTGTATACTATAAGGGAGTGACTATTGTACATGCGACTATTTTTTCCCTCCATCTTCAGTCACTTTTTTATACTGTAACTTTAGTTGACTGAGAATGCACTTCAAGTGGGGGAGATTTAGTACACTGCATTTTTATATGACTAAGAATACAACTTCAAGTGATTGAGAGATAAAAAAATTTCAGTCGACTGTAGAATAGCAAAACCGATACTATAATTAACTTGTAGGACTGGTTTTAAAAATTTTTATTTGAAAATTAATTATTATAGAAAATCAAAAATCACTTTTCAAAGCCGAAATAAGAGATCCGATACTGAGTTCTATGAATTTGAAAATTCAAGGGAGTGACTATTGCATATGCGACTGGAATTTTTTTTATCTTTCAGTCACCTGAAGTTGGCACTTTCAATCACCTAAAGTTGCAGGTGATTTTTTTAGAGGGGGCTGCAACTTCAGTTGATTGAGAGTGCAACTAAGTGCAACTTTAGTTGCACTCTGAATCACCTGAAGTTGTAGTTGTTTTTTTAGAGGGCTGCAACTTCAATTGATTGAGAGTACAATTTTAAATAACTGAGAGATAAAAAAATTATAGTCGTCTTTGTAATAGCAAAACCGAAAATTCAATTATGTGGTACAACTTGAGGCAGGAGCAGAGTACTGGCTAGACATATGTAGCCATGCGCTCACTCCGCCAAGATTCACGAAAGAAACACGAACGCAATTTACACGAGATCGCTATTACTATCCATGCCGCTAGCGGCGGCGCTGGTGCAAGACGCGACGGTGGCCTCCTTTTGCTCCTCCTCCTCCATGGTGTCCGACATGCTCCTCCCCCTCGTCTCTGGCAGGAAGGCGGCGAACTGCCCGAAGCAGCCGACGACGAGCCCGAACACGCCGAACGACCAGAAGCTGCTCTCGTGGCCGAGCGCGACGAGCATGGGCGCCGCCACGCCGCCCAGCACCAGAGCCTGCCGCACCAGCCCCACCGCCGAGTTGCGCACGGACGTCGGGAACAGCTCGACGGAGTACATCAATATGACGTTGAACGCCGTGCACGTCGCGAAGAAGGAGAACACCTCGGCTGCCATCCGCGCCGCGCCATGCGGGATGGCGACACACGCGAGGCTGCACAGCCCCGCCACCGCGGTGAGCGCGACCACCGAGCTCCGCCGGTTGATCCTGCCCATGAGGAGCCACGAGAGGATGGACGACGGCAGCTCGGCCAGCGCATTGTACGTGACGCTCAGATAGAGGTTGGAGCCCAGGTTGCCGACGTTGAGCGGCATGCCGTAGTAGACCATGCCGACGCCAAAGCAGACCGGCATGATCGCCGCCAGCCTCCGAAACGCCCACGGCCGCTCCCACATCGCCTGCAGCGTGGCGAAAACGCCGCCGCCGCCGCTTGTCCCGGCGTCCTCGTGCATGGAGCACGCGTGCAGCATGGAGAAGCTGGAAGTGATGCTGTTGCCGTTGAGCGAGGCGATCTGCTGCAGCGTCTCGATGGCGTCCTGCTTCCGGCCGCGCACCAGGAGCCACCGCGGCGACTCCTGAACGAGGAAGTAGAGAAGAATGGAATAGCAGAGGGAAGGAACGGACGTCCACAGGTAAATGTTCCGCCACGACACCTCGCGGATCGTGTAGGCGAGCGCCGGGAGCGACAGGAAACCGACGGTGAAGCAGAAGAAGCCCGCCACGCTCACCGTTTCGCGCCACCTCTTACCGACGAGCTCCGTGGACAGGACCAGCGTGCACGTGCCCACCATGGACCTGCCGAACCCGGACACGAACCGTAGGGCAGCGTACGCCCACACGTTCGGCGAGAAAGCGGTGAGCACGCCGGAGATAGACATGGTCACTAGGGACATGAGAAGCATCTTCTTGCGGCCCAGGATTGAATCGGCGAGCGTCGTGAGCAGGAAGCCTCCGGCGAGGCAGCCGGCGAAGAACGACGACGCCGGGAGGGAGACGAGTGCGGGGCCGGCGCACTCGAGGGACCATTCTGAGACCACGGACGTCTCGGCCGGCCGGTCCCAAGCCCACGTGCCGGGCGGGAGTGCGCACGGCGAGGCCGCGGCAGGGGAGCAGGACGACATGCCACCCGCGGCAGCGCTGGTGCAGTGCCACTGCGGCTTGGCGTCCGTAAACACGGAGATGAACACCTGCTGCGCGTCGAAGGCCCAAGCGAAGGCCAGCAAGACGGCCTTGAGCAGCTGCGCGGCGCCGGTGGCGTCGATGTACGTCTCGATCGTGTCATCGATGGACGGCTTCTTCGCTGGTTTGGCTTTGTGGCTGGTTAGGAGCGGGGCGGTGGCCGTGTCGGCCATTGGCACGGTTGTGCACGTGTGTGCGTTTGTCTCTGTTCTTGGTTGCTCCCAAGTTGCATGTCGGAGACGATGCTAGAGGCGGTATTTATAGGGGCCAGGCAGCAGCACTCCAGGGGCTAACCTGTAATTTTGGTATCTTAGAGGAACTAGTTTGTTTGTTCGATCGTTTTCTTTTGCCGGATCTACCTGCAACCCTACACGCTGGAATACACGAGTGGTTTCGATGGTGAGAGACTATTCCCTAGATCTAATATATATTTGTGATAAATAATCGATATTTTAGTTGAGTTGAATTTAAATTTTATAATAATTTAAAAAATTTAGATTTATTGTTAGTGTTTATGGTCAGACCGCTAGGAGGAAACGGTCGGACCGGCTTGTGAAAGGCAGTCTACCGGTTGTCCGGTGTGACCAGATTTTCGGAGCGGTCAGACTGTCAGGGTGATATGACCGATTTTTAGTTGACGGTTACTTTTTCCAAAGAGTGGATTTTGGTGTTGGTCGAGTGCTGTCGGACTCGCTATGGTTGGCGGTCGACAGGGGTGAGTTGGCCGGTGTGATCGGCATTGAAAATATGGTCACACCGCGTGGCTGATCAGACTAGCTAGTGGTTGGCGGTCTAACCAGGGTGGTCCTATCGGCTTGGGAAGAGCGATCGAAGCCTCTTTGGTTGAGTTGTGTTGTATCAGTTAGGGAGTACTACTTGAATTGCTTCTGAAATGTATGTAAAGTTTGTTTCTCAATTATTACAATTTTCAAAACTATAAATAAATTGAAGAATTCATCACAACACAAAATCTAGCAAATAATAATAGTAAAAAGTAAGCATATAGTAGTAACAGTCTAACAGTAAGAGAGAGACTAAGAGAATAAATACCCGGTCGCCCTCCAGTCCTCCTTGGTCCTCGCCTAAGTCGCCTCCTCGATCCTCAGTGCTCGCTTCTTCGCGCGCGGGCTCCCTGCATCGTTACCCCACTTCCCACACGCCTACTCACAACCTGCCGCCTGACTTCCCCCGCGCACCCATGAGAGATTTGCATGTGCCAGCGCTGCCCTAGGCGCTGGCCCCTATCAGCCGCCATCTGCTGCCCTGGCCTTCCCGTGTGGCTGTGCCTCCACACGTCAGGATGAACTAAGTTTCCTCACGACGTGTCCCCTCACACTGCCGCCTCTGCTTTCCGTTCGATCCACTTCAATTTTGAATCTAGATTTGTCATTGTGGATGTAAGTTATTATATTCTACTAGTGGTTGTGGGCTTTGTGGACTAGTTAGTGGTTGTGAGCCGACTGACTGAGAAAAACCATCTGCTCTCTTCTATTCCTCTTCTTCTTCTTCGTAGAGGCTAGAGGCATGGTTGGCCTGGCCGGCCATCAGGGAGGGAGGGGGCTAGCTCCAGCGGATAGTGTAAGGTCGAGGAGGCCAACTAGAGGGGGTTGAATAGGTGCTTTTGCAATTCTCTTTGGCTAAAACTAAGTTTTAGATATGGAAGCATGAATCAAAGCGATTTTACTCAATTAAGGCCTAAAATATCTAGTTTCAACTAAGTGCACCAATAAGCTATAACTAGGTCAAGGTTTGCACTCCTAAGATGACCAACAATCAATTTACTTCTAGGAATGTAAGTTGCAAAAATGTATATAAACACAAGGAATCAAACCACAATTGACGCACGATGTTTTACTATGGTTTTTGAAAACTTCTCGGTTTACTCTAATCCATGTTGGGATAAATCCAAATGAATTAGACTAGCTCCATGAATTAATCTAAGCACCTCAATTCCAGTAGGGTTGCTCTTTCTCCACTTCGGATATAGTGCGCACCACACCACTCACAATGCATCAGGTCTTCTTACAAGCTTCTTGAGAAGATAATCGGACCACCACACCTCCACATTGTCTAGGAGCCAACAACCTTCAAAGGTAACAAGTTGGAGATGCTCACTTGAACGAATCAAGTGCCAAAACTTAGTGGATATGAAATTCAATACCAAGTGCAACATATGCACAAAGATTTTCCTCTCCTAACTTACTAAGTGTAACACATACACATTAGAGATGAGAGGGCTTGCTTTTAACTCAAAGAAGGAGAATAGGGCACCGACATTCTTTCTCAACCAGTCACAAGAGGGTATTTATGTCTCACACCAAGAAACTGGACGTTAGAGCAAGAATTCAACAAAAAAAAAACTAAGGCTGGTACTACCGCCTCCTCTACAACGACTAAAAAACTAGTTGTTAGAGTCATTGTCGGTCAAACTACCCATATAGGGACCAGTCAGACTGCTATGAAGGTTGGTCATACCGCCAACTAATTTCCAAATAATAGATCTATGGAAAAAAAGTAACCGACACATAGCCTGGTCGGACCGCACGGCCGGTTTGACTGCTAGCGCCGGTTAGGCCACCAACTTATGGCCGGTCAAACCGGTGTGCTAGGATCAGCACATGTCAAGATGCATATACTTCATTCAATATGCAAAACACATTCGCAAATTATAATACCATACAAACAAAAATCAAAACATGATTCACAACAAGTTGCAAAATACATTCACGAACTTTAGAATCATGCCACAAAGGTTAGAGACATGGACTCGAACCGTTTACAAAATACATTAACAAAATTAAGTCATATGTTATAGGGATTATACATGAGCCTCAACTATTTACAAAACACATTCGAATCAACACATGACACACTCAAGCTACTAGTCAAGATTTTTCTTAATAGTATGACAACATACAATGAACTCTGGTCTTTCACCAAACACCAAGAACAAAACGACTAAGAAACATTTCCTTAACTTTTGCTAGTTATACATTTGCCTTACGCATTCTCTTGAAGATCAATGACAAACATCTTTTCTCCGAGCTCAGGGACTAAGCTATTTTTGAAAAAAAAATGGGTGTTCGAGTGCCAATTTTTTTTAAATAAAATCGCTACAGTGCTACATTTGTGATCGGTTCGAATTTAACTGTCAACATATAATATCCTTTACTTGACTTAATAACGATCAACAGATAAAGTTGTCCAAAGTTTTCATCATTATGTGATATAATTCATTCATCCAGCTTAATAAAAAATATTATTCTAACCATATGATTATCATTAATTATAAGACATATTTTTAAATTATAATGACGAATTTATATTCTTCATACGATAGTGAAATCTGACGAATATTTCCATTGTATTCGCTCCTGCTTTGGATTTACGTCTGGTTTCTAGTCTGATACGATCCTAACATACAACAAGTTTGCCATCTTTCGTATTATTTGCGTCTGGAGATGTAGTCGATCGAGCTGAGTGTGCAGATGCGAGTCCGTACCTCATCTACATGTATATGTTAGCATACAACGCCCGGGTTTGTTCCCGTCGTGCAAATTATGCATGTTAGCATGTAGCAGTCGTCCTTGGTCGATGAGACGACGACAATAGCTGAAAACATCATGGCGATTGAAAAATATCATGAATCGATGAGGCTTATTTAACATAATTAAATTTAAAAAATTGAAAATATAAAAATATGTTAGCCCATCACAGACAACGCAAACGAATACGAGAAAAAAAGAACCGACAAAAAAGCTCAAAAAAAGTCAAAAATTCAGAAAAAACGAAATTATAAATAGTGCAAAAATAAGCTTAAGTCATAAACTTAAGCCATATTGAACACAGTCTTAATGGGACGACACTGGCTAGAATTTTTTTTAAGGCTATGGATAATTGTTTACCGTACTAGTAGACCTGCTCAAAAGGGTTTATTTTGAGTGACTTTTGGCTGAAAATCACTGTAGTTGGCTGAAAAAACACTGTAGGTAACGGTGGCTTATTTGACGTAATTAAAATTTAAAAAATTTAAAAATAGAAAAAACAGGTTAGCCCATCACAGACTGTACAAACGAATACGAGAAAAAATAGATCCGACAAAAAAGCTTAAAAAACTAAAAAATTAGAAAAAGACGAAATTATTGAATAGTGAAATATAAGCCTGAAGCTAGAAGCCTAAGCCGAAACGAGCGGGACCCTGTCTCACGGTTCACAGTTCATGGTTCAAATCCCGAACGAACAAATTAAAAAATCAACACAAATAACCAATTCAACTTGTGATTGATGGGAATTGAACTTTGATCATTAAAGCTTCCTTTATTTTTTTGCGAGTAGCCAGCCTCCACTTGATGCATACAGCCACTGGTGCGCCTGGCCATATGATCATCCTTGGCGGCTTGGCGCGTCCAGCTCAGCCCATATGATCATCCACGTCGGACGCACGCACGCACGCTCATGGGCCCCGAGTTCGCCGATTAAAATTCTGTCCACATCGATGGATCGACGATGGTGTCTCTCTTTCCGGTGGGAAACAGGATCGCTATCCAATCGCATCATCAATCTGGCCTTATGACCTAGCTAGCTAGCATGTGATTGGTGGTTGTTCCCAAGCTTTCCAGCTCGTCTCAAACCGCGACTTGATCGAAGGCACGGAGAACCCGAGCCGGACGTGCTTGAGATGATCACCCCTGCGCGCCGTGGCCATCCGCATTGCGTGAACGGCACTCCCCCATTTTATAATATCACTAACAATAAGATACTGGTAACGAGGAATTAGCAAAATTTCTCTCACAATTATGCGGCTAGATATTACCATATATTATATTTATTTTATCAAAAATATATTTATATTTATTATACAATTATAATATATATAATATCTCGCTATAAGCTGCTCACAACAAAATAAGCGGCGTGTCTTCTTTTTTTTCTCTCTCTCTCGATCAATGAGACAATTTTTAGGAATTTTACTTTTTATAATTTAAGCATTAATGTAGAGCTTTTTAGACATCCAAAACTAAGGAGTGGCCTTGAATATCACGGTTATTTGTAGATATATAAATAAGCATATGTACCGCAGTAAATGATATACTACAACAATTTAATCTCTTCCAAAATATTTACGTGACAAACGAATAATATATTAATATCATTTTTCATATAGCAAATCTAAATATGTGTATATTATAATACTCCACGCAAGCTGCAGGTCATCCGATTGGATGTATTGTTCTGTTCGTGCTGCCGCTTGTACGCCGTGTCATCTCATCGAAATAACGTTTCCATGATTTGCGATGCATGATCCCCAGTAGCAGGCAGAGCTGGATACACGGGTCTCTGACGAGAGACGGACGCATGTTTATGGGGACTGGATGACATCTCATTTGTTCCATGATAATATCATTTTAGATGGAATCGTGTGTCTCACCTGTCCCGGAGCGAGAGGGATCGGAGAATCGTCTGCTTCTGCGCAGACGGACCGCTTTCTAAAGAATCTTAATCTTCGTCTGCTTGCCTGCTTCTTGTCCTCTCCTGGAATGGCTGAACTGGTCAGGAGCCAAGAAGAGGAGCAAAGGAAGGAAACTGATTTTACCAGGGCACGCTGGCGGCTGGCATGGTTTGATACTAAATTTGATAGTCTGATACATACCTGAACTCGTTTGTATCATCTTTTTCAGAGCAGGTAACAATTAGCTAGTACAGAGAAAATACAACACTGCTATGTCGTCCTAGGGTTGACGGTCATTTGTCTTATCCAGTGGCATCAAAATATCTAGTGATTGACACCTGGGTCGTTTATCCTGTAACATCAAAATATCTAGTGACATTAGGGCCCCGCTCGTTTCGGCTTTAGCTTCTGGTTTATTTTTCACTATTCATAATTTCGTCTTTTTCTGAACTTTTGGCTTTTTTTAGCTTTTTTGCCGGTTCTTTTTTTTGCCGTATTCGTTTGCGTTGTTTGTGATGGGCTAACATATTTTTATATTTTTAATTTTTAAATTTAATTATGTTAAATAAGTCACTGTCACCATTCTGATTTTTTCACCAACTACTGTTGCTTTTCAGCCATAAGCCACCAAAAATAAGCCAAAATGATCACCACCTAGGCCCGTTCTAAACAGATTCGGCTTCTGACTTCTTGTTTCTTAATTTTGGTTTTTTAGTTTTTTTTCTTTTCTTTTCATTTCTTTGTATTGTATGTGATGATATAACTTTTTTTAATTTTTTAAAATTTAATTACTTAGAAAAACTAACATTCGCTATAGTATATTTTCAGTCATTATAATAAAAAAAATCAAAAATCATGGTTTATAAGTCAGTTGAAGCAGGCCTAAAAGTCAATAGCCCTTTAGGTCCCAAATCATGGGTCCGATTATGTCGATTTTCATCTTGTCGTTACAACTCTTGGTAATTTAGGAAACAATATGGCAAATTAATCACTTCGTTGTTACGTTACTTGTAGGTACATGAGTCTTTGTTGTCTGCAAGCAGTCGAAAAAAAAGATCGTTTGCAAGCGCAAAAAAAAAATTAAAAAAAAAGAGAGAGAAGGGGGAATAAAAAAAAATCTCCTTACTCGACACCTCGACATGCAAGGCTAGGACCCAACCCAAAACAGCCTGATGATGTATTGAGGCTGCTCAACTGGATTCGAAATTCTGGAACCACCAACTGGCCCAAGAAAGCTTTCGAAATGTGGGCCTAGCGTGGCGTCGACTCAGACCGCAACACGATCCCTTGCGGTTGGTTCCGGGCCTAATGGCCGCACGCGTCCATTCAGGTTCATTATACGAACCAACCAAATACTAATAAGCTATTTTAAAAAATTATCTTAATAAACTATTTTAAAATAATAATAAAAATTATTCTGTTTATTTATTTAGAGAAAATAATAAACTGTGAAACTGAAACAATAGGGCCATCCTCTGCCGCTCCCGCCAGCTGAGGCTCGAACTCGAAGCCTCGTCGCATTTACAGCCTCTCCCCTTTGTGGTATAAAAAAAGGGTAAAAAGTGCAAGCTTTAAAAAGCAAGCTGAGGGTTTGATTATTTGCAATCGCTTGCTCTACTGCCAGTGTTGCCGCTTTATGATTCACTAAAGATGTGAGGAGAGCGTGGAAAAACTCAGCAATCTGTACATGACAAGGGAAAAGGTGAGCACGGCCTGAAGGCTGAACCAATCTGTGCGAACTGCAAGAGAAAAAGCAGGCCGCATGGGCGGAGGAAGCTATGGGCCCGAGTCCCACGAGAAGGGGGAGGCCCACGGGAGTTGGATCACTGGATGCTTCGTGTGCGGAGGAAGGAAACGCAGTGGGGAACCCAGGAGCGGAGACACCGGCACTGCCCAGAGCCCCACGGAGGCGCAAAGCCGCGAACCTACACCGGGTTGGTTTTCCTTTGACTCCACACGCGCTATGACTTTGACTCGTTCTGCGAATGCGGAAAATGTTCGAATGTCACGCCTAAAAAATAAGCAAAAGCACCTTGCACCAGTGTTTTAGAAAGTTTCTTTTGAAAGTAATGATAGAAAAAAAAACTATTTGCCCGCTATAAGAAAAAAGCCCACTAGTAGCAGCATTCAATATAACATTTTAGATTTCTGTTTATGCATAGTAGAGCTTGCTTATGGCTAAAACTGTACTATAGCTGGTTAAAATTACACTGTAACTGATGGTGGCTTATTTGGTGTAACTAAATTTAAAAATTTTAAAAATAGAAAAACAGGTTAGTCCATCATGAACAATACAAACGAATACGAGAAAAAAGAACCGGCAAAAAAACTCAAAAAAGCCAAAAACCAGAAAAAGATGAAATTTAGAAAGAGTGAAAAATAAACCAAAAACCAAAAGCTAAAACCAAAATGAGTGTGACCCTAGTTAGCTCGGGAAGGAAAAGTAATTCCACGGTGACGTCAATGGTGATCTTTTGGTTTTCTTTCCCTTACAAGTAAAAAATTTCAAACGAAGAGGTAGCAACTAACCGAATGTATGACAACCCATGGCTAGTTGTCCACAAACAATATGTAGTTATTTTCCATCAGGTTTTTAAACATAGCCAAAATCTAAACAACAAGAAAAACAAAACTCCAATAAAATAGCTGGTGGGCGGACCGACCTCCACCGACTTGTGCATTGGCGTGGCGACCTCAGCCGCCACGTCACCAACCCACCCCTCCAACGGCTAGTTCCCGGTCCACCAGATCTCGCCGCGTACCCCGACCTGCCACGCGTAAGGCCGCGCTCCCGCCGTCCGATCCACGCGTTCCACCCCGCACGCGGTTGGGCGCCAACCCACCTCGATTCAAACAAAATATCGCCTCAATCCCCACCCCTCGCCACTCTCCAAAAGCCAGCCACCAATACGGACAGGTGGGCCAGCTTTTACCATGTCCCACGTTCCAGTGACACGTCCTGGCTGCTACGGCGACGGGGGCGTGGGGGATGGAAGTTGAAAAAAAAAGACCTCTCGCACGACCCAGCTTTGGATTCCGGCGGTTGCTGTAATTTTCTAGAAACACCCTCGCACGAAAAAAAAGGGCCTCCCTATAAAACCAGCAAGGGGAGGTCAAGCTGTTTCAGGTCCTCGGCCATTAGCACGTAGGTTTGCTTAGCGTTTAGGGAAAAGCTCCAAAGTTTATTCATCATCCGCCAAGTCCAATTGAATTAGTGAAGTGCATTGCGACTATAGCTGAGAGAGGGATTGGAGACTGCAACTGAGAGGGGAGGGAGAAAGGTAATTCACTCGCTCTGTTTCTTCCCTCCCAATCTTGAATCTCTCTCTTTTTTTCTGTTCTCGGATACTGCTTGCGTTGGAAGGCTAGATTAGATATTGATCAAGTTGGGATTTTTATTTTTGCTCTGAGTTTTTTTTGTTCCGAATCAGTTCTTGTTCCGCTTTGTCTGCTGGGATGCTCGCTAGTTGTTCTTCTCTTGGAAGTCTATTGTGAAAAAGGTTGGATTTTTTGTGGAACGCTGCAGCGTTGAGGATTTCTGGTTGGGGTTTATTTTGATCTGTGCTTAAGAACTTCTGTTCTGTTTTCCCATTTCTTCACATTGTGGATTTCTGCTGAATTGCTGCTCTGTCTTGAGCATTTTCAATATACATTTCCAAAAGAATCCGTGGAATAGTTGAATTGTTGCTGCAAAATGTCTTCTTTTGAGGGGAGAATTTTCTAATCTAGGTTTTCAATTATTTTCTGCTTGATGATCGCTTCTCCAATTCTATGCAGACTTCGTTCTTTAGGAGATCTCAGATCAGATAGGTAACTTATACCACCGAAGAGCAGTAGAGTTTAACAAGCAAAAGGGCCAAATGGCAATTGGACAGGCTAAGCCAAAGGGATCTCTTGCCACAAGCTTGAGCTTTTCAAGCAGCAGCAGCAGCAGCAGCAGAACAAGGATCCTGGGGAGGAAGAGGGTCTCCGTCTCGCCGACTCCGAGCCCCTCTGGCCCGCACTCGCCGGTGCGGACTCTGCGCAAGCAGCGCAGCACCAGGCTCCACATGGACGACGCCATCAGCCTTCTTGAATCACTGCCTCAAGATGTCTTGGTAATCATTACTCGATACTCGTTACTGTTATTGTTACATGCTTCGTACCATTCAATTCTGCTTCGGTTCTTGTATGTGTTGCTTACCTCAATTCGATCGAAATCTTGCAGGTTAAAGTCTTGTGCAAGGTGAACCACAGCGACCTGAGGCAGCTCCTCCTAGTGTCGAAACCAGTCGGTGAAGCAGTAAGCACATTGATCCCTTACTCGTCCTAGCCCAAATCGTGTAGTGGATTTGCTGTCCATGTAGACTAACATTGCCTTCTTCAATTTGATCTGTGCAGACGGTAGTTGCTAGAGAGCTGCATTTCGCCTTTGCGACGCCTTCCTCGAAGGCCGCCTTCAGAGGCGACGTGGGCGGCGAGGGAGAAGAAGAAGGCCCCGGGGCACCCAAGCAACACAGGGTTGGAAGGTCGCGCCTCCGGGGCAAGAACCTGGAGAGCATCGCCGTCAACCTGTCGGCGTCGTTCAACAGCTTGCTCTCAGAGGTGTAGATGTAAATATCACAACACATTTTTCGCTTGAAATTGCCCATGTGGCCATGTATTTATCTAGTGTCAGGTTAAATTTTAGTGTTTTTTTGTAGCCCACGTCAAACAGAAAACTTAGGTAGTGATATAGTCATATGTGTTCGTAGTTATATATGGTCGTTCTTCAATGCTGTGATTGAAGAGGACACGATGTCTTGTGTATGTACTTACGTAGCAGTGTCAGAACTCAGAAGATATCTCTCTTCTCTGTCGTGTACGCTATAGTGTATGATCTCTGTGTACTGGTAGGTACACGGGAAGATACTCTTATCGATACAGAACAAATCAACTGTCTGGTCATGTTTCTTCGCTCTCCTGTAGCATGTATCTTCTGCCTGACTAATTGTGTAAATGTATGTTGCACTTAGTACTATGTGTGGTTGAAGAACAGAATGTATCATCTGAAAGATTTTGCGCAGCAGATTTCACTGCCATATCTGTTGCTGTTCGCTTCCATAGCGTGCTGCTGTTTTTCGAAACTCTGGTCGCGAATTGAGATTGTTGTGAAGTGAACCGATCCGAGCTTATGCTCAGCCCATGAGCCCAGCCACCACGAGATGGGCCAAAATTCCCGTGCGCTTCGGCCAATTCAGAGGAGGATAAATTTTTGAGCTACTTACGCCCTGGCTTTCGCTAATACATAAGCTGGATCCTGTTCCGAGGGAAACGCGTGATAAGAAGATACATTATTCGATCTCCAACCCGCCAAGTGCACATCCACTATTTTGTACTAATATCTCGTACACAACTAAGATTCTTGTACTAAGGCTGTGATCGTTTCGGCTTCAGTTTCTGGCTTCTGGCTTATTTTTCACTATTCATAAATTCGTTTTTTTCTGAACTTTTGGCTTTTTTTGAGCTTTTTTGCCCGTTCTTTTTTTCCCGTATTCGTTTGCGTTGTCTGTGATGGGCTAACATATTTTTTAATTTTTTTAAATTTAATTATGTTAAATAAGCTCCGTCATTCATGTGTTTTTCGATCATTCAGTCTTTTCCATAAACCACCAAAAATAAGCCCAAATGATCACTAATACTGCTACGCAGCCTGCACAAGAAGCAATTAAACCCCGGCTCCACGCCGATGCTTCCTGGAACACGTACCGCAATAAGAACAGCGACCGGTCACTGGCGAGAGCGAACCGATAAACAGTTGTTGGTGCAATCACTTGCATGGCTCCAAGCCAGCAATGGGCCAGCACATTGCGTCGGCCACCAACCCCTGCGGCGGCAGCGGCACACGGCGACTGACCGATAGACGACGCGCGCCAAGCCGCCAAGCCAACCCAACCCAAGCCAAGCCCCCCATTTACGCCGAATCTCACGGTCGCTCGCGCGCCGTGGACCAGCACGGAAGGACCGGCCCTCCAACGCCGCGCCACGGTGTGGGGGTGGACGTGTGGTGCGGCGTGGCGCGCGGCACGTGGGCTGGGGATCCGTCTCCGCCGAACTATTGGGTCGCCGGCCGGAAGGACCACGCTGGGGCTGGGGCTGGGGCTGGGCGCGGCTGGTGCACACGAAAAAGTGGAGGGACGAACAGCTCGGCAGCCAGCCGTGCCGGTTGGTCGAGCGAGCGCCCGGGTCCAACGCATGGCTTGCCCGGGTCCCGATCGTCACCGATTCTGTTGGGACACTGTACACAGAATTTCCTTTCCGTGGCGGTCTGATTTTGCTGCAATCCTCTCGTGGTCTGTCCACTTTTATATGTGGTTGGTGGCATTCTCTTTCTACGGTACGGTGTTGGCACTCCCGTCCTGACTCTGTGCTAGTGTGCTAGAGGATCAGGAGGCAATCCTACATGTAACTTGGACTAGTAGTAAACCTTTTGCTACCTGATAAAGGTAAGCTTCTGAATTATTTTTTACTATTTTTTAAATTGAATATTTTTGAAAAAAACTAACAGCCGCTACGGCATCATTTTAGCTAAAACCCAAGACAGAAGTCAAAAATGAAAAAACCAAAATAAACGGGGCCTTAACTGCCCCATGAGCTGCACTTGCCGTGCAGTTGATTCATTTCTGTGGCATTTCACTTCGGTTACAACTCCTATTCAGCAGAGGACAGTGTTAGCATAGTACTGAATCGAAGTGGGGTGTTCGGCCTTGGAGCACTCTTCAGTTTGCTGTTCTCGCCTTTGACCTTTTTGACCGGATGCCCAGCAACCTCGCCATCGATTCACGTGCGGAAGATGCCGGGCATCATCATGGACAACACAGACAGCGTTGCTCAGGGCAGGACGTCCTACAGCATTTTCGTATCTCCAGCTATGTTCGAGTAAAGAAGGCTAGATTCCTACTAATTTGGACGAGAAAGTCGCAAGCCGTCGCGCTTTATTAGCCGTGGATTATCTCATCACCATAATAAATGCTCTACTGGTTCCTCTTTGGAGTAGCGACTATTATGAATGGATCACGTTTTCCTCATGGGGGCAGTTCTGTAAGGTCGCCGCAACGTAGCACAAAGCGGTAGCACAAATTCAAGCAGCGCGCAGCGTACGTGACGCGCTCCTCACGTGCGGATCCGGCGTAGCTTAGTTTACGAGTGAGTCCAAATTGAAGTCAGATCGCAACTAACGCCGCCAGATCATGAGTATTTTCTCTCTCTCTCTCTCTCTCTCTCTCTCTCTCTCTCTTTTGCGAATAGATCATGATTATTTTCGTGTAGATCAATGATGCAACATCATTTTGCGGTACTACCCAACTCGCGGTAAAAATTTGTTGCTATTTTGAGTAGTTCTGATTTTTAAATTCGGAGTGTGCTAAAGGGTTATCGAGTTAAGGGGAGTCGCTGCTTGAATTTGTGACACTAATTTCTGATATCTCGCCCTTGTTATCTTCAGACAGAAAAAAAAAACAACTTCGTTTCGAGGCAACACTGTAAAATCTCGAATGGAACTGAAAGGATGGATCTGAAGTGTTATGGATAATTGTAAATCGGTTTAGACCAATGGAAAATGGAACACCCTTTCGTTTAGCGAGCTATTGTAGAAAATTCACACATTCGCTTAGGTCTGGGCTCTGGACTAGTAAGTAGTTAGTTTAGTGCTGCCAGGATTTAAAAAACGCAAGAATAGAAAAAAAAAACACAGGAATAGGATAGAAAATGCATGTGCAAAATAGAGCATTAGAAACACAAGAATTTTATAGGATTGGGTGTTTGATTTGTAGGAAAAGAAAGAATAAAGGAATTTTAGAGCAAATAGTAATCTCATTTGCTTTTGGTTAATCGAACACATTAATCTCATTTGCTTAATCATAAGCATGCAACAAATCATTCATTTATTAGTCGCTTACAGTTGGGTCTACAGACCATCATCCGTATCCCCTCCACTCCACATCGTTCTCATCCACTCATGCACGAGCCCGTGTGTCCACCATCGTCCTTATCCCCTCCAATCTCTTTTCCCTACATCGTTCCTTTCATCCCCAAAACTGTGCGGCAGCAGTGGTGGCACGAAACTTGAGTGGCGGAAGCCTGGTTGGTGGCAGGAAGCTCGGGGCGAGCACGAAGGGATCGAGGGTGATGGCTAGTGTGCTAGCAAGAGCGTTGATTCTAGCAACGTTCTAGAGGTGGAACTGCGAAGTGGACAGGAGCACGACATATTCCCTAACATAGGGAACCCATTTTGGTGGCAACTTGGCCCAAAGCAACACGAGTGAGGCTATGCAGCGAGGGCACCCATGGCGTCATGGAGGAGGTTAGTGATGGGGAGCTACGACGACAGAGCTTCTCGGTGGAGGTTAGGTATGAGTTTAAGGGTAGGAGGCAGCCACGGTGAAGCAAACAACGTGGCAAGAGGAGGCTAGAGTTGATGGGGATGGGCATGAGGTGGTGGCAGCAGCCCTAGTTACCCGCACCGTAGCCAGATTAACTTTGCTCTTTGAATCAAAGGAAATTTTTCAAGAGGTTAGAGTGAATTCTAGTTTTTCTGGGAAATCATAGGTTAAGAATAGTATTTCTCTGGAATTAGGTGATGCATTCCCTGTTTATCAAAGGAGTGAACAGGAGCCGAATCCTATTGAATGCAAAATCCTATGTTTTTTCTGTAAAAATCTTGTGAATCAAAAAAGCCCTTGATAGCAAAACTTTGAGCAGCTCCACGTAGTATATGAAGCGAGTATCTCCTAGAGAAAATAAACCCAGATACTAGTGTCCTATATGGGAGGCTTTTGGTTTCGTAATTTGTACCAGCAACCTACGACCTAGACAACCTAGGATCGCTCAAATTATCCTTCCGGTGCAAACTTCAAAACCTAAAACCCCCAAAATAGCCCCACGCTCCATGCAAGAATCAAGAACCTAGGTTTATATTGGAGAAAAGGCTTAGGGCATATACAATGATGTAAACATGTCTATAATATCCTCTATGTGATCTATATACAACACTAAAAACAGTTCATATAATAGGTTGTTTTTTTTTGTATGTCTCTATGATAACTTCCTCATAACACAATACGTCTTGTTTATCGTGTTACAGTCAATTATTGCATAAGAGATGGCCTAATTCTCCATACTCTCTCTCTTTCCTCCACATCATCTTGTGTTCTATGTGGCAAGTTTTATAGACAGCTGATATCACACTATTGTACATAGCCTTAGGTATACATAATCTGGTAGGGGATAGTTTAGCCCGACGTTCCTAATTTAGCCCTAGTACAGGTGGCTTTAAACGAGCTAAGTGACCGAGACCTCCCACGCTCGAGCTGAGCTCGAGCGAGCTTAAGTTAGGATCCGAGTCTGGACTTTGGTTCGAGCTTTGGCTTGGCTCAAGCTCGAGTATGCTCGAGCTTGGTTTGAGTAAGCTCGATAATAGTCAAAATAATTTAACATGCAATAATTTTCAACAATAAAATAAGGTCGAGCTCGAACTCAGCTCGAGTAAGCTCGATAACAATCAAAATATTTTAACATGAACTAATTTTCAACAATAAAAAAGCTCTAGCTCGACTTAAGAAAGCTCGGTAAGAGTCAACATGCATCAATATTCAAGATCGAATCAACCTTTAACGAGCTATTCAAGCTTGGGATTAAACTTGAGCTTGGCTCATTTAGTGCTTGAACCGAGCTCAAATCGAGCCTAAAGCTAGCCGAGCTCAAGTAGCTCACGAGCCTCGAGTTTTTTTACAACCCTAGTACAATCTAAGCCAGCCAAGCACTGTAGTAGTAGAGGTGACGATCCAAACACCTGGCCTTGAGAACTCTCTCGATTTAAAAATAAAAAATGTTGGCTCATCACGGACAACGCAAATGAATACGAAAAAAAGAAATAAACAAAAAAATTTAAAAAAATCAAAAGTTCAGAAAAAGATGAAATTTATGAATAGTGAAAAATAAATCAGAAACCAAAAACTCAAGATGAAATGAGCTAGACGGAAGAGGTCTACTCCTATATGTGTGCATGTGCGTATCTAGGCCTTGCATGTTCTATTCTCTCGGCAAGCCAAGACACGGTCCTCTTTTGGTGCAAAAAAAAAAAAAAAGGTGCCCCGACACATGAACATGCATGGCAGATACCTCTGATTTGTGACTGCCGATGGCACACCCATTAGAGTGATGGGAACGAAGAATCTGGCTGGCCGAAGGGCACTTTCACTCTCCAGCTTCAGCTTTGTTGGTTTCGGCAGCGGCCAGTGCCCAGTAGAGTTCGTTTGTCCACCTCTGGCTCTGCGTCGCGTTTCGGCCCATCCGGCTTGCTTTCTGAGAGCGCAGCTGCAGCCTTTCGACTGCCCTTGCCGGTGCTCCGTTCTCTGTAGCCAAGTGCTGCCGGCCATCACATTCCTGCTCCCAACAGTCGCACGCCGTTTGACCGGCGCCGGCTTTCTTGGCTTTCAGCCTTTGACGGTGTAAGCGATCCGAGTACGTTGCGCCAGATGATGATATCCCGACGATTGCTGTGAGTAGGATACAACGGTTTCGCTCGCATAATTCTTCTTTGTAAGGATCGAAGCAAAAAAAAAAAATCATAAGTATACTTAGCACGTGAGTTAACCTGCTTAGAGTGCAGGATTTTTTTTATTACTGCGTGATATACTACGATTTTTTTAAAAAAATTTATGCATTCCAAACATGATCTCAGCAGTACATCGTATAAGGTTTTGTACTGGAGGATATTATAATACTTAGGCTATGTTTGGGAGCCCACAATTCGCCCATAATCAATAATTTCGTAGAAATTTCACATAAAGCAGTTTAATTCTTGTGAGAATTCAAAAAAGGAAAACAGCGTTCCAAATGAAGCCTTAGAGTCTACTAGAATGTAGGAATTTTTCTCTAAAAAAAGAATGTACGAATTTCACATAAATTCTAAATTTTATAGGATACATACTAATTCCCACGAGAATAAACAAGTTTCCGCGTTCCGCCTTAAAATTTTCTAATAGCTCATCTCGCATTTAATGGCCAGGACAAGAATTGATTTGCTCTAGCGCTTAAAGCCATCACAGTTTTAACACAGTACAAGCTTATGCTGTCCTTCCTGGTGTTAATCAGTTAGTGCACCTTGCAAAGATTGTGATGCTAGTTCGTAATCATCGGCAATATCAGCCGCTTGTGTAGACAACTCGGAGAAGAAGAGGACGAAAAAAAACCGAAAGCGTTGTGCTCTTATTTTTCTCCTTCACTTGTCAGCTTCTCCCTATAAAAATCGACTTGGTCGTGTGTGGCAGTGGCTTTAACCACCCCACTTCTCCCGCCTTGAATGGCCGCTTCCTCCCCTCCGCCGCCGCAAGAGCTCGCCGCCGGCGAGCGGCGGCCGCACCACCCCCTCCTTGCGGCTGCCGCCGCCGCCTCCCTCCTCGCCTTCCTGTACCTCCCACGGCCCCTCCTCCCGCTGCTCCTCTCCCCCGCTTCCCTATCCTCCCTACTCCTCCTCCTCTCCCTCCTCCGCCTCGGCTCCTCACCAACTCCCTCTTCTCCCCCTCCGCCGCCGGAGAAAGCTCTGGAGGTCGCGCGGCCTCCGCCTCCGCCTCCGCCGCCGCCGCCCGAGCTCCCGAGCGTGTTCTTGGAGCCCGACTTCGCGTCGTGGGCCGCCAAAGGCCGCGCCTTGGAGGTGATCCACGAGGAGTTCGAGGCGGAGTGGGGGCGGGAGGAGATGGGCCTGACGTGGACCTCGGACTCCGACTCGGAGAGCGCCAGCGCCACCGATGACGACAACGGGGAGGAGTACGGGATGATCGAGATCGAGCTGGAGGAGGACAACCTCATCGAGATCGACATCTCGAGGTGCCAGTGATGGATTGCCCGGACAATCTTACTAGAGGTTTTTTTTCCTTGGGTTTCTTCTTGGTTCTTGCGTTGGTTTTGACAGAGCCGTGAAAGTTTGCTGATTCAGCGTGTGAATTGGAGTTTCTTCGAGTCCTCTATTTAGATGGCTTTTGCTGCAATGTACATATAGGATGGTGAAGATACAGAGTGAGAAGGCTTGTTTGGTCGATTCAAGATGATATAACTTCAGATCCTAGTTCTTGTGCTACATATTAATCACTTGATTTGAGTTGAGTTGTGATACTTGGATTGGTTTCTTTCTAAGTTCCTAGGGAGAACTGAGCACGCGGTGAGCACCACGAGCTGCTGTGATTTGTGAGCGACGAATCTGGTGGTTTCTGTGAGCCTTGGGAATGCTGGCCTCTTGCTCCTGCGAATATTGCAATTTTGCTGAGCCACGTTGCTCGAGTGGTGGTATGTCATGAGTGATTGTGGATTGCGCTGGAATTTCTCCTTCCGTCGCCAATTTTTTGCTAGTATCTTGGTGGTGGTGTTTGGATCTAGAGCAAAAGAGCTTCACAAATTATGTGTAAACATTGCGCCATTGGTTGGTGGTTGGATTGGTCAAAGTTGGTTCGCCATATTAGGGTCCCGCTTGTTTCAACTTCAGGGTTTCTGCCTTATTTTTTCACTATTTATAAATTTTGTTATTTTTTGAAATTTTAGCTTTTTTATCCATGATGAGCTAGTATCTTTTTAAAATTTTTAAAATTTAATTACGTCAAATAAACCACATTTAATTACAGTGAAATTTCAACCGCTACAGTGCAATTTTAACCATAAGCCACAACTTTTCAGCCCAACCGAGTGGAGCCTAATTCAGACGAATTCAGAGCATTTTTGTCATGCCATGCCCCACTGCATACGGAATACTCATCCATCTTTTTTATTTGCCGTTTTTGTCTCTCTGCGGTCTAGATAAAATTTTTCGTATAGCCAATTTAGAGAGTTTTAAATCTAAAAGTTTGACTTAATGAATTTTAGAAAATCAAATAAAAAGGAGCTGATAGAATATTATCTGTGCCCGTTTGGTTTTCGTCGGCAACTTGAAATGTTGCTTCGGTTGCTCGCTGGACGCACTGATATTTGGTCGCCTTGCATACTAGCAATACGCTACTGGAATGAATCACTGCTTCAAACTAGTGATCTGTATTACCGGTCTAAAAGCTCGGAATGCATGTCGCCTCAAGCAACCTAACCGACAGCAAAAGATCAAGCACGACACCTTGCTTGATCGCGTAGAATGTCGTAGGTACGAACGGTGCACGCACGCACGCATCCTAACTGAATGCTCTCTACGTGCATCACAAATGTCCTTCTGTAAGTACGAAATGCGTTGTAAACGTGACAATGATGTGTGCAGAAAGGGGAAGGGAAAAGTGAGACTGGAACGTGTCGTTGAGCTAGCATTGGGCCCTGGTAGGTAGTTAGCTGGTCGCTGGTCAGGTCCACGGACCAATGGCTTTAGCTAGAAATGAAAAGGAGAGAGGAAAGAAAAGTATGTGTCATGGGCCTATAGTAGAGGAATCAGTCCGGCTGAGTTCTTCTTCCCCAGGTCAGGTTTTGGCCCATGTGATCTTTTCTCAGAGGAAAAGACGGCAGAGGGAAGCACTGGTTCTTAGTGTGCAACTCGTTGGTGAGATCTGAGTGATGTGCGCAAGATGTTCTTTTGATATGGACGAATGGAGTAACTTGGCTTTCAGAATCAGATACCTGTTCGGTACAGTTTTGACTGAAGTATCGTGCCATCAATTCTCCTGACAAGTGCATTTCCAAAGAGTGCAGGAATAATTTTAACGTGATTGTTGTGTCCATCTGGGGGTTTCAGATCTTCGTTGAATTTCAATTCCCCCCGCCTGCCCCACAACTTGTACTGTACTGATCAATGAACCTTGTTCTTCAGTGCCAGATCAGCTTTCTTCTTTCAGAAGTAAGAAAACAACAATAAATTCAGTTAAAAATTTACAATCCTGCAGTCTTTCTCTTGTCTTATATTTCTACAGTGTTCAGCAGAGCTGAGAGAACAATACATTGTAAACCAAAAGAATTATTACAGCTCTTATTATCACACCATCGGACCCTTCTCAAGTCCGCATCTTGTAGGATCATGTTGAGAATATTTATAGTTTTGTTGTGATAAATTATTGCTTTTTTAGACGAGTGAAAATTTGTAATTTTTCTAGACACCAGTTAGGTCAGACACCGGTCAAATCGGCTAGTGTTAGCGGTCTGGCTAGCTAGCTTGGTTTAAATTGACTGATTTGTGGATTTTGGTGTTTTTGGTCATAGGATGATTTGGTTTAACCTAGATCAGTACATATATGTTACATGATGTATGTTTTAGATAGCGTGGGTTAAGCTGTGAAGAACTTATGCACAGAAACAATTGCTTTGTCTTTGGATGTGTAGGGAGGCTTGGGGACAACTATGGTCAACGGCGAGGATCAGAGCTACGCTCATAGAGGAGCCAAGGCCCATAACGATCAAGAATGCCGGATGATATGGTTGAGCTTAAGCATGGCATGAGAAATGCGGGAAGTATTAAAGGAAATTTCAAGCAACAAGTTACTCCATATGGCTTGGTCGGTACAAGTGAGGCATGGTCCGATGGAACTGGAACGGGAGAGACTTTCCGATGTGTAGCAAGTCAGTGGTGCACCTACACATGGCAAGCATAACGATTGCTTGTAAGGGAAGATGAAGACTAGATAAAAAAAGAGTATTTTGGTAAGTTGACCAAAGTACCAGAAACTATCTTAGATCAAAGTTGTGATGCTTGAGTGGCTTGAGAAAGTGGTTTAAGTCAATGAGAAGCTGACAAGATTAAGTTGGATCAAAGACTAAAGACTTAACGTATTTGAATTATGTGCTTTGAAAAACATACATAAATGTAGTGTGTGAGTAAAATCTGTGTTATGTATGCTATGATTTTATCTATTTGTGCTAAGTGGATAGTATCCATTAGGGTTAGATGGGGCTGGCTACCTTGTCTATTTAATGGGTTGGGATGGAGACTTCCTAGTCATCCATCCAACCATCTGAGCTTTACTTATTGAATCCAAGTGTAATAGGGTTAGGGTTTGAGAAGTGTGAATGATGTGGTACACTCTCTTGTCCTTCAGATAAAGTGGTTGTAAAACTTTTATTCTCAAGTAGTAATATATCAATTTTGTTCGTCTCTCGTGGATCTCTCTTGTTTTAGTTGATTTGCTCTTAATCTTATTGGTTTTGATCATCTCTTCCCCTTTCTTGATCTTGTTGGATACTAAGGATAACTAAGTGATGGAGATGTATCATGGAAATCAATCCTCATTCATCTAAGCATCAGGTTTGACAAGTTCATGAAGTTGCCTGGTTTTGCTTGGATTTGACCTTATCTTGAATTTTCTTGATCCATGTGTTTCTGCCTTGAATTCTTGAGTGTTATTGCTTGTTGTGATATACGGAATATATTTAGAGTCATCTTGGCGATACCTGTTCGGTACAGTTTTGACTGAAGTATCGTGCCATCAATTCTCCTGACAAGTGCATTTCCAAAGAGTGCAGGAATAATTTTAACGTGATTGTTGTGTCCATCTGGGGTTTCAGATCTTCGTTGAATTTCAATTCCCCGCCTGCCCCACAACTTGTACTGTACTGATCAATGAACCTTGTTCTTCAGTGCCAGATCAGCTTTCTTCTTTCAGAAGTAAGAAAACAACAATAAATTCAGTTAAAATTTACAATCCTGCAGTCTTTCTCTTGTCTTATATTTCTACAGTGTTCAGCAGAGCTGAGAGAACAATACATTGTAAACCAAAAGAATTATTACAGCTCTTATTATCACACCATCGGACCCTTCTCAAGTCCGCATCTTGTAGGATCATGTTGAGAATATTTATAGTTTTGTTGTGATAAATTATTGCTTTTTTAGACGAGTGAAAATTTGTAATTTTTCTAGACACCAGTTAGGTCAGACACCGGTCAAATCGGCTAGTGTTAGCGGTGCGCTAGCTAGCTTGGTTTAAATTGACTGATTTGTGGATTTTGGTGTTTTGGTCATAGGATGATTTGGTTTAACCTAGATCGAAGACATATATGTTACATGATGTATGTTTTAGATAGCGTGGGTTAAGTCATGAAGAACTTATGCACGAAACAATTGCTTTGTCTTTGGATGTAGGGAGGCTTGGGGACAACTATGGTCAACGGCGAGGATCGAGCTACGCTCATAGAGGAGCCAAGGCCCATAACGATCAAGAATGCCGGATGATATGGTTGAGCTTAAGCATGGCATGAGAAATGCGGGAAGTATTAAAGGAAATTTCAAGCAACAAGTTACTCCATATGGCTTGGTCGGTACAAGTGAGGCATGGTCCGATGGAACCGAACGGAGAGACTTTCCGATGTGTAGCAAGTCGTGGTGCACCTACACATGGCAAGCATAACGATTGCTTGTAAGGGAAGATGAAGACTAGATAAAAAGAGTATTTTGGTAAGTTGACCAAAGTACCAGAAACTATCTTAGATCAAAGTTGTGATGCTTGAGTGGCTTGAGAAAGTGGTTTAAGTCAATGAGAAGCTGACAAGATTAAGTTGGATCAAAGACTAAAGACTTAACGTATTTGAATTATGTGCTTTGAAAAACATACATAAATGTAGTGTGTGAGTAAAATCTGTGTTATGTATGCTTAACAGATTTTATCTATTTGTGCTAAGTGGATAGTATCCATTAGGGTTAGATGGGGCTGGCTACCTTGTCTATTTAATGGGTTGGGATGGAGACTTCCTAGTCATCCATCCAACCATCTGAGCTTTACTTATTGAATCCAAGTGTAATAGGGTTAGGGTTTGAGAAGTGTGAATGATGTGGTACACTCTCTTGTCCTTCAGATAAAGTGGTTGTAAAACTTTTATTCTCAAGTAGTAATATATCAATTTTGTTCGTCTCTCGTGGATCTCTCTTGTTTTAGTTGATTTGCTCTTAATCTTATTGGTTTTGATCATCTCTTCCCCTTTCTTGATCTTGTTGGATACTAAGGATAACTAAGTGATGGAGATGTATCATGGAAATCAATCCTCATTCATCTAAGCATCAGGTTTGACAAGTTCATGAAGTTGCCTGGTTTTGCTTGGATTTGACCTTATCTTGAATTTTCTTGATCCATGTGTTTCTGCCTTGAATTCTTGAGTGTTATTGCTTGTTGTGATATACGGGAATATATTTAGAGTCATCTTGGCCATCTTTCATCCACGGGTAAGTCATGTTCCTCATTTGTGATTTTTGCCTGGTTTTGATATAATCTTGCTTGATTTTGAGAAAGGCTCGACTTTGACATGGATTCTTACTATCCTTGGTTGGAATAGGTTCCTGATACCTTGAGCGAGGTGTGAATAAAATTTCATATCATTTGGACTTGTACTTTTAGAGTCACCAAAAGTTGCATCAACTCGGGCTGAAATTTCAGTTCTAGAACATAGGAGGCTGGTTAGACCGCATGTCCCCCGATCATACTACCAGGGCCAGTCAGAACCGGTACCTATGTAGGATCAAGGATAACCGACTAGAAGGGGTGAATAGGAGGTTCTAATTTTTTCTTTCTAAAATTAATTTCTACAAATTAAGAGCTAAGCAAGATTTGTATTGCAATTCAAGACCTACACAATTATAGTGATGCTAAGGTACCACAAGCTAAGTCTCTACAAATGTGTTTCTAGCTCAACAAAATAAGACAATTTTAATTGCTAGAAATATAAATGCGAAAAATAGAGATAAAGAAATAACTAAATAGGGACACACGATATTTTGACATGGCATCGAAGACTTGCCAGTCTTCACTAGTCCACATTGAGGAAAGCCCAAACAAATTGGACCGGCTCCATGAATTAAGCCATGCTCTTCAATTCCACTGGTGGTTGTTCTTCCTCCACTCCAGAGATGGTGAACACCGAGCCACTCACAATTGACGCTGGTCCTCTTCATAATCTTCTTGAAGTGATCATTGCGTGAACCACCTCCAAGCCATCTAGGTAACGGCAAGCACCAAGAGTAATAAACCACGGATTTCGCTTGAAGGCAATCAAGTGTCAAGGATCAAACTAGGAATGAATGCACTTGAATTGGCTCAACTACCTTAAATGCATGCAATTGGAGTGAATGAGGTGTTGGGAGTTTGCTACTAGCTTACATATATTCAATGAAGAGATTTCTCTCTGTTCTAGAGTTGGTGGGAGGGTATTTATACCATTCACCAACCAAATTCGACCATTTGGGACCAGATCATAAAAAATAGAAAATGCGGTAGTACCACCGTTGAACGGCCGGTACTACTGCACCTTCCTATAACGGCTACAACAGGTGCATTTAATGTCTCTGAACTAGCTGTTACTGTGTGGCATGGTACTAATGCTGTTACAAGTGTGGTAGTTCCGATCTTCGGTAGTTCCTTTTTACGTAGAGGTACTACCATTTTTTCGAAGAGCAAAAATGACCCTCTCTGAAAATAACATACCACCATACAAATTTTGGTACTACCGGAGTGCAGTAGTTCCAATTTTAATATGTGGTACTACCGTTTCCAGAAGGGCAAAAACACTCTAAAAAGTTCTCTCTAGAATTTACGTACCACTAACTATTCTCTGGTCTGACTAGAGTGTGGTAGTTCCATTTTCAGAATGCAGTCATATTGCTGAGTGGTATTACCACCATTTACACACCGGTACTACCACCATTTACACACCGGTACTACTGTTTTTCCTATCAATGCACAATTTGCTTTAGAAAAGTTAACTCAAATGCATACATGATCCTTAGTTGATCCAAATGGCACAAGAATTTACTTTTAAGCTACTAGTCATGATTCCTCTTAATAGTACGATTTCTATTCGGGGCCGAAGTAGATGAAGCAGCTGTAGTGGTACATCACAAACAAGCCGAAGTTAGTCCCCACTATGCACTGCCACCTGGGGTCGTACGATTTGTCAAACTCCTGCAGTTGCAAAAGCAACAAAACTATTTAGAGTTCAAACTAAAACATGAACAAAGAGGGCAATGGCTACTACAATCATTCATATCATTCTAAAATAGTGCAATGTGCCATGTCAAGTTACCAGCTGCAAAATTGAACCGACTTTCTTGATGTACCGGGCGATTTCTGTGGAGTTGATGGCTTCGAAGTCGTCGATGGCCATCTCGGCCAGTCGTAGCATGTCCTGCTGCATGCGCTGCAATATGTCTGATTCCCCGATCACTGCCTGGCTCTCCAGCATCTCTGTTGTTTTAGGTGATGCTCATTTGGGATTAAAAGCCCTAGCTTATGGCTTATTTTGCACTGTAGCAGCTAAAAATGTACTGTAGATGCTGGTGGCTTTTTGAGTGTAATTAAATTTTAAAAAATTAAAAATGAAAAAAGCTGTATCATCACATACAATGAAAAGGAATCAGAGGGAAAAGAAAAGGAAAAAAGCCATATCAACAGAAAAAGACGAAAGTAAGAAGTTAGAAGCTAGAAGCCAAAAGTAGAAGCTCTAATGAGCAGACTCTGTCAAGAGCAAGAATGCTGAAGATGAGAGAAATGGGAACAACACAACCAATGTACATACAACACTGATGAACAGAGGCTTTGGCTTTAGTTGTTCGGCTTATATAGCACCCGAGATTTCATGGTGGAATTGAGACGTCAGAATAAAGCATGGCAGGGATGGTGCTTGACAAGTGGCCATGCCGGTTGTGCCTCGGCGTTCGTGGCTAACAGCGGGGATCCAAATCTAGCATATGTCGCGTCGAATGGTTGCCGCATAATAGATTGTGGAGGCCCTTGCTCCAATTGGCAGTGATGTAGTGTGGCGACCCGCATCATTATCATGATGTAATAACACTAGTTAATGGATTATTATTTAATGGAGCATTGTTTCATCCAATAATAAGTCTATAAGAGTGTTACGACACAACAATAATTAGAGATAGATCCATAATATTACAACATCATTGTCATGCTGGGCTAAAGTCTTTAACATGACTAAAGAATAGCCTGAATATTACAATATTAATAAAAATAGTACTAGTTTAACTAATAATTACACATAAGCTAGGAATAATATATAACTTCATAATCTTACACACGAGTGCGTGCACGAGATGCAATTAACTCTCGCTGTCTCCACATCTCATATCGCCATCCACCTCATACAGCCGACTTAGAATCAACTCCCTCCCACTCAGAATAATATTCCTCTTCATAGGCATCCTCCACACTAAGTGGAATCTCGGGTTGGCTAACCTCTAAACAAAAGAAAATAATAACAAGGGTGAGTATAAGGTACTTAGCAAGCATATTAGCAATAATGCACTTTTATGATCACGAATCATCATTCCAATGAGCTCAATCTCACCTCATACCATCTCAAAAATAAATATTTTTATGTTGATAAATAATTTTATATTATTAATTTAGAGATTTACTCATTACTCGCATAACAAGATAGAACCCCATTTGGTTCCCGTAGCCCTAATCCAGGAGACAAGTGTGAATTCATAGTTTATATAGCACTGCGCAGGCTTGTGTCACTTTACCTATAGCTACCCTGATTTTTGTAGCGAATGGTTCTTCTCATTTCCTTGATGTGATGCCCAATAGCACAAAACTTTTTCCTCTATCTCCATATATTATACCTCCACCCGACTATTCATAGTCATTGGCTCGGGACGGCTCTCACCCTCACCGACACCTACCCGACTATAAGCTAGTCGTTGGTCGCTGGATTCATCTTCACTCGACACTCCACTTCGCTAAATATATGCTCCGGGCTTATCCTTTATAGCCCCGAGTCCAATTGAGACCTCGCCAGTTTACTCCCTAGATAAATCTACATACCTATTGTGGAGTGTATAATAACTTTGATAGAATTCGATTCATCGTCCTATGGCTATGTGTATTTTTATATCATGCATATACAAGTATGCCTACCCCCTCCGTTCTTTCCTCTTGGCCCGAACGGCCTCGACTTATTTACTCCCAACACCTTCTCTCTCTCTATCACTCTACTCCTCCCACTCTTTCTCGTTATCTCCTCCTCATCTGACCAACACTGCCCCACCGCCATTCGTAGTTGCCCCTTCATTGACTCCTGGTCAGCGGTAACTGGTTCCCTAGCGAATTACCATCAGTCTCTCTCCCCTAGATAACCCCTCCCCCTCACACGCTCCCACTACGCCTCAGCCTATGCCTCATCGTCGCCTCGCTGGTCTTGGTCCAGATTGGCAGTCGCCTTAGCTCTCCACTGGCTAGATCCATGCCTTGTGACTATGGTCCTAGCCCAAGTTGCCAGGATTTGACACTCCTCACTCTCTCTAACATTCCCATTTTCGATTTAGTTTTTATCTCGTTCTTATATTCGATTAATCTCTGATTTGACGCTTGATTTCTTTATCGTTGAGGTGTATATGGTGGATGTGTGTGCTCGGTTTGGATGCCGTGATGGGCTTAGGATCTCCTCAAACGCTGGGAGTGTGAGGTGGTCCCCGAGTCGCGGTGACCAAGCAATGAGCACACTAATTCCATGGCTAACCTCTCCTCTGGTATGTGCTACTCCTCCTAGCCCTCTCTTCCACTGCTCTAATATACATGTGTGGATGCTACTGCTCTAGTGTGATGCAAGTGTATGTGAGGTTGCATGTGCACATGGTCTCATGATGGTGATGGCAAGGATTGAAATGGGATGTGGGGATACCTTGGTTTGATGTTGTCAGGCTCGATTTGGTTAGGGATGGTGCTCCGTTCGTCCCTTCTGGCATGAGTGCAACTATGCTTCTTTCCTCCTCCTAGATCTACCCTTCCTCTTCTGGTTCCTCCTTCGGTCGGTCACCTTCCTCTTGTCCGATGTCATGGTTCACTTCATTCCCTTGTCTCCTTCTCAGCAATGGGTTAGGGATTTGGGGAAGATGGGGATGGATCGGGCGATGAGAACGCTTGCTCTGGTTAGGGCTGTGGTTATGGCTGTGGTTGTGGGTGATTATTGGACTCTCTCTATTGGTCTCTCATTCGGGGGTGTGGTCTGGTACTTTGCTAAATCCTCTTTTTACTAGATTTTCTGGCGGTGAAAAGGAAACTCAGAATTGATTTTGGTTTGTTTCTAATACCGGATCATGATGTAATAACACTAGTTAATGGATTATTATTTAATGGAGCATTGTTTCATCCAATAATAAGTCTATAAGAGTGTTACGACACAACAATAATTAGAGATAGATCCATAATATTACAACATCATTGTCATGCTGGGCTAAAGTCTTTAACATGACTAAAGAATAGCCTGAATATTACAATATTAATAAAAATAGTACTAGTTTAACTAATAATTACACATAAGCTAGGAATAATATATAACTTCATAATCTTACACCTGAGTGCCGTGCACGAGATGCAATTAACTCTCTGCTCGTTCCACATCTCATATACGCCATCCACCTCATACAGGCCGTACTTAGAATCAACTCCCTCCCACTCAGAATAATATTCCTCTTCATAGGCATCCTCCACACTAAGTGGAATCTCGGGTTGGCTAACCTCTAAACAAAAGAAAATAATAACAAGGGTGAGTATAAGGTACTTAGCAAGCATATTAGCAATAATGCACTTTTATGATCACGAATCATCATTCCAATGAGCTCAATCTCACCTCATACCATCTCAAAAATAAATATTTTTATGTTGATAAATAATTTTATATTATTAATTTAGAGATTTACTCATTACTCGCATAACAAGATAGAACCCCATTTGGTTCCCGTAGCCCTAATCCAGGAGACAAGTGTGAATTCATAGTTTATATAGCACTGCGCAGGCTTGTGTCACTTTACCTATAGCTACCCTGATTTTTGTAGCGAATGGTTCTTCTCATTTCCTTGATGTGATGCCCAATAGCACAAAACTTTTTCCTCTATCTCCATATATTATACCTCCACCCAGCTATTCATAGTCATTGGCTCGGGACGGTCTCTCACCCTCACCCGACACCTACCCGACTATAAGCTAGTCGTTGGTCAGGCTGGATTCATCTTCACTCGACACTCCACTTCGCTAAATATATGCTCCGGGCTTATCCTTTATAGCCCTGAGTCCAATTGAGACCTCGCCCAGTTTACTCCCTAGATAAATCTACATACCTATTGTGGAGTGTATAATAACTTTGATAGAATTACTGATTCTGTCTGTCCTATGGCTATGTGTATTTTTATATCATGCATATACAAGTATGCCTACCCCCTCCGTTCTTTCCTCTTGGCCAGCTGAACGGGCCTCAGCTTATTTACTCCCAACACCTTCCTCTCTCTCTATCACTCTACTCCTCCCACTCTTTCTCGTTATCTCCTCCCTCATCTGACCAACACTGCCCCACCGCCATTCGTAGTTGCCCCTTCATTGACTCACGGTCGTGATGGCGGTTCCCTAGCGAATTACCATCGGCCTCTCCCCTAGATAACCCCTCCCTCACACGCTCCCACTACGCCTCGCCCTATGCCTCATCGTCGCCTCGGTCTTGGTCCAGTTAGCGCTCGCCTTAGCTCTCCACCGCTAGATCCATGCCTTGTGACTATGGTCCTAGCCCAAGTTGCCGGATTTGACACTCCTCTCTCTCTAACATTCCCATTTTCGATTTAGTTTTTATCTCGTTCTTATATTCGATTAATCTCTGATTTGACGCTTGATTTCTTTATCTGTTGAGGTGTATATGGTGGATGTGTGTGCTCTGGTTTGGATGCCGTGACAGGGCTTAGGATCTCCTCAAACGCTGGGGAGTGTGAGGTGGTCCCCGAGTGCACGCGGTGACCAGCAATGAGCACACTAATTCCATGGCTAACCTCTCCTCTGGTATGTGCTACTCCTCCTAGCCCTCTCTTCCACTGCTCTAATATACATGTGTGGATGCTACTGCTCTAGTGTGATGCAAGTGTATGTGAGGTTGCATGTGCACATGGTCTCATGATGGTGATGGCAAGGATTGAAATGGGATGTGGGGATACCTTGGTTTGATGTTGTCAGGCTCGATTTGGTTAGGGATGGTGCTCCGTTCGTCCCTTCTGGCATGAGTGCAACTATGCTTCTTTCCTCCTCCTAGATCTACCCTTCCTCTTCACTGGTTCCTCCTTCTGGGTCGGTCACCTTCCTCTTGTCCGACTGTCATGGTTCACTTCATTCCCTTGTCTCCTTCTCAGCAATGGGTTAGGGATTTGGGGAAGATGGGGATGGATCGGGCGATGAGAACGCTTGCTCTGGTTAGGGCTGTGGTTATGGCTGTGGTTGTGGGTGATTATTGGACTCTCTCTATTGGTCTCTCATTCGGGGGTGTGGTCTGGTACTTTGCTAAATCCTCTTTTTACTAGATTTGCTGGCGGTGAAAAGGAAACTCAGAATTGATTTTGGTTTGTTTCTAATACCAGATGATGAAACCTTATGGCTGTGAGAGGTGTCGATTGGCCCGGACAGTTCGGTATCTCAATGAGCGACTTGCCCATTTTATTACTGCAATAAGGGTTCTAACAGCTACTTTGCTTTTGTTTAATTAGTTTGTTCAATCTTTTTTGGTATCTTGTTATTGGTTCTTCTTGCAAGTATTAAATACCAACTACTCCGGCTCATGCCCAATTTGAAGGTTTCGAAGAATCTGGTTAATTGTAACTGTATATATTGTGCTGAATCGTATGTATGGACATGAATGTATAATATTAGTGAAAATGATGTATTCATGAATTGTATGAATTTGTGATGTATGAGTTTAGTGACATAATCCTAGGAAATGTTACTCACAGCAGCATTCTCTTTACTTAGTTGTCATTTTGCTTTGATTGAGTTGTCATATATTTTAAAGATTGAAATAGGCCTATAGTTTCTTGTTAATTATGCAGTTCATTTTATGTTTAAATCTCAAGGTTAGCAACTAAGGCTAGTTAAAGTACATAGGATGTTCCAGGTAGAACCCTCAAGGCTCCTCCTGTGCCTATGGCTCTGCGACGTCTAGTTAGACTTGCATGGCAGACAATTTTGTCTTGTTTGCTAGTTCGCTCCTGTAGGATCAAAAGGCAACAGAGGGGGGGGGGCTGAATGATATCATCCAAATTTTTTTTCCTAAGTATTCTTGATCCTCTTCTCAAATAACTACATAGTTACTAAGAATTGAATCCACATCCAAAAACCCAAATCAAATTGACAAAGAAATCAACCTCAGTGAAAACCCAATCCCTAGAGGTCTAATCTCCATAAGAGGAGCGGTCTGACCACCGTGAACAGTAAAATCAGGCAAGTGAATAATGATTTCAGTATGGTTGTGAAACTTCAACCCATGTAACTTTTGATCCGATGATCCAAAAGCTGTGAAACTTTATACACACCTTACTTAAGGTCTTATGAACCTATTCCAACCAGAGATCTTAGATGTCCATGTTAAAGTTTAGACCGTTTGATATTGAAGCAAGGTTGCATCAAAAAAGGCAAATTTGAAAACGGTGGATACTACTTCCTCGCGGGTAAGAGATGGACAAGATAACTTTAGATGTATTCCAGCATGTTATAGAAAGTAAGAGCATCAAAGAAATCAAGTAAAAAATTCTTAGATCATGAAATCACTTGGAGAGGTCAAAAATATGCAAACCAGGTTTCTTCATGAACTTGCTATCAAAGTGCATAGATGGGTGGAGATCAATTCACAGAAGTTATCTCCATATCTTATACGTTCTTAGCACAACAAGATCATGAAGGGGTGAGAGGAGAGAAAAACAACCAAATCGAGAGCAAATCAATTGACACAAGAGATAGTCATGGAGATGAACAAAGATTGATATATTGCTACTTGAGGGGGAAGGATTTACAACCACTCCATCTTGGAGGACAGAGAGCACACTATAAGCACTCAACTCTCAAACCCTAACCCTAACACATGAACACTTGAGAGGAAGGTTGGATGGTTAACAATAAGCCTCCATTCCAACCCATTAAATAGATAAGCTAGCCAACCATATATAACCCTTAGTGAAATTATTCACTTAGCACAATAGAGAAAACCTAATAACGTCGCACACATGAGTTTTAACTCACACATCACACTTATGCATGCTTCAAAAAACGCATAAGCACGAATCTGTTAAGTCCTAAACTTTGATATATCTTAAGCATACAGCTTCTCTATGACCTAAACCACCTTCCCAAGCACTGCTCGTGCACCGTAGTTTTTCTTCCAAAGCTGTTTCTTGTATTTTGGTCAAACTACCAAAATACAATCTCTTGACCTGATCATCTCCTTCTATTGCAAGCAATTGCCATACTTGCCACATATAAGTGCACTGCTTGCTTGCTATACATCGCAAGTCTCTTTTATTATGATTCTACTAGACCATGTTTCACTTGGACCAACCAAGCTACATAATGCAACCCAGCCGTTCGAACTTCAATTTAGTATTTTTCGCCTTTCTCATGCAATGTTTGAGCTCACCGTCTCACCCGATATCGTTGATCAATCTGAACCTTGGCTCATCCATAAGTGTAGCCCCGATCATCGTCATTGATCACAGTTGACTCCAAGTGACCCTACACATCCAAAGACAAAGAAATCGTTTTCGGGCACAAATTCTTCATAACTTGACCCACGTTAGCAGTAACATATCTCATACAATCTATATCCTCTGATCTTGGTCACCAAAACCCATTTGGCAACTCAAAACCTCAAACTCAAAAGGCTGGCCGAAATTTCACAGTTGCGCCGGTCTGACCGGATGCCTACACCGGTCAGACCGCTTACCTTGCCAGGTCAGACCGGAGCAGCCATCCGGTCGAACCGTTACACCCGAGCGGTTGAGCTGGAATTCTTTTCCGGTTGGACTGCATGCATGGCCGAACACCAGCCGAGAAAATAAAGCGGCGAAGAACCTCAATCATTCCGAGCGGTACAATCCTCATCAGTGACTCACAGCCATGCAAGATAATTAATGCAAAGATTATGCATGGCCTCACGACATGGTTCTGCATGCATGCATGCATGTCATTTAACTGAATCAAGTACCACATCAAGTACACGCATGCATGAATCAACAGTAGACAGAATTACTAGCTCTGACCAGTAGGCAACCTCCCTACAGTAGCTCTCCCACAGCATCTAATTGCAATGTTTCATCACAATATAATCCAATCCAGGATCCTTTCACATGATCCTTCGGCTGCTTCTATTTTCAGACTCACAAGCTCTAGTCTTCCCCGGGTGATTTGTCATAGTTTGAATGAATTGGTACACACTGAATTTCTGGCATTAATCTGGAGGTGATTTGCATATGGCTGAATCAGGTAGCGTAAAACAGCATTCGTAGATTCGCAGATAAGTATAAAGGCGTCGCCTACTGTGGCGGAGTCACACTCTAGTCTCATAGACAGAGCCTGTGGCTAATAAGAACCAGCTGCTGAGATTCCACGATAGGATGTCATTTTCAGAACCAATTCTTACCGAATTCTAGCAGAATCTGCACCAAAATTCCTTGAGAAGAGGAAGTTGTTCGCCCTCCGAATTTTCAAGTTGTCACCGTATCAGCTGCAATTAGCATAAACGATCTTTGACATTGAGTTGCAAATGGAAATGTTGGTTTGTGCCACACACACACAAGGATTCTTCAGAAAGTTGCTGCATTTACGTTCTTGTTTATGTGTTTCTTACTTTCTTTTGTGAAATGGTTCGTAACTGTGCACTTAAATTTGTCTTATGTGCATCCTGCTTTCTTTTTCTGTGGAAAAGCAATTGCATCAGGACATTTTAAGTCATTTTTTACATTTTTTATTTAATATTTTATAAAGATGCATTGTACTTTCAACCCCTATAGTTATTCTTAGCTTCAACCATTTGTCTACCCACTTTCTTGAGTGCATATATTAAATGAATCTTGTGTTGGAATTGAGGGCCTGAGGCAGAGCATGTGAAGTGGCCTCGGTACGACATATTCATTTTTGACCAAATATGCCACTTTTTATTCTCAGGCACTTGATTAAACTCTTTATATTCACATCAATCTCCTATGAAGCACTGAAGGAATCAGCAAAATAACAAGCAAGGTGATTTGAAAGGTCTTTTCCTGCTTATAATTGAGGTAACATACCCCGGATCCAAAAAATCCAGTGCGCATTTTATAGTGTTCTAAGAATCTGGATCTTGGATTATTCTACAATCTTGCTTCATGATCTAGCATGTTGTCACCAAGAATATTCTATGGACTATAGTAGTAAATCAACAAAACCAACACTACTGCAAGAAACTAACATTCTCGGTATGAATCCAACCCTGAACTTGAACTAGTAATTAGTGAACACTCATGAAAAGTTTGTGATATAATAAGAGGGTTCATGGTTCATTGGATCATGAAGCCAAGGACAATTTCAGACAACTCAGGGATACATGCATGACGGATTGATGGTTGGTGGTGGTTTGCTTTCAATTGCTTAAATGAAGCTAACAAACACCCCCCCTAAGGTTGTTGATAATGTTTTGCTAAACTTCAGCAGTACTGGCCAACTGTTTTTATCTCTTGACTTTTTTTGTTCAAATCATAGAGCAAGCAAAACAGATCAAGGATAAGAGTTGAGTGTACTACATCAATGTGCTACTCCTACTTTGGTTTATATACCTTTTCATTTACTTTCTCTTCAAATACTCTGTTGCAAATAATGCACAAAAAAATAGAGACAAGAGACACGAATTTTTACTTGCAAAACCCGTACGAAAAAAACCACGGACACTCAAAGATAAATCACTATAATGAGGAGAGATTACAATAGAGTGATTGCTCTTCCTATGGGCTACTGGGTACATATATAATGTGAGGGGAAAAAAGTCCCACACGGAGAGGAAACCGAATCAGAGTCGGTTGCTACAGATTGACACTACGTCCGATACAACCTATGCATGCATCTATCATGCCACGTCTGGTATAAAGCGATAAAGTGTCCTACATAGATACGGTACAAATTTGAATCAACTCTTCTTTTCTTTCTTTATTCCTCGGTTTTCGTGCCTTTTATTGCTTTGCTTTGCACTGGCTGCACAGAACCAAGGATCTGCAATTGCCGTGCGCCACGCCTTGCTTCGGGAGTACACGCTGCACGACGAAGCCATTTCTTCTATCGCGCACCATTCCGTGCGCTGCTCCTTCCGTCAGTGCCGCGTGGACAATCGGAAGCGCGAGATCGCTGCTGCCGAAGGCTTTTTATTCCTTTGGCTTGGAATCTGGGCCGGAGACCAAGCGCTGGCTTCTTGAAGACGTGCGCGACTTGGAGACGAAGACGCGCTGCGCCGACTTACGAATTCAGCGACGACGGACAATCGCCTTGGGACGAGGGGTGACTCGATTCGGCGTGGACGACGACTTGGCTTCGGATCCGACGAAAAACACGTCAGAAAATTTTTTCTCGCGAATCTCCTGTGCTCTGATACCATTTGTTATAAATAATATATAGAAAAATAGAAACAAGAGACATAAATTTTTACATGAAAAACCCTTACAGAAAAAACCACAGACGCTCAAAAATAAATCACTATAATGAGGAAAGATTACAATAGAGTGCTTACTTTTCCTATAGGCTACTGGGGTACATATATAGTGTGAGGGAAAAGAGCCCCACACGGAGAGGAAACTGAATCAAAGTCGGTTGCTACAGATTGACACCACGTCTGATACAATCTGTATATGTACCTGCTAAACCACGTCTGGACATGAGACGATAAGCTATTCTATATGGACATGATACGAATTCGGATCAATTTTAGCATACTCTATAGGCACCATTGGCATACCATTAACTTTCGTTTGTCTCTTCTAATCATGTTTGTTTCAGAATTAACTGCATTGCACCTAGATACATTTGTTGCAGTGATACGACAAAAGCATTGAGCCACTCAAAGCACCTACAGAAGCAGGCCCTAGGTTTGACAATTAGAAGTCAAATTTCCTGTGATGATTTGAGTGAATGCATTGTGCAGCAAGACATGGTTGGCTTACAAAGTTTTTTGTTCTCAAGAAAGTGGAGCCTTTTTTGTCCATGGAGAAACTTTTGCATCTTATAGGCTGTCATCGCTTCGGCTTTAACTTCTGGCTTATTTTTTACTATTTATAAATTTGTTTTTTCCTGCACTTTTAGCTTTTTTGAGCTTTTTTGCCCGTTCTTTTTTTCCCGTATTCGTTTGCGTTGTCTGTGATGGGCTAATATATTTTTTATATTTTTTAATTTTTTTAAATTTAATTATGTTAAATAAGCCTCACATCACCATGTTTTTCACCGATTCTGATGATTTTCACCATAAGCCACCAAAAATAAGCCTAAATGATCACCACCGTAGACATGTCTTCTTCTTCCTCCTCCTCCAAGCCATTAATTTACTAGCACTAGTACTTTCTTACCCACAGGCAACAACTACTTTCCATGGGACCAAAAACTTCAGGTGCACTTTGTGAGCCACTGGCCATGATGATACTTGAAGAGAAAATTCATCAACATGGATCACGTAGATCACTCCCTTTTCCACTGCATCATACTCCACCAATTTTGTGCAGAGAATAATCATATATGACGATACACGAATGCAATTATTAGATCATATGGTTAGATCTAGGTTATTTTGGTGATGAATAATTGACAATAGTTAATATATGATGATGGATATTTAATAATATTGTTTATCGATGTTATACAAGGTGTGTTGGTGTGTGTGTGGACTGATGTTGGTCAAGTTGGACGAACTTGTGCCGAAAAAATATTCTTTGGTCTTTGCATGTGTAAGTTGAGCATGGAGGCGATCAGGATCGGTGATGAGAAGGACCGGGACTAGGATGGGGAGATCTGAGGTCTAGATGGTCGAGGATGTCATGCGAGATGGTCGGGCTCATGTTTGGGGCGCATGGAGATCAGAGACGGATGATACGTGTTGGAGCTACGAAGGTGCAGTTCAGAGGCTACGACACGTGGTAGATGATACGTGAAGAAGCTACGGAAGGTGTGGTTCTGGAGGCTTCAACACGTGACGCGTTAGAAAAGTTGAAATTTGTAAAACCCATGTTAGAAAAGGTTTCGGATCCCTTGAAAATTAGTGGGGTAAAAGTCTGGTTGAGATAAAAGATTTAGGCTGAGTTAGATGAGTTGTATTAGGGTTGAGAACGGACTCTTAGAATCCGTGTCCGGAGCGGCGGCTGGAGATCCGTTTTGATTGTGGCGTCGTTTCCGCGAGAGGCTTTGACGACGTGAGGATTTAATACCCGGTTAGCCCCGCCGAGAGAAGGTATGGTTTTGGGTAGATGCAAGCAGATGTGATTAGACAAAGGATTTTTGCATGTTTTGAGGCTGGACATCTCGTTGATTGCTACTTGTAGTCAAAAATCTTTTCCACTTGTCTTTTTTTTTCTTCCACGCTAAGAGATGATGCTTTTTGCTTGCATGTACGATTGTGACCGGGCGAGACTTGTGATATCCGTAGGTGATTAGGCTTCACTGGTTTTGTGATCTGTGACCATCAACGCAATTTGTCTTTTTATCTCTTTTTGTTTTGTTTTACAGTCTTGGTAGACAGGTTGAAAATTCAAGAGACAGTAAATTTTGAAAAAAGTTTTCGCTATGCGCTGTAATCATTTACCTCTCTGATTGCTATCAACGATCCTACATCAATATTTTGAATAATGGAGAGAAACTATCGACTGCAAATCTAGAGTGTGATGGCCTTTTGTTTCCTTTATATTCCCTTTGCTTCATTTCTAGTGGTCCTATACTGAAAGTGGGATTGTTTTTCTGTGGAGGAGATTGTCTCTTGTCCTGCTGAGTCTAAACAGTATTTGATTCCATGCATACGTGACCACCACAAATGCAATTTGCGGAAAACACTTATTGATCTTATCATCGAAATTCCTATATATCTGCAGCTTGCAGCCATGTGGCAAACCCCAGCTTGCATGGGCTCACAGAATCCAACAGGAAGAATCGATTGTAGCTGTCTAAAATCATGCTAAATTGGACTAATTTCTGCTGCTTTGATGGAATGTTTTATCCATTAGCCAGTCAGTACGAGTACAATCACGTGTTGCCATTCTATATCTTTACCGCTGCTTCACAGTAACCTACAGTGGTGGACCCACCTATGGGTCAAGGGAGGCTGAAGCCCATGCACCCTACCTCCGGCCGAAGAGTAGATACCCCTTAGCCCCCTAGCTCCAGCTGGAGGCATCATGCTTGCCTGAGACTTAGTCATCGGTCACTCGGTGTCTCGATCGGCATTCGGCAAGATTGCAAGAAGAAGAACGGAAGACTTGGGCTTACAGTTGATCAGTTGGAGTCTTACCTGAATCCATGCTGGGGCTGCCCAAGTGGCCAACCATGCAACACAAAACACAGTACACACCGGCAAGCAAAGCCCACCACCAAATATCGAAGCCTACTTCCCACATGTGGCAAACCAAATGAGCCAATTCGGCTTCTGTGTGGCAAAACAAACGAGCCATATCAAAATCGAATTGATTCTGTGTGCCTTCTGGGCGGCGGCGGGCGGCTGAAGCAGGTGCCGCGGTGAGAACGTCAACCGACAGCCGGTGGGAGTGGGGCGCTGAGGCCGACCAGGCGCATAGGCAGCGCCAGATCTGGAGAGCTCCACCATGTCGGCCGCGTAGGAGAGGGGATCAGCCGTCAGCAATTCTGCAGGCCTACGGCTGTGCCTGTGAGGGGCTAAGGGATGTTGTCTCACGCCCTCACCTCTGTCAGCTATCGAGCGCTGGCCAGTTGCCTAACGGCGTGAGGAAGGGAGGGAGGACTAAGGGAGGGGTCGGACGTTGGAGACTTGGAGGGAAAGACCGGAGCCTGAAGGGAGGCCGGTCTGTCGAACTGCCGCCCGTCGAAGGGATCAAGCGAGTTAGGGAGGGAGGGATTCTGGGATTGAGATTTGAGAGCCATTTGATTTGAGGAGCTAGCCTGCAGACACTTACGTGTGAGACTCTGAGGAAGGAGAGGAGCTCAAGTACTTAAGGAAGGAATCTAGTGGGGGGAGTGGTCTTCTAAAGTTAGGCACCACTTCCGCACAACACTTGGGCGTGGGCCACTAGGCGGCTGTCAGCTCACTGCTCGCAAAGATAACAAAAGATGATCAGAGGCACCGACATCCGGCCGTAAGGTATAAAACACAAATGTAATTTGTAATTTGCGCAAAAGATAAAACACCGGTGTCAACTCGCTGCTCACATTTTTATTATGTCTCGATTCAGTTATGTATAATTTTAGATTGCAAAATTTCATTCGTTCATCTTTTGTTAGTAATGTCTTACTAATTTCCCTTAAAATTTGATTCTAAATCCGTCACGGGTAATCTGAACTTATAGAGCCTGAACAAACCAGTAGCTGGCATCTAGTTTGCTGCCTCACATGACCAAATATTCTATAGATCGTGGAAAGCGAGTGCCCTTTCCTTCTCAGCAGGGAAAGCCGTGTGATCTTTGCCATGCAAACTCTCAAATCTTTATTCTTCTTTTCCTGTGCTCACTTTCTCTCTTTCTTCCTTCACATCCACCCTATCCATGGTGGCTAAAGTAAGCCTCTCCCGTGAGAGACAGCAAAGCCCCGTGGGAGGGAGGTGCCGCCAAATCAAGGGCTCACATGAGCGCCAAAGGGCAGGCCTGATGGACTCGTACGCGATGACGGGATTGATAGTTCTATAATCAAGATAGGGCAGTGATAAATATCATTCGGATGTTTTCTTTTTAAATATCATCTAAATTTGTGACTATCAGACTAGAGATTCAATGGTCTCCCCCACCACCTCTAAAAAAAATCTCCCCCTTCTCCAAAAAAATCTCCTTCCTCAAAAAAAAGAAGCCGTTGGATCTCTAATCCAACGATATCAGATTTGGATGATTGTTAATAAGAAAATATCCGGATGATACCTAGACACACCCATCAAGATATGGGGTATTGTATCTGTAATTCTGCATATGTGTGGCAACACAGATGCAAAATTGCAGACACGCATGCATGCATGCATGCATGCATGCATGCACCAAGCATCCTTCGGTCAGTCGCGCGCGCTCCTTGGCATCGAGTGGATGCTTCAGTGCTTCATGATTCCATCTGTGTCCGGAACGGTGCTGACTTGACAGACTTTGATCGCCTTGCCATGATTCCATCTGTCTGGATGAACTTATGTTGCATCTGAATTGGTGGAGTACGTCCGAGCTGTGAATCTTGTGGAGATGGTCTCTCTCCTTTTTTTTTCGTGATCTTGCGTGCGCAGATTAATTTTGTACTTATTGTTACTGTTTTTAAGACAAAAATGGCCGAAAGGGCCGTTTGCTCTCGATTAATTTCAACGGTAAAGTACAATCACCCGGAGAGTTACAAAAGGGATCCTAAGAAGATAGCAAATTACAGAAGAGTCTCTGAAGCATGGAAATAAGGACAAAACAGAAACTTAAAGTTACATTCAACTCCTTTTACATTCAACTCCTTGAGGTGTTCCTGGCGCTATTCTTGGCGATACTGAGGATGGAAGAGAGGAATCCGTCGCCAACATGGTGACTCCTCGAGATGGATGTCCACATTGGCCACGGCTCTGCCACCTTCTATGCATTTGCCGGCGGTTGTGGGCCGCGGAAGGAGTAAGGGGACCTCCTTGAAACAGAGGACCTCCTTAACACACCCAAGTGCCAACGGGATCAAAAATTATTTGGATCCTCTGTAGCACTCAAATAATAATAATAATAATAAAATCTTAATCAAGGTATGGCTTTAAATGAAAAGTCCCTCCCTCTATTCTTTTCCCTTGCGCAACCTTTTCTCAGATCCATGTCCTTTTCCCATCTCCTATTTTTCCTCATCTCTCTCTCTCTTCTTGTGCGCACGTCAACTGCAACGGTGGCGGCAAGGTGCCGTGCACGCACGTGCGGTCGTGGCGCGAGGCGGTGGCCCGATGGCGCAGCTCACGCGGCTGTGGTAAGCGGCCGGCGGCGCAAGGAGGCGGGGCGGCGGCGGTGCATGGTCGTGGCGGGCGGCCGAGGCGGCGCGCGGTGGGCGGTGGGCGGTGTTGGTGGCGACGCGTGGCCATGGCGACAGCAACACCATGCTGAGAAGAAGATGGTGAGGAAGCTCTGGAAGCCTTAACTAACGCGTCTTCACTGATCTTCATCTCCTATTACCATCCGTTGCACGACGTTGGTGGTGGTGGGGAAGGCCGTCACCAGCAGCAATGGACGGCGAAATGAAAGCAAGGCAACCAGAGATATGTACAAGAAGTAAAGGAACTAGATAGCATCTAATACAACGGGATGTGACCCCCTCTCGCTCGTCGTCACTGAGCCGCCGACAGAGGCCAATGGGGGAGGGGACCAGATCTAACCGGGAAAGTGAAGAAACTTTTTCTTGGGGAGAAGGAGGGGCTTATTTGTAGCACCCTAAAAAAATCTAACCGATATCTCTCTCCTATCTCTAATATAATCGATCTCTCTCTCTCCCCCGATGTCCTCTCTTTCCTCCCTCCATCTAATCTATTCCGTTTTACTCTCTCTCTCTCACGTCTCTATTATTTCTCCGCGAGCGACGACTCGCCGGAGGCGGTGGCACGGCTCGCCGTGGGCGGCGGCGTGGTTTAGCCCAGTGGCGCGGGCGGCGACGCCGCAAAAGCACACGGCCGGCGCGCTCGAGCACAACCAGTCGGTCGGTCGATGCGGGCGGAGTGGCGCCGGAGACGCGGGCGGCCGACACGGCAAGGCCGAAGACCGGTGCGGTGGCCGGAGCGCAGCCCGCAGTCGGCGCGATGTGGGCGGAGCGGCGCACGGGTGATGCAGGTCGAGAGACGCACGAATGGCTTACTTGTCCTTTTCTCACTATGTTGCGACCGTTGTTGGGTAATTGCTGAGATTTTCAAATCTCACATCTGCTCTTTTCATTCTCAGGTAAAAGGCCAGTGGAGTGATATCATCATGCATAGGTGAGAGCACTCGAGTTTTCAGCACCGTAGCTTGCCACTATGTGTTGTTTTATTTGTTCTTTATTTAGTTAGAAGTGGACCGGTCCCATGTTTCAAATATTTATTTCAGCTTCTGTTGGTTCTCTATTAAAGTAGTTTTAAAGTTTATTTACTCGTAATTTCTATTATTGTTTTTATTATTTATTCTTCACTTTGACGATGACGTTCTATAATACTATCTTATATCGGTATATGGGTGCTACATTATTACTATTATATCGTCATCTATTTCTCTCCTTGTAGATAAATCAATCTTTGTGAATGGTGATGTGGTTGGCGTCAAAGGCGGTTAGGCACAAGTCTTGTGACTGCCAAATTTGCATTGATATTGCTCAGTACAAACATAGTAGTAGATGGGGAATTCAATTCGGATGGACTAATTAAGCTAGGTATAAATCAGAGCAAGTTAAGTTTTGAAGCAAAGCCCTAGTACAAGGATCTTTCGAGCGTTGTCTTGCTATTTTTAATACACTACACTTCTACAGCATTGAAGCAAAAGGATCGGCTGGCTCTCGGTTTCTCACGACTTTCCGAGCGACCGTAAGTCAGTCGCTTCGTCGTCACGTCTTGAAGTATTGATAGCTGATCACTCTTGATGTGCCAACACATTACGTTGAGAGCTCACATGCACGGCCGAAGTACCTAGCCCCCTTAAATTTTGTCCTACACAATAACCCTCGGTGCTCATCATTTCACAGTAAACTTTACTAAATGTTTGTGGATTTGTTTGGAACACACGATTTTATTCTATATTTCAATAGGAATCATACTGTTTCTACGAGATTCCGTTGTAATTTTGATGTTTCAAAAAGCCTTTAGGCGGAACGAAGATCCATGCTCAACCGGCGAGACGGGGGATGGGGAGAAAGCTCAAAGCAACCTAGCAACGTACTTTCGAACCGTCGCGTATTCTCTCATTTTACGAAGCAAAGTCACCCTCCATCAAGCGATCAATGGCCTAGCATTTTTTGATTTCTAGTTTTTAGTTTTTTTAGTTTTCTAGTTTTTTCTTTTTTTTATATTTTTATATTATCTGTGTTAAAATAACCTATTTTTTAACACAGATAATATAAAGAAATATAAAACAAAGATAAAAACTAGAAAAAGATAAAAATGAAAAAACTAAAAACTAAAAACTAGAAATCAAAAAATGCTAGAGTAATCTGAGCCGTTGATCACCAGATAGAGGGACTTTACGAAGCAAAGTCACGCCGTAAAGTCAGAGAATCCCGTTCGCTTTCGAACCACTTAGGTTTCCTTTTACCGCGATCCAGAGCGTTGATCGCTGATCGAGCGGCTCACAAAACGTACAGTGTTAGCACCGCAGCAACCCCTTGGAACTTTATTCGCACGCGTAGCATTGATTTTGGGCATGTCACGCGGTCCTAGTTCGTAGCCTGGCCAGGCCAAGCCAAGTGCCACTGTTCCATTCCCTCGTCCTGCGCTTCTTCTCCGCCCCAAAGCTCGCCAATCCGCAGGGCTTCTGCGTCCTCACCTCACCTCACTCACACTGGCGCATTTCCCCAGGGACCGAGCGCATCAACAGTCGCGCTCGTGCTGCGCCCCGGTGGTGGGTCACCGCCCGCGGCTGGGGACCCCACCGGCCCCGCCTCCGCCTCCATTAACTACCTTGAAGTGAGGTGAAGCCACGCAGCTAGCTACCCATCAATCTCCGGTTCACTGTTCAGCACCTTGCAGTTACAGTTATCACAGATTCACAGTCCCTCGCAGTTCCCGTACTTATAGCTCCACCGCCTCTGCTTCTGCTTCCTTTCTTGCGTGTTCAATGCAAGGGCAAGAATTCATGATGTGCTAAGTGTGTGAGCCCGTCGGAAGAATGGGAGAGGCAGGGCAGGAAGCGGCGGCGGCGGCGGGGAGCCAAGAAGCAGAGCAAGATGAGCAGGGGAGTCTCGCGGCGGCGCTGGAGGCCATTGCTTCTTTGGTCTCTGCTTCCTTGGCCACTTCCCTCTTTCCGCTCAAGTGGCAGCTCATCAGGGACAGGCTCAACCGGCTCCACGCCGGCCTTGCCGACATCACCGTCACCGCGGCCTCTGACGATGGGAAGAGGTACGAGGTGTTGGCCGACGTACTGCGGGGTGTCACGGAGACCGCCGGAGACGCGCGGAAGCTGGTGCCGCGGAGCCAGGGGAGGCACTATGGAGGCGGGAAGCTGCGGCTGCGCAGCGACCTAGACGTCGTGACCGCAACGCTCGACGCTCACGTGGCGCGGCTGGATGAGATATACGCGTCGGGCGCGCTGACGCGCTCGCGGGCGCTCGTGGTGCCGCGGCCCGGCGCCGACGCCAGCCGCGAGGACGTGCGGTTCTACGTGCGTGACCTCTTCGCCAGGCTCAGGGTGGGCGGTGCGGAGATACGGAGGGAGGCCGCGGCCGCGCTCAACGAGGTGCTGCACGACGACGAGAAGTGCGTAAGGGTCGTCGTGTACGACGTTGCGGACGGCATTGGCGTTCTTGTCTGGTTGCTCGAGTGCCCAGATGCTTGTGTGCAAGAAGAGGCCCTGGAGGCCGTCTCGGTGATCGCGGGGCTTGACGCTTACAGAGGCGACCTGGTCGTCGGGGGCGTCATCGCTCCGGTGCTCCGGGTTCTTGACACGGGCGCCGGCCCGGCGGCGAAGGAGCGGGCGGCGTGGGTGCTCTGCAAGCTCACTGAGAACTCGGACAACGCCTGGGCCGTTGCCGCGCACGGCGGCGTCACGGCATTGCTCAACTTCTGCATCGACCACCGTGCCAGCGGCGGCGAGCTCGTGTGCGCGGCGTGCCAGGTGCTGAGGAGTCTCGTGGGCGTCGATGAGATCAGGAAATACATGGTCGCCGACGCCGGGGCGGTGCCGGTGCTCGTGTCGCTCTCGCAGAGCGCGGCGGACGAGGCGGCGCAAATCCAGGCGATCGAGCTCCTAGCCGCCATCGCCTCCGGCGACAGCTCCGTTAGGGAGGTCGTGCTCCAAGAAGGCGCCGTCGAGTCCCTCGTTCGCGTTCTCGACCCGGGTTCCCCGCGCTCCTCAAAGGCGCGGGAGGTCACGTTCCGCGCCATCGACACTCTCTGCTTCTCGTCACCGGGCTCGACCGACCGGCTCATCGGCGCCGGCTTCCTCAACCGCGTCCTCTTCTTCCTCCGCAACGGCGACAGCACGCTGCAGCACTGGGCTCTCAAGGCCGCGCACTGCCTGTGCCATGTGTCGGAGGAGACCAAGAAAGCGATGGGCGACGCCGGGTTCATGCCGGAGCTGGTGAGTATCCTCCAGGCGGCCAAATCCCTTGAGGCGCGAGAGATGGCGGCGGAGGCGCTCTGCGCCATGGTGTCCGTGCACCGCAACCGTAAGCGCTTCGTCCAGGAAGACCGCAACGTGGCGCTGATACTGCAGCTGCTGAGCCCCGACGAGGAGAAACCCTCGCCGGTGAAGCGGTTCTTGCTGTCGACGCTGATGCACCTGACCGAAAGCGCCTCCGGCCGGAGGAAGATCATGTCCTCGGAGCATGTCAGGTAGTAACAATCTTCATTCCATGTCAGTTTCTCAGTAAATTTCTCAACTTACGAAGACATGGAGAATAATGCTCTTGAAACTTGTTTGAAATGTCAGGAATCTCGAGAAGCTTGCAGAGACCAACGTCACAGCCGCCAAGAAGATTGTGAAGAGGATCGGCGGGAGCAAGCTAAGGAGCATTTTCCATGGCATTTGGAACCTGTAAAGCTGAGGACAAGCACTAGTTCTTGATTGCCAATCCACTCCACTGTTTGTATGGTTAGCTAACACATATGTTCGCTTCATCTTTTGTTACTGTGAATGAACGAACGAACCACGCTCCAATGTATTCTACTACTCAGTGACCTGTCACTCCCGAGAGAACTCAACCCCACACCCACTCTGTATATTGCCCATTTGTGTCAAATAAAAGTATAAAGCCATTCAAGTACGTGTGTCACCCTGGTTTATGTTGGCTTATGCGTGTGTGTGCATATGAATCTCTAGGTTAGTCCCACCTTACGAGTTTAACTTAAGAAGCACTTACATATAAGTCTAGGAGTTCCGATGGTAGCACCTCAGGTTAACCGTTTTATGCGAAGCGAGGACGAAAGCGCAAACGGGTTGCTACGTGTGCGTAGTCTATCCAGAATACGGTTAGGTCTAAGCCGATTTGAACCTAGTACGTTACAGTCACTTCACACAGCGAGTGCATCAGCATCACACACATTCCCTATGTAACTGTGTCTATGTTTTACATTATTCCCTGTGACATGAATGAGGAGGGCGGCGTGGGTCATGGATGATGGAAACACTGCTTTGCAGAATGGCAAATCGATCTGAGGTGTGTTGAGCCTGCACAGCTGCATGGTAGGGTCGCCTCGGCGTTATGATCTCTTCAGTACCACTAGGTACAGTGCAGAGAGCGAGCCCGGTACGTGCCTGGCCGACGTACCGGTGCCGTCGTGCCGATGAGTTATGACGGGCTCTGGTGATCGCAATAACTTGGCCGCCTTCTTTCTTCTTTGCCCCTATCCATGTGGACACTTACTGCAAGCAAAGCTGTGCATCGATCGGCATCCAGTCTTCTTCCTCTGACTCGCTCCATTGCTAGGCTTCTGAGTTCCGACTGCAGCATGTAACTGTGTGTCTCTGGACCTTGTGTGCTGCGTGCAGTCTTGCTTGCAGATGTTCTGAAGATGTACTCTGGTCAAAGGAGGGCACAGAATGTACGTACATTCTGTGCCTCATCTTGAAGATACCGTAATATCGATGTACAAGCACGGTCGGTTGTTTAGCGTGTTACTTTATGTTGTAGACGTACTTGGATCTGCTGGGAAATGACAGAAAAGTGATGCAGTGAAACCAGTGAGGTGTTCCCTTTCCATGACAGGATCTGATGCTCGTGCAGGTCCGGCTTCTTTGTGCTGTTCATACCTCGCTGTCGGGACAGACTGACTGAAGTAGACACACTAACCACATCATTAGCACGATCGCTGCATTTCTTGCTCAATGTCCCCCTCCAAACCGAACAAGTCAACTAAACTCAGTTGTGACTTAGACCAATGGGTCTTTAACAGATAAGTTTCAGGACAGATGGGCAATGCATCAGGAAACACGGCATCGTTTAATTAACCAAGACTGATTTTTTTTGCCCTTCTGTCCCCGGGCTTGTTTGTTCCTTGATTTGTTTCTTTTTATGCAGCCATCACAAAGCGAGCTGCCTTTCATGCAACCATCACTAGGCAATAAACATACAGGTTAGTGCTTCTATACCAATCCCTCTCTTAGGCTTCCGATGACAACCTTGCCTTCCATTGCTCCGTCAGCTGCGTTGTGGCATTGGCCCTGACGATAAGCAAGATGTCTCCAAGGCAGTTGTGGGGCGCATTTCTGCAGAAAGCAAAAGGAAAATGTTCAGAATGTCACTAACCGTAAAAGACAATCTGGAAGACCGTGAGATGATTGTTGAGTTAGGTTGTCTACCTCATTTACGGATTGTTTACTGGACTGTTGTTTTCTTCCCCTTTTTTTCTTCTGTGGAGTTGACCACCTCTAGAGAAACTGAACACTACCATAGAACAAAGTCGAGCGTTTTAGGGGCAATTCAAACTCGATTCGAATTTTAAATAAGTTAAATTCGAACTTGATCTCGAACTCATGAGCTTCACCGAGCCGAACTCGAATGATTCACGATCCTCGTTTCGAATGATACAACAAGGTGTTTGTAGTCCAAAGGTTAGGATAATTGCTTTCCAAGCGAATGACCCGTGTTCGACCCCGGCAAATGCTTTTTTTGTTGGGCCGACCTAGACCACAAAAAAAAGTTCAAGGCTCGTGAACTACTCAAGTTTACTTCGTTCTAGGCTCAATTTAAGCCCGGCTCGAACTTTAAACAAGCCGAATTCGAACTTGATCTTGAGCTCATGAACTTCACCGAACCGAGCTCAAATCGTTCACGAGCCCATGTTTCGAGCTTAAATAGTGATACACATTAACTCTTATCGAAGTCGAGCTTTTCTTGTTTTTTGAAAATGGGTGTATGTTTGAATTATTTTGACTGTTATCGAGTTTACTCCAGCTGAGTCTAAGCTCGAACTTTTCTTATTATTGAAAATTAGTGTATAATAAATTATTTTAATTGTTATCAAGCTTTAACGAGCCAAGCTCGATCCTAGATTCAGACTTGGATCTCAACTCGAGTTCGGCTCGAGTTTTTGGGTTTGTTCTTTTCCTCTGAAGCTGTTGGTTTTTGGCTTTTACTACAGTACCCAACTTTCAAACGGAGTATTTTTTCAAGACGGGGTCTACAAGTTAAACGATGTATACATTAAAAGCTTAACATATATACCAGCCAAAATCGTAAGTGAGTATCTGTCTCTCCGTAATCTGTACCATAAACAGTCAAATTTTAAAATTTTCAGCCAAAGGCTATAAGCCGCAGCCGCACCTAAACAGACCCTCTACCGAGTTCGAGTCTGAAAGGCCAAGCTCGCTTGAGCTCAACTGATTTATAGCCCTAGCTGACTGACGCCCGCGCGGTGCCCTGCTGCCCCCGCCGATAAACTGTTGCCGCCGTCGCCCCGAACGGCTCTCCTCGTGTTTTTTTTTTACGCCCGCCGCGAGTGCCGTCACGGTGCAAACGCTCCGCGGCTCTCCCGGGCGCCGGCTGAACGCTGTTTCCACTTAGCCTCGTACGGGCATGGTCAGAGCCTAGGAGGATCCACTTAGCCTCGGCCTCTTCTCATTCAGCTGTACAAGGAACCCATTGAGTAACTAGAGTGGCTGGGCTGCATGAAGTAAAGTACACGTCTGAGCCTTCAAACTAATTGAGCAAAGTAATGCACAGCACAGCTGCAAAAATCTCAGCTCCTCGCCTACCTTAGTTTCAAGCGCGGCTCATCCCCGGATAGTCCAGACGAGATCTGAACCTGAGCGTTTCGCTTCCTCACGGCAGACAATCCAGACCCGAATTCGTGGCACTTGTCATTCTGCTTAATTTGTTTCGTACATCTTCCATGTCCCACACAACCTGCAATGTATGTGCGAGATTTACAAGTGACCTAACCTGATTTTCAGAACCACTCGAAGACCACCAACGACTGATTGAAATCACTCTCCCCTAGAAACGGCGACAACTGACCAGCCACTACAGCACTAAGCAGGGAAGGAAGCATTCTTTGTGGCCTCGGTTTCTTATTTCTCTTTACAAATGTACGTCAGTATCGTAACCAAAAGAGAATTGCAGGCCGGATTAATTCTACACTCTACATGATCACGACAGCATTAAGAAACACTTGGGGGAGAACCCAACCACAGAATGTACATAGCCAACAAGCTCAGCTCTGCTAAGAACGACGAAATGTTCACTCGAGTGCCCCGTTTTGCGCTTGTCAGTCCCACCAGCTAACGATGAGGTATATTCTTCTTGTCTGTAGATAGCCTTTTTCACCTTGCTACACCGCCTGAGCTTACTGGCCGGGGTCACCCTCACCGATGCGATCAGAATGGAATCTGCTTGACTGGTATGTTGTCTTTGGCCAGCCACTGCGCGCGCGCGCGCGATGATTCCGGTTGGATTTTTTGGAGCGACGTGCGTGGCAGAGATGTATGTGCACGCGATGATATGCTCTCTTACAGTGAATATCCGTGGCTGGAAGCAGCCAGCTTTTTAGCTATGCTTGAATATGGCAGCAGTAAAACGACAGTTTTAACAGTTGATCTAAGTGCAGTAAAATGACAGTTTTAACAGTTGATCTAAGTGCCTGTTGGACCTACAGATGAAATGTGGATGAAGTCCTCTTGACTTGGATTCCCCTGCTGAAGGAAGAAAATCGCACTGTCAGGTAGATCTAGTCTTATTTCTGCACCCAGCGAAAATTGACTGATAGGAGTTTAATTACGAGGTGAAGTTAACTGATCGGAATTGAGTAAACACTTCTCAATATATTGGTACTTGGTCTCATTGACAGGAGATATCCACGGCTAACAAATTGAACATAATCTCTGTACTCTCTGAGGCTCTGACTGACTATGGCCGTTTACCACAAACTACAGCATGTACGTTTGACCACAAAACGCGTCCAGAACAATAGCGGCGGAATCAGGAAATTGACTCTTCATTGTGATCGACTATATTATATGCAAGCGATGATTTTCAACAGAAAAAAAATGAGATCAAGGAAAGTTGGATATTGATGTAACTCTATAAATATGATTTTCAATAGAAAAAAGAGCAGCATACAATTGAGAATGGTAGAAACTATTTTTTTTTATTTTCCATGGGTTGCATTGGCTAGAAATTGACCTACTTTGCACTAACGTGCAAAAAATATATTAGAGTTGCTTCTTATTCTTATAAATATGCAGGTAGAAAACCAAGAAAACAATGCTCTATAACAATAAGGACTGACCATACATAAACTCCATTGTGCAGATAAATATCTACATGAAGATTGAGTAAAAGAAATTGCAAAGCTAACCTAAAAAGGTGTTGGAAAATGAGCTGCAGGGTAGAAGCACAGAGCTTGTGCAAATTTGGAACGGATAGTTTGGATGTAGATAGAATATTCCCGCCCAAAAGAAATTTCATATCAAAATGACATAATAATAGTCTACAATAGTGGAAAACAAAGAGGTAAAGACTAACAATGAAACTCCAAAAGAGGGGCAACCAAAAAAATAAAAAATAAATTCTCGGAAGGATGTACTAAACTAAAATAAAATGCTCAAACTGCATTAGAGAAGTAAAAGTATACCGTGATCACATACCAAACAATCTGAGCTTACCATCACCGTACTTGGCGTGTTCTAGAGATAGAATTAGAATCTGGATAAAGCATCAGTACATCAGTTCTACAGTGCAATATAAGTGGTAAAAGACCATCATCTACCATTTTAACCCCAAAATTTCCAAGACAAAACTTCATATGAAGTATATCCTATCTGATTAAAATGAACATGGATCAAGTATAGAGATAGGCAAGAATTGAATAACCAGCATAAAGTATGCAGCTGCAAATCTGCAACAAGGAAATAAGGTATGCACTTGTTTAACAACAGAACACTGTAGAATTTTTAGAAACAAAAGTCGTACATAGCCCTAGACTCCATTATTGCATTATCAAGTCCTAAATAACATAAGGACTAAATTCTTACTTAATCGCCCAAGCAAAAAAATTGAGCCTTGTGTTGAATTGATCTCTAGGCTAACTGCCTCCGAGATTTTAGGGAGACCCAGTCTCCACTCCCACCTTAATCGGAGGCGGTTACCAACTATTTTTGGTTAGCTGTCCCGGTCACCCAGCGTTATATATATGAGAGGGGTTTTCAGCACGGTTAACTACGTGAGTTGTTTTACACCCTCTACGATCCCTATCAAGCCCGATTGCTAACGGGCGCTGTGGTGAACGAAGGCCGAACCTTAGATCATCTTGAACCCAATTCGGATCTAAATTTTAAAGGCTCGGTTTATTTCTTATGGATTACCTTAGAAATTAGAAGGAGAGGAATATTTGTTTTCAGCAATATAATCTTGAAGTTCTCACCGAACCCAAACCCAAATTAGACCTTAGATCGGCGGCGACGAAAACAAAAAAAAATTTGATCGGCGGCGAGGATCTTACCGAGTTTTTTCGGGCGCCGCTCGGCACCGGCGCCACCACCTCATGCCGTCGCCGATGCCGCTCTCCGGGTCGCCGCCACGCTGCTCATTGCGCACCGCCGCCGCCCGAGGGTGCGCCGCCGTCTCTTCGGTGCCGCCGCACCGCCGCCCATCGTGCGTCGCCGGGTGGCGCTTGCGCCGCCTGCGCCGCCGCTCGGGACTCGCGCCGCGAGCACCGCCGCCGCCGCCGTAAGCGCCAGCCACCACGCTGCCGCCGCCGAGGGCACGCGCCGCACCGATTAGGCCACCTCCGCGTGGATGCGCCGCCACGGCCGCCGCCTTGTCTCGCACGGACGCAAGCACGCGCCTCGTCGCCCCCACCACCGCCGCCGCGCCACACCCGCCATGGCGCCGCCGTCGCCGCCCGTTTCGCCGCCGCCGCCGATCCGATTTTTGGGGCCCGGTTGATGCGACTAGGGTTAGGGTTTTCGGGGCTAAATCCCTGCCGACCGCGCTTTGCGACCGTCCGATTCAATCCGGCGCTCGCGATTGTTCGGGCCGTTGCGCTCATGGGCCGATCGCGTTTGCCAACCGTCGGATCGAGATCCGACGGCTCACGAGAGCTCGCTTTTTGGGCCGTTTTGGTCGGCTGCCCCGCGCGCTGCTTGGTGGGCCGAGCCGATAGCTGGGCCCCACACGCGATGAGATGGGCAGCGGGCGGGATTTCTTTCCCGTGCGCGTTTTTGGGCCGCGAGCTCTTTTCCGGCCCAAAATTTTCTTTTAGGGGCCGATTGTTGACCCGTCTTTCCCTTTTGTGGCCGTTTTTTAGCCTAAAATTTTCTTTTGGGGCCTTTTTTCAACAGAAATTTTATATTTTAATTTTCAGTGCATTTATTTTGTTTTAGTTTATTATTATGCACTGTTTAATTAATTTTTTCAAAGGCCCAAATTATGATGAATAATTACGTTGTTGTTATGAATAATCTCAATTTTAAATTGAGCCAACGAGATATTTTAATTTTGAGAATTTATGCTTAGTTTTTGGCATTATGTATACATATGGTTATATTCTAACCAACGTTGTTTATAATCATATGTCGCCAATTAGATATTTTAATTTAAAGTTTTTATGATTAAATTTTGGCATTATGTATGCATATGGTTATATTCTGACCAACGTTGTTTATAATCATATGTCGCCATCGAGATATTTAATTTTTAAGATTTCAAGTTTAATTTTGACATTATGTATTCATATGATTATATTCTGACCAACGTTGTTTATAATCATATGTTGCCATATAAAATTAAGTTCTTTTCATTTTCTGCCCAACGGTGATATGAATTTGAACTGTAATTTTATGCATGTTATTAATCAGACCAACGTAGGGTTAATTACATGCAATATATATATATATATATATATATATATATATATATATATATATATATATATATATATATATATATATATTTATAATGATTCTATTTTTGTCCTGTATTTTTTAAATTCAGCACTTAATGCTTCAAACGTTGCCGCCACCATTAATAACATTGAGCAGCTCACGGGGAGCAATTTTTCCTCGTGGAGAGAATGAATTTATGTTGTCCTTGGTGTTCTGGACCTTGACTATGCCTTAAGGGTAGACGTTCCAGTTCCCCCCACCGAAGGTGAGGAGAATTTTGCTGATAAAAAAAATTATGAGGCTAATGCTGAAAAATGGGAACGGTCTAACCGATTATCACTTATGATTATGAAGACCTCTATTTCAATCATGATTAGGGGAGCAATCCCCAATTCTGAAAATGCTAAGGAGTACATGGCTTCAATTGAGGAGAAATTCAAAGGCTCCACTAAAGTTTATGCTAGTGCCTTAATTCAGAGGCTCTTAACTTTTAAATATGATGGGTCCGGCAGTATAAGAGAGCATATCATGATGATGATTGATATAGCAGAAAAAAAAACTCAAGAGCATGGACATGGCAATTTCAGATGGTTTTCTAGTTCATTTCATTATGACATCGCTTCCTTCTGAGTACACAGCTTTTAAAATTAACTACAATACTCAGAAAGAAAAATGGAGCATGAACGATTTGTTCGCCATGTGTGTCCAGGAGGAAGAGAGAATAAGAACAGAAAAGAAGGACTTCGCTTTTAATGTTGGTGGCTCTCATAAAAGGAGATTCCAATGGGACTTCAAATCCAAGAAGAAGCTGCAATTCTCCCCTAACTCAGTTGAATCGGGGCCTAAAGTGCACTATGCACCAAATCCTCATGTTGCTTCCGCTGCGACATCTAAAGGGGGGAATGCCACTTCTGCAAGCAGCTAGGGCATTTTCAGAAAGACTGTGTAAGTTTTCTTAAGTGGCTCGCCAAAAGGGGGATTCCTTACCGCGAAAACACTAAGAAAAGGGGAGTGAAATCTTAGAGTCACGGATGGAAAGGAAGCTCAGTTGATTCACGTCTTCAACCTTCATCTCAAAAATGTAGTTTTATTTCTTCCATCAGGAGGAATTTGTTTTCAGTTTCTTTATTGGACGATGAATGTTTTAATGTATTTCTGGAGACAATAAATGTATTAAATTTAATGATGATGGTCTTGCTTTTAAACAAGAAAAGCTCTATATGCTTTCTCTTAACTATTTTCCTGTATCTTTAGATTAATGATGAGACTTCTTCGAAACTGTGGCACTGTCGTTTAGGCCACATTTCGAGGGGGAGAATGTAGCGTCTCATTAAAGAAGAAATTCTCCACCTTTTAGATTTCTCTGACTCAGACCACTGCATTGATTGCATTAAAGGAAAATACGTAAAACAAATAAATGATATTTGCGGTCCTGCATTACAGGATCATCACATTCACTGATGTTTTCTCCCGTTATGGTTATATTTTCCCCATTAAAGATTGCTTTGAATCACTCGACAAATTCAAGATATTTAAGGCTGAAGTTGAAAATCAACACAACCTAAGAATTAAAATTGGAGGATGAACTAAAGTCTGTAAGCACTAATGATGTATGAGACTTCGTAGAAATTCCTGACGGAGTCAAAACAGTAGGCTGTAATGGGTCTACACCTTGCACTACTCCCCTAGTTAGCTCACAACAATTTTCGACCAAAACAACCTTAAAAAGGGAAGTAACTCAAACAGAACAAAGTAAAAACTGGGCAAAGAGATTAGGAATCTACCCTTAGAAAGGAAAATCTTACACTGATTTTAATGAAAGCATCAAAATGTGGTGAAGTGTGAACTGCAAACAAAAGGGCATGTCTAACATGACAATGAATATCCAAGAAAAGGAAATATATCTTACCTCAAATTTCTAAAAACAAATTATCATATAAAGCATACCCTATCTACTTAGAATGAACACGGACCGCATAGAGATAGACAATAGTTGAATAAATTACTGGAAGCATGCAGTTGCAAACCTACAGTAAGGGTTGGTTTTGTGGAAGCTTGTGACTTCCACAGCTGCAGCCTAATTCTAAGCATAGCTAGAAATGAGTAGAAATCATACTTGTTGGTTTTACATGCCTCTAAAGCAAATATTGCCTCTGAATACTAAACAGAATTGGAGGTAAGATAGCAAGACATCATCTGCGATAATCCAATCTCATAGGCAACAGTAAAATCCATAAGTAACTACATGAGAAAAACATCAACTCTCACAAGAGTAGGATATACACAAACTCTCACAAGAGTAGGATATACACAAACTCTCACAAGAGTAGGATATACAATAAAACTCTCACAAGAGTAGGATATACACTAAAACTCAAATCTCATAGGATATATTTGACTACTTTAATTAAACCAATGCTTGTAATGGATAGTAAAACTAAAAGAAATTATTCTTCATATGAATTATAGAAGCTATCGAGTATGCAAACAAAAAGGAAACAAATATATATCTAAAAACATCAGACTGAAAATCACTAATACCGAAGAAATATATTTGTCTAGACCAATCTAGTCCAAAACAAATGCTTGTAATGCATAGCAAAAATAAAAGAAATTTTCTTCATATGAATTATAGAAGCTATTGAGTACCTAAACACAACTGAAACAAATATATATTTGAAAACATCTGGCAAACGTAATGTCTTAACAAATAGAGATGGAGTTGCTAAGTTCTAACGCAATGGACTGAACTGAAGCTATATCCAATGTTTATCCATAAGTAGATCTGAAATCCAATCACAGTTTTTCCCAAAAAGAAAATGTTTCTACTGAATAACCTTGGAATAGAATTCCCGAAAAGAACAGCTTTAGTGCCCTTATCACTACTCTCCTCACACGACGAAGAATCTATTTTTCTCTGCATGTTTGGATAGAAAAAAGTTAGGTAAACAAACCAAAGAAGAAAAAACAAGTAGAGACATAAAAATCAGCGACTTATTGTAATCTGAAACAAACAAGGAAAACTAAAATCCTACCTACTACAATATTGTTTTGTATTCTCATTTAGTAGGCCCACATAAGGTCTTGTTCATATTGACTTCTAAAAGATATTTTTCTACAGTAAATAGTTTTTATATAATACATATCTTTTAAATAAAATGTCCTTTTAAGGTGAGGTTTACTAGTAGATTATAGTACACAATGTATTGCCTTCATTTATATCGACCAAAATTGCACACGAGTTTCTTTCTCCATATGGCTCTCTACAAACTGTTACTATTCATAAGCTAAAATCAAAAGCCAATATGAACGGGCTAAATCATGAAATCTACTCTTTGTGGCACACAGAAGAATAGAGGAGCTAACTAAGAACACAGAATAGCATAACCCCAACAACAAGGTGGCACTTTCAGGTAACAAAATTTAAATTCCTAGCTAACACGATCTGTCAGTACTCGATAAACATAAGACATGGTATTAAGATACTTGGAGAAGGCCTTTGCATGAAATATTGAAAGCATGCAAACTGTAGTGACACATTACAACTACCCCCCTACAAAACAGATGGTGTCTTCGCTGCTATGTAACACCTGTGCATCTCCATCTGACCCATCGCAAAACCAAATCCAACGCCACCAAAAAAACGCAATAGAGGATGTCAACATAGCCCTCCGACCGATCTGGACCGCCCGTTTGTTGACCCACGGGCTCGACAACCGGTATTGCTTTGCCACTTGAGCTGGCTGTCCTGCACGCTTACCCCGATCGATAATTTTCTCTTTTTTTTTTTGGGAAGAAACACCGATCGATAAATTAAAATAGCAAGGACGTCTAGCTTCCCGCGTTGTAAAGCTCGGATCTCCAGAACATGCACGAGATTACTGTCAAATTGCTCGTCTGCTATTTGCTGAGCCTAGCATGTTTGTTTTGTAGTAGCTGTTTAGTAATACGAGCATCGTAGTAGCACAAAGGGAGGGCAGGCATGGCCGACATATATATTTTATTTTTATTTTTTTTTTGCCCTTTTGGTACTGGTCGGCACAGGGGCACGCACGTATGTACATGACCGTGAGATAGCTGTCCGATGGGTAGCCGACCGGCCAGGCCAGTCTCACACACTGTTCGTATACCGATCATACACATGTCCAACTGCTCCTTTGATGGGCGAAGGTGTTCGATGATGCAAATAAGTCGAACTTTGAATCGTGTGGGTTGTCATCAACTAATATGTATCTATTCTGAATTTCTAAGGCAAAATCCCGTGGGCTAAGTACGTAAGGTGAGTGTGACAGATGCAGACGAATGTAGGTCAGGGCAAAATTTTGTAACCACATATACTCGGCTGCAAACTCCTTTTTAGCCATTTGCCTGAAATGCTCAAAGACTTGTACTACCCCTGAGGCTCTTTTAGCTTTGGGCTTATTTAAGCTGAAAATTATTTAGGGCATATCAACTTTTAATTTTATTTTTTTTATTTTTTTTGTCTTTTCTCTTTTTTTGTCTTTTTTCCTTTGTATCGTCTGTGACGATATAACAAGTTTTTCATTTTTTTCAATTTTTTCTCACTTTTTTCAGAAAAACTAACGGCCGCTACAATACAATTTTAATCAAAAGGCACAGTTAAAAACTAATTGGAGTACAACCTAGAGTTAGCTTCTTAGAGAAATTTGGCAGTGGCGGTTTTAGTACGCGAGGAAGGAGCCTAAACTTCCCTGAGAAGCTAAGCAATCCACCAAATGGCAGCATATTGATCAAGTCTTGACTAACATTATCTGTAGGACCGATATAGCAACAGAGAGATGATGAATAGTGCATTCAAAACTTTTTCTTCAAGTATTCATCAATCTTTCCTCCTATAGCTATAAAAAGATGTACAAATCAAAGACCAATCACCATACGAAAAAATCCAAACAAAAACTGATCAAGACACGTTTCACTGTGCCTGGAGGTCAAACTCCTACAGTAATTTCCAGGCAAACCAATTAATAGTTGTCGGTCATACCGTTACAGTGTTTTCAGCACGGAAATAGTGATTTCAGCACCATTTTAAAACAAAAAAAATCATGAAACTTTTTGATCCATTAATCCAAACGACATGGAATTTGGCATACATCTTCTGTAGGATGTCATGAACATAGTCCATCAACAATCAAGAAAATTATTGTTAAAGTTGTAACCTTTTTCAATTTGAAGAAAATGTTGCACCAATAACGGGAAAAAAATAAAAATATGAATATAACTTGCTCATGGGTGAATGATAGCCAAGATGGATCCAGATGTGTTCTCAAATTGCCTTAGCATGGCAAGATCAAGAAGAAGAGAGAAGAATAACAACCAATCAACTTAAGAGCAAATTAATTAACACAAAAGAGATTCATGGAGATGACCCAAGATTGATATATTGCTACATAAGAATGAAAGTTTTACGACCACTCCACTGGAGGACAAGAGAGCACACCACAACACCCAAATTTCTCAAATCCAAACTCTAGAACACTTGGCTTCCAATGAAAGAGAGAGTGGTTCGATAGTTAACTAGTAAGTCTCCATCCAACCCATTAAATAGATATGCTAGCTAGCCTCATTTAATTCTTAGTAGATAATATCTACTTAGCACATATAGCGGAAACCCGATAACCCTGCACACATGGATTTTAACTCACTTTTTATACTTATGCACGTTTTCAACCCGAATCCGCTAACTACTTAGCCTTAATCTAATTGATCTTCTCAGTTTTTTCTTAACCTAAACCGCTCGCCCAAGCATTGTTCAAGCGTCGTGATTTTAAGCCTAGATAGTTTTTGATATTTTGGTCAAACTACCAAAATACCCTCTCTTGACCAGATCTTCTCCTTTCATTACAACATATCATCATGCTTGCCACGTGTAGGTGCACCACTGGTTTGTCACACGTCGGCAAGTCTCTCTCATTCTAGTTTCACCGGACCACAGTTCATTTAGACCGACCAAGTCACATGATGCAACCCGCTATTCGAATTTTCCTTCATCATTTCTTGCCTTGCGCCATGCTTCAGCTCAGGCATCTCACTCAGCAGACTCGATCGTTTTGAGCCTCAACGTAGCCCCAATCTTTGTTGTTGACTATAGTTGACTTCAAGCGACCATGCATATTCAAAGACAAAGAAATTATTTTCAGACACAAGTTCTTTACAACTTGGCCCACGTTAGTTGTAACATGTCTCATACAACATATAAACTCAGACCTAGGTTACTCAAACTTATCACGTGACTCAAAACCCCCCAAAAATAAAATCTGGGCGAAGCTCCACTGAACAACCGGTCAGACTGGACCTCAAAATTGATCAAACCGTTGGCGCCATCCGTTTGAACCGGGAAACCCTGCCGGTCTCGACCGCTAGTGACCTCTTATTAGACCTCTCCACTTGAGCTAATCTGATTGGCTGGTCTAAAAACCGGTAATCTGATACCATAATTTAATTTTCCAACCTTTTTAAACTGTAATGATTCATCACAACATAATTCTAGACTTTTCTATATGATCCTTGTTATCCCTCCATAGGTGTTCTACGGCCAGATCAGCTCCAGACGTGTACACATTATGACACCCAGAAAAAAACTTGATCAAGAAGGAGCAGATTCTTCATCAATATTGGTGCGTCCGATTCGAGGCCGAGTCAGCAGATAACGTTCCCGTTCATGGTGTACTGGAGTAGCAGTCCCGATACCATAATTAACAAAGGTCGGCGTATTTACATTTACATTTTGGAGCAACAACCGGATAATACTGACAGGCATGCGATGCATATTCTGGGCGTGTTCACATCGCATTGGACGGCGATCCTCGCCTATCAAAGGAAAGCAGCGTTCACATTAATGGCAGTCGCTCTTTCCAGGAAATACAGCAGCTGGAAAAAAAAGATATGCTATTAGCCATTATCCACATCCACAACTAATACGGACGACGAAATTAAATTAAAAGAGAGGGGAAAAAAAACAGGGCAGTGTAACGTTGCCACGTTGGACGGAGTTTTGCGTTCCAACCCTCCGATTTATCTCCCTGTCTGAAGGAGCCCCACCTTCTCTCGCCTATATATTCCCGTCCGCTCCGCCTTCGTTCCTCCCCTCCCATGCGCTTCTGCACTCGCAAACGCTCTCTGTTTCTTCTCTTTAGCGCGCGCTGCTTGTAAGATCTCTGCTTGGAGCCTGTGGTCTCGCCGAGGCAGGAGCTTGTCTTGGGTTGACGATTCGCGGTGTCCATTGTTGGTGTTTGGTTTTGTGAACGATCAGGGCGGTGTGGTGGTCGCGATGGCTGGCGGCGTGGTGGTGAACAACGGAGGGGGAAAGGACTACCCCGGAAAGCTGACCATGTTCGTGCTCTTCGCCTGCATCGTCGCCGCCACCGGCGGGCTCATCTTCGGATATGACATCGGCATCTCCGGTGCGTTGCTCTCGTCCCTTTAGTTTCTTTGAAACCTATCTGCCCGACCATTGCAAGCTATTGTTACGGTTGTTCTTGTTCACATCTTTCTTCTGTTCATGGCTAAAAAGAATTAAAAAGATTGTGCTAGTACGTACTCCTATTTGCTTGCATATGACATCGGCATCAGGGCATTTTCTTGGCCATCATTCACCTATCAGCGTGTCCGCCGATTCGGTGCATGATTTTAAGCATCTTTTACGCATATAGACAAAACCTGTGATATTCCCTTCCTTTTCTTTATTCCATTTGCAAGATTCTTGCAAGGCCAAGAAGAAACTTTCCATGTCTCTCTCACCTGGCCATCTTTCCATTAAACAAACTTTAATTTCGTACTCCTAGTAATTCTTTCATGGAAATCATCAGTGCTTTGTGCATGCACAATCTTTGACGCAAAATCAGCAAAAAAAAAAAACCAAGGAAAAAAAATAATGTTTTGTGATGGTGTCGATCAGGGGGCGTGACGTCGATGAACCCGTTCCTGATGAAGTTCTTCCCGGGGGTGTACCGGAAGGAGCAGGAGGCGGCGAGGAACCAGAGAAACCAGTACTGCAAGTTCGACAGCCAGCTGCTCACCATGTTCACATCGTCGCTCTACCTCGCAGCGCTCGTCGCCTCCTTCTTCGCCGCCACCGTCACGCGCGTCGCGGGCCGCAAGTGGTCCATGTTCGGCGGCGGCGTAACCTTCCTCGTCGGCGCCGCGCTCAACGGCGCCGCCAAGAACGTCCTCATGCTCATCCTCGGCCGCGTTCTCCTCGGCATCGGCGTCGGCTTCGCCAACCAGGTATACTGCTGCCGCTCATTCACAAATACGAGCGAAATGCTTGGGGTCAGTGCAGTGGTTTTCTTTGACTATTCATTGAGACGGTCGTCCATTCGTACATGAAGGCATCAGCCCCTTGACCGGTTGACACTTTGACATGAGTTTTTGTACTACTTGGAGTCGAGGAGATAAGGCCTTTTCTTTTCAGTTTTTTTAGTTAGTTTTTTATTTAGTTTTTTATCATTCGATATTATTTATTAAACCTATTATCCATAGTAAAAACTATTAGTTACTGTGAAAAACGAGGCCTGGTTAGGACTTGCCTGTGCCAAGCTGGGGCCAACAAGTGCAAGCCTTTCCAACCTTGCTGAAATTTATACACTACCTTTGCCGTTACTCCGACATCGAAATTACCACAACCCATTTTCTACCAGCAGTTACTCTTATCCAATTCGGTCGCAATACTTGTTCTGCCAGCTAATGCTCGTAGACTCGTAGTAACTTCTTCAAAGGCTAAAGTTTTACAGAGCAACCCTCGAGCTAACGACCATTTTACTGCCTTGACCAGTCGGTGCCGGTATACCTGTCGGAGATGGCGCCGGCGCGGCTGCGTGGGATGCTCAACATCGGGTTCCAGCTGATGATCACGATCGGCATCCTGTGCGCGAACCTGATCAACTACGGCACCGCCAAGATCAAGGGCGGTTGGGGCTGGCGCGTGAGCCTGGCGCTCGCCGCGGTGCCGGCGGCAATCATCGCCGTGGGCGCGCTCTTCCTGCCCGACACCCCCAACTCCCTCATCGACCGCGGCTACACCGACGCCGCCAAGCGCATGCTCCGGCGCGTGCGCGGCACGGACGACGTCGAGGAGGAGTACAACGACCTCGTGGCCGCCAGCGACGAGTCCAAGCTCGTGAGCCACCCGTGGCGCAACATCCTCCAGCGGCGGTACCGGCCGCAGCTCACCATGGCCATCGCCATCCCGCTCTTCCAGCAGCTCACCGGCATCAACGTCATCATGTTCTACGCGCCCGTCCTCTTCAAGACGCTCGGGTTCGCCGACGATGCGTCCCTCATGTCCGCCGTGATCACCGGCCTCGTCAACGTCTTCGCCACCTTCGTGTCCATCGTCACCGTGGACCGCCTCGGCCGCCGCAAGCTCTTCCTCCAGGGCGGCACCCAGATGCTGGCCTGCCAGATCGTCGTCGGCAGTCTTATCGGAGCCAAGTTCGGCTTTTCCGGCGTGGCCGACATCCCCAAGGCGTACGCGGCGTTCGTGGTGCTCTTCATCTGCGCGTACGTGGCCGGGTTCGCGTGGTCGTGGGGGCCGCTCGGCTGGCTCGTCCCCAGCGAGATCTTCCCGCTGGAGATCAGGTCGGCGGGGCAGAGCATCAACGTCTCGGTGAACATGCTCTGCACCTTCGTCATCGCGCAGGCCTTCCTCCCCATGCTCTGCCGCTTCAAGTTCATACTCTTCTTCTTCTTCGGCGCGTGGGTGGTCGTCATGACCTTGTTCGTGGCCTTCTTCCTGCCGGAGACCAAGAACGTGCCCATCGAGGAGATGGTCCTCGTATGGAAGGCGCACTGGTACTGGGGGAGGTTTATCCGCGACGAGGACGTGCACGTCGGCGCCGACGTCGAGATGCCCGCCGCCGCCAACGGCAAGGTCGGGGCCTCCAAGCTCGGCACGTAGGACGACGGCCGTGACGTCGAAACGTCGCCGCTGACAATGGTCACCAATAAGTCGTTATTATTCGAGGCTAAGGACGTCTTAATTTTTTTTTTCATTTTTCTGTATTATAACTATCTTACTTAGGACGATGACGAACAGTCACTATAATTTTTCTGTATTTTCCTTTTTTTTAAAGCTTGGTTCCTTTGTGCCGGATACTCTATCCGGGGACGGTTTGGGTCGAAATATATAAACGCAAGTTGCAAAACTTCGCCGTCTGTGTGCATGGATTCATGGTGACCTTTTGATCCTCAAAAGAACTAAATCAGCATTTGATTAGATCTCATAAAAAGATGAGCAACTTAGCACGCGCTACTGCCTTTTTGCTTTATCAAGAGAAGCTGCGAGCTGCAAAATACGATCGATTCAATCGTGTGATCAACAATATCACAAGCATGTGGGTTTCCGGTGACCACTACAGGAGCCTCCTCTGCTGCTGGGCTTGTCGACTGACGCGAGGAAGAATGTGATGCCACGGAGAGCTTTGTTGATGCAAAAAAAAAAAAAACTATGGGAGAAAACTACGGCTCAGGGTGCCGCGCTCCCACGGCATGCCGTCCCGTGCATCAGCTTTTTGGCCATTTCGCATTATTCGTTGCCTCAAGCGGTGCTCCTGCATATACAGTACATTTGCATCTGCTTTCTCCTGCATATACAGTACATTTGCATCTGCTTTCTCCTGCATATACAGTACATTTGCATCTGCTTTCTTCTCATATACAGTGCGTTTGCATCTGCTTTCTTCTAGAACGCCTGCGAGCTTGTGATTGTAGAGGCATTTCGTAAATCCAAAAAAGGAAGGGAAGCGGCGTATCACGCACGATCCTGGAGTACATTGTGAAAAAAAAGAGGCAGTAAAGGGTTTTCTAAGCGTAGTTACTGCTCCGAGTCTGACAATTAGGGTTGCTTACGTGTTCACCCCCTAGCGAAACGGGCAACCGATCTTCAGGCTCCTGCTGCCGACGTGACAGCCTCATGATCTTTGGAGTACGTGCTAAAGAAGACCTTTCGTACCCACCTCCTTCACTCTCTTTTCTTTTTGCGTGTTCTTATCCACAAGAGTGTAGCGGTGCATCACAGAATCGGGAACAAGAAGGGCGTGTGAGAAATTACTAAAAGCAAGGCACGCACCGACTCTAATCCATCCACCACGCAAACAACAGTACGAGGAAGCTCTTGTGAAGGCAAACGAATCCTCCTTTCCCACCAAAACGAGCATGGGGTTTGTTCTTTTTCTAGGTTTTTTATTTTTACTATAGTACTTAACTTTTAAACGGAGTAGTTTTCCAAGATAGGGTCTGTAAGTTAAACAATGTACACGTTACATTAAAAGCTCAATATCTGTACCACCCAAAATCGCAAGTGAATATCTATCCGTAATCTATACCGTAAACAGCCAAAATTCAAAAATTTCAGCCAAAAGCTATAAGTCGCAGCCGTTGCCAAACAGACCTGCACACATAGCACAGTAGCACCCTGCTTGATATTAGGTTGATTCTTTTCGACTGCGGCAGACCGTTGATAGCTATGTTTGATGATTTTTTATTTTAATATGAGTGTTAGTACGAACGAATCGAATGTTGATAGACCGATAAATCGTTTTAAAAAATTGTTCTGATAAACTATTTTGATAAAATAATAGAGAAATCGTCTTATTTATTTGTTCAGGAGAAATTATAAGCCATAATTAGAAAAAATGGCCATTGTCTCTTATCCTAAATTAATTGAGGGTTGATATTGATTTGATACGACCTGGGCCCAAATCTCTCACATGTCCGGATTCGGGAAAAGGCTGAAAGGAACCCAAACAATTACGCCCAAAAAGGCAGGCACCAACCAGACCGGGCAGCTAGGCTAGCGAGATGATATGACGATCTAGCTAGGAGCCTAGGAGTGAGTACGTACGTAGCTGGCCTTACGAGTCACGCATTCCTAATGAGAAAGCGAGGAGAAAAAGGCGCCTCCGGATTAGCACAAATTAATTGTGCGCAGCTGCGACGCGAACGCGAGTGCGTGACTCCTTAATCCACGCCAAAAAGGTAGTTGTTGCAGCGGATGAATTTGTGGATAACCCTCTTGTTTTTTCTCCGGCCGACGTGTAAAGCAATTAATCGAGTGACTGCTGGATTTGGATTTGGATTTGGATTTGGATTTGGATTTGGATTTGGAGTGGAAGTGTTTTGACTTGGAAAATTTTGACCCACCGATTTTGGGGTTTGGCCTGTTTCAAATAGTTTCGGTTTTCTCATTTACTTAAGACAGAAACCGTTTAGAACATGTCGATTTTTAATTTTAATTTTTAAATTTTGTCTTTCTCTTTTATAGCGGTTTTATATTTTTTTTCTAAAAAAACTAGCAACTGCAATCTCAAATAAAAGTCAACCAAAAATTTAAGCTAAAAGCTAATTGAAGCAGACCCGAGATTACACGTGACAGGATCCGATTCGGTGCCACCGACCACAACCACAAACCCTATTGCATTTGCGCACCATCCACATCTTGGCTGGCTGCTGTTATCCACAAACGCTGAAAATGAAATGCATCATTTATTAGGAACCGAACCTCTTTATCAGCGTACTAGTACCAGTATTATCCACACATTTGATCTCATGTTGGTTTTCCGCTGGGAAAGAACGTCTAGAGGTCTGGAGCACAACGAAAATGCAGAATTGCGTAGAGATTGACTGATCGGTACTAGGGAAAGTAAAGAAACCTGTGCTCGATCTCGATCGGCTTCTCCCTCTTTTCGCTGCGTACAATCTGCATGCATGGCATGGCCCGAAGCTAAGCTTCCCTACAACGTAGGATAAAAACAGTGCATGCACGGATCACCAAGATCTAGCGTAGGCTCGAGCAGCAAAAGAAAAAAAAAAGAATTGCGATCAAGCGGAGTCACCTGATCCGTGTGACACTACGCCACGGACGGCACAATGCACGGCGCGAGGGCGCCGAAAGCGCACCAAACTCGTTTGATCCGCCAAGTTGGTACGGTGCGCTCCAACAGATTTCAGCTTTAATTTCTGATTTATTTAAATAAAAAATTACTTAGAACATATTGACTTTTAATTTTAATTTATTTTGATTTTTTGAGTATTTTTGTCTTTTCTCATTTCCCCTTATTTATTTCTAATTTTTCTCAAAAAAAGGCAACACCGCTACAATGTAAGTTTTAGTTAAAAGTCACAGCCAGAAGGTTAAGCTAAAAGCTAGTTGAGCATGCCTAAGAAACTGGGCTTTGATATATTAGTCACAAACTCGCATTTGGTCTCCTGGCTAGCAATTTCCTCGGTTTATTCATTGACTATGTTCTTTTGGGCTACGATCAGTAGTTATTGGTGACATTTTTGTCTATATTTTTCGAAACGGCGGTAAACGATGAAGACCGTTTAAAAAATCTGTTTTAACAAATCGTTTTATTTATTTTGATTTTTAAAGAAACAAAAAACACAAAAGAATCAGAGCTATTATTAAGAAGGCTTTGCACCAGGGCCTCAACGTTTTCAAGCAGCATTGGACTCTCCTTTTCTTTTCAACCGTAAGGAAGGTGCTCGGAGCGAGATTTTGTCAACTCGATAAGACGAGAAAGTAAGTGGGCCGCGCGCGAGCGATGTGGACGTCGAGGTTGGAGGAAATGTGGAAGAAGATGGCCGGCGTTTTTGGAGGAGCTAGCCCAACACGGATGCGTGACGTGTACATGTTGGCTCAGCCGGCACTCACTACGGAGTTACTACGAGGTAGTGATGCGATGCGACTACGGGCGTTTGCTTCGCGCAGGCGAATTACGCAACGCGCAGGTGCTGGAGTGGGACACGCGGCTCCGACGTGGGTTGTTGGGTGTTGACCTGTGGCCCGTCGTCCACGCACGCAGACGCAAGGGTGGAAGTGGAAGTGGAAGTGGAAGTAGAAGTGGAGCCCAGGCCGGTTCCTTCTTTACCGGAGACACGCACGCGTCAGCATTTCCAGAGGTGTCGGAGGACCAGCGAATACGTCCAAAACTCCCACGCGGAGTAATTTGACACTTATAGGACGTACTTCTGACTTTTGTCGCAATGTAGCGGCTAAATATATATTATAGTTGTTATTAGTTTTTTTGTGTAATTAAATTTTAAAAAATATAAAAAAATTACATCATCCTAGACAATGCAAAGGAATAAAAAAAAAGAAAAGAAAGAGATGAAATTAAGAAACCAGAAGCTCGTTAGAGTGGGCTTTAGGTAGGTTCTTTTAGGTTGTGGTTTTTGACTTAACTTTTTTAATTCTGACTGTTCACGAGAGAGGGTATGGAGAGAGATACTCACGTGCGATTTTGACCGATATAGATGAAGTCGAAGCAGTGTCTACTACAATCGACTTGTAAACCCCGTCTTAAAAAGACAATATGTTTAAAAGCTAGTTTCTATATAAAGTCAAGCCATAAGTTTAAAAGAACCCACCTAAATTTGTTGTAATAGCGAGATCGCGTTGCTGCTGATGATGATCAAGCACCGAATCACGTTCAAAAATGGATGCACACAGGATGCAGAGTCTCTTAACTTTATTAATCTTTTTCGTAGGCGACGTGTGTACAATGAGAACCCTTGCCCCTCTTACATAGGAAGAGAAGCTCCCACCTCATGATACCTAAACAACATCGGATTAAACTACATTAGTGAGCATGTTGTCCATTATGAGTCGGTTTAGGTTTGTCTGTTCAAAGTTTCTCCAAAGTGCCGGCTAGTTTGTCTGTTCATTGCTGTTCCACAAAGCACGGCACTGCACTGCTACATGCAAAATGCACAAGGACTATCTTTGCATGGATCTTTTGGGCCTGATTTCGACTACACACCCTATCTAGCCCAGCAGAGCACCCAAAACGTTTCAATCAGACTTGATCAGGCAAGTTTACTCGGCTACCGTCAGTTGTTGTCAAATTTTTTTCACTTGCCAGCAGGAAAAAGGACACGTATGGTCAGTTTGTATTTTGTAGTCCTGGATCTTCCAGGGGAAAAAGGATAGCACAGTTCAAGCTCCCTTCCAGGACATTGCATAATTGCATATGCCATACCCTTTGAACAAACTCGTCGAGGGATCTGTACCTTTTTTTTTTTGAGAGAAGAGAGGGAGGGAAGGAGGGACACGTGCTACATCATATGATATGTTGCGATACAACAAACAGGCTTGGAACATGGAAAGAATCGTTCGGCCTAGATTAATTTGTACTCTTCTCGCGGGCTCGTCCGAATCGGGCTTAAGATGTGCCTGGACTTATATTCGGCCCACTATCCTGCCGTTGAAAAAAGGACCTGCTCTTATTCAGCCTGGCAAGAGCCGAATAAGTTGCTAGATTAGGCACAAATGGGCTCCCATTGAGCAATGAGCCCATGATGGGCTGGCAATGCATGTTGCTTTCTCTTCTATTTCCGGCCCGGTGGCCCATGGCACGTCAGGCTAAAACTATCAGTATTAAAATTAGTCCGCTAAACCCAGAGAGAGATATAGTGTTATACATACATCGTAGTAGATCATAATGACCCGGCACCGCTATAACATGGTTGGAAGCAGCAGCTGCCGATATGCTCGTTTGAGCACTTCTTTAGCACGGTTAACAGCTAATACTGTAATACTCTATTACAAAAAGATTAATACTAGTCATCTTATCATAGACGATTAACCAAAACTGTCAGTATTAAATATAATCACAGATGGTTTTAGTTTAGCGACCGCTTATATTACGAGCAACGCTAAAAACCATCTGTAAAGAGATAATATCACATGCAGTTCTTGTTAATAACAGTCTGTGATATTATCTCTTCACAAACGGTTGTATTAAAAATCGTCTGTAATATTTCACCGCCCGATTTTGTCGCCCTCTTTATTTGAACTTTCAAACTGAAGCGGCATCGTGATCTCAGCTACTGATAGGTTCCACTACCCAAATGCCCTTATATATGCTGCCTATACGCCTCCTCTAAACACTTCAAACCAAAGCGCACTTAGCTAGCTCCCCCAAACTGATCGACACGCTGCCTCCCCCCAACGACGCCGGCTACCTCCCCGAGCTCCTCCACCTCTAGTTATGACATCACAGTTCACTGCATAAGACACTTTTATCGTAAGTGTCTTATGTAGTGTCACCATCGTGACACAATGCGGTGATGCTGCCACCGCCGGCCTCTTCTTCATTTCCGGTGATATATCCCCACCCCTCCTATCTCTTTCTTGATGCTTGGATATAAAATTACGAACTTGTGACGTTGTACCACTTTACTTCGAGAACTTGCATTTTACTTTTCTGGCTCCCTAAATTTGTCTTCGTTTGTATTGTAGGTCATTTCCTCCGTTTGCTAACAAAATTTGTTAATATGGCGCACATGACTGATAACAGACTAGGCGCATACGACCACGGCTTACAACAGCGCGCCTACGACCACAGTTTATGACCGCGCGCCTACGACCACAGCATACAACCATGGCTTATGACCATAGTATACCAAAGCAATAAAATAACAACGCTTACAACCTAAACAAGCCACCAAAGACATGACGCCAATTATAAATATGTCTGATTTGGTTCATCTGCATTCTCTGGTTGCGTTGTTTTATAGAGCAATTAGAGAATATTGATGAATTGAATGAGGTCTATTTATGATATCGCGATCGAAAGCCACACCGTGGTCATGAACCACAACGTGGTCGTAACGACTATCGAGTAACTGAGTGCGAAGCCGACGGAGATCGAACAATGCACGAGTTACTTCTGAGATCGGATGGTGTACAAGCAGTTGCAGGGTTTGAATGATGTCTAGGCGACTTAAGGACATCGAACGGTGTACAAGTAGCTTAGAAACATCAGACGGCGTTCGAGCGGCGTTGCGCAGGACTTGTAACGGCGCGGTCGAAGTCTCTCCCGACTACAAGGTGGTCGAAGACTTCAAGCGGTGGTCAGAGTTAAAACAGGGGAGCGGCTGGAGATGTCGGGTGATGGGGCGATCGGGGCTAAAGTGTTTTGCAACGGCTTCTGGGGCTATGGTTAGGTTCCTGGTGATGTGGGGAGTCCGTTTTTGGGGTCGATGGTCGTAGGGGAGTCGGCGTTCGCCGGCGGCCAGGTCTTCCTCCCACAAGGCGTTTGAAAGGCACAAGAGCAAATGGAGGGTTAAACAGATGGGAGTGTTTGTGTTTGAGCATCTTTGGGGTTAAGGCAAGCTCGAGGAAGTAGTGGATTGGGCAAGGGTGGTCGGGGTTGGGCTGTCCACAGTGAGGCTCCATGGCCGGGCGGCGACGCTAGTCGCCCGAGCAGGAGTGGTCTCGGGAAGCTATGGCAAGACTTTGGTGGTGTTTCTGGGAGTGTAAGGGTGCTACAGGTGGAAGCAATTGGAATGTAATTGATTGATTATACGAAATTGAATTTGGGCTTGCCTTGGAGAATTCCGGTGATCGTCAGCAATGGGGAAGGCCGTCGGAGCTTTTGGGGTGTCTGACTGATACTAGGCATCGATGTCTTCGAATAGAGGGGGCTCGGGGGCTTTTATAAAGCGGCAGAGGCGGTTCAGCACAGGAACTCGGCAATGGCGACGGCGGCGCGTGGCAAGGTTGGGAAGGGTCGGGGAGGTGTGATGCGGCTGGCTAAGGGAGATGCACTGGTTGTCTTGGGGGTAGGAATACGACGGTCAAAAGATGTCAGAGGGGGTCAGATCGGCCGTAAGAGCAGAGAGTTGTAAGAGAGTTGTAGAACATGTCGGGTTTCGTCCTGCATAGCTGGCTGCTGGGCCATTGCTGGTTCAGCAAAAAAATGAAGTCAAAAGTTTGATCTACATCTACTTGTGATGCATCTGTTGTATTGTGGATCTAGGATTCCGATCTTAATGATTGGTCTGCTCAGTGGAAAGGGCATCGATCGTCAGCAGGATTTTGATGATCTGACGCAGCAATCGACCTACCACTGTGCTTATGCCTCGGCCGTCAGAGCAAAAGCCAACACTTCAGATCTACCACAGGGCACAAGCAGTGAAGTCATGGTCAGCACGGTAGATTCTTACGCCGTGCTGCCCCGTACAATTAAGTCATGGTCAAGGTGCAATTAAGCCGTGGAGCATTGCAGCACTAATTTGAAAGTTAAAACATAATTAATCAGCTTTGTCTAGACGGAGTGTCACGCTCAGAGTAACGTAACCGTGAAACAGCCGTGCATGCGAACTTACCCACCAGCAGCTAGCTCGTCACTACGATCATGTCTGATTTGGATTTTGCACCGACCGCCGACACGTGCAGGTGACGTTCCAGCGTCCGAACCCGACCACGCTGCAGGCGTCCTTCACGGGCGCGCTCCGCGCCCGCGTGGACGGCGGCGGCGCGAGCGTGCTGGTGGCGCTGTACGAGAGCGGGCTGGTCACCGACTGCGGCCGCGGCGAGAACAAGGCCAAGTCGCTGCTCAACGACCACATGGTGCGCCGGCTGGAGAAGGTGGCCACCGTGCGGGACGGCGCGAGCGTGCTGGTGGCGCTGTACGAGAGCGGGCTGGACTCTGACTGCGGGACGGCGAGAACAAGGGCAAGTCGCTGCTCAACGACCACATGGTGCGCCGGCTGGAGAAGGTGGCCACCGTGCGGGACGGCGCCTCCGCGCGGAAGAGATTATTTGGGGTGGGGAGACGGAAACATACACAAGGAGTTAGGGGCCAGTAAAGAAAAAATTGATCATATACCCTCCATTTAGATGAAAATTGAGGATTTACCTTCCTGGCCCACGAGTCAGTGACTTATGATGATCCTACATGTTATTGAGATGTGAAGGATAAATCCTCAATTTCCCAACTAAAGAGAGGGTATATGATCCAATCTCCCTTAGAGACTACTATTCTGTTCGTGAGCTCGTGTACCCTCCGCTAGGCGTGTAGACCTGCATGTGCGGTGTGTGTAGTGCGTGCGTACGTTCTTTCTTATACCCTCAAAAGTAAGTGCTCCACTTAACTTCTTTATTCTACCGTGCACACGATGGAATGAGTTGTGAGCTGTGCAGAGTTGGCCCTAGGCCCCCAGATTCTCATGAACATGAATGGAGCCAGAGACCAAAGTGTTTTGCCCAGTGGCCGGCCGGAGTGGCTTCAACCTCTGCGAAGAAGATAGGAGCTGCAGCCTACCGACGATGACACCAGAAAGACCCTAGCTAGCTAACCAGTGCGAGAGGAGCTGTCCCCGGTACACAGAGTCCAGGGACGGTGCACGCTGCTACACCAGCTTCGTACCGCGCCTCTGGTGAAAGGGGCCAGGGACAGGGGCGCTGCTCCTGCTCGCCCGCCCCCGCGACACCCGTCCCTCGGAGCGACAGCGATGGACCGGCGTCACGTGAAGCCACGTGAACCGGGGCCAATTAGAGGTCCACGGCCTTGTTTGCTTGTGCATAAATTTTGATCGATCCGTCCCTTGGCCTCCCTCTCTTGCTCGTGTCGTCGTGTCGTACTCGATCCGGTGATGTGGCTCCAAAACATAGGGATTATTTTTTGGTTTTTAAAAATTATTTTTTATTTTTTTACAGTGTCTAGGACCTCGCTGGGTTAGACTGAAAAATAGTAGTTTATAACTGAAATTACACTATAGCTGACTGAAATTACACTATAGCTGATAAATTAAAAATAGAAAAAATGTTAGATCATCACGGACAACGCAAACGAATACGGGAAAAAAAGAACCGGCAAAAAAGCTTAAAAAACAAAAAATTCAGAAAAAGATAAAATTTATGAATAGTAAAAATAAATCAAAAGCTCAAGCTAAAATGAGTAGGACGTAACTTTTAAATAGAATATATTTTTTTTAAAAAAATGAACTGTATAAGTTGATTGTAGTATATACTGAAACGACTTTATTTAAATCGGCTATAATTTGCACGGAAGTTTCTATTACTCACACTCTTTTTCACGAATAGACTAAAAGCTATAAAACACCGTCAAATATTATAGACTGAAAAAAAGCAGCTCCATGCAAAGAAAGATGAAAAGTAAGAGTCGAGGCGGCTTGCTACTTGATTGCTTTGGTAGTCGCAGTCGTATCGTGAGCTTTCACTGTACTGTGGGGTTTTGCACAGGTGGTTTTTTCTGAAGCTCTGAACCCACAAAGCTGCGAGTCCATCGTTTATTCGTCCTGCTAGTCTGCCACTTAGCTCGTTTCGAGTGTTACATGTTTTTCTCCCTGCAGAAGATAATTTTGTATAGTAAATACTGTACGAGCGTGCTAAATATCGATAACTTATTTAAAAAACTATCTTTATAAATCGTTTAAAAAACAACGATCAAAAATCATCCTATTATCCATTCAAAGAAATTTATAAGTTGTGGACTATACACGTCCTCGTAAGGCCGTGCGCGCTAGTGGCGCCCTGCCTGGCTCGTGTTGCCTCCCCTTTGCTTCGAGTATTCCCGCACAACGCACAGCTTGTGAAACGTACGTGTGGTGCTTCAAGTTTATGCGACGATCACAATGCCAATTGCCAAAGAATGCACGCGAAAGGCATGGAGGCTCAAACTTCACCTTGCCCCAACTGATTCCTGCCTACGACAAAGCCAGCTCAAATTGCGTGCCATTTTTTTTACTGTGATCAGTGTAGCTCAAATGATTTTTTTTCAATTAATTCCATCAAATATGTACATAGCATCATAGCCGTATGTACAATAGAGGCACCTGCTTCGATCCCCCAAATTTCCGAACGTCAAAACAAACCCCCACATCTCAAAGCATCCCGTGACATGCTAGCAAGCTCCTACAGGCCCCAGCACGGTCCGGGCCGACCCAGTTAGGGCACAAAGCGCCGCCTGACCCACAGCCCGTTCATGAGGCCCGCACGGCCCGGTTGCTACGTGACTAGCTCGGGCCCCAGCAACTGAGGTACATGGCCTTGCGGAGCGACTCGTCGGTGCCGGCCTGCCCCCGGCCGTCGTCGGCGGCTGCCCGCGCCGCGCCGAGCGCGGCCGCCTGTGGCGCGACCCCGGCTAGCCGGTCCCGCGCCGACGCCGCCCTCTCCCGCTGCGCCCGCACGGCGGCCACCGTGGCCGCCGCCCACACCCGGCTCAGCTGGCCCATTCGATGAGACCGGTTCGTCCCCAAGTTCTGCTTCGTTCTTAAGCTTCGCTTCGCTTACTTCTCTGTGCTTGCTACTACTGGGCTCTGGAGGTGCAAGGATGGGGAATGGCGGGCGGTATTTGTAGTCGGAACTGGAAGGGAGGGTGGTTTCGGTAATTGTGTTTGATGGTTTCGGGATGGGTGGTTTTGGTATTTGGCTCCACCTTTCGTTTCTTCCTCGCCCCGGTAGCTTGTGGGGCAGGGGATAAGGACATGGGCGCTTTTGTCGTGTTTCTCGGCGATTTCCCCCTTCTTTTCGTGAGATGACGGGAAATGGCGCTGAAACTAATGCAATTTTTTTGAGCGGTTGATATGTATGATAAACAGTAGTCTCTTCGTCTAAATTTATAAAGTATATTTTTAAATAAATTTATTTATAAATATAAGATATATTTTATATTTCATATAAAATTAATATGAGATTTTCTGTATATTCTTAATAAATACTTAACTTTACTTTATATTCTCTACATGCATATATTTAATACAGTACGTAGAGATAGTTAAGTCATTTCTAATATCTTTTTGATCTATATGCTAAGAAAAAGTATGCTTTTATAAACTTGGATAGAGAGAGTACCAGCTGATAAAACCTAAAACTAAAAACCAATTGAAAAACGAAAAGGACGGAGCCAGTAACTTTTGCTTTCACTATCCAAAATAAGAATTTTCATGATTTAAAAAAGGTCACGGAGAGAGTTGCAACCGCCAAAACACAAGGATCTACATAATTAAACGCAACAATAAACTACTTCGCACGAATTGAAAGCAAGGAAAAGAATCACAGAACATGTGGCTTAACCCATGAATCTATTTTTTTATAATCACAAATCTATCATATTATTAAAACAACGGCAAAAGTAACCACTACGTTCGCAGTTAAGAGGTAGAATTTCTCACATTAATAAGAGAACAAATAGAAAGACATATCCCGCTAATCGTGATGGGTTTAGATTATAACGGTCTGGATTAAAAGAAATAGTCCATGTGAAGAACAATCCAAACAATAACTGAAATTCAGAATAAAAATAAAATAAAATTAGTAATTTAATTTTTTATGCGAATTCTTAAGAAAAATCCCTAAATAAAATAAAATTAGTAATTTAATTTTCATACGATGAGTGGTGAGCGTCGGCATTGTTGAAGAAGTCTATGACCAAATAATCTTTGATGATGGGGAAGCTTTGGCGGAGAGAAGATGAATATTTGTATTGAAGACAAATTATAGATGGTATGGGGGTCACCAAGTAGTTAGGAGTGTGTCATCGCTAGTGAGGGGCATGGCATCATTAACGATGACGGGAAAATTCTTTATATCATTAGACAAGGACTAAAGTAGACATATCGGTATCAGGGAAGATGGGAGGTCACCGCTGTTAGTGAGGAAACCATACCATTGAGTTAGCCAACGTCGAAGAAGAAGAGCGAACGACATAGGAGGAGAGGATATCGAGCATGTCATCATGCATCTGTATGAATAGAAGCACATATATATAGAAATAGAAAAGCAAAGAGCTCGGAGTACTACGTGGTAGAATATTGTATTGAAAGGGGTAGCAACTAAGAAGGATCGATCATGAATTGGATGTGCCGTTAGAGGTTGAAGCAAAAAAATTATAGCGGCGAGAAGAGATAGAAGATAAACGATTCGATGAGGCAGTTGGCGTGTGAGGGAATATAAGTGCAAGGTAGGCTACTCATGGTGCATCAGTGTATATGTTAGTAAGGTACTCTAATACCATGTAAACTAATAAGATAATCTGTCGCACATATAATCAATATATTACTTTGAAATTAAATAGAGGTACATATTCATACATACGTTTTGAAAAAGAGTAACTAACAGGGGAAGAATATTGGCATGCATATCCATGCATGATGGAGAGTACTTCCATTTCTAAGAACCCCAATATTTTAGTATGCCCAATGATTTTCTTCTATCGAAACTCAAACTTCAATTACATTCATCAATCTGTATTTTCCTTTAAGGTTCTATTATTATTTTCAATGTGTATGATGTCTTAATATCCTAAGTAGCCTACAAGATAGTAAATATTTTATCAAATATCTAAATTATATTATTTGATGCTGTCAACCTTGACACAAATTTAGCTGTGTAAATGTGCGAACCACCCTGCTAATTCCATTGATTATGGTGGCGTTTGCTCGCATCCCATTAAAAGAGCTGCCAAAGATCTTGATCTTAGCTTAAATCTCGCTCCTATGCTTAAGTTGATATACGCAGACCAATTTGATGACAATATCAATGTCACTAAATTACATATTTCTTATGTGATTCCAGGGCTCTCTTTTATCATATGAGCTTGGGTGGACTAGAGATGGCAATGGGTACCCGAAACCTGATACCCGGTGGGTTTTTACTCTATTAGGACATGGGTCTGAGTCAATTTCTTAACCCATGGGTCTCTTAATGGGCAAAAAACCCAACCCATCGGGTCTGCTGGGTTTGGGTACGTTCCTATAGTATCCAAACCCGTAAACCCATGGGTAATATAAACCCGATCCATAAGAGTTACAAACCCAGGCTCCCGAAACAAACCAATGACCCATAGCCCACTAGTCAAGTACAAGGAGCAGTTGATGTCTCTCCTTTTGGTTTTAACTGAGTTGTGAACTGTGAACTTGGAATGATATACTATGCCAGTGAACTATGAACTGAGAATTGATAGAGTGAACTAGTGATGTGCACCGTGGATTTGTCGTTGCTTGTTTCATGCATAGTAGCATATAGATTAAACTTATTGTTGACTTTCTAAGCACTGCACTATCTGCAATCTCCACAGTTGTTGGGTACCCGTTACCCAAGTGGGCATAGGTTTGGGCAAAAATTTGTACCCGTTACGGGCATGGATTTTTTAGCGGGCACATCCAACTTTCATGGGCACAGGTTTGAGATAGCAAAATTCAGCGGGTTTGTGCCCGTTGCCATCTCTAGGGTGGACCGGTGGAGTGTGAGAACTCGGCACGCGATATTGGCGTTGGAGACGGAGAGGAGAAATCGGCAGCATGGCATGAGATGACTACTCGATAGAGCTTGTGTTGGATAACTACAGGTGTCGAGGCTTATCTCGAGGGTCAGTGGTGAGTACTCCTTGAGAAAGTTTTCTTACTTTTTCAATAGTCTTCAGGCTACAATTATGTTGATAGCGGACATTATTGTTGGTTGGTCATTTTTTTTCAGGAGGCACGACAATTGGTCCAGGAAATGGTGTCTCGGTGCATTTTCTATTTTACTCCCTGAGAAAGTTTTCTTACTTTTTCGATGGTCTCTGCTCCTCCTCCCTCCCTCGGTCATCCCTTTGTAACGCGAGAAATTTCCACAATTTCACAGGATTATAAAAGAACGAGATGGTGATCGAATGTTTCTTCTCTAGCCACTTTATTCTTAATTTCTTATCACTCTCTATTTTTCAACTGATCAGAGTAGTTCTCTTCCATAGCACGATTCTCTATATATGCAATGAATTTCGTTGCAACGTACGAGCATGTGACTAGTTTCACAGGAAATGATAATAAAGGTCGTCATAAAATCATTCGGTCGATCTTTTAATATATATTTATATATATATATATATACTAGAAAGTAAATGGATTATTTACATGAAAATAATGTTATTAGATTTTCTTAGAAAATGTTTGCATAGTTTTTTTTTTCCATTTTTACTACAATCACAGTTAAAATCTTGCATTAAAGGCTGTAAAGAGTTAAAAAAACATGAGACAGAGGGAGTATTAGATTTGAATGGCGCCGTTTGGATTCTAGCTCACAAGCAGAGTCACTTTCTGATTATTTTCATTGGTCATTTCTTTTCCATGTTTCCTATTTTTTTCGTCTTAAAAAATACTTTGTTTTTTGGGATTGGATATCAAGAAAGGAGCTAACGACATGTACAGTAAGTGACGTCAACCATCTATAATCCTTGCTATGCAAATTTTTTGATGATGTTGTAAATAATGCACAACAAAATAGAGACAAAAGACACAAATTTTTTACGTGAAAAACTCTTCCTGGAAAAAACCACGGACGCTCGAAGGCAAATCACTATAATGAGAAGAGTTTATAATAGAGCGCTTGCTCTTCCTATAAGCTACTAGGGTACATATATATAGTGTGAGGGAAAAGAGTCCACACGGAGAGGAAATCGAATCAGAGTCGGTTGTTACAGATTGACACCACGTCTGATACAACATGTGCATGCACCTGCCATACCACGTCTGGCATGAGTCGATGAAGTGTCCTATATGGATACGTTATAAATTCGGATCAACTTTAACAGATGACATGGATGAGAGAAAACTTAGAGAGATAAATAAACTATCTAGTACAGTGGTATGTAACAGATGGTCTATAAGACTCTTATAAGCTGCTTTTTTGCTATTGTATATATGTTGTTTGTATAAATTGCGAGGTCCTATATAGACAACTTAAAGACACATTATTATATGAGCTGCCATTAATTTTGTCTATAGATAATATAAAGAATAATAAAGAATATTACATACAATGACTGTCTATATTATTATTCATATTCTAATAAGATACTAAGAATAATTGTCAGGAAAACATGTTATTGCCGCTTCGTTGTCGAGCCTCTAGGGCTTTTGGTGCCCTCAATTATTTGCCACTCGTGTCATGGTTAGATGTGACTAATCCTGCAAGGTTCCGAGCCCAAGTTTCCAGTGACAAGAACAGCAAGGAAGGAACAACGGTAGCTCGACCGCCGTGTGTTCTAGCTTTCAACGAACTGCCAGCCGAATTTTTTCTATTTTAGCTTTTTTTTGAAAAATATTCACATTTAGACCCTTGGTAGTTTTAATTCTGTTTTTGGACCCGGGGTCGGCGGCAGTGGTACACGGCGCCGAGATGCCGAGCCCGCGCCAGTAATGGTGGCTCGCGGTGGCGCCGACGTGGCAGACACCTCGGCGCCGTGGGTCCTAGCGCCGAGTCAGGCAAATTGAGGCTGCCGCCGCCGCCGGTGGCGCTCCAGCTCGTGATCCAGTGCATGTAAACTTCCCTGAATAAGTAACCCATATGTTAATCGTCCTAAAGATCAATACCTTTTCTTTAATCTTGAAGATTAAATGTGATCATAGAGATCAAAATGTTGTACTTTTTTTTTTCTCTTAGTGAGTTTTTACTAGAAGTTTTCTCATGAAAGTTTTTAACGAGGCAGTTAGTGCAATATATCTTGCGTGTGCAATATACTCTTTTCTCCATTACTTTTTTCCACTAGGTTTTTGGAAGTAACTCTGGATGAGGCATGTGTATGTCACGGTATCCACCCAAGGGGAGTGTTGTATAACCGCACCCTTAGGGGTGCGCATCAACCCAGTGGGCCCCGTGGTTTCAACTTCATCTCCAAAAAGAGATGTGAGCGTATACTGAAAGATTCTTTAGGTTAGTTGACTATAAATATAGGAGAGATGCTATCTATTTTGTACATCAAGTCATATCAATAAAGAAGATCACCAGATTGCTCTCTTCACATATTTGTCTATTATTGTTTATCTACTTTTACTATTGCTTTGCATGTAATGATTTACAATTTTGAACTGAGTAGACATGATTTCTCTGTTCTTGTCTATATGCAAACTAATCAATTATGCAGACATTCTTTGGAGCAAGCATGGGTGGGCAACATTATGCACTCTATTAAATTGTAGTTTAGTGAAGCACCGATACGCAATACCATCATACGGTAGTCTCAAGTGCGATCGATCTGACTAGGCAAACACAATACTGATGCATAATAATAGGATTGCATAGACCGTAGATAGCGTGAGTCTATTACATTTTGTCTACTGGGTGTAGCGTAGTTGTTTTCCCTTTCTATTGGGCCCTGAGGATGGCTCCACTGCATCATTCGGGTCAGATAGAGCATCGGGAACCTCAGGCACTTCTTCCACATCCACCGCAAGGTCCGGTAAGGGAGGGTCAAAGGGTGCATGATCACCTAGTTCTGGTGAATAACCATGAGGGGTGGGATCAATGGACACTTTCCGCACAATAAGGTCCAAACATTGGATCTCAGTCTTCATAACCAATTTGACATATGTGTCCCACTGATCCTCACAACCAATTAAGATCAACCGCCTTAGAATTGTATCTTTCGAACCGAAGTGAAGTAACCCCTCAACTGTGATGCTCTCCTCGTTTGCATGACAATGTACCTCCTCCCGGGCCCTAGCAACCAACTCACTAAACGACGGCCGATCACTGAATATCAGAGGCACCCTTTGCATTTCAACAAATCGAACATTTCCATAATCATCACTTGTCACACTGCCTCCATGATATAGGGTGACTAGGTTGTCCATCTAATTCATAATGTAAATATTCACAATGTCCAAACAATCATATTAGCACGACATATAAAAAGTGTTGGTTTCTATGACAGCGTATAATGTCAGTATGACAGGTAGGACCGTTACCTTAGGTGTGTTTGCGGGATGGGCGTCTTCAATGGGTTTTGTTCGGTAGTTAGAAGGAACAAGCTCCGGAGGACACAACACCAGTTGGTAAAGCAATCGAAACAAGCTACATCCAAATAGACATTACAAATAATTAGCGTAACAAAGCACGAAACACAATGAACCCAAGACGAAATAATAAGAAAACAAACCGACTACGGGGAGGCAGGGGGAGGCCCGGGGGCGGGCGGGAGGCGGGGGCGGGGGCGGCGGGGAGGCCGGGGCGGCGGGGAGGCGGGAGGCGGCCGGGAGGCGCGGGGCGGGCCGGGAGGCGGGGCGGGCACGGGAGGCGGCGGGGAGGCGGGAGCCGGGAGGCGGGGGGGCGGGGCCGGGAGGCGGGGAGGCGGCGGCTGGGAGGCGCGGGGCGGGAGGCCGGGAGGCGGGGGCGGGGCGGGCGGGGTATGACGCGAAATGAACGAGCTCGGGGCTCGGCTCGGTTTAAGTGCAGGTGCTCGGCGCCAAGATCCACGGCCCGAGATCGGCGCCACGACCCACGACGCCGAGAGGTCTTTGCCACGCTCGGCGCCACGCAGCCACCACCTGTTGGCGCGGGCTCATAACTCGGCGCCGTGGGTCACGGCCACACCCCGGGTCCAAAACGGAATTAAAACTACCGGGGTCTAAATGTGAATATTTTTCAAAAAGGCTAAAATAGAAAAATTGAACCTGCCAAGATCAACTCCTTATCGGTTCTCTCCTTTCCCCACCCCCCTCCACATGTCAATTCATCGAGGAAAAATGTGAGCTCGGCTTACTTATCGTGTTCTAAAATAAACTCGACCTACTTATCATTGACAAGACTAGTTCAGTGGTGCTCGGTTAGATTGAATTTTTGTAGCTTATGGCTAAATTTTCACCAGAGTAGTGGTGAAATTACATCAGAAAGATAGTGGCTTATTTGGTATAATTAAAATTTAAAAATTTTAAAAATAGAAAAAATAGGTTAGCCCAGCACGTATAATACAGACGAATACAGGGAAAAAAGAACCGGAAAAAAACTCAAAAAAATCTAAAAAGTCAGAAAAAGATGAAATTTAGGAATAGTGAAAAATAAGCCGAAAGCTAGAAGTCTAAGCCTAAACGAGCGGGGAGTCAGTACTCAGTAGTTATCCCGTGTGGATTTCTTTTGCTAGGATATTGATTTCAGGCCTATGCAACAGGGGTGCTCATTCCGGTTTATAAGCTCGTGCTTATAGCTTATTTAGTATTTAGTATTGTATGGTATTTTGGCACTATAGTTAATGCTAGCCTTTTCAGTGTAATTAAATTTAAAAAAGAAAAAATAGTTTATATCATCACGGATAATACAAAGAAATATAGGAAAAAGAAAGGTAAATAAACAGAAGAAAAAAACGAAATTAAGAAGTTACAAACTAAAAGCTTAAGCTAAATGAGCATACGGGCATTTCATAGGAAACATGTTATTTTTTTGACGGCTTGTTCTTTCTCTTCAACACAACAGAAACACCGAAGCAACTTAACAATCCTCGCAGATTGCATTTAGGGCTACTCTTAATATACGCATTAATTCATCTTTTAGTCAATGTACAAAAGTTCCTATACGATGGTAGCTTGGTGTAGCTTCTCTTGTTCGATCAATATCCTAGTATGCTCAATGATTATCTTCCATCGAAACTCAAACTTCAATTACATTTATCAATTTGTATTTTCCTTCAAAGTTCTATTATTATTTTCAATGTGTATGATGTCTTATTATCCTAAGTAGCCTACAAGATAGTAAATATTTTATTAAATATCTAAATTATATCATTTGATGCTATCAACCTTGACACAAATTTAGCTGTGTAAATGTGCGAACCACCCTGCTAATTCCATTGATTATGGTGGTGTTTTCTCGCATCCCATTAAGGCTGTGATCGTTTCGGTTTCAGCTTCTGGCTTCTGGCTTATTTTTTACTATTTATAAATTCGTCTTTTTCTGAATTTTTAGCTTTTTTTTGAGCTTTTTTACCAGTTCTTTTTTTCGTATTCGTTTGCGTTGTCTGTGATGGGCTAACATATTTTTATATTTTTATATTTTTAAATTTAATTATGTTAAATAAGCCTCATCACCATGATTTTTTCAGACATTCAAGATTTTCACCATAAACCACCAAAAATAAACCCAAATGATCACCACCTTTGTCGCCTTTAGATTCTGTTACATCCACTCCTGTCCAATCCTCCACCCCCTTTGTTTACAGGTGTCGAGGCTTATCTCGAGGGTAAGTGGTGAGTACTCCTTGAGAAAGTTTTCTTACTTTTTCAATAGTCTTCGGGCTACAATTATGGTGATAGCGGACATTATTGTTGGTTGGTCATTTTTTTCAGGAGGCACGACAATTGGACCAGGAAATGGTGTCTCGGTGCATTTTCTATTTTACTCCTTGAGAAAGTTTTCTTACTTTTTCGATGGTCTCTGCTCCCTTCCTCCCTCCCCTCGGTCCATCCCTTGGTAACGCGAGAAATTTCCACAATTTCACAGGATTATAAAAGAACGAGAAAGTGACTCTGTTTATTAGATTTTCTCAGAAAATGTTTGCATAGTTTTTTTTCCATTTTTACTACAATCACAGTTAAAATCTTGCATTAAAGGCTGTAAAGAGTAAAAAAAAACATGAGACAGAGGGACTATTAGATTTGAATGGCGCCGTTTGAATTCTACCTCACAAACAGAGTCACTTTCTGATTATTTTCATTGGTCATTTCTTTTCCATGTTTCCTTTTTTTTTGCCTTAAAAAATACTTTGTTTTTTTGGGATTGGATATCAATAAAGGAGCTAAGGACATGCACAGTAAGTGACGTCAACCATCTATAATCCTTGCTATGCAAAATGTTTGGTGATGTTGTAAATAATGCACAACAAAATAGAGATAAGAGACATAAATTTTTTACGTGAAAAACTCTTGCGGGAAAAACCACGAGCGCTCAAAGGCAAATCACTATAATGAGGAGAGTTTACAATGGAGTGTTTGTTCTTTCTATAGGCTCCTGGGGTACATATATAGTGTGAGAGAAAAGAGTCCATATAGAGAGAAAATCAAATCAGAGTCGGTTGTTACAGATTGACACCACGTCTGATACAGCATGTGCATACACCTGCCATACCACGTCTGGCATAAGTCGATGAAGTGTCCTATACGGATACGGTATAAATTCGGATCAACTTTAACAAATGACATGGATGAGAGAAAACTTAGAGAGATAAATAAACTATCTAGTACAGTGGTATGTAACAGATGGTCTATAAGACTCTTATAAGCTGCTTTTTTGCTATTGTATATATGTTGTTTGTATAAATTGCGAGGTCCTATATAGACAACTTAAAGACACATTATTATATGAGCTGCCATTAATTTTGTCTATAGATAATATAAATAATAATAAAGAATATTACATACAATGACTGTCTATATTATTATTCATATTCTAATAAGATACTAAGAATAATTGTGAGGAAAACATGTTATTGCCGCTTCGTTGTCGAGCCTCTAGGGCTTTTGGTGCCCTCAATTATTTGCCACTCGTGTCATGGTTAGATGTGACTAATCCTGCAAGGTTCCGAGCCCAAGTTTCCAGTGACAAGAACAGCAAGGAAGGAACAACAGTAGCTCGACCGCCGTGTGTTCTAGCTTTCAACGAACTGCCAGCATCAACTCCTTATCGGTTCTCTCCTTTCCCCACCCCCCTCCACATGTCAATTCATTGAGGAAAAATGTGAGCTCGGCTTACTTATCGTGTTCTAAAATAAACTCGAACTACTTATCATTGACAAGACTAGTTTAGTGGTGCTCGGTTAGACTGAATTTTTGTGCCTTATGGCTGAATTTACACCGTAGCTAGCTGAAATTACATTGTAGCTGATGGTGACTTATCTGACATAATTAAATTTTAAAAAATTTAAAAATAGAAAAAAGGGTTAGCCCAGCACGTATAATGCAAACGAATACAGGAAAAAAGAACTGGCAAAAAAAGCTCAAAAAATTTGAAAAATCAGAAAAAAACGAAATTTAGAAATAGTAAAAAATAAGTAAGAAGTCAGAAGCCTAAGCCCAAACAAACCGAGAGCCAGTACTTAGTAGTTATTCCGTGTGGATTTCTTTTGCTAGGATATTGATTTCAGGCCTATGCATGTGGGGGTGCTCATTCCGGTTTATAAGCTCGTGCTTATAGCTTATTTAGTATTTAGTATTATATGGTTTTTTTACATTATAGTTAATGCTAGCATTTTCAGTGTAATTAAATTTAAAAAATGTTTATATCATCACGGATAATATAAAAGAAATAAAGGGAAAAGAAAGGTAAAAAAGCAAAAAAAAAGAAGAAAAAAACGAAATTAAGAAGTTACAAACTAAAAGCTTAAGCTAAATGAGCATACGGGCATTTCATAGGAAACAGGTTATTTTTTTGACGGCTTGTTCTTTCTCTTCAACACAACAGAAACACCGAAGCAACTTAACAATCCTCGCAGATTGCATTTAGGGCTACTCTTAATATATGCATTAATTCATCTTTTAGTCAATGTACAAAAGTTCCTATACGATGGTAGCTTGATGTAGCTTCTCTTGCTCGAGCTCTTGTTCGATCATCTGGCCAAGAACTTGAGGATTAGAGTTCATGCTGCGAGAATGCAAGCAGTTCGATCGGCACAGAGAGCTCGCGTACGATACTATTTTTTATCAAACCATCTATATACACTTGTCAACTTAATCTAGCAAGGCCACCGGCAGCTGAGGTGCACGACTCCTCCGCGGCACCGAGGCTGCCGTCGACCATGCCGGCCGGCGACCGGGCGGTAACCACCGACAAGCCCCTCTTCGCCGCCGACAAGAATGGCTTGGCCACTTGCTCCTTCAGCCCAATGGCAGCCCCTAGTGTCACCGCCACGCATGCCTTGTTTGCCATTGCAAACCTCATTCTTTCTTATTATGAAGATGCTACCGTGCTACTACCTGCAACGAAAACATAGGAAGCTAAGCACTTGCAGCTTGAAGTTGGGAGCCTCAAGTCTCAACAGTGTTTCTGAAGTGTTGATGTGTAGATGGGGTCAGGGATAGAAAACCCGTAACCGATGAGTTACCGTCGTTAACCAGAAATACCGGAGCCTAATAATATAAAAGTTAGTTTTTTTAATAATATTTATATTATTTAATACTAATATAAGGTATTGGAAGATGCATGCACCTCTCGTGCTTTACTTTATGTTTTTTGCCATAAATATGTTAGAACTTTCTAATTTCAAATTTGAAAAACTGATTTTTAGCGGTTTTCTCCAGTTCTTAGGGCGGTAACCGGCTGATTTTTCCGGTTACCAATTTCAAATTCAAAGTTTGATGTTTAAAACTTATCCGATTTTTTTCTGGTTACCGGTCAGTACATGTTACCAGCTGTCCGACGGTACTTCCCCCTTCTGGGTTTTGGAATCTTGGATGGGGTCTCCAGAAGTGACAAGTGAGCAATATATATAAAGTTGTTGCCATGACACATGGGATATGTCAATGGCCAATGGTTTTGCAGGCAGCTGGGAAAACGGGTGGCTGAGTAGACCATTGGTTCCTTCAAACCGGGAGCTCGTGGGGGCAGTGAGACCATGGTATAGCTCCTGAGGCTATCTGGTTTGGACATGGGATGCAGTCATGGGGGCTTGTCTTCTCTGCAACATCCAGTTGATCTTGCCTGCGCCTGTCTCTTACATCACTGTTTAAGCTGCGACGTTCAGTAAAATCCAGCAGTTCGTCTAGTCCAAAACAATTTTCACATTGGCTGCAAAATTTAAGAGGAAGTTAGTGATTCCAACTCGCTTCGATTCATGAAAGCCACATGCAGATATGAAAATGCAGGTACGGTTACTGATCTGGATAAGTTCTGAATGTGCTGATCTGGAACGTCAACCCATCATGGCGAGAATCCGACCTTGTTGCTGCATTTGCCCTTCCTGTATTCTTTTGTTTCTGACATTGTCGAAGCAACAATTAGGATATAGCTTTGTACTACTCTAGTACTGTCTAATAGTTATCATTGTGTCACCATTATCTGAAACAGTATCTGAATTTAGAAACGAGTGAGATAAACATCAATCGCCTACGGATATGCATATGCCAAACCGGTGCGCATTACTTCTCCACATCTCTCAGTATTTTGCATCCATCTCATATGCCTCTGCATAACGGACAAATTAGCACCACAGACCGCAGTAACCGTTGGAAAAAAACGGCGTCCATCTCAGATAGCATTTCAGACGTCGTGTGCGCGTTGTTAGTTAACGTGAGACCATATAGAGGTCACCTCAGAATTGTTTCTGATGAGTAATTGACTTTTAAATTATAGTATCTGTGAAGGTAAGGATTGCTTTTTGAGGATTTTGTAAAAGATCGCTTTTTGTCTGAAGACTTTATAGTTTACGAGTTCGTCTGACTGCGAGTACTGAAGTATTCGAAGTTTCGACTTCGTGGTCGAACGGTCTGATCGGCAATTGTGCGAGATCAGCAGAACGACCACGGTTTGTCAAGCATAGCAGAACGACCACGGATGGTCATGCTTCAGTACATGTTGATCGTTGTTCGGTAGTCGTAAGTTTGGGCGATTGATAGCCGTAACTTTTGTGACCGGTTGTAGTCGTAAGCCATAGCGATGGTAGTCGTAGCCCTTGTGATCGGTTATCATAGCGATCAATTGTGGTAGTCGTAGCCTTTGTGATCGATGGTCATAGTATTGTGCTGGTCGTTGGTCTCTCGGTCGTTACTTGTAGCCTTCGAGTACTTCAAGTTTTGTAATCTTTGAGCATCCGAGTGCTCATGGTTGACCTGGGTGTTGTTGCTAGTGTACATATGTATTTATTGTTTGGTCCTAGGTTTAGAATCAATATTTGGGTGCATACATTTTGCATTAAACATTGTTTGGATTAATTGTGTCAATTGATGACTTTGTGTATCGTGCGGTGCTATGTGACGATTTGCTTGTTTGTGTTGGTTGCAGGACTTCGGAGTTAAGTCATAGTGAGGCGTAAGAGGACCGGGACTAGGCACAGGGTAGTGCTGAGGTCCAGAACGGTTAGGGAGACACTGAAGATGACCAAGGCTTGCGGGGTAGTTGCAAGCTAGGACGACGAGGAACCGGAACAGGTGCTACTGGTGGTGATCATGACACGCAACAGCAAGGTGGATCAGGACTAGGCTTAGGGAGGAGTTGAAGTCCAGACGGTCGAGAAAGTCGGGTGCCGTCATGTGCGAGAAGAGACATGTGGTGCGTCAAGTGACTTGAGTCGTTTGCAAACGAGGACGGTTCAGTGGGATTTGGACGCGTGAGAGGCTTGGCGGTAAGTCATTGGGGCCACGGGGAAGATGGCGAAGCATGGACGATGTTTCATGGCAAAGGAAGCGGGAAGTTCTGAGGAAGGCGGTAGAGGGGCGTTTTGGTAAAATTGCCTAATAGCGGAGAAACATGTGTGAGTAAAACCAGGTGTTAGGTGGGGTTAACGGGTTATTCCCGGTTTGGCCTAATGGGGGATCTATTAGGTTTTGGGTTTAGGTTGTGAGCCTATATAAGAGAAGGAGAGGTAAGAGTTAGGATTTGAGTAGGTTGGCTAACCCTTTTTGCTTCCGCTTTTGTGTAATGTAATCATTTGGTCTGACGGCCTTACTGTAAACTTGGCCCGATGCGATCTATTTAAACTTTGTAGCTTGTAATATTAAAGCATGATACAGTTTATGTAGTATATGAAATGATTCTGCAATGTACCTGTGAGCGCTATCTACTGTTCTAAGGAATAGTACAGTGGTTTCACAGAGAATTCTGGATTAGCTAAATCCAAATCCGACACAAAGGATATATATACATGGTCATAAAGTCGGATTATATGAACACCTTTGTTAGGGCCTATCATACTAGAGGTATAAATGCCCTATATATGTGTATTGAGCCTATTGGTCCAGCAAGCTAAATAGGTAAAGGTGGAAGCCATTCCCCTAATAAAGGAGGTGCTTTGAATCTTACTAGTTATTTGTATTTATATAGTTACTACATTTATTTATAAATGCACGATGTTTTGCAGAATGTGTAGTCAACTTTTTTAAATTTTGGCAATTAATATAAGTATATATATCTATATTGATTGAGTGAAAGTTACACACGAGTAGATTCATAATTAAAAAGACTCTCGAAATACCCTTGTCAAAGCATTTTAGCAACATATTGCGATAGAGATCAGTGATCAAAATTGCTTATTGTAGGTCTTACTAATATCCAGAAGAATATACATTTGTAAATAGAGTGTACGTTAGGAGACAAACCACGCTGGTGTTTAGCTATGATTAAATGATTAAACTAGTAACAGCGTAGTTGGTAGGAACCATTTGTGTATTGATAAGAACGTGAGATCATTGTCCCTTTTTTTGTGAGGAATTTTAAGGGCATTGTCTTTGACAGTGACTGGTATTTATCGGATAATTCTCACTTAAACTTCCATCTCTCCTCCATTTTCACAGGACTCCACCTTAATTTAACTTAATAAAATCATCTTGCTATGAAAATCAAATAAGGAAGCTAAGTGCTTTATTAGCGTAACAAATACGCTAATTGGAGTATTGAGGTAACACCTACTTTATGGTACATTTCTATATAAAATAAATTTTAGCAAAAGAAATGGATATATTTTGTGTCCTCTGATTATAATACAACGAACTAATTTACCATGGATAGAGCAACAATCTTCCGAACTTTATTTCAATTTGCAAGCGTTGACATACGTAGACACGTGAAAACAACATTGTAATCTATCTAAGATTATGCAGAAGAGGAGATATGGACAGTTAATTTTGCCCCTTACTGATAATATTACATGGGTACTTGGAAAGCAGAAAATGAACGCATGCTAACAAATCATTATAAACAGGTAGAAGTTGATGTTAGGTTCTGCCTTCCTACAGTAGCACTCAATTGAAACTGTTCTGACAAGTGATAAACAGAAGTTATACTAATGGACTATATTGTTCTGACAAGCCGATTTAGCGCTAGCACAAAACAGCACATATCTGTTATTACAGTTACACAGCAAGTACTGAAATACCGGAGTTAGCTTGTTCTTTTCGGCGACCGATCCTGCAAGCACAGCTCTAGACTACCACACACTAAACTACCGACCACAAAACCTAGCAGTCTGCAAGAATATCACAACACACTGCTGATTTGCTGAAGCCATATGCATAGCTTCTGTAGCAGAAGAAAGTACAAATTACACCGAGTCGACCACTTCAACCTGTTGTTGCGCGAGGTATCTTTCCCTCCGTTCTTTCTGCAATCAAAACACATGAAGGATGGATTTCAGCATTAAGAACAAAATACATGCAAAAAAAAAAAAGAAGAGCCAGAGCATTGCACGTGACTTGAAGAGATATATACCCATTCATCGATGACAAGCCCTTCGCCAACAATTTTTGGGCCATTTTCTTCTGGAGGTTTCTTCCGTGCCTCAAGTGCAGCCTCTGCCTCAGCTAACTGATTATTTAGCTTTTCCAGTTGCTTTGAAAACACATGAACAGGAGTTAGATATTATTAAATTTTCTATGTCCATCGAAGAAATTGCATATACAGAACAGTGTTTCTATTTGCTTACAGGGCCTGGATTCCCAACATCCAAGAAAACAACCCTCAGGATCTTCTCAACCACAGCTTGATCTTTCTGCTCATCAAACTGTAACGAGCAAAAGAAGTCATGCTTTCATACAGCAACTAAGCTATGAAACCAAGTTATACCCACATGCTAAGAACAAAACGAGCAGTAAAAAACATAGTTCAGAGAGTTTCCCCAACCGAACAGCATATGCATCTCATTCAAATAATTCCTTGGATCAAGGATCACCAACATGAAAATTGAGTCCATCCATGATCCAACCCAAAGCCACCAAATGCAGACCGAGACAAATTTACTAAAATTCAAAATAGTGCACACCTCCTTGCAAAATTGCACTAAGATTGCTCTATCAACATGTTGCTTTTAGAAAATAACAGTGCATAATTCTAGTTGAATCCCCCAACCATTCCTCATATTACCACATTGATATATGATGTGAAACACTGCAGGGAGCAATAGAGGAAAGAATTTAACTTGTTAGAACTGGACAACAGAGCTATACAAGTATATGGAAAGAATCAAGTTAGTAACTTAGCATTCTTCTGTGTGCGCGATTCTAGGGTTGGTAGGTTCTGCATGTCCATGTGTAAGCATGTCTGTAAAAGGGGCTTCACATGAAAAGGCAGCAAAGGACTGCTTTTGACATCTTTTATGGCTGGTTGTTGTTTTTAAGGGTTATTAGTTATTTGCATAAGTATAGCCTGCTTTGAAGGGACGGGCTCATTCATCAAATCTAATATATAGCAGACTTTATTAACACACCCTTGCGTTTTTGTTGTAATATACAAAAACTCCCTTGGAAGTTTTTTTTGGGGGGTGGGGGGGTGTGTAACTCGACCCTTGCATTACCCTTCTAGTTCAAACCACTCCTTAGGACAAGCTTGGAAGCTTTTTGCACCTGCGGCTACCCCAAGGTCCGCAACTAGCACTATGTTTACACTACAGCCACTTAGACCTTACCCTAATCTTAGATGCAGTAATGACTTGGTGACTATATGGTAGATGCATACATTCAGACAAATCCATTGGGCTGAATACCACCACATGGAGATGATAACGAGCCAAAACAGCCCACAAAGCCAAGAGCCTGTGACAGTTGATCGCCCTTGTGATGAAGGGTGTATTTGTGAGGGAGATGAACAAAAGCCCTAGCCTTTTGTTGCAGCAGTAGTGAGAGAAGTAGCGGCAACACACATAGCAGGATCTAAGAGAAGCAAGATAGGAGGAGAAAAATATATGTTTCAGTTCAAGTGCTCTTGCGCAATCCTCATCCAAGAGAATCAAGGGTCAAAATGTGCTAGAATTCACCTCCAATTTGGTCAGTGTGTTCTTGACTTATAACTCTTTAAGTTTGTTCGAACTTGTTGAGGTTCAGTAACACAAAGAAGACATACTTTTGTCCCCATCAGGTTTCAGATCATACCTAGCAAACCACAGAACCAAACTATATGAAACTTGGCTAGAATGTAGATCCATGGGTCCCCAACAAGTTGAAAAATAATAGCCAAATCAGACAACGTTTGACCACCCAAACTGATCTTCTATCTATCTGCACAGTTCTGAAACTGCTACTACCTGTACAGACAAAATCCCTCTAAAATCCAATGCCCCTCAAAACCAATCCTCAGTTCACCGGTACAAATTAAAGAGTTGCGAGTTAAGAACACACCGACCAAATAGAAGGTGATTCCGACAATATTTGACCCTCTGGTTGTCTCCTTGATTAAGATCACGCAAAAGCACCCGAACTGGAACATAGCTTCTTATCCTTCTCTCTTGATTCTCTTAGGTTGTGTTGACTGTTTAGTATGTGGCTGCTGCTTCCCACATTGCTGCTGCAGCAAAGGGCTAGGATTTTTGCTCATCGCCCCTCACACAAGGCATCTCCACCGTTCATCTCAAGTGTGATCGACTGTCACAAGTTCTTGTGCTAGTGGGTTGTTTTGGGCTCTCTATCATCTCCATGCGGAGGGATCCAGCCAACAAAATCATCTTTTGCGTAGTCATGTGTCTAACTCTAGATAACGATCATGTTTGGGATTTACCAATTTTTTCACGAGATTTAGCATCCAAACTAATTGTTAGGGGTGGAATGGACTTGAGGGGAATTGAACGGTTTAATTTGCCCCACCTCCCCAAAGAAATCTTCCAAGGGGTGTTAAAATGAGAATGCAGGAGGGTAGCCATGAAAGTTCTGTTTAATATGCCATAATCTGACTTAATAATGCTTGATCAACCTTAACAATCCTTAGTACATCTTAACAGTCCCTAATCACTAAATTAACTACCCAGTTAGGTGGGCCAAGCAGCTAGCTTGGTCATAAGCTTGAACTGAACTTCCTACCCCGCTGATTCTACATGAGGCATTGTTATTAAGTCGCACGATTAGTCGCGATTAATCTTCGATTAGTCGGAAAGTCGGCACAGCAGCTCCGACTAGTTCCGTCGACTCGACTAGCTGAGCTAGTCGGCCGACTTTCCGACTAGTCGACGATCAGCCGCGATTAGTCGTGTGGTCCGAGTCGGGCGACTGGTGCTGGACCGCTGGTGCAGTGCTGCGGTCGGACCGTCCGAGTCAGGCAGGCGGCGACATATAAACGGGAGACTACAGAGTAGAGGAAACCCGATGCAATCGAAGACCAGTGCCATGCCGACCTGAGGGAACCCTAGCCTCGTCGCCCGCATCCACGCCGCCGACGGCGCCCGCCGCCACCTCCTCCTCAGCCCTCCCCTGCCTCAGCACCTCCTCCTCCTTCTCAGCCTAGTAGCCCACAACACCGCCGCCACCTCCACCTTCGGTGCTCGTCGTCGACCCCTGTCCACTCCACGCCGCCGCCGCCGCCTCGGACCTCCCTCCTCCGCTGACCCGAGCCGAGGTGTCGTCGCCGCCTGGGACCTCCTTCCTCCGTCGACCGAGCCGAGGTGCCGCCGCCGCCGGACCTCCCTCCGCCGGGCCAGCCGAGGTCTGCCGCCGCTGGGACCTCCTCCTCCGTCGACCCACATCCGATGGCCGAGGTGCCGCCGCCGCCAGGACCTCCTCCTCCGTCGACCCACCGCCCAGCGTCGAGGTCGCCGCCGCTGGGACCTCCTCCGTGACCAACCAAATGAGCAACCGAGCCCTCCTCCTCTCCTCCCTTCCTCGGTAGTAGCCGAGCCGTCTCGTCATCATTGCCGAGTGCCACTGCCAACTGCCGACTAGTAATACTAATACTAGTAGTAGCCGAGCTGCAATGACAAGTAGACTTCTAAATTTCTAATACTACAAGACAGCAAGCACTAGCAGTAGACAGTGCAGTTGAATTAGTAGTAGTCGTGGCTAGTTGCGACTACAGCAAGCACTAGCAGTAGACAGTGCAGTTGAATTAGTAGTAGTCGTGGCTAGTCGCGACTAGTCGACCGACTAGTCGCACAAGTCGCCTAGTCGCCCCTATTACGACTCGACTCGACTTTACGACTTAATAACATTGACATGAGGTGTACGCTATCTGTGTCTTGGCAAAATTCATTTGGTGAGTCGGCAGCACATTTATCTCATTGAGCCACCTGTGCTCTTGCCACCACATGACATGACCTCCCAATGTGAGCAGCCAGCAAAGGCCTCCCAAGTCTACCTGACCACTGTTGAGAACTTGAGATCCATGTCCACCAAGTGACCTCCCCACCTAGGCCATCACTTGTGCCTACGGCCCTCGCCTCCAAGTTGCTCTCCTCCTCCATTCCTCTATTTTCACTACTGGTAAATTGATCAAAGGAAATACACAGGAAATTCATCTCATTAAAGTTAGATGAAGCACGCACCATTTTATTTAGATTTTAATTTCTAATAAGTCTAATTTCACTCTCTCATAAGGATAATACTTTTGGATCTATGTAATCAACCAGCAAATATTTTCTCCATAACTTACTATAAATTAAAAAAGAATGGAGCAAAGTAAAAGTCTAAAAGAAAACGGTCACTAACCAGTTCTGGTGCATATTCCATGGCTCCTTTGACCTTCAAGCTCAAAATCTTGAATTTGACCTTGCACTTCTGTAGAACATTCTCATTGTTCTCTGGGTGCTCGACAAACTTGAAAACTGGCAACTCAGAAGGAAACAAAAATAAGCATCAAATAGAAAGAAAATTGGAAAGCCTTAGTGTTGTTCAAGTAAAGATCCAAGGTGATCAGTGTATTACCAGTCGCTATGATAGTCTCCCCAGGGGCAAGTACGGCTCCAGGAGGACGCATGAAGCAGCTCTTGGGTGCAGTTGTTTGAAACTAAAGATCAAATATCAGTTGACAGTCAAACAATTTTCATTACCAACAAAATTAGCATTGAACACTGCTAAAATTTAGCTGCAGACTCAACCCATATGCAGTTGAGTAGAGCTGTGCGAAGCAATATGGAAACAAACCTTAAATGCTACATGGGACTTGCTTGTGTTCTTTATCCTGATCGCGCTCTTCACCTGCTTTCCTGGTTCATCTACACAAGGCAATACCAAATTTTTATTAGCTTCCCTTTACTGAAGAGCCTATATTAAGCAATTAACAAGCAAAACTGAAGTTTCCTTCTTGTTTTTGCCTGCTGTTATTCATGGTAATTAGGACAGGAGATCACAAGTTATTCTGTAAGCATTAAGCTGCAAGTAAATCATGCTAGAACACCAAAGTGATTTAAGCAATCAAGCCTTTGCTTGTCCATTGAATAACTATCTAATTCTGTAGAGGATTCTAGTAGTTGACAACATTTCAACCTCAATATAGTAACCAAATACTTTTTGCCTAATGCTTACAAATTTACAAAAATCCATTTGGCATGAATGTGTGTCCCACAAAACTTTTCTAAACAAACTGTCTTTGGATGTTTGCCAATTTGTTAACCGCTTTATCTGAAACGGAACAACAAATTAAAAACATGGCAATCTTCCATAACCGCCTTACCCACATGGCAGCACAGCGTGAAACAACAGCACCACAGTACCAAACAAAACCCAGTAACCTAGGCATATTGCAAGGTTATCACGAAGTAGTAGTGAACTGGTGCAGTAAGGCTTTTTTTTGCTTTTTGTTTAAGAAAGTAAGGATGTTTTGTTTCTCTGTGTGATCACAACAAAACTTGAGAATTGAAGCATCAACAATCAACAAAAGCGAAATGATGCATAAAGTTGATCCTAATTTCAGGCTCCCCTCTTGCAACATAGGAGTTCTATCACCTAAGCACGAGGTAACAAACAACTGTTACCAACAGATAGTTGCTTACACCCTAATAATAGGCTAATACTACATTAAGGCTACACACATGCTATAACTAGCCTATCAGAAATCTAGCACAAGATTCTTGGAACTTCTACTCAAGATCTCAACGTTCGCACTTCCTGTCAGAAATTCTACACAAGGAATTTTCACAACGAATTGGATCCAACGCCTAGATCGAGGATATTCTAACTCCTTCAACAAGATCAAGAAACCCGGATGGCAAAATGAAGCCCAAAATGGCAACTTTTCGCGCTCGCCGACCAGAACCGAACCCCAATGAATACATTCCCCAAAATTACGCAACTCATCCGCCGAATCGCACCTCAAGATCGCAACTTCCTCCGCCACCCACCAATTCCCACTTCAGAACAGCGGAGATCGAGCAAACTGAACCAAGATTAACCCGAAATTTAACGCAACCGAAGGGTTAGCCACGCGACACCAGCAAACAAGGCCAAGATCGCAGCTTTCCAAGCTCCTGACGACCTCAACCCAGAATTAAACAAGAAATACCCAAAGAAAACTTGAATCCCTTGCACACTCACATGGGAAGTAGAGCTTGTTGGCCGGATCGAGCCGGAGGCGGCGGCGTGCTGGCAGCAGCGACTTGGCCACCGACGAGATCGACCCGGCCGGCGCCCCCTGCGCGGCCCCGTCCCCGGCGACGGCCGCCTCGTGGCCGTACCGGCCGGCTGAGTGGTGGATCCCGGACGACGACGACGGCGCCGGCGCGCCGCCGGCCTGCCAGAAGGGCATGCGGCAGAGGTTCCAGAGCTTCCCGCCGCCAGAGTCGCCGGCGGGCGCGTACCTGTCCTCTCCGGAGATCGCCATGGGCCGGGAAGGTACACGTTACCACCAGGGTACGGAGGCAGTGGTTTGGTTGCCCCCTCTCTCTTCTTCTAAAGCGGTTTTTCTCTCACCTCAGCTTTAGCTACAATACATTCTCTTGATCTCATCCCACCCCTTATCTCTTCTCTGGTTGACTTTTGTTCTGGGCTGGTACAGTCAAATCATGTAGCCGCGATGGATCTGCAATTTGGGCTGTTCTAAATGGCTTTTAAGCCGCACCTTCTAACTGTGGCAGTTGATTTTTTTGATTAAAAGTGTACTCTAGTATCTATTAGTTTTTTTAATTATTCAATTTAAAAAAATAAATAAACCATTGCATTGTTACAAACAATACAAAAGAAAAATCATAAAGTCAAAAAAACTAAAAAAATCCAAAATTTAAAAATCGACATATTCTAAGTGGCTCCTATCTTCTAGAAATCAAAAATCAAAAGCCAAAATCGTTTGAAGCAGTGCCTTACATTTCTCTGGTGTAACAGGGTATGTAGCGGCAGCAAGAGCAATATATGTTGTTCTAATACCTTTAGTTCTAGTTTCTCTAGTATTCTCAAGGATATCATCCTTGTATTACTCCCGGGGGACTCTCCACGCGGAGGGAAGCCCACATCGCCCGCGTCGTATCCCGCAGCCGCCGCGTGGCGCGGCCAATCAGCGTCGGTCGGGTGGGCTGTTTTGCGAAAAAATCCCTGCGTTTTTCCGAAATTACGTACAGGTCATTGGTTCTCACAAAAAGATCCCTGCCAGTTTTTTTTAGCCCATCCACTTTGCAGGATGGCCCCCGTGGTTTTTGAAATTGCGCACGGGTCCTCGTTTGTTTACGTATATGTCCTCGTTTTTTTGCGAAAAAGACATTTACCTTTTACGAAAATACGCATGTGCCTTCGATTTTTTTAAAAAACTCCTCACGAGTTATCGCCTCTTTTACTTTGGTACGTACGGTGGCTGACGCGGCGTGACGCCGCGCCTATGAGGCTAGTATACATTAATTAAATGTCTATTAGTAGGTCGACGGTGTGGCGTATTAACAGTGAAGCGTATCTATATCTATCAGATCGTGCGTTTCCAATAAAAATTAACAATTTTGTTTTCTTCGAACAAAATATTAATTTTGCCTGTCTTAATGTTACGTATGTAATGAATTACTTGTCGGAAGCAAAGGACGAGGCAAATCTCAAAGTAAACAACAACATTTAAGTAACAGTTACCTCTTGCATAAAGTTATTTTTTGTTTTAGAACACAATTTTAAAAAAAATGAATGACGCTTCATGAACCAAATTTTGATATGCTCCTTTTGTGCGTCCTATTCTATGAATCTCTTAGTTGCATCTTTTCCTTAAAGTGCATGTTATTTTACACTTTTAGCTCTGAATGAGTCATTCCATCTATATTTTCTTTAGCCTTAAAAACTCTCTAATTTTTTTATTATCATTTGACTAAATGAAAATGGTTACAATACAACACCTTTTACATTGTCATTCTTTTCGTATTCTTTTCACTTCTCCCGACTCAAGCAACAATGAGTACAGAATGGTTAAAAAAAGTTTTTTACACGAATAAAAAACTAAAATATGTACTAGAATGAAACTTGGTTACTAACTTAGTTCAAATAAGTTTGAACAAAAATTCAAACTAGAATTACCTTTTTTGATGATAAATTAATTGTAGGTGTAAGCATGTGATAAATAATCATTGAAAAACTTTAAATTCGAGTATTTCTTCAAGGGTATGTATTTTATTTAAATTGTTGTAGATAGGTATATACACTAAAACTAAATTTGTTGAAAAATATATCCAAATTTGAGTTGAATTTACGCAGGTTTTCATGTTGCCTGGTCACCACAAAGTTGTCAATCATCTCCGTCTGATTTAATGACAACATAGACGTTGAAAGATATATCTGACCAAGTTGAAAGCTTTTAAAGAAATAAATCTGCAAACACATGACATAGATATAGTTAGCAAACTTTGCATGTTCTTGATGATCCCTCAGCAAAAATATGTTCTCGTTGGAAAGAAAAATACCAGCTTTGAATAGACAAAGTCAATTAAACAAAATGACAAACAATCTGAATAGCGTGTAACAAAATGACAAACAATTTGATTTGAATAGCGTGCCATCAGCTTACCTCTCAACTAAAGTCTAATCTTACCAGCATTACTCCCGGGGGAGTTCCGCCCAGCCGAGAGACCACGTCCCCACGACGCTACATGCATGCCAGTGGGGGATTTATGTCTGTGAGGGAGGTGATTACCTCGGTTTTTGAAATTACGATGCGTTCTTGGTTCTCGCAAAAGGTCCTGAATTTTTTGTCTCGAAATTTTTTAACCCTCCGTTTTGGGATGGCCCCGCGTTTTCGATATCGCGCGACGGTCCTTGTTTTTACGCACTGAAATTTTTTAACCCTCCGTTTTGGGGATGGCCCCCCGCGTTTTCGGATATCGCGCACGGGTCCCTGTTTTTTTACGTACAGATCATCGGTTCTTTCGAAAAACATAGGTAACTACAGACCAAACACTTTGATCTACATTAGTTGCTAAAGTCTAAACTAAACTACTGAAACAGCAGTCTCCGAGTCCTGATTGCAAAACTACAAGCAAATCCAACCTCTCACGCCCATAAAAATTCAACAAAAACCTCAAAAAAAAGGTCAAAATGCAAGGAAATTTCCCAATCAAAACGATGACATCCCACGTGTCGACGTAGTAGTAGCCCAGAAACCTGCGTAGGCCTAGATAAGAAAGATCCCCTCCCTCGCAGCCCAGACGAGCGATAGCCTTTCCTCACACCTGTCCCTGCAATTACCATTTTGCCCGCGCCGGCGGCGCCGACCACCCGCCGCCGTATCCGGCGAAAGAACCGGTAGTAAGCCAAGGACTCTCCCATGGCAGCCATATCGTCGCTTCCCTTCGCTGCACTGCGCCGAGCCGCGGACTGGAGGCCGTCGACGGCGACGGCCATCTCCCGCGGCGTCGTGCTCAGCGCGAGAGCTCGGCGGGGCTCGCGTTCGGTGGTGCGCTGCGTCGCCACTGCGGGCGGTGAGCTTGCTCGCGCTCTCTCACTCTTGCTGCTTCTTGTGGCCTCGGTGCGAGACACGTAGTGCTTTGATTTGTTCATCTTTAGGTTAATCCGAGACCAAAGATTGCAAAAGGAAAGCTTGGTTCTTTTTGCGGAGTTTAGCAAAGTTTGGATCTTTGTTGTTAATCCATGCCTCTTGTACTTTGGGATGTGAGAATGGGGAGCCCGTGCTAGTAAGCTGTTCGGGCATAATAATTCCTTCGTTTTGATTGGTTTGTGCAATTAAGTTCTGATTTATGGGTATAGTCTGTGCTAATAGGGTGTCGTTTATGCTACAAATGCCTGATTTTTTATAGCCATAATCTGTGCCTGTGCTAAAAACAGAAGCTTTCTGGTGCAATAAGTTTCTGAACTTCACTCTTGGAAGGCTGATGATTTTTTGTGAATCGAATTTTAAGTCAGGATAGTAGTCATACTTCGTGCTGCTAGTGCTTTGGTAATGCAACTATGCAGTTTGCTGCGTTTAGATTGTTGAAATGCCCATCAAGAGAACCGGTGTGATTACATCCTCTGAATAAGCTTAATCTTGTAGAATATAAGCACGAGCTGTTAATTTATAGACTTGTGCGTGAATGAAATAAAGCTGCCAAATACTTCTTTGTGCAAAAGTTTGTTATATTCTTCATTTCATTCCATAAGTTCCTCATGTTGTTCTGCGGCTTCTGTACTTTGTTCTAATACTTCTTTCTGTCTACTTTCAAATGGTTTGCCAATCTCTTGTCAAGCAATTGCTATTGGATCATGGTATATCCAAGTATTGTTTGGTATATTCTCAGCAAACAGGTTGGAACCAACGGAGAACATCTTGCTTTGTGTACATAACATAGCCGAACAGGTTATTGCTACAGCCTTTTCATTTGTCCTGAATCTTGTGCAGATATTCCACCTACTGTCGCGGAAACAAAGATGAACTTCCTCAAGTCATACAAGCGCCCTATCCCAAGCATTTACAGTACAGTCCTACAAGAACTTTTGGTGCAGCAACATCTAATGAGATACAAAAGAACCTATCAGTATGATCCAGTGTTTGCTCTTGGCTTTGTCACCGCCTATGACCAGCTCATGGAAGGGTACCCCAGCAATGAGGACAGGGATGCCATCTTCAAGTCATATATAGCAGCATTAAATGAAGACCCTGAGCAATACAGGTGCATATCATAGCTCATATAGGCTTTGAGCTAGGATAAAAAACCGGCGATTAACCGGTGGTTACAAATGCACTTCTTAGTTTGGTTTAGGCCTTTTTGTGCTAGATTACATATTGTATGAACTAAATATGTATAAATATGCTAGTCCCAACATTTTGTGCTAGGTTTTCTATGGCTTTCCCAGTTTTTAGCGGTTTTTCCGGTTTTTAACCGGAACCGTTCCGGTTACCAGTTTTTAAACCGCCTAAAGTCAAAATTTGATGCGTGAATTTCATCCGATTTTTTCCCGGATTTTTTGGTGACCAGCCGGTTACCATTACCGCCTGCCGGCCGGGTTTTGCACCGGTTCCGAGATTTCTATCCCTGCTTTTAGCCAATGTCATGTTAACATCTTAGTATTTTATGTTACAGTATGGTTTTTCATATCCACACTCTGAATCTTCAAAATAATTTCCTAAATTCATCGTTCAAGTTGCATTGTTATAATTCTCAGCTGTCAATGTTTCTGCATGAGTATATATATTACCGCTCAACTCTTTAAATTTGTTTATCAACCCTGAATTTTTCTTAGAGAGTGGTTTTATCAACTTATGCTCCTTACATCTGTTAAAATTTCCCAGTTCACACTAGTTATTGCTTACATGCTTTGTATTTTTTTTTGGGTCATTAGTTGCTCTGCTTTCTTGGTATCAATAAAAGCTAATGTATTATTTGGTTACTGGTTCATTTGCTTTGTTGGCATCAATAAAAGTTTCTTTCCTCAGAAAGTAACATTTGTGTTTCAAACAATCATGTTAAGTGTTTTGTGTTCTCTGTCCAGAGCTGATGCACAAAAGATGGAAGAGTGGGCACGTTCCCAGAATGGTAACTCGTTAGTTGATTTTTCTTCCAGAGATGGAGAAATACAGACCATTCTGAAAGATATATCAGAAAGGGCCAAGGGTAAGGGAAACTTCAACTACAGCCGGTTCTTTGCGGTCGGCTTGTTCCGTTTGCTTGAGCTCGCAAATGCAACGGAGCCAACAGTTCTAGACAAGGTTGTTCTTGGCATTATTAATTTTGTTTACGCATTTTCTATTAATTGTTGCTTTTTCCCCAAATTATGTTTCCTATTCCCATTTATGTTTGCTTCGCAAGTTTTTTGTCGAAAAAAACTTGTTTTTTAGCATGTTTTATTTTTTTCCAAGCACACAAAATTTAGCCTAAAGAGGGGTTGATTTGCATCTAATCTCTAGTAACGACAATTTCTTTAGGACCCGCGCAATGTTCTTTTCGAGAGCATAGATCTGTGATTTCTGATGTGTTTTAAGCCGAAATAGGAAAAAAACACTTAGGGGGTTCAAGGTAAGTTTGCTTCGTAGCATGTCTCTTGGGGTATATCCAGATTTTTATGTGGGCAGACCCATTGAAGTTAGACTTTCTGCTACGAACTTTGCTTGACCTTTACATACTGTCGGTGTGGTGCACCCTTCCACCCAGTACAGTAGCATAGCCTTGTAACTGTTGACTTCACTATTTTATGTTTGTAATATTGTTGGTTGGTGTGTGGGCATGATAGATTGCTGTTTGTACATGGCCTTAGGTTATCATTTCGCTTGTCATTTTTTGTGCGGCTTATCTCTATTTATTTCTTGCCTTTTTTTATTTTATCTGTCTTTGGATGACCAGAGGAAAGAACAGCTGCTACTAGCTTAATAATTTGGCATTGGGGTTGTCTATCCCTTTACTGTTCCCATACTGCTCAATAGAGATTGTAATATACAGTGTATACTTGAAAAGCATTCTTGAGGCATTCTAGCATATATTTATGAAGTCATTTGTGCAATGTACAACAAACATTTCAGCAAATCATTTGAGCCGTTCAGGCATTGTTTGGTGATGACCAAAATGGAATGCACTCTTCATCATTAGTTTGTTAATATTACCAAAAGTACTGACTTTACTTTCTGCTTAATAGCTTTGCGCTGCTCTAAACATCAATAAAAGAAGTGTGGATAGGGACCTCGATGTTTACCGCAACATACTCTCAAAATTGGTTCAAGCCAAGGAACTTCTCAAGGAATACGTGGATAGGTAATCTCCTATCCCAGCAGTTCTTTCACTTTTTCTGATTGTTCAAATCTGAATGTGTTCAAACAATGATATTCTGATAAAGGCATGTGAGAGTTCATATTTTTGCTTTCTGACTAAATGCTTGATATTCATAACATCGTACTTGATGTTTACCTCCTCTTTGGCAAGGACTGACAATTGCTTTGTTTCTATTGCCTTCTTACACAATTTTCACCATGTTAAGACTGTTTATATTAATGAATTGAACACACCTAATTTGAACTCCGTTGGCAGAGAAAAGAAGAAGAGAGAAGAAAGATCAGAGACCCCGAAGTCGAACGAAGCTGTTACAAAATTTGATGGGAACATTTATTCCATGAGGCATTAACCAGCCTTTCGCAGAAGAGAGCTTTGCCGGATAACAGATATTAACGGTTACATCAGGACTGCGTTGAGAAACTACCAAGGTTGCCCTTTCACTACACGGACATCTTTGGCTACTCTTCGTGTGGTACAAAAGGATCCCAGATTATTCTTACTATTGAGCTCAATATTTTGTAATTTCTCTCTTCCTCTGTTGAAATGTATCGTTTTCTTCACTTGTTTGACAATATGAAGAGGTACATGGGGATCAATGTTACTCACAAGCTGAGAAATATAGTCCATCTGTATTTTATTGGCGAAGTTTGTCTGAATCTGTATGTACCAGACTCAATGAACTGGAAAATATCTGAGGTGGAAAGGATCAGGAACTAGATAATTCTGTGTTGGATCCAAGTATCTGAAAATTTGTTCTCTTCTATTTTACCTAAATGAATAAAGTAACAGTGTACCATGCATCATAGCACAAGTAAAATGAAAAGAAAACCATTGATTTTTACATGATTTCAGATGCATGCATGAATGGTTTTTACTTTTAAGCTTGCTGAAATAGCATTTTCAAAACTGAATAAATGCTCCCCGAAACTGAGCTACACGGATTTCAAAGCAATGAAGTGGTGAAATTGAGAAACTAACTTTGTACTTTGATTTGTTGTTGAAGTCTAAGATGAATTGCCTATCTTTTCCTAACAGCTGAACATTTATACGGTCGGCAAATCAAACTTAGCATTTTGAGAGGCATTGTCCGTGTTCTTGTTGTTTAACCGCCCGCTGTAATGCATTATACTAACGTAGAGATGTTCCCCTGAAGGACTGAAATGCAACCTCGCAAATATTTCGGGTTCTAAACCCGCAAAATTGCCAAGATTGTTTTACCCGATATTTTCCGGCCCCATGCATCCTGAAGACCACAAATCACAAGCACCCCAAAGCCCCCATCCATTCCCAGCCCTCCACGTGTCACCAACGTTAAGACCCGGATAAGGCACCCATCCATTCCCAGGCCTCCACGTGTCACCAACAGATGAGACCCGGATAAGGCAGAGCCGATCGAGTCCGTCAGATAGATCACAGGCGTCCCGCCGCCGCCCGATCTGCCACGCGGAGATAACACCGGGAATTTCTTATAAGCACCCTATTTGTACCCCATGACGAGCCCTCACCACACACCACCACCACCGCAGCTCAAGGACACGCCGAGAAGGAGGGGAAGCCATGGCCTTGTCGGTGGCCGCCGCGGCGAGCACGTTCCTCGGGACCCGCTTGGCTGACCCGGCGCCGCAGAACGGGCGCATCGTGGCAAAGTTCGTGTTCAGCCGCAAGAAGGCGGCGCCGAAGAAAGCGGCGAGGACCTCGACCTCGGAACGGCCGCTGTGGTTCCCCGGTGCGGTGGCGCCCGACTACCTGGACGGGTCGCTGGTCGGCGACTACGGGTTCGACCCGATCGGGCTCGGGAAGCCCGCGGAGTACCTGCAGTTCGATCTGGACTCGCTGGACCAGAACCTGGCCAAGAACGAGGCCGGCGACATCATCGGCACCCGGTTCGAGGCCGGCGAGGTGAAGTCCACACCGTTCCAGCCCTACACCGAGGTGTTCGGCCTGCAGAGGTTCCGCGAGTGCGAGCTCATCCACGGCCGCTGGGCCATGCTCGCCACCCTCGGCGCCCTCTCCGTCGAGTGGCTCACCGGCGTCACCTGGCAGGACGCCGGCAAGGTACGTCGTCTCTCATACACGCATACCTCAGCCTTCCTCCACTGATGAACGATCTGCGTATGACGATGCATGGCGTGCGTGCCTGCGCAGGTTGAGCTGGAGAACGGGTCGTCGTACCTGGGGCAGCCGCTGCCGTTCTCGATGACGACGCTGATCTGGATCGAGGTGCTGCTGATCGGGTACATCGAGTTCCAGCGCAACGCGGAGCTCGACCCGGAGAGGCGGCTGTACCCCGGCGGCTCCTACTTCGACCCGCTGGGCCTCGCGTCGGACCCGGAGAAGAAGGAGCGGCTGCAGCTGGCCGAGATCAAGCACGCCCGCCTCGCCATGGTCGGCTTCCTCGGCTTCGCCGTACAGGCCGCGGCCACCGGCAAGGGCCCCCTCAACAACTGGGCCACCCACCTCAGCGACCCGCTCCACACCACCATCTTCGACACCTTCTCCTCGTCCTCTTAAGGCTCACCCATCGATCGATCAATGTCTGCAAATGGATGATATGAATGCGTCGGTGTACGTACGTGCGTGCGTGGTTTAGTTTTGTGATGAGCGAGGGTATGAAAGATCGATCCTTTGGCTGCTGGGACTTGGTAATTTGTAATATATGAACCAATGACGAATTAATGCATCCACCTGTACATCTATCTTGAGGTGATATATCATACATGCACGACAGTTAAGGGGGCGTTGGTATTGGGCTTTACTGATGCTTTTTAACTATAGTTTATAACTTTTAGTTAAAAATAAATAATAATGATAAAAAAGTGAATTTTAGAAAGATTGGATGAGCGGTGGAAAAAGTGAGGGAGAGATGCGTGCGCGTGACGGGAACAAAAGGAGTGGGATGCTTAATGCACCCACGACCCCATGTCTTATCCCTGGTCCCCGGAGTGAGACGGTAACAACACAAGTGAAGAAGTTGCTTCAAAAAGCTGAAATGTTTGTATTAGCTTTAATTTTTTGAAATAATAGTCAAAAGTAGAAACTAATAGGAATATATCTTAGATCTAGTTATTTCTGCCGTAATCCATCCTATCAACGTAAGAATGCCTTATGATTGTTGATTTTAGGAAGCAGCATCCCTAGTGAAGCAGACAGCGCCAACTACTGGTTCCTAAAACAAGAATCAATGTACCATTTCCTCCATTGCCGACCACTGCCTACCATTTGCTGTGGAGCGCTCTGCAAACCTCCTCGAATCTACAATGGTAGCATACCATTGGGCCATGGGGTATAGCGCATGAAATGTGAATCCAATTCCAGCTGCATCTGATTTTAGCCATTCCATTAAAAAACGCAAAATGGCTATGGGCTGCAATTTCATCCTCAACATTTTATTACTTGCCATACAACGTTTTTTTAGGCCCAAATGATACTGGGTCAAGCCCAGCAACCTAGCAGTAGATACTAGGCCTAAATGGGACAGGTTTCCTCGGGTTGGACGGAAGTAGTATAGGATCGTATTGATAGGCGCCCAATGTATTTCTGTCACGTAAATCCTATCACGTCGCGTATTCGCGAATATACATGCGAATACGTATTTCCGCAACAGCATCGGGCCTCTTGCTCCCGCCACACACGGACACCAGCCGCTCCTCCACCGCTCGCTACCGCCGCCTCACCTCCTCGTCGGTCGCCGCTGCCGGCTGTTCCCTCGCCGAATGCCGATGCCTCGTCCGTAAGGTGACCTCGCAAGCCTCCAGAGTCCAGACCCTAACCCTACCCTCCGCGCATGCGAGCTCTGACAGCTGCCGCCTCACTGGCTCATCCAGGAAATACCAAGTTTTCACTTCTATCAATATATTTTTATCATTAGAAATAACGAGAACATCAACATATAAAAACAGTATGATAAAACACTTACCCATAACTTTTGTATATATGCAACGATCACCTTCCGTCATTGAAAAACCATATGACGTGACATCATTATCAAAAAGAATATTCCATTGATGTGAAGCTTGTTCAAGACCATAAATTGATCTATTCAACTTGTAAACCTTATTTTCACTTCTTTTTTCTATAAAACCTTTCGGTTGTTTCATATATATTTCCTCCTCCAAAAGACCATTACGAAAAGCAACTTAAACATCCATTTGGTAGACATCAAGATCATAGTAAGCCGTCAAAGCAATAATAATATGAATTGAAGTAAATTTTGCAATAGAAGAAAAAGTTTCCACAAACCTTCTCTTTGTGCGTAGCCTTTATCAACAAGTCTAGTCTTATAGTTTTTCACTAAACCTGCTGCATTAAACTTCCTTTAAAAAATTATTTACAATCTATGGGCTTGCGTTGTTTGGTAGACCAACAAGTTCCTAAACTTTATTTCTTTTCGTCGAGTTTAATCATTCTCGCATTGCTTCCACCCATAGTTTTGATTAAGAACAACTAATTGCTTCTCTCAAGAATAAATAATAATCAACTAAATATTGGGATGTACTTAAATTTCTCCTGCTTTTCCTAAGCATGTTAATGTTAGGAATTTAATTTGTATTTCCTTCAGGAGCTGAACCTATTTCAGTGTGAGAATTAATACCAGATATATCCATCTGTGTTCGATGGAGTTGCCAATAATTCCACCCTTGCCCGTTTAGCACGATGATGTGTATTTTGATATAAAAATTTTATATTCCTGCTTTCCACCAGTTTATCCTTTTTTTGGATCACAAAACTTGTACCCTTTTAATTCCAAAGAATAACTAATAAAAACTTCCTAGCATGTTTTTAGGCTACAATTTTTCTTCTAGTTCATAACTCATAAGGAGTGACTGTTATAGTCTTAGATGATGAATAATTTAATAAATAAACAACAGTATGTAAAGCTTCCTCCAAAAAAGACAAAGTAAGATCTGAATAAGGCATCGTAGACCTAATCATATCTATAAATATTCTATTCCGTCTTTCAGCAACACCATTTTATTGCGGAGTGTAAGGTATGATATAATAATGAATAATTTCATGCTCTTTACATAAATCATTTAATATTCCTAAAGTGTATTCTCCTCTACGATCAGTTCTTAAAACTTTCATATTTCTATTTAATTAATTTTCTACTTCAATTTTAAATATTTTGAACACATCAAAACCTTTTAACTTTTGTTTAAGAAGATACACATATCCAAATCTAGAATAATCATCAATGAATGTGATAAAATAAATCTTTTCACCTCTAGTGAGAGAAGATATTTCATCACAAATATTAGAATGAATAATGGCAAAAGGCTCATTAGATCTTTTCGCTTTTGAAAAAGGCGCACGGGTCATCCTACCCATTATACATGCCTCACGAATACCAAAATCCTCCTACTTAAAATGCAAAATTTCAAAATTAATAAGGCTCTTAATTATGTTTTTAGATATATGACCAAGTTGTAAATGCCATAAGTATGATTCTGAGTATGTGTTCCTATCATTAGTATTTATCACTATGGAGTTATTTGCACCAACTAAGCAATCAATATTGTCATCATTTGATAGTTCATCAAGATAATAAAGAGCATCATGACGAGTTCCAGTATGCACTAATTTCCCATTGAGTACTGTTTTAACTATTCATTTTTCAAATAGTATGTCATAATCAATAGATTTTAACTGAGCAATAGAAATTAAATTATTCTATCTGCTTGCTGCAGTATGTTTGTTGCATCATGGGCGAACCCAATGTGATTCAAAGGTGTTCAGCTGAACACCCAAATTTTTTTGTGTGACACCTAATACTTAGTGGATACATTACATATATATATTGATAATTGGAGAAAATATTTCATATTTGTACCCCTAATTGATTTTAACCCACTTCCACACCTCCCCCAAGTTGAAATCAACCCACTCCCACATCTCCCCTCCAATTCATCTAAACTAGTACGGCCTAGCAACCCATCCTCAGCAAATTGGTTTATTAGCCCATCAGTAGACCCCTCAAACCCTAACATGTCCCCTTCCTCCCCCCTCTCTCTGTGTCTCTCTTAGGCTCCACTGATTTAGATCAAAATTGCCAAACCTAGTGGCACTGGCGCACGAGATCGAGGGGCAATTGGACATCAAGTGACTTGGTGAGAGGCTGAGGCCTGAGAGCAACTCTGGCATCTAGCTTGGTCTCGGTGGCAAGGAGCATAGCCACGACAGGCAGCGATACATCTGCAAGGAGCAAGTGGGCGACGGTTGTCTACTGAGAGCTGGGGAGGGAGTGTATAGCAGCGGTGGCTAGGTCGACAAGGTAGTAGGCACTAGGTAACGACTACAGGTCATCGTGCACTGGTGCAGTGGCGGAGTCAAGATTTGGTTACGCTCCGGGCTCAGTGGTGGAATGATCTAGGTTATCTGGGTTGGACCATGAAAATGTTACCCAGGCTGAATTAAATTTACCCGGGTTGTACACTAGATATTTTTTCACACCCCGAGCTAAAGCCTACCCTGCGCAGGGTGTGGCTCCGCCCTGCACTGGTGCACGTAGGCCATGTACATCAGACTGCGTCAACACAGTTTCATTTTAAGTTATTTTATAATTTCTCTAAATTATTTTATAATTTTTCTAAATTATTTATATATATATATTGTATTTAGCATAAAACAATTTGTACTTTTTTTTTGTTATTGTGGACTTTCATCTTTTTTGTCAAACTCTGAACACCATTTTAGAAATCCCGGGTCCGCCGGTTGTACTTTCCATTACCTATACACTACTTACGTTTCCATGCATGTTTACATTGCTGACCAGTTTAAACATGGTGCTGACGAATCAGCAAATGGTATTTCAAGTACTGACAGATTTTTCTCCCCATTCTAACAAGTTGTCAATGGATACTATGCTTTGTTGTTTACTACGGCCTTGTCAGCATAATCTAAAATGAGAAATATCCTTTTGCTTTCTTGTGCTGTCCTGCTGTCATATTACTATGAGAAAATTTCCTACAAAAGTACCTGACTTAGGTTGATAGTGACTGTATTAAATTGATTATCACTTGGTCGGTGCATAAGTGATCGTGATGCGCTCTTCTTGTTGCTGCTTTGTAGCTTGTGCAGGTATCTAATGGTAGCTTCTGGGAGAGCCTCAGTTTTTGTCCAACGAGCACGGGTGAAAACTCTAATCAAGGTGCCCACTTGCTTGCAATTGCCCTCGTACTGCATGACAAGTTAAACAACTTGTTGACTCAGTTTGCACTGATCCTTTCTTGTTCTGCTGTTTACATAGGCTTGGGATCATGCTGTTGGAGTAGTTTGTGTGCAGGAAGCTGGAGGTCAGGTATAGACCTCGTTTGTTGAAACAAGACTGCGAGATGTATTCATTTGTTCCATCAATTCACCATTATAACCATGGTGATTTTGTAACCTGTTGAAACTGACAGATCAGTGACTGGAGTGCGAAACCGTTGGATCTTGCAGCTGACCTAACAGGGCGCAGAATCATCTTCCCTTCGGGTGGTGTCACTACTAGAAAACGGATCATCCCTCACGGGCTTTAATTTTTCTGACAGGCCCGCATAGAACGTGAGGGATATCAATTTTTGTGACGGGCCCACGTAGCACAGTCGCAAAAATACATTTTCCTGTCGGGCTCCTTATGCCGCCAAGGAAATACACTATTTTTGTGACGGTATTACATGAACCGTGAGGATAATTGAAACATAAACCTGTGAGACTTCTCCAGCCCGTGAGGCTTTTGATCATCTGGCCCGCTATTCTACTTTCTAGCATAGAATTTTTGCAGCCTGTGAAACCCTAAAAAAATTTCGTAGCCGCCGCCTCCTCCCCATCCCCTCGCCCGCCTCCTCCGCCCCAAATTTTCGCAGCCGCCGCCTCCTCCCCCATCCCCTCGCGCCTCCTCCACCCCAAATTTTCGCAGCCGCCGCCTCCTCCCCATCCCCTCGCGCCTCCTCCGCCCCAAACGGTATTGTGAGATGTGTATTATAGGATTGTGATAATTCAAACAACATTACAGGCTATTATGGCTTCTTCAACTCAAGTTGACATAATGTTTTCACCTTGCGACAAGGGACTGGACCGGGCTTGGGACCGGATCCTCTCATGTGGGCTCACAACCGGATGACGGTCTTTGTCGATGGTAACGTTGATGTAAACGAGGGGACAAGCTGCGATGGCGACATTGATGGCGATAACAACCATGCTGCCATGTGATTTTCAGTGATCTCTTGTAGTTCTTTTGACTAGCTGAACTTGAATGTAATGGAAATAGAGACTTTTGTATGTGGTACTTGATTTTAGATGTCTTTTGGATGGATGAACCAATCTGGAGGTGAAGTTTATGAATTGGTATGCTTGTGTGAACATGAATCAATCTAGGGATTGTTTATGAAAACTGAACTTTTTATATGGTTGTTTAATTATATGTTTCTTGATTGATGCAAGGATGGTGTTGTCATTAATTTGATTATATGGTTGTGTAAGATTTAGATATCAATGCTTGTTTTGTAAGTTGTTTATTCATTGTTGGCTGAAAAAATCGGTTACAGGCTAGTGCTTTTTGTCAATTTTGCTGACGGTTCAAACGGTCAGCCTATATTTTCCTGACGGTAACACAAACAGTCAAGGAAATAAATTTTCCTGACGGTCTGATTAGTTTTACTGACAGCTAGGCCCCCTCAAAAAAATCTATTTTTCTTGCGGGCCAGGATATTGTATTGACGGCGACTAAACCGTCAGTAAAATGTATTTTTCTGACAGTTTGGCCCGTGAGGAAAATTTATTTTTCCGTGACGGCTACCACCGTCAGGTTAAATTGTTTTTGCTGACGGTTTAGCCCGTCAGGAAAATTAATTTTTCCGTGACGGGTAATACCGTTAGGTTAAATTTTCCTGACGGGTAACCGTCAGCCAAATTAAATTTTCCTTTCCAGCCAGACCTGAGGGATTTTGCCTGACGGGAGCCCGTCAGGGAAATTTAACCTGACGGTTTTTTGTATTTTTCTGACGGTTTTGAACCGTGAGGGATGGTCCGTTTTCTAGTAGTGTGTGTTCTCGTGACGAACGGTGCTCTGCATGACAATCTTGTCGAAATGATCTCAGCAAATTACAAGTAGCTGCAATATTGCATAGATTCACACACCAACACAAGCTTTTTTTTTGTAACATTTTACCTCGCCGAGCATCAAATTGTATTCGATCCCGCATTTGGGAGAGAAACCGCGGACTTGTTCAGAAAACCTTCCATGCCATTACCACAACAGATATACATGAATAAAATGGCACCGTTCCCTTCGAAAGATGAGTACCTGAACTTCTTAAGCAGCTTCGTTCAGAAGCTATACACGAGAACCGTGATGCTCGTCTGGTAAGTCGTCCTGGTATCCGATGATTGCGAAATTCTAGAATCTTTTGCCTTCACAATGTGTGAATCTGGTGGATAATCCTGAAGGTTGCGCGGTCGCAACCAATCTGACAGCGGTGCAGCATGCAAGATGTTTGGCCACCAATTCAATCCGAAGAAAAAGACACCCGAAAGATTAATTGCAGCTCTGGCTCCATCACAGGATAACGACCTGCAGCTCCTAATGCAGAATTGGCAGCTTCTAAGCATAGTTAGCCCAACAAAATCCATCATCAGGGCGAACTTTACTGCTGCGGTTCTCCAGTGACACGCCTGCCTGCAGAATTGGCAGCTTCTAAGCATAGTTCTCCAGTGACACGCCTGCCTGCTGCGAATTCAGTAGATGACTTGTTGTTGGCTTCTTGTTGTAATCTATGTTGACTTTGCTAGGCATAAGAAGGGCTATTGATTAGATGTTCTTTTTTGGGGCGAAAAATCGTAATTACGCGTCTTGGAAATAATTCTGTTATGTAAGCACCAAGCACGGTGAAAATTCTTCAGGCATGAAGAGTTTATCTTGATCTGAATTTGCTGCCGAGTATCTGTCGCTTGCTGTTGCAGGAATCGACCATGCTTGCCCAGAGTCAACGATTTCGGCAAATCTTGCCTGCTTGACGAACGGAAATCACATGTGTTGGATGTACAAGTGGGCCAATGAATGGAATTCATACATCACAGCAAATGCATTGAACAGTGCAGAGCTTCCATTCTTGCCCACGAAATTATGTAGCAGATGCTGAAATATATGTACTCTGACAACTAAGTTTTCAGTGTAGGTTTTTTTTTTGTCTTTTACAAATCGAGCTAGCCAACTGAAGCATCACTAAACACCGGGAAACCATCTTATTTAGGCGCCTTAGTGAGAACTCAAACATGCGGCGCATATATCCTTTACAGCAACAGGTAGCTCCAAGCCTCCAGCCATTGAGCTAGAGCAAGATCCTTGAGCATTCTCAGAACGACCAAACCAACGTATGAACAGCTGAAAACAGATGTCAAATGTTTTGAATAATTCAGAATTGTTTAAGGGCACTCTCAGCACATTTTCAGTCACACATTCGAACATTTCTCCTCTCTTAATTTCTTGTCCCAAAACTCGGGAAGCTTCTGATGCTGGATCATCAAGGCATGGAACCAAGTGTGCTGTCGCGCGCGGCACCAACTTCCTCATCCAGAATGGCAATAATGGCGCATAAGATATACACTCGTAGAATAGGTCGTTGCCATTTTCAGGCCACGCACATAAACAAATGCAGGGAGCAAGTACATGCCCTCATGCGTGCATGGGCCATGCACAGGCAAATTATAATATTATTGCTTTCCCGCCATCTACTCTCGCCAACTGTAGGCAGCGGAGGCGATCCAGGTCACAACCGCACACAACCACAGGTGCCTCATCTCAGTTCCAAATCTGAATATTGTTTATGGAGAATGTGATGCAGCAAAAGCGCAGGACGTACGTACGTACTTACCTCGATCCTCCCCATGCAGACAAACCACATGAACAGTAGTCACAATACAAAAAAGAGAATAAGAAATTGTCACAGATATTACATTTAATTAAAATCAATCATGCCTAATCACCATATGAATGTTCTAGCAGCATCGAAGCTGCAGGTAAACTAATTAAACTATGCGATCGATCTTTTGTTTACTATTTTACCTCCATCGCAAGCGCATGTGACTTCACTCCAATGAGGCAATCCTGATCCATCAGCACACAAGTGTTAACTCTGAAAAAAGGCGATTACAAGCGTTACGATTACAGCAAAGTCAGATTTGCCTTTAGCGCTGTTGAAACTAATCTTGTTATTGAGTGTAGTTATGTTTCGAATACTCATATGTTTGAGTATTGTACTCGTATGTCTGTGTACTCGATGTGTCCGAGGTCTGTGTACTCGGTGTGTTCGAGTAATGTGTAATCGGTGTATCCGAATACTGTAGCATTCGGTGAGTCCGAGTGCTACAGTAGTCGTAGTTGTTATAGTCACAGGTTGACAGTCGTAAGCTACAGTGACGGTCGGTGCTCGAAGATCAGTAGTATCGTCTGTGTGAGCGGTGCTATCGGAGATGCGGTCAAAGAGAATCTGCGGTCAATAAGCCGTGGTCGATGAAGTAGTCGAAATAACATGGTCGAAATAACGTGGTTGAGAAGCCGTGGTCGAGCAGCTGTGGTCGAGCAACTGTGGTCGAACAGCTGTGGTCGAAGGACTCCAAGTAGGATTCAAAGAAAGACTCGAAGATGGTCAAGTCTGTATGCGGTCGTAGACCTGGTCAGGTAGCAGTATGTCTGCACGTATCGGTTGTCCACTAGCTGTTAGTTGGTTAGAGGAGCGAGTTGTTTGGGTAGTACGCAGAGTGCGAGTTGTGGGGATTGTGGCCGGGAGACTCAGGCAATTTTGTTAGTTGTGTTGTGTGTATCTTGAGACTATAAATACAAAGAAAAAATAGAAAAGTTGTACGACATTATGCAGCGACAAAACTTTTGTGTGTCTTGAGTTGATAAAAGGTGTTCGTGTGTGTTATGACCACCGTGTGTGCATGTTTTGATTCGTGTTTGGGCCAATAATTGGTATCAGATCCTTGGTGTTCTCCGTGTGCCGGAGAAGAAGCCGAGGGAAGACTTCCGTGTGTCACTTGGTGATTCCTGTGAGTCAGAGGAGATGCCAAGAGAAGAAAGGAGTGTGTCTTCATCAGCAGTACGAGGCATACTGCGAGATGATTCGTCCGCCTCGCAGTCGCAGGTGATCAAGAGGGAGAGCATGGTGACGTTGTCGTACCTGTAGCTCACCCGTACAAACTACACAATTTGGGCAATGAATATGTGAGTCGCTTTTTGGGCTCAGAACGTGTGGGAAACAGTGGAGCCTGCTACCGCAGAGTACCAGAAGGATGGAATGGCATTGTACGCCATCTAGTAGGCTGTGCTGGAGGAAGTCATGTCTTCCCTCGCCGGGAGGGACACGACAAAGTAACATGAGAAGCAATCAAGATGGTGCACATGGGGCACGAGCGTGTGCGCGAAGCTAAGCTGCAAACTCTCAAGAGAGAATTCGAGGGGTTGAAGATGGAGGAAAGGGAGTCTGTTGAAGACTTCACCGGTCAGGTGACGTCGGTCGTCACCGGCATCCATGCGTTAGGCGACACCACAATAGATGAAATTGTTGTTGTTGGAGATTTCTTTGTGCTACCCTGACGCACTTCATGCAACTTGTCACCACCATCGAACAGTGCATGGACATGAAGACCCTCACCGTCGAAGATCTCATCGGGCGGTACAAAGCCTATGACAAGTGCGTCCAAATCAGTTTCGGCAACGCGAAACTGCGTGAGCATCTGTTGCTCATACGCACATAGTGGGAGACCCTTAACAAGAAGAAGAATAGTGAAGGGTCAGGTAGCGGCGCGAGGAAGAACCGTGACCGTGGCGGTGGCCGTGTCAAAGATAGTGGTGGTCATAGAGATGACCATAATAACGATGACGAGGAGGACGACAATGACTCGTAGACTAGTGAGCGGAGGTCCAACAAGAAGAAGATGAAGTGCTACAATTGTGGTATATATGGGCACATTGCCAGTGAGTGCTACAAGCCAAAGAAGGAGGAGGCGTATCTCGTCACGGCTGATGCCGATGACCATCTGACGCTGCTCTGAAGTTCGGCAAGATGTATTCACAAATAAAGACAACAAGATTAGGGGGGTTGATTGTTGAAATTAATCATGTTATTGAGTGTAGTCGTGTGTCGAGTACTCATGTGTTTGAGTACTGTAGTCATACGTCTGTATACTCGGTGTGTCCGAGGTCTGTGTACTCGGTGTGTTCGTGTACTGTGTAGTCAGTGTGTCCGAGTACTGTAGTAGTTGGTGAGTCCGAGCGCTACAGTAGTCATAACAGTCATAGCCGTATGTCGACAGTCATAAGCTACAATGATGGTCAGTGCTCGAAGTCCGATAGTATCGTCTGTGTAAGCGGTGCTATCAAAGGTGCGGTCAAAGAGAAGCCGTTGTCGGTGAAGTGGTCGAAATAATGCGATCGAGAAGCTATGGTTGAACAGCCGTGGTCAAAGGACTCCAAGCTGAATTCAAAGAAAGACTCGAAGATGGTCAGGTCTGTGTGTGGTCGTAGACCTGGTCAGGTAACAGTATGTATGCATGTACCGGTTGTCCACTAGCTGTTAGTTGGTTAGAGAAACGAGTCGTTCGGGTAGTGCGCAGAGTGCAAGTTGTGAGGATCGTGGCCGGAAGACTCAAACAATTTTGTTAGCTTTGTTGTGTGTATCTTAAGACTATAAATACAAAGGCAAAATATAAAAGATGTACATCATTACGCAGCGACAAAATCTTTATGTGTCTTGAGTTGACAAAAGGCGTTCGTATCGTATATGTGCGTTATGATCCGTGTCTGGCCAACAAGCACTAGCTCTACGCATATTCTATATATAGTATCCAGCTAATAGACGATTTGCATCGCGGACACAGCAGCACTTTGACTCGGCGAGTCACCGATGTCTACACCCAACTTTTCAAACCGTTCAGGGTACTTTTCCAACAAAACAAACCCAAAGGAGAAACGTAATTAATCAGGCGTATAAAACACAGGATTTGTATATTCGAATACGTTAAACGTCAATGTTAGGATGAAGCAGGCGAGACCGGTGACCTCATGGAGATCTCGCGAATCACCGGACCGTGAATTAACTATGCATGGATCAGGGCATCTACTCGCGGCGTAGAGGACGCCGTGACGCTTAGATTATTGGAGGCGATGGACACGTACGACTAATCAAGCGCGTGTGTGTCGAATTATTCCTAACAAATTAAATCCTTGCCATATATACGCATGGGGAGAACGGTCAAATGGGCGATGTAAGCATACTCCGTTTTAAAAGTAATGCCACGTTAGGCACTCCCCAAATGGAGTGTTAGGGCAATAGAGATTTGTGTTACGTAGTGCATTGGTGATCAATGTTGCTTAATTTGGGAGTGTGTCAACTTAAAATAGCTAGATTTGAGTAGTGCATGGAAGGTGGCTGGGGTCTCCATAGCAAGAGACATGGATGCACTATTAAAAGTTACTACCAGATCTAGCTAGCCAGATTGTTTATCTTATGTATAGTGTTAGAATAAATCTAGCTACCTAGGTAGGTTAATTATGTGCGCTATGTGTGTGTATAAGTGTATCAGTTTGTGTATTCACAACGAGCGGATTATGGGAAAGAAGAGTACGTAGTAAATCTGTAGGACCGAGAAGACGATTAGAAGGGGGTTAAATAGGAGCTGCATAATATAAGCCTTTTGTAAAAACATTTCCCTCATAGGAGCAGAACAAAGCTCTTCACTCTAATAACTATCAAAAACTATAAAGATCAGAGACCGAACACCCATAAGAAAAGCTTCAAGAAAAACTGACCCAAATGGGACCTTTACCTTCTAGCCGATCGGATTGCCAACTAGGGGCTGGGCTAACCGCTACAAGGCCGATCTGACCTCACCCTTCAGAGCAGGGATGAAAACAACACGATTTCAAACTAAGATCACTTAAATATCCTTGGCACAAAGCAAGATCAAGAGGAGAGGAGAAACATCAGAAACTAAGCCAAATCAAGATTCCAACACTTGAACACAAGAGGAAAGGACTTCGATGAATTTTGGATATATATTTATACTTGGAGATGAATATTTACAACCACTTTATAGCCATACATTAAGCTTAAGGATGACAAAAAGTTCAACCATAAGAATCTCTCACATCTCCCACAAATTCTCTCCAAGAACCATACTCCTCAAAGGCTTAGCCTAAACTTTCCCAAAGCTTAGCACATAAGCCACCTCTTTCTCTCCTTATATATGGAGGCTCACAAGGGAAACTCTAACAAGCACTTCTAGTAGGATTTCATCCACTCTTACATGGGCTAACCCGTTAACCTAACACATATACGCTTCTCAAAGCGCATACAACCATTAACCGTTAGAGAATCAACACTTGATCCTAACATTTTTAGCATATCCATAAACTAAAGCACCTAGGCCATCGCCAGTTTTCTGGTAATAGGAAATTTACCAAAATATCCCTCTACCACCTTCCATAAAGCTTCATGCTTCCTTCGCCTTATCATGGACCTCACCTCTCCTCCAAGTCGTCCATGGTCATCTCCTCCTTTGCAAGCAATTCCCATGCTTACAACATATAGGTTCAATAAATGGCTCACGCATCAGCAAGTCTCTCCGTGTCGGTTCCCCCACACCACGGCTCACTTGCACCGACCGTACCATTCAATGAACCATTGCTCAAATCTTTCCTTCAACATCCATTCTTTCATGTGCCCTGCTTAAGCCTAACCATTCCGCCCTGCTTCCTTGATCGTATCTCAGCTCATTCGTGAGCCTACTCCTGATCCATACTATCGACCATGGTTGCCTCTCAGCTTTCTTGCACATTAAGGACTAAGAAATCATTTTTGGGTACAAGTTCTTCACACCTTGACCCACATTAGTTCAAACATGCTTCATACATCACGAATGCAATGACCTATAACTCCTAAACTCAATCCATAACCAATTCAACTCACTCAACTTAGCACTGGTTAGTCTAATCACCAACCAACACTCGGTCAGACTGCCATGAACCAACTTGATCGTCTCAAAATCTCCTGATAACAGGGGACTGATTTGACCGCAACACTCATGTCGATCAGACCGCTACCCACAGCCAGTCAGACCACTCCCCAGTCAGACTGCCGCCACAACCAATTAGGCCTCCTCTACAGGCTGGTCAAACCGCTACCCACCTGACAGCAAAGACCTAAGAGCAAATGACACAAAATCAAACTCAAACTTCAATAATGAAACAAAGCAAAGTCAAATACTCATCACACACATAAGTGACCTCCACATGGTCTTATAATCTTTCCCTTTATGAGTAATTTGACAAACACCTAAAAAGCAAGAATTTAAGTTTAAATTTGGACAAGGAAAACAAACAAGTTGTAAGGGCACAATTAGTTCATTTTGAAGAGAAATAACTGAACATGACCAATGTGGCAGAATATGGAATGGTACAAAACTGCAAACGCCAAGAAGGAGCAAGTTTTCAATGAAAGCTCCACTCCACACCAAAAGCTTCTCAAAAGCCAAAATCTTGCTCATGATCCAAGAAAAAGAGCAATTGTTCAACATGATCATTTTTAAATAACCATTTTTATTCCAAATTACAATATTATACCTACGTTTTTTGTGGTTTTGACCATATGTTGCTCCACAGTTGGGCAACTTGGGCTAGTCGTCCAATCGTTGGGTGACTAGGGTGTATTACCAGAAACACCATGCGGTCGGCTCGGCCGTGCTCTCATTTCGCCCGAGAGAATGAAAGGAAGGGGGAGAAAGGGAGAAGAGAAAGAGAGGAGAAGGAGAGGAGGAAAGAAAAGGAGGAGAAGAAGAGAGGAGAGGAGGGAGGAGAGGAGGAGGAGGAGGAGGAAGAGGAGAGGAGAGAAGAGGGAGGGAAGAGAAGAGGAGAGATCTGCGCATCGATGATGGTAAGTTCCCTATATTCCTTTGTACATTTAATTTTGAAACACGGTAGGATAGCAACTAAAATCATTAGATGTGTAGTTTAGAAACTAACGCCAATTTAGTTGGTAATAGTTGTATTGCCATTTAGAATAATTAATAAGTATTCTCAATTATTAGAATAATGAATAGCCACCAAAAGATTTAAAACTGTTCGTGATGATTAGAATAGCATGTGTCGATTTAAAATAGAATGCGACAATTTAAGATTATACACATCGATCAAAATTGTACGTGGTGATTTAAATAACATTTGAGTCGTTAAAATCTGCAAATCACTAAAATAAAATTCAGGGATCCCACAGGGATGTCTTAGTATAAATCATTTAATTATTATTTAAGATTTTCTTTCTATTATATATGAAGTAAATCATCACGCATTCATTAATTACGGGAAAAGAATCGGTACCAAGAGAGAAGAATTTAGTCGAGTGACCCTGAGACCTAAAATTATTTAGAGAGGTAGATAAATGTGTATGCATATATGATAAATTAAATAGGCATAATAGCATACGTGAAATCAGCTAGCAATGATTTGAAGAATTTCTGGAGCTAGGCTATTAATAATTAAACTAGTAATTGTGTCGTAATTCCTAACTTCAAATTGATTTGTAGATATGGCTCACGACCTTGGTGGTTCAGAGTGGCCTTTCGGCCTACTAGACCAGCACATCGACGTGTAACACCATGTGAACCGTCATGTCCCACATCCTGAGGGCGGGGACGAGGTGACCCAGTTGGGGGTTGTATGTACGCAGACACCCTAACGGGTTGGAGACTGTACCCACACTGAAGAGATAGGTTTATCTAGAAACTGTGGCACATATTTTCACGATATTTCCTCTACGTACTAACTTCTTCGTGCTTTGTAGGCTGAGCGACACCAGGCTTCTACCTCTCGCGTGGTGGTTAAAACTATGTTGGTCGACGAGGCCAGCCCGGAGCGGTCACAACAGTTCCCGTTCGACCGGTCATTGTTGACAGCTCTGTTGGACCGATGGTGGCTCGAGACACACATCTTCCACCTCCCATTAGGGGAGATGGCCTCCACTCTGCAGGACGTCGCGATGCTGCTCAGCCTACCTATTGTGGGAGAGGCTGCATCCCAGGAGGATGCGTCTGCCAACTAGTGCAACAACCTGTTGGGTAGGTTTGATAGGGTTCTTTCGGCTAAGGCCGCACCAGCGTACCACGTCTTCCCAGTGCAACAGAAGCATGGCCAGCCCATGTGGTGGCTTTCACAGTTCTGGGTATGTATGCTATCTATTTTCCCTATTTAGTGATGCACTATCCTTGCTATATGATGGGCTTACTAATTTTTCGTTTGTGCACAAGTCGACCGGATGGACCCGGACGCCAACAAGTACGAGGTGTTGTGCCACCTCAAGGTGTACTTGCTGTGGCTGTTCTGCTAGGTACTGTTTATCAGCAGCCATAGTGATTCCGTCGATGCCCGCCTCGTGCGGTATGCGAGGGCCATCGCCGACAGGGAGGAGGTGCATGTCAGCTGAGGATCATCCGTACTTGTCGCGACATACCGCGGCATGTGCAACGCTTGCCGTAGGACAAGGACCACCCCTGCCCTCACAGGCTACCCCTCCTACTACAGCTGTGGTTGTTTGAGCGCTTCCCCCTCGGATGGCTAATACGGCTCGATAGTGGTCCGCACCGCGGGGACATGTACCACGGGGGCGCCATGGACCAGCCTACCACAGGGTCCCTTTGGTGCCATAGATGGGTACATACTTTCCTGGATCTTTACTACATGTATTACGGGTCATCCTTTGTAACCAATGTTCTAGCTCACAGGCGTAGTTTGCACGCCTGCAGGTCACCCGTGTGTACGATAACTTCGTCGAGCACCTCGACTGCCTCACCGCTGACAATGTGCGCTGGCAGCCGTACTCTGGTTAGGAGATGGTGGACCGTGCCCCGTCGGGCTCTCGTCATTGTGCTTGTGCGACCAGGCATACTAGCTCACACGGAGAAGCTCGTCTTTGAAATGTTCGTGGATGACTACACGGTGCACATGGTGATGCGCTAGTTCGGCCTCCGCCAGGTTGTTCCTATCCCTGTTGAGCATCGGATGCCTGACTCGGTCCAAACGTGAGTTACACACAATACATATCCCTATATTTTTTCATAGTTCTGTTATAATGCCTTCAAATTGTTGTTGTATGTTTCGTAGGCACAATAGAAGGGGTGGTAGCGGGACAAGCTAGGATGCGAAGATGATGCCGTGTGTAGCGGAGTGGGTGGAGGCACTCGAGGACTTCATGTAGGAAGCCACCGCGTATGACCCCAACGCGTATGACACACACCAGGCTAGTGCATGTCGTCTCACGTACCAGCACCGACCGACATGTATCTCGTGCAATTAGCATGGAACTTCATCCTCGCGGTAGGTACTCTCATGTTTCGAAGTTTCTGAGTATGGTTACCATAAATACTAGTTTGACGCTTTCATGTACTTCTTGCAGACGGACATCACCGCGCGAGATTGTGAGGGACACCAGGTCAATCGTGGACAAGGTCACCCACGGTTTGGAGGTTATGCGTGATGAGCTTCTACACATTGTCCATAGGGTATACAAAAGGGTGAGGCGTGCCCCTGCCCTCTCATCGTGCAGGACGCTCCGGAGGTGGCCACATCAACGCGTACGCTGAGGCCACCATGTCCTGCAGCTCGGGTAGGAGGCTCCGAAGGGCAAGGTGCACGGGCCTCACCGGCGCCTTACTAGATCGAAGGGTCAGCGTGGGTACATGCCTACCCCCGGGCACCGCCACCACCACCGTCGGGCTAGACTGGAGGGTCAGCGTAGGCACGTGCCTACACACCGACGCCACTGTCGTCCATGGACCCCATACCTAGATCAGTAGGGCAGCACACCTTGTTCGGCTAGGGCGGGTATGGTGGGTACGATAGTTGGTTGCATGCCATGGCCCACGTGAAAGGTACATTTCGTCTCTTAAGGTTTTCTCGCACCGATATATTGCGGAAATAAAAAAATACCTATCCTATAGGTACGACGCACTGGACAGGAGTTCACCTATCCCCCATGAGGATCTTCCGGGGGACATGAGCGACTTCCTCGTGGAGGACCCGGTGGAGGTCAAGGGAGCACGTGAGTCCACGCCCGTCGAGGTTCTTTCTGGGCCACAACTCAGTGGCGCCCAGTACCCACGCAGGCATAGGTGGAGACGATCCCCGAGGCCTTGGGGGCACGAGTAAGCAGGGCTCCTGACCGCCTCGCCCTGTCAGGGTGTCGACACCCCACGCTGAGGAAAGCCAAGCGGAGCCGTACAGGCGGGCACCAACCAGGGGCGGGACGTGGAGAGTAGTGGTTCTTCCTTCTCCTCCGTGTATGAATTCCCTATTACATCGCAATATAACTTAACTTGCTACTTACGAATCGTTACTGGCTCAATAAATTGTTCACAAATTTATCGCACTACAATAACATACGATGATCACATAATGTTATTACAAGTCTAACAAATTTTGTACCCTTCAGAATTTACGAAAATCATAAACGGATCAACCGACATTATCTGTCCTTTTATTTTAAATAAAAAACTAACATACAAACATGATTTGTTTAATATAATATGTACAAAAATTGTCATTTACTCCCCCACAATTATTTCCATCAGATTAATAAAATAATTATACTATTATTTTAAATTACTCAACCATTGGAGGATTGGACTAATCGCTCAACCAGATTGGACGACTAGGGTCTTATCGCCCAACGGTTGGGCGAATTGGCCACCTGTTGCCCAACATATGCTTCATGTACCATGAATACAATGACCTAGAACTCTAAAACTCAACCTATGACTAATTCAACTCACTCAACTTAGCTCTGTCCTGTTTGACAGCCAATCTACGACCAATTAGACCGCCACAAACAGACTTAAAATCTTCCGATAACATGGGACCAATCTGACCGCGGCACCCATGCCAATCAGTCCGCCCAATGACTTCTTAGTGGACCACTATTCGCAGCCAATCAGATCGCTTGTGCAAGCGGGTCAAACTGCTGACCACCTGACAGCAAAGATCCGAAAGCAATGGTACAAACTCAAACTCAAACTTCGACAATGAAGTACAGCAAAATCAAATAGTCATCACACGTATGGGATGACCTCTACATTGTCTCACAAAATCACTGAATTGGCATATGTATTTTTTATTCTCTTCAAACAATTATGATCCCTGTACTTTTTTCAGAGTATAACAAGTACGTATATACACGCACACACGCGACACCACACATACTTCACATACATATATGTACGTCCAATGCACATATCTATCAAAGCCGAGATCTAAAACCTCATAAAAAACAAACACATACCCACTAAACGTATTCACATACGCATGTATTCTAAAGGGGTACTATCCACTGATATCAGTACCCCAGAGTTAGACACGCAAGGTTTGACGCCAGGCGGGTGTCCTGCTCGACGGCAGCGCTCACCAACGGAGCAACGCTCCATGTACTGGCCAGGAAAATTTGTGCTCCGGGTTGCATCGCGATTAATTACTGCAGGTTGGATGCGTCCGCACGCATGGCTTGCTGATGCCTCACACGTGTGCTCTCATTAGTCATTTGGCGCTGTCCTTACGACGGCTAATCTATTCAGTCGGTTAATTTTTCTCAAAATTTGTTGGGATCGGCACGTACAATTGAGCTCATCAAAATTGTCTTGTGAAATAAGATTTCGAGATAGTTACTTACATTTAACCTTCTTTGCCGTTTTATTCAAGGCCACATCACAACTCAACTCTATATATATATTTCTAGTGTAGTCAAATGTGCAAAATTTTCAGTACGTGCAAAAGATCTAGGTCTCTGTAATATATGCCCATTAACAAATTTCTTTTAAAGGCCAGCATATATAGGAAATGCAATAAGCACTGAAACGATGATAGGGCAACGTTTTAATTGTAAAGAATATGCTCCTTAATTGAGAAGGACGTTCCCCAACTGTACTCTAAAGAGGCACTGTTCAAAATTAGGTGTAAGGTTGTTATTATGAAATATATATAATGACGTAACATTTTGGAAATGAGCTCCTAAAGTGCATTCTTCTGCGATGCGTTCTTTTCAGCTGTGCCTTATAGCCACAACTGATGACTTTTGATCCTAGGACGAGAGGTTATGTGAACGAATCGAATACCGATAAGCCGCTTCGAAAAAGCAGCGAAGAAGCCAATCCGTTTATTTGTTAGAAACCTATGAGATATAAGCCGAAAAGCATAGGACATAACCTAGGTGTGTGAATCCTTACCGTTAGTGGAGCAACTTGCAAACTTGTTTTTGCCTAATTTGGACTTAGTCACTTGTTTAAACTAAGATGAGTGCCTATTAGTTGGGAGATCTAGGCTAAACTAGCTAGATTAGGGAGTGGCGGTCCAGGTTTCTGGTTGGACAACGAAATTAATTAGTATAACACCACTATTAACTACAAGCAAGCATTCTTTATGATTTGACTGTAGCTGCACGTTTGATGGAGTGGATGAGATATCTGGTGTATTGCGGTCTACTTCTTAGCTATATCACTGTATCTTAAGCTACACTGTGTTTTATTTCTCTTCTTCTTGCAACTTTTTGTTTGTACATATGGGGATCAATTGTGTAATCTTAAACTGAACATTAAAGAACAAGTGGTCTAGCCATATCTTAATTTCGTGTTGGAACAAATATTTGACGGTCAAAACGTTGATCAAATATTGAAGCACTGTGCTTGCATGTACAAGAGTGGATGTGTGTTATTTCGAGCAAGTTTGTGATAGTCTAAAAGTCAGCTGGTATCGACACTTGAGGCTAGGGAGGCGCGCGTGGCTATGGATGAGGTCTTACCAAGTGTATGGTGATAGGAGTTCATGGTGAACAAATTTAGGAGTTAAATTTCACTTTCACCCAGTTATCCGGGTTTCTGTCCTACTAATATTTTAGAAGAAATATATTGTACTGCCCAAGTACTAAAGCCTAGGTCTAAAAAATCTAGAAGCCTTAACTTATAGGTAGTGAAAAAAAATCTCTATAGGTAGTGAAAAAAAATCTCTATCGATTGCCTTTTCCCTTGATGTCACTTTCGCTTCCCTTTATACCCTCTTGCTTTGCTTGGGCAAACCTTTTACATTTGTTATCACTTTAATTAACTAATATTATCAGCGAAGAAACCACATCTGCCGCCGGGTGTGGAGAGGCATGATGTATGGTCAGATATGAGGAGTCAAAGAAGGGTGAATGACATTTCCAAAAATTTTCACTAAGTATCAACAATAACATATAGTGGAAACACAAAGTCACAAGCTCCTCAAAGCCAAGAATCAAATATCACAAACTCACAACAGAGTTCTCTACCCCCCAAACAGTTTGACCGCCATCTTAGGTGTGGTCTGATTGCTAGGCCCCGGTTGGACTTCTCGGGCGCCGGTTGGATTGCTCGGATCCTTGCGGTTTGACCACTCATCGAGAAGAACTACAGAACAACACTGCACATGATCTAAGAAAGTGCTAACTCTCAAACCACTGATCCAAACACAGTGAACTTGGCACAAGCCCTCTTGAAGATGTCAGGAACCTATTCCAATCATAGATTATGAAGATCAATGCTAAAATTTCACCTTTATCTAAAATAAGGAATGTTGCACCAAAACCAGGCAAAAGAGAAAAACCTTGATCCACTCTTGCTCGTGAGTTCTTAATGATCTAGATGACCTTGGATGAGTTCTCATATATCATTACAGATCACAGCAAGAACTCAACTCAAAATGCTCACAAGAGCAAAACCCTAAAACCACATCTTTCTTGAAGCAAACTAGCAAACTCAACTCCCTAGAAAGTGTCTAGATAGATATGATCTGATCTCCAAGAGATATTTCCACCTCTTACACGTTTTTGACACCAGGAAAGATCAAGAAGACAAAAATCCAAACCAGAAAGCCAAGCAAATTAAAAGCACAAGAAAGGATCCATTTCACCATGGGTGAATGCACCTTCATACATGTGGGGGCACAGGCCCCCGCATGATTTTAATTTTTGTTGCTTATGATTCAAACTTACATAGTGTATGCATCCACATGTCAAAAACTAGTGCCCCCACATGCCAAGAACTACGTCTATCTAAAATAAAGAAGGCTTAAATACGTTGACAAACAAAGGGAGAAAAGAAAAGAAAAACACACATGACATTGACAAAGCAAGACAGTCCAAAAAATACGTGTAATAGTAAGTTCTCGAATTGATTCTAGATCATTCACTAATGGTAGGTTTCTTAATTTTGGTATATTGTCTGATAAATAGTTATTTACCATTAAACTTTGTCATAAAGTTAATTGATGTTACAAAATTTAGAATGCATTACTATCTACTATATTATTGATGAATGTAGAGGTGCAAACGGAGTGGATAATTTTCGTCTGACCGACCGAAGGCTCGCGGAATAAATACGGAAGGGGTAAATAGGTATCCAGCACTATCAGTATCCGACTCCGTGGAAATAATATGGAATAGGATACAGGATGAGTGATATCCGTTTGTATATATCCTATGTTAAGTGATATAAGGAAGTTTGTTATGACTTTACTTAGGAACAAAATAATATACAGTCGGATTGCTACATCTAAACATGCAGGAATATTGAGTAATCTTTCTTTGACATCTTGATGATTAGTCTCTCTGTGCTCACTTTGATTGTACCCTACTATATCCAATATCCTGTGTAGGGATGTAAAAGAAACATAAAATTTTCGTCCGACCGGCCGTTCAAACGCTTATGGAACAAATACAGAACAGAGAAATGGGTATCCAGCATTATCAGTGTCCGACTCTGATTCCGAGAAAAAATACGAAATAGGATACAACATGAGCGATATCTGTCTGTATCCGCTCTGATTACACCCGTAGATGGATGCATTGATAAGTACATGCATGGAGCATGAGGCCTTCGTGTCATTTCTGTTCTAGATCCACCACTGCATTTCACAACTCACTTGAGTAAACTTTGGGTGTTCATTTCATTTAGAGAGGAATGCTTTACAACCATTTCCTCAGGATGTTAGATCTCTAACCCTCGAGCACATATATAAGGCTCTAACATAAGAAAACCCTAATATCCCATCTCCTCCTCCTCTCTCTAATTGATTATCTCTCTCAACACAAACAATGGCTTATATAGTGGAGGCTCATCACCTCTCACAAACCCTAACAACCAGTAACTCTTAGTGGATACAACCACTTACAAATAAAAAACCTAGCAACCCACATACACAAACGGATTTTTCACTCACTCACACTTGACTTTGTAGCTCCAAAAGCCCGATAAGACACTTCATCCTCCAAAACATGACCGAAATCACTTAGGCCAATACTGCGGTTTTGCAAACTGTCACTCCACCCAATATTGGACATTTCCTCAATTACCACCCACTGGTCTTCACAAAACTGAAGCGATGTCCAATGACTCATCACCAAGATTGTATGCCTGCTCTGAGGCTGTTACCACTTGAAACACTCGAATCCAATACCACACCACATCACACCATAGTCTGTGATACCCAATTACTTGTTGCCAAGATCGTATACCTGTTCCAAGGCCGTCACCACTTGAAATGTCCAAGTCCAATTGACACATCACATACACACATTTGTCTCCTCACAATATTTGTCTTTCTCCCGTGCTTCTCCACTTAAGATGATGCTCCACCGGACTTACACAATATGCCACGGCCACGAAGCCTTGGTATTACCATTGATTGCAATAATCACAAAGCACCATGCACATTAAAGATCAAGCAACTGATCTGAGCACAAATGACATGCTCTTGACTCTCATAAGCAAAACACATGCATGGACACACGCCGTGACTCACACTTGCATGGTCTCCTACTATGATTAACACTTGCATGGACTCCTCCCTGAGTAACACAACCCAAAAACAACTCAACTCAAACCTCTCAGCAACAAGGACCGGTCATACTGCAGCCACCAAACCGGTCAAACCGTCCTACACTCGCCGATCAGACCACCATTACAAGGCCGGTCAGACCACTCTCAATTCCTTCGTGCAACGCAATGAGTACATCTTTGGAAAAAGGCTACCACCAACTATAGGTCTATAGTACCGCACATCGATCAGACCACCACTATGGCCGGTCAGATTGCAACCACTACTGGTCAAACCACCTCTCTCGGTCGATCACACCGCTAGCTGATCTAACCGTTAGCCAAAAGACGGTTAGACCGTCACTCAAGGCCGATCAGACCACTAGTAACAGAAATCAATAAGTAAAGATGCAAATACTTAAAATCAAACTGAACCTTCAATATCGAAGTACAAATACAATCAAATACTCATCAAGATGGGATGACCTCCACGTGATCCTAGACGTGAACACGAGTCGTTCGAATACCCATCAAGCCTTTTGTGCACACCACATCAGCGGGTGGTACACCTGTACACACATGCACAACTTGTCGATCACTAGGTCAGCACCCGCCACACGACAGGAGGAATCACACAAAAATCCATCGTGGTTGCACACGATCAATATCTTCAAAAGTTTGGGTGGGCGACAAGCATAAAGTAAATGTTAATCGTCACGTCAAGATCTACAGGTTACGCAGATGGATATCGACGTAGACACGTACGCCTCATGTCTATCGAAGGCAGCATACGAGAACGAAACCGATCGATCCGACCGAGGCACGCACAGAGCAATAGCGTCTCGAAACGAACACATGCAGCTCTTACAGGTCACGTACGCCAACGTTGTGGTTGTTGTGGCGGCAGTACTGCACGAGGACGGTGGCCGCAGGAACTGAAGGGAAGCAGGCAAGGAGAGGCATCTGCCATTGCCAGCGCTGCCGCTGCCATGGGAGCAGAGCGTTTCCATGCATGCATGCAGGTTGGAATTGGCCCGGCCGGCAAACCACCGTCCTCGTACCGTACTACTGGCGCAACGACCCCAGCGTTGGCGTACGCGCTCTGTAAGACAGGCAGGCACGAGGCTGGGGCGCGTCGGGGCCGGCGTCCGCAGTCGCTGCGTGTGGTGCCGTCAGCCGTGTGCAAGGTGGCACCGCAGGCCGTCAGCGCCAGCCAGGTGATAGCGAAACGGGGGAGGTGCACAAGTCCGTCAGTAATTCCCCTACCCCCCCGGGCGGCTCCATTGCTTTGTTGCCTTGCCTCCTAGTTTTATACATCATTATCGTAGGGGCGACTGGGATGTCATCGCAACCCATAAAATGACATATACACGTACTCCCTCCGTCTATAAATATATATCATTTTTATTTTTTTATGATCTCTAATACAAAATTTTAACTATAGTTTATTATCAAATATACTAACAAAAATAATAAAATATATATTATAAAAGAATTTTGTATGGTAAATCTAATGGTATTATCTTTATGTAGTTAATCTATTAATAATCAAAATTTGTAATTTTTGACCGCGCAAAACTTATATTTATGGACAGATGAAGTACCGGTCTTAATGAAATACATAGACCAACCAGCACACTCTGCTCTGTAATGGTCGACACGTCTGATCATTGGGACAAGTCAAAACAACAAAAAAAAATGTGTATAATTAACTTCATCGTAAGTAACGGTGCAGGAATTATGTAACAAAAAACGGTGCAGAACGCCCGCGTTTTCCAGCGGGGCCTCTTGGGTTAAGGTTTCGCCGGCCTGCAGCGCATGGAGAGTAGAGGAGGCACGTCAGCTCGTGCCGTCGTAGCTGCTTGGCTACTTTTGGGGGTGGTGTTTCGCGTTTTCCCGCAAGCTCTACCCTGTCAGAGAGGATAAAACGAGGCCGGGACGGGACGCTGCCCCCCGTGGCCCGAGACGACAGCGCGCAGCCACGTCGCGGCCGCGATAAACAAAGGCCGGCACCGAATCCTGTTGACTTCCGCCGCCCCCCGTCGGCCTCGCCCCCTTCATAAGCCTTTTCCCTCGCCCCCCGCACACTCCGTCTCCCGTCCTGTACCTCGGCGCACTTTTGTTTCACACACTCCTCCGCCTATCTCCTCCCCTCGATCCTCGTATAGCCCAGCGCAACGACCCGTACTTCCACAGCTAGCTGCGAGACAAAGCGAGCCTTTCTCTGCCCGCTTCACACTAGCTAGCTGCGAGACCGATCTCTCTAGCTGTCTCTGCTGTTTCTTCCATCTGTGCGGTTGATCGGTCGGTGTCGATGGGGCGCGCGCCGTGCTGCGAGAAGAGCGGGCTGAAGAGGGGGCCGTGGACGCCGGAGGAGGACGAGAAGCTCGTCGCTTACATCAAGAAGCGCGGCCAGGGCAACTGGCGCGCCCTCCCCACGAATGCCGGTGAGCACCTCATGATCGATAGCTAGTCATATGTGCATGTGCATCACGCGCATGAGCGAATTATGGTGTGATACTTACCCACCGTGTGGCTGTGTGTGCAGGCCTCGCGCGGTGCGGGAAGAGCTGCCGGCTGCGGTGGACGAACTACCTCAGGCCGGACATCAAGCGCGGCCGCTTCTCCTTCGAGGAGGAGGAGACCATCATCCAGCTCCACAGCATCCTAGGCAACAAGTAAGAACTGTAGTCAAGTTAACATCAAGATCACTAATTGTGCTAGCCTAGGTTCCCTGTTGCTGCTATAGTAGCTAGGTGGAGACGTGTAGTGCGGTTTCTGACGCGTTTGATCATCCGTGCATGATTGATTGCTTAGGTGGTCAGCGATTGCGGCGCGGCTGCCCGGCCGGACGGACAACGAGATCAAGAACTACTGGAACACGCACATCCGCAAGCGCCTGCTCCACATGGGCATCGACCCCGTCACCCACTTGCCGCGCCTCGACCTCCTCGACCTCTCCTCCCTCCTCAAGCCCGCCGCCTACTACACCACGCAGGCCGACCTCGACACGCTCCGCGCGCTCGAGCCGCTCGCCAACTACCCGGACCTCCTCCGCCTCGCTTCCACCCTACTCTCGTCGTCGCACGCGCAGCAGGCGGCGGCGGTGCCCACGAGCGGCGCCGAGCAGCAGCTGCTCCTGCCGTGGCTGCTGCAGGCGCAGATGGCGCAGCAGGTGACACCTTCGCCGCCTCCGCAGGCCACGGCGGCCGACCAGTTCTTGCAGACCAGCACGGCGTGCCAAATGCTAGGCCTGGTTCACGCGAACCCAGCGCAGCAGCTGCCGCAACAAACCCAGGATCACATGGCGGCCTGCCACAACGTGCAGCCCCCTGGCTACGACAACCAGCTGGACTACGTGCCGGCGCTGATGCAGATGGTGTCCGACGCGTCCAACCTGCAGTGGAGCAGCACGGTCTCAAGTGGCAACAACAACAACAACAACTGCAATAACGTTGGCTCCGGCGTGTCCACGCCGTCGTCTAGCCCGGCGGGGCGGGTGAACTCGGCTTCAACGACGGCGACGACGTACGACGCGAACGCGAGCAATGACGTGATCACGGCCGACGCCGCCGGGCTGTTCAACATGCACCTGTCCGAGCTCCTGGATGTTAGCGACTACATGTAATAAATTTCCAAGTACGGATCCCATCCGTGGAAACTAAGTCGAACACTCCACCACGTACCGAAGGTGGCAAAGGATGATCTCAAGATGCATTTTTGTACAGGATTGTACCATCTTTATCCAGTTCATCATCAGTGGTTGCTATTAGAAGCTTCTCTCCAATTTTTTTGGTTATTATTATTTGATCTTTTAATTTGATGTGTGCGGTGCGTTAGTGTGGGGGAACATGGCAAAGGTGGCTGTGTATGATTGGTTGAGGCGGCTGCTGTCCCTCTCACTCGCATCATGCCTTGTCTCCAGTGAAGAAAAATAGGGCTCCGGTTGCTTTTCTTAGAATGCTAGTTTATTGTCCTTGCTCATTTCTTTACTTTTGCTGCCTCTTTTATTTCATTGGTGACTGTAGCAGCAAAAAAAGAGAGAATAAATCAACAAGGGAGGGATAAAATAAACTAGAATAAGGACACCGGTATCTGTCAAGGTCACTGATGGTCCACATGATATAATAAGCAATGATTCTTTAAGGGTTGGGAAAAATAGACTAGTAGTATTGGTGTGCAACTTAATGATTGCTATTTTCCTGCTCCCTCCCCTGACGAGCTAGCGACCTAGAATTAACAGACAGTATATATTTCTGAGTTGAATTTTGCAAGTCAAATAAATCTCTGGTGATGGAGAGCTCAATATTAAGTTGCATCAAGTTGTGTAAGTGTAGATGTAGTATTGCATCTTGATATATCTTGTTTGGGATTGGTCAGGTCAACGCATGACCCATGCATTGTCACAACTCACAACTCACAAGCCTGCATGTATGTGCCTACTGCCTATACAGTAGCTAGCTAGATACACCAACGCTAATCTGTTAAGACCAAGTGTATCAAAAGCGCAACACTTTTGATCAATTCTTTAGTTGTCCCGGTACCTACCAGAGCAAGTCAAATGTCTGCATGCATATGCATGTATTCCTAATTTCCTGTATGTCAAAACAAGTAGTTTTTGTAGTTAAGACCTTCCTCGCTGATGAAAATCCATGATGAATGAAGCCATGACCTGTCTTGAGCTGCAAATTGTATATATGTGCTTTTTTGACTTTTTGCTGAAAAGGAGCTAGTGGTGACAATCGAGTTAATTAAACTACATATCAAGTGAGTTCATGATTCCCTTGCAAACCCACATGATCTCTATTGCTGCAACCTGTGAACAGTATCCTTCTAGAATCCATTCGCATTATTGTGGGCAAATCTAGCTAGCTGCTATATAGGCCAGGGTCTTATGTGTTAGACCATGTGGATGGCTATAAATAAAAAAATAATAAATAATTGACATTTGTTTTGTTTTGGTTTTTGCGTTTGTGAAAGTCTTGGTCATTTGCAGTCGAAGACTTTGCCTTTGATATATGCCTTTGAAAGACCGCAGCAGCTTTCGGTCACGTCTAGCTTCGACCACGGTAGTATGACTTCGATCTTTCGACCACGCCAGTACGACTTCGATCTTACTACCACGGTAAGTAATCGTAGCTACAGTACTCTTTCATGATCGTAGCTACAGTGCTTGATAGTCGTAGACTTTACTGGTCGTGCTCGATAGTCGAAGGTTTTATTGGTCGATAATCAAGGGCTTTGCGGTCTTTGGTTGTAGGTTTTGCGGACTGCTTTCATGGTCATAGATTTGGCAATCTTGTTAATACTCGTAGACTTTACAGTCTGTTGTTCTGTCTTCGGTAGTCAGAGGCTTAGCGGTCGGTTGTCGTAGGCTTCATAGTCGGTACGAGTGCTTTACTCTTGTAATCTTCGAGTACGTCGAGTACTCGTGTTGGACCAGTGGTTGACTGGTTGGTGTGTGGTGGTCGTTGATGAATGGTCGTTACTGCAATACCAGGTGGGTACTCGAGGATTGAGGTACTTGTACTCGGAGGACTCGGTGCTCGATAGAAGTGGTTTTACGATCATAGTAAGCGGTCGTGTGTCTGAGTGTCGTCTGTACTCGTAGGTTTCGAGTACGTGTTGCGGTTGTGATTTTTGATCGATACTTGGTAGTCGGTACTCGATAGTCGGTCTATAGCGGTGCGAGTGGTTTCCGAGTACTTGTGGGTTACAAGTACTCTGAGGTAGCGGTCGTGTTGAGTGGTCTGTTCCAGTTAGCGATAGACTATGCAGTCATAAACGTTCTGAGCGATATACTATGAAGAAATAATAGATCAGATTCTTTCCAGAAAAGTTCTTCGGCGACTTAGTTCCTTTCTGTTTTCCGTACTTTGATTTGTTTTCGTCGAGTACTCGTTCGGACGGTGGTCGAACGACTAGGGATTTCAGGCAGAAGGAGGTCACGACTTCATGCGGGTGGTCGATCCGAGATGGGGCCGAGCGATCGAAACGAGCGGGCGATCAATACGAGCACTCGTAAGCGAGCGGTCGGAGCGAGCGGTCGTAAGCGAGCGGTCGGATCGAGCGATCGGGATGAGCGGTCGTAGCGAGTGGTTGTAACAAGCAGTTAGACAACATAGGCTCTTCGAGCACATGGTAAAAACAGAGACAATCATTCACCTGCTATAATTGTGTCGCATGATCCTACATTATGTATAGGCCGATTAGAGCTAGCTAACGAGCTATAGTAATTGCATGATAGTACACATACATCTTCCTTGAAGAAGGGTTTGACATGAGTGCGGGCGTCTGACAAATTAGTGTATGGGTAGGTAATTTAGTACATGCATGGTAGATGGATATATGATAGGATGTGACATTTTGAGTAGGATTTGGTTGATCGACGACGAAGTTGGTGAGATAGAGTTGCAGTCTAGCTTTGAGGTTGTGGTAGCCAGTAGACTAAGGCCTCGCTCGTTTTGACTTTGGCTTTTAGTTTCTGGTTTATTTTTTACTATTTATAATTTTATTTTATTTTTGAATTTTTGGTTTTTTTAGCTTTTTTGCTGTATTCGTTTGCGTTGTTTGTGATGGGCTAACATATTTTTTATATTTTTTAATTTTTTTAAATTTAATTATGTTAAATAAGTCTCATCATTCTGATGTTTTTCACCAAATACTGTGCTTTTCAGCCATAAGCCACCAAAAATAAACCAAAATGATCACTTCCTAAAAATCTGAACTTGCACATTATTGGGCATTTGGACTATCGGGAGGCAAACGCCAGCATTCGTGCATGCTGGGTCTTACATAAAAAAAAAAAAAAGAGCTGCTGAGCAGATTAACATGTGAACGTGTCCACCGACAAGGCTCTCACGTGTCGAACCAAAAGCAGTGCACGGCCAGACGCCAAGACACGCGCACGAGAACAAGGTGGCGTTCCTGCAGTATGGAGACATGTGTCGACTCGGGCCAAAGCGAAGGCGCAACCATTTCGGCGCTACTGATGTGTGTACATGCACGGACGGCGTCGACCGCATTGTGTACGTACGGTCCGCGCGGGCGGGGTCGTATTTTTCGTGCCTGGTTTCATCGCGCGTCGATTCGCGGGCGTCCGGTGCGCCTCGGCGGGGACGCGTGGGCGGTGCGCCTCGGCGTTATACGGACGCGCGTGCGCGGCCGCCGTCGCCGTCGCCTCCCAAATCATTGACTTCTCCCCGGCCGATGGACACGGATGGACGCCTCCGATTGATCTGGCTGCGGTGCGGTGTACGTAGTCGCTAGCTAGCCATCTCGTGGACGCGCGCTTACGTGCGTTCACAGGTGTTTTAGTCGGCCAGGTGGATCGAAATTGTTACTTCCTTACCGTCGCTGCTAACCCTTCTTCCTCTCGTTGATGCTCGATCTCTTCTCCTTACAAATTGAAGCGCTCCTGCCAAATTGTTCCAGATTTTTATTTGACAGCAACAGATCGCACGGAAGCGTTGCTAATGGAAATTATGTCTTGATATTTGCCAATAGTTTGCTGATAGGTAGGCCCACAAATCGTATGGATTCCAGAAAACACTATCCATACATATGTATTAATGTATGTGTTCGGACTTGAATTTATATCGGTAGCTAGCTCACACAATATAACAATTGCGAATATCACATTCATACATGAGCATAAATAAAGTAGTAATGAAACATAAACGGGTCAAATGGCCAACGTCTTATATCATAGGCCGGGAAGGCAAATACAAATGAAGTATTGCAGTGGAAAAAGCATATAGCAGGGAAACCCTTAGGATATACACATAGGCAATCGACTGGAGTACGCAACCTAGTATTCAGCGGCGTTTTCAACTTTCGATGAATGGTGATAAATGTTCACCAGCAGAAGAGCTCTTGAGTATTGAATTCATATAGTTGAGCAAATTCTTATATCAGAATTCAAGTGTACATGTATATATCTACATGCAAGGCTTAACCAAGGGAAGGTCTTATGTTTTTTTAGCATAAAGCATGTTTGTCAAATATCACACTATAGCTAATTTCCAAACCTATGACTTGGCCTTTCAACTTGAAATCAAAGTGTCCATTTTAATTAACTTCATGAGAGTTAACTCTCTTCATGGTTGTCCACCATATCTATTCCATAAGCACGATTCCATATCCATTTCCAAACCAAGATACCATATCCATTCTATAAGTACCGTTCTATATCCAATCACATACCAAGATACCATATGCATTTCGCATACTTGTCATATCATAACCACCATTACCCATTATTTTTATGAAAACCAACATGTGTGGAATTTCTACACTTCGCCCGTAATCAGGGGTATGGTTATTTGAATAGATTATAACACTCAACAGAGGTTATACAACTTTACTCATAAGCTATTATTAACTCATAATGTCGACTACTACACACTTCCGTAGACGTGCGATTGAGAAAATCATAACAAGACTTTTACAATGCTTAGTCCCATTGCTTCCTCCCACTCCAGGCCTCCAGGGTGACATCCCTCAACATTGGCGATGGTGACCTTTCCCTTCCCGGGTTACGATTTCAATAAGGGACCCCCATTGTTAGTGAATCTATAGCCCTTCGTATTAAAATAAATCTACATATGGACAGTGACCGTTATGGGCCACTCCTAGAATAATCACAATAACAATCCAGATATATACCTATCAGTCTGATGTACGGGAGTCATATCAAAATTAAGCAAATTAGTTGATCAGGTCAATCCCATACTTGACTTGTGGTTGCACGATCGGGGTGTAGAAAAGAGCGATGTCTGATTCGATCCTTAATCGACTCGGACGACACAAACCAACAAACACAAATCTTATGCAATCCCTACACCAGTCTCATACCAACCATTCACTTGAGTCTCCACCATTTTTGTAAAATATTTTCCTATTTTCAGTGGTAACCCATGTTACCATTCCCATTGCTACACCATGTCTCAAGTATCTATTGGCAATGTTTGTGTTGTATTCCAATTTACCACAAATGCATTTTTAAATGCAACCATTGTTCATTAAAGTTTAACCATGGTGGAGTATTATTATAATAAGTATCTTAGGACAACATGATAAAGATAATATCAACAATCAAGGAAAGGAATAATACAAATGAATGGCATAGTATAACTAAGCATCAACATTTAATATATAATTTCATTGAATAATAATAATAATAATAAGCATGAAATTTGTAATTTGAAAGCAAAGTAATTGCATTTAAAAACAAATTCGACAAAATCAATCATAAGGACTTACCTTATTCAATAGTGGATAGCGTAGGTTCTTGTACAACAGCGCGGGGGCATCCAAAGCGTCAAATTCTATAAACGCGCAAATATTCACATTCAATATGAATTCAAATAAACTTTAAATGAATAGGAAAATGCAAGGTGCACATCGAAAGAGGGGAGTGAGGCGAACACAATGCGCATGATGGCGATGGCGGAAACTCACCAGACGACGTACCTGTCAGCCGGATTTGGGAAAGAAGACCAACACTACTATAAAAAAAAGGCTATACTGGACGCCTCATCACAGACGGTTCTAGAGAACCGTCTGTGATATTATCGCAGACAGTTCAGATTAAAAACCGTCTGTAATGTATGCTGACATCATAGACATTTTTAATTCGAACCGTCTATGATAATGCCACATCACCGACCCGTTGCATCTCTCCTAGGATTTTGATCTAACACATCCATTCTCTCTGCATCGAACGTCAGGCACCGGTCTCCTCCCACCTCTCGCCCCTTATTACGCCCCCTCTCCCTTTCCTGTTACTCTTAGTTTATCCACTCCTTATTCGCGTGCTTCCCCCCACCCCCAAATTGAAGCGCGCCATCCCCTCGATGACGTCGACTACCGTCGTGAGCTCCTCCGCCTCCGGTTGTAACGTCACGGTTCACTGCAAAAGTCACTCTTTCCGTTAGGGGTGAAAATGAATCGAATAGTTTCCGACTGATCCGGATGAACGAATACGAATTGTGTCGGATCGGATAGCTTAGGGGAAATGAAGATGAGGTGAAAGGTAGGGTTTTGACGCGCTTGGGGTGGCTTAAATAGAGGAGAGGAGAGGAAGGAGAGCGGTGCCAACGCCTTGCCCTCGGGTGCAAGAAAACGGGGAAGATGGGGTGTACAGAGAAGGGGAGAGCGAACATCGATGGGATGAGGTCGCGGCGGCGTTGCGCTTGAGATGGTGGGGTGACGTGGCTTTTGGCGCGAGCGGCACGTGCTACGGCATTGCATTGCAAGTGGGCAAGCATAGTGTGGGAGAGAGAGGTGGCGTGAGGAAGAAGAAGAACAGTGCCTCGTATTGACAGGTGGGACTAGGGCCCACATGGTGGTGAGTGCGAGAGAGAAAGAGAGAGGGAAGAACCAATCTGTGGCGCGTGGGCGAGTGAGTGGGCCGGCTGGCTTGGGTCATGGGAAGGAAAAGAGAGAGAGGGGAGAGCGGGCCGGCGGGGAAGGAAGGAAGGAAAAAGGGGTTAGTCCGGCGACTGGGCTTTGGCCCGAAGGTCAGGAAGGGAAAAAAGATTTAAATTTTATTTGAAATTTGAATTTGAACTTTTGGAGGGTGTTTACACACCGGGATTTTAGATAATCTTGATTAGAACACATGTAAATTTTGAAACTTTTCCAAATTCTATTTTTTTTGAGCCAAGGATTTTATTTTAAAATTTTAAATTCAAGGCAAATGTTTCGAAAAATCTTGAAATGCAACAGCAGTTTTTGAAAATCATGAAATTTATTAAAATTTAATTTTTTCCTAAATTTGGGCTGTTACAGTATGTTACACGTACCTGTGCTATGTTGTCATCATGCACCCACAGGTTTATGGTGATAGAAATACTAACATGCACGCGTCGACCAATCCGTGATAAGGATCAGGCATGGTGTGACAGGCTGACTGCCATCAACGACTTGGCAAACTGAGATGATCCTTGTAATGTGTACACTATGCAGTGGACCTTTACTTAGCTACCCTGAGACGCATTTATTTATGCCCATGCATGAAACCATCACGCTACTCTAAGCATGACACAGGAGGTACGCATGTACGATCCATACACAATGGTTTGACTCGATGAGGACACTCGTACGTGCTAGCCTGCTTGAAGAAATTCTGCCGCAAAGAAATGGTCTCGGCCAGGACCACAGCCGCAAGCATATAGCCAGGTCGTCAGCAAAAGCAGGAGAAGAAAGAAAGGATGAAGAAGAAGAAGAAGAAAAAATACATACTGCTCCTCAGAGCTCCAGCGCGCTATGCGACGAACAATGGACGACGTCGCTCTCGAGGGAGTAAATACGGCTCGATGAAACCGTGGGCGCCGCGGCCCCGGGCGGTGGTGTCTTTTGACCTGTGACTGATCCGCAGCCGCGCGCCGAGTGGGCCTCCGTTTCCAAGTCCCGGCCGACCAAGAAAACGGCCGCTCGATCGATCGATCGATCATCGCATTTTCGCCCGCCGCCGCGCGCGCGCGGGGACGAACGTCTCCATACGGGCGGCCGGCCGTGAGAAAGCCACCGGCACACGGGCCACCCACAGGGCAGAGATGCCTCTGGCGCGCGCGAAAAGATGTCTGGCCTCGCGCGTACCCACATGCTGATGGATCTGCTTCGAGTGTTGGGACCGGTTTTTGTTGGGTTTTTCTTTTCTGTCCCTTTGACTTGTACTCTTTTAAAAACCGATATAAATAGAACGATTTTTTCAAATATTTTCTCAAAATCATTTCTCTAAACAACTCTACAAGTTTAAAACCATATACACTGTCTATGGTAGCGCCTCTACCATTCACCTCTACTAGTAAGATGTATGTGCACTGCAACAGAGTACCACATGAGGGTGATTCATATTATCAAACGATGATCCCAAATTAAACATTGAACATCAATTTTATCTTTCAAAAAATATGTATCAAGCAAAGCATACATGTACAAACTTATAAATAAGTTAAATTGAAAATAGATGTTCATGTTTAGTAGCTGATATTGTTTCTTGTGCAACATGATCAAAAATAAAATACATAAGGCATCTATGACGTAACGACATCTTTGTATACAATATTTTTGGTAAATGTACCAGTAGAATTAAAGCACCGACCGTCTTACTGTAGCTGCAACAGTGACTTCGACCACGTATCGACCATTCCTTCGACCATGGGTTCGCCCACAGCATCGACCACGCCTTCGACCACAACCAGTGCACAGGTTTGCTATAGCGACCGCCGACTGCTACAGTGATAGGCCGCACACGTCTGCTACAGCACACCGCTCCTTCAACCACCGCTTCGACTGCTCCTTCGACTGGTCCAGAGTCTCCGATCGCTCTTCGACTCCGGGTCTTTAACTTCTACACATACTCGAACACACCGACTACGTAGTACACGAACACACCGAGTACTCGACTACGACCATGCAGTACTCGAACACACGGAGTACTCGACTGCGACCACGCAGAACTCGAACACACCGAGTACTCTACTACGACCACGTAGTATTCGAACTCACCGAGTACTCGATACCGACCACACAGTACTCGAACATTGTGACCATGGCTTCGACCACACATCGACCATGCCTTCCATGGAGGTGAGTCAGGGGTGGGAGTGGTGGAGAGGAGAGGAGGCGGGTGGGGAATGGTGTGTGGTGGCTGGGGTGGGGAAGGTGTGAAGAGAAGAGAATGTGCGGTTTGCGGTTGGGGTGGGGAAATCGATTCAGTTTTTGTATTTGAAGGGAAGACACGGTTATGTATAATGGTTTGCTGCAAGAGGAGGACGGACAAAAGTGTCGCTCGTGGGAGTTAGGAGGAGAGAGAAGGTGAAAGAATAAACCCTCCTTTTATATTAATAGATATTTAGAAAAACACAGCTAAAGTGGTTGGGATAGCACCAAAAGATAGGGCCTTGACTGCCAAGTCGTCGTACAGTACGTTGCTACCGCTTGCGAACAGCTGTATGCTACCACGAACCTAACTGTCCGTTCATTGGTCGACAAGACAGCCCAATATTCTTTTATTATTTTTAGCTCCGATTTCCGAGTAAACTGCAATAAACAGTAAAGTTTCTTCAAATAGTTTTTTAAAACCGTTTATCTAAATAGTTTTTTGAGACTAAAACTATATATATCATTTATATCGATATCCCTATCGTTTGTTGCTGTTTTAAAAAGTACAGCTAAATATTATTAGCTAGAACCAAAAGCAAATAATTATAGCATAAAATAGCAGGACCGTTAATGTGGCGCGTGCAATGTGTGCGGGGCGCGCATAATCTGCAAGAAAGAACGCTACAGAAATCACCTTTTCGGTCTTTGTGGATCTGAAGACTCTCTCTAGGTCGATACAGAACGAGAGAACGCTCAACTTTCCCCTGTGGTCAAACGTGGGCACGGCATGTTTGATTCTCGGGCGCATGGCTGCGCTTTTTCGCAGATGGTCTCTTGATGTTCTACGAGTTTATTTGCTCTCCTTTGTAGTACATGATGAGGACTTGTCCAGTTAGTGGGAGTCTTAATTAGAAAAGGAGGCGACTACTGTGTGTGCTGCATGCTGCGATCTTACAACCCGTTCACTGGTTGAAAAAAATAACTTACGGTAAGAGTTAGACTGTAGTTCGCTGAAATTGTACTGTATCTGATGATAGTTTATTTGGCGTAATTAAATTAAAAAATAAAAAATAAATTAATCCATCACGAAAATGCGAACGAATACGGGAGAAAAGAACTGACAAAAAGCTAAAAAAGCCAAAATAAACTAGAAAAAGATGAAATTTAGCAATAAAAAATAAGCTAGAAATCGAAAACTCAGGCCGAAATAAGCATAGTCGACTTAGTTTCCTTTCCGTCTCGCCTTTTTTTTCGGTTCTGATCGGCCTTTTTAGCATTTTTCAAAAGTTGAGAAAGGGACTTCCATGTAAGGAGGTTGTTTAATGATGAGATCAAACACTGTAGATGAGTAGCCTATCAAAGTACATGTATGGTTCGATGAGTAAACATGTTTTGTATGTGTGTGTTTTGATAGCATGTTGTGTATTTTTTAGAGACGTTTATGCTGTGCTAGTGTTGATAAAAAATTTCTGAAAGGAATTAAAAAGAAAGTTTGGCTCTGTTCATATTTACTTCTAAAAACTGATTTTCTATAGTAAATATTTTTTTCTACAGTATTTAGCTTTAAATGAAATGTCTTTTAAAAATAGGGCCTACCAGTCGATTGTAGTATATACTACATCGACTTTGTTTATATCGACTAAAATCATATATGAGTGTTTCTCTATTTACAAAATTTTCAACAAATTATTACTATATATAAAACAAAGATAAAAACCGAAACTAAAAGCCTATATAAACGGTCCGGGATTGTTCCAGGGTATCGCCGGATCAGACTATCAGCACCGTGGCTTGCATTCATGATTGGGCTTTCAAATGGTGGATGGACGTTTTGGGCTACGGCTAAATGGATCTAGTTTTAGCCCATCAGCCGTCGGGTGAAACAATTTTGGGGCCGTCATTCTTTGTGACAGTGGCTAGTTCTATGTACTTCTTTGTAGACCATCAGTTCTTTTATTGAACATATTGTTTTAGTTGGGCCGGGCCGTCCTCATTCTTCTTTCTCTTTTGAGTGAACCGAAAAACAGTTCTTTTTCCACCTGAAAAAGAATAAAAAGCATAGAAGGGACTTCAACTGTGGCGAATTTTGGTTTGAAGGTAATTGTACGGCAGATGGATCACGTGACTCAAAAGCATGAGGAATTGATATCCTTCATACGTCCGACCCGAAGGAATGATCGGACGCCTCACTCTACTCCAGCACCCACACGTATCTATTCTTTTCCAACTTCCACTCTCTACCTCATGCATAGATGTGCTGCTCCTTCTCGCCATCCCCGACGACCCTTTTTCCACCTCTGCTCTACCAAGGCACTCCTCCTAGGTGTTGTTACTCCCGGCGCCTCCCTATCCCTGACTCTCCTCCCGGTGACCCCCTTCTCAAGTGCCACCTTAGCGCCAGATCGGGCCACTACCACCAGATTTGGCAGCCGCCGTTGACTTCCTCTTCGGTCGTCCTCGAGTGCGGCGTCGTCAGATCCGGACATCCTCGAGCGTGCCGTCTGTAAGATCGAGGTGGCCGACTAGAGGGGGTGAATAGGCGGTCTTAAAAATTCTCTACAAATTAAAACTAGCAATTCAAGACCTTTTCTATTTGCCTAAACCAAGTATACAATGCGGAAGCTTAAATCAATTTGGTTTAGCTCAAATAGCGCCTACAACAAATAAATTCGCCTAAGTGCACCAACAATTCTAGCCTAGGTCAATGTTTGCAATTCTAGATATACAAACAATCAATTTAATTCTATGAATGTAAATTGCTTGAATGTAAATAAAAAATAAGGAAACAAACCACAATTTGACACGGTCTCTTTTTACCGTGGTGTTCGGAGAGTTACCGCTCTCCCCTAATCCACGTTGAGGTTAGCCCGAACAAATCGGACCGGCTCCACAAATTAAGCCGAAACACCTCAATCCACTAGTGGTAGCTCTTTCCCGCTTCGGGTAGGTGAGCTCCAACCTTCACAACTTTGCCGGGCCTTCTCACAACCTTCGTTGAGAAGATCACCGCACCGACGCCTCAACGCCGTCTAGGGCTCAGAACTCCAAGAGTAACAAGCCAAGCCCTCGCTTGACTCTCACCACGTGCAATGGATGCACAAGCTCGCTGGACACAAAGTTCTCACCTAGAGGCAACACATACACTCTAGTCCTCTTCTCCCTTCTCACAAAGTGCAACACATGCACAATAGAGTGGAGAACCTCAAACTAGCTCAAGGGATCGCAAATGAATACTCCAGCCACTTCTCTAACTGGCCTCAAGGGGGTATAAATACCTCACACCAAAAAACTAGCCGTTGGAGCAAAGTTCTGAAAAATTCAGGACGAGCGGTAGTACCGCCGGCCAACGGCCGGTAGTACCGCCTCCGCTTCGACGCCTTTAATCGGCTATGTCGAGCCTCAACTAGCCGTTACACGGTCGAGCGGTAGTACCGCCGCTTCATTTTCTAGTACTTCCGCTCATGGGTAGTACCGCAAAGTCGGCAGGTACTTCCGCTCGAGTCGAGCCCAAACTTGGTGCTCTTTGGAAAAAAGGGTCCGCTCGGGACTCGGAGCTTCCGGGAGCCGGTAGTACCGCTCAACACATGCCGGTACTTCCGCTCGCCGGTAGTACCGCCTCGACGAGCCGTACTTTGATTTTCTGAGCGGTCGAGATATCTCAACAGATTTTGCAAAACACATTTGCAAACTACGATATCATGCACACAAGGATCACACATGATTTTCAACAAGTTGCAAAACACATTTGCACACTTTTAAAATCATGACGTAAAGATTAAATATGAGTCATAACCATTTGCAAAACACATTTGCAAATCTGAGCCTCATATTACAAAGAATAGAAATATGGACTTCAAGCACTTGCAAAACACATTCGCAATACATAGTCCCATGTCACAATGAATTTCAACACATGAGCTTCAATTATTTGCAAAACACATTCGCAAATACAAGTCTCATGTCAGTTTGAGCTAGCGAGGTGAGGATGAGCCATCAACACATGATGAGACTCAAACTACTAGACATGACCCCTCTTAATAGTACGGCAACCTATACTAGTAATCCGGTCTTCCAACCAAACACCAAGACCGGTAAAAGACTAGGAACAAATCCTTAGCCCTAGCTAGTCATACCTTTGCTTTGGGTCATCATCTTGATATGCATCAACATATGATGCATCTTCATTATCAACTCCATCAACACATGATGGTCTTTTCTTGATCAACATATGATCACCTCCATGCATCAACTCATGACACATCTTCTTGGTGGCCTTCAACACATGAAGCCATCTTCTTCTTGATAGCATTCAACTCATGAATCTATCTTCTCCTCGCATCTTGACTTGATGATCTTCAACACATGAAGTCATCCCAAGTCATCCTCATTTGTGGAACCTAATCTATTCATCCAACTCATGGAAACCGTTAGTCCATAAAACAATTGTCATCAATTACCAAACTTCACCATTAACACATAATGGAGGGACAAGATTCAACAATCTTCCCTTTTTGGTAATTCATGACAATCTCAACAAATTATGAGATATAAAATTGATTTGTGAGTATACAACTTGTACACAATAATTTGTATACTCTTTAGATAAGCGCAAAGCTTACTTATCCGGTTGTCATTTGACTATTCAACCATTAACATATAATGGAGAGGTTAGTTGACAACCCGATTACACTTGAGTATATGTGAACTACACAAGTTATATATACCCAACAATATATTTTAAAGTAAAGATCCCAAATATGAATATTTAGAGAAGCATGGATTATTACTTGTGAAACTCCAAAACATATAAAAAGCTCCCCCTAAATGTGTGCATACAAAAGTGTATATTGAATACATATGCACATATTCATTTTGAACAATTAGTGGAGTTCAATCTATATTTTGGATCTAAGGATTGCACTAATATATGAGAGAATGATTTCGAATGCATACCTTTTTGATGTCATCTTTCCATCCAAATGAGACTAAACAAAAATAGACTTAAACAAACATATTAGTCTCATATATGCATTAGTCAATATCACCAAAATAACATAGTGGTATATGATATTATCATTAGAATCACATTATGATATTTGTCATTGACATCAAATGCATACCTCTTTGATTTCACCTTTCCATCCAAATAAGACTAAACATAAATAGACTTAAACAAACATATTAGTCTCATATATGCATTAGTCAATATCACCAAAACAACATAGTGGTATATGATATTATCATTAGAATCACATTATGATATTTGTCATTGACATCAAATGCATACCTCTTTGATTTCACCTTTCCATCCAAATGAGACTAAACAAAAATAGACTTAAACAAACATATTAGTCTCATATATGCATTAGTCAATATCACCAAAACAACATAATGGTATATGATATTATCTTTAGAATCACATTTTGATATTTGTTATTAACACCAAAACCAAGTTAAACGGAGCTTGATCTTTCACCGTCGCGGATCCGACCATCCTTGAGGCGATCTTTGCCGATCCGTGGTTCTTGTTGATTTCCTCTTCTTTGGGCGCGGCGCTGTCAGATCCGGAGCTACGGCGGCCGGATCTCCACGTCCGAGCTCATCGCGGTTTCCACGCCCCCGCAACCACCACCTGCCATAGGACGTAGGTGTTGTTTTTTTTTTTGCAACATTTTTTATTTCTTGAATGAAACATTTTGATTTCACTTATGTAACATTTTGATTTCATACGTGCAACATTGATATTCTTATCAATTTTTTTATTGTATACATTGCCGAGTAATGTTCCATAGATTAACAAAAAATGTTATGGCCGACCGTACGGTGCTAGCGCCCTGATCGGACATTCGAACGCTAGCAACTCCCAAAAACATGACACACCAAATCCATGGGGAACCAAATACTAGTTATGGCTAGCCAAACTTACTTAGGCCATGTACAATTAGTTTACATCAATTGTATATAGTCTTTGCCATCTAAAATTTTAATTAATATAGGTAAAAGAGAATTAAAAAATAGATGGTCTACTATGCAATAACCGGCTATTTCACAAGAAACAATGAAGTAGCAACGACTTCCGCTACCGTTGTGTGCAAGCCGTCGTCAGAGCTGTGCACTCCCGATCCAGTGCGCATTCCTTTTCTCTCTCTGTCGATGATGCGACTTTGCTTCTCTACGCCGTGCGCGCGACAGGCTCTTCTTCCCCTTTTGTTTCTCCACTCCGGGCCCAAATTTTCCCCAAGCCGCGCTCTCCAAATCGTCGCGCGCGCAGCCTGCAGCCAAAATCCATTTGCATGCCCCTCCAAATCCCCCTCTAATCCATCCCCATTCGCCAACCATCGTAGAGGTGGAATCGACGATGCCTCATGGGAGAAAGCGTATTGTTTCGCCTCCGCCGGGATTTCAGACAAACGCCTCTATGGAGCTTGGGAGTGACGGCGCCCGCGCCAGCGTCGGAGTTTAGTGGGAGGGCGTATTCACCAGTAGCCCGACCTCCTTCTCACATGTGTTCCACATGAACAAGGGGGCAGACCATGCCACGGCGGCCGAGTTGTCATCCCCAGCCACAGATCCGTAGAACTGGTACGGTGTGCTCTCGCTTGATCTGTTCGATGAATTTGGTTGAGAAAATATGTCAGATAGCATTAGGTAGATTTGGTACTTATTTAGAGTTGTTTGCACAGGATGGTATGTGCGATAGTTGGTGTAATTTCTTGGTGATGCTTGTCAACAAATCTTTTTTGTTGGTGACTGCTTGTATGTGGAGCAATTAGCTATAGCATGTTTTGTTTGTCCAGTTTCAATGGGTTTAAAAGTTCTAACTTGGATACTTGGTCACAGTTAAGATTTGTAGTAACCCTGCTATACTGCAGATGCAACTATCTGTTATGTTACTGAATCCCTGCCTGAACATGGCTTGAGTTGATTTAGTTCAGACTTCAAAGCATATGAGCAAGATACTGTAGTAAACTACTAGCAGTCTAGCACAGCAGAAAACCAAAATCAGGTGACTCCAGAGGCTGTAAAAGCACAACTTGATCACATTCTTCTATGGTAGTAGATGAAAAATGGGGTTCAAATTCCTGTTATATGCTCAATGCCTAGTGAAACGGATCAGAATGGAGGAAAGGAACTTTCCTTATTGATATATCATTGTTTTTCATAATATAGCAACCTTCTAATTGAATCTGATGTAATTTTCCTCATGTGCATTGAGTTTCTGAGGTCATGGGGTGGAGACATCTTTTTTGTTGGTGACTGCTTGTATGCGGAGCAATTAGCTATAACATGTTTTGTTTGTCCAATTTTAATGGGTTTAAAAGTTTTAACTTGGATACATTGTCTAACTAAGTAATGATTAAGATCATCGCCTAAAGTTTTGAGGGTTGCGATTGATGGTTCCCGTTAGGTCGCCGGTTATTAATCAAGGATGTTGCTCACTGATATGTATCATATTTGCATATATTTAGCCGTTATTTTACCCTCATGTTTTTCATATTTTGGGACCATTTATCATCATTTACGCGTATTTCCATATTTAATTGCTCGAAATGGACTATTTTATATTTTTCTATATTTTTCTGCAGGCCGGCGCGATCGAGGCGCATAAACGACAAATCTAGACTTTCTGGATTGCTCCGTACATATGTATGTGTCGTCACGGATGCGCAGGATCAAACCGCGATGCAATCGGACTTCCAGAGGGCCAGAACAGAAGAAAGTAAAAGGGAGGAGGACCTCATTGTAAATACCAAAAAGTGGGAGGACTAAAATGCAAAATTCCAAAATTCCCCACCGTTCACATAACCCTAGCCGCCGCCGCAATTTCGCCCGAGCCGGCCATTTTGCTTTTATACTTCGCCTCCCCTTTTTGCTCTACCCCACACACTTGGCTAATATACAGACATTTGTTCAATCGGAACAAAAGATACAAACATACTTGTCTTCGCTGCAGCGTAAATTCACACCATCCACACGTGCGAGATGACAGTTCCAACTAGCGAGCCGAGGAGGTTGACCTGGGACCGAGCCAGCGAGGGGTCCCCATCAGACCCGGCCCGACCCGGGTTAGGTCGGCCTTTCGGGACCGCCTAACACCGTGCCGCGCGCGAGCCCGTGCCCCAGGCAAGTCGGAAGCGAATAAACCCTCGTGGATGCCCTCCTGTCCAAGAAAGAAACGAAGCAATCAAGGACAACAAATACACACGCAATTCGCAACAAGGGGGGATCAAGGGTACACCTCGCCACCGACCCGAGGAGCACGCCGGCGCAGCGCATCTCAATCGCGTCTTCCCGCCACCGCCTCCGCCTCCGCTCCCCTTCCCTTGGCCGCGGGGATCGTCGCTCCGGTTTCGAATATCCTCGTAGGGTTTGGCCCGCCCGCGCGCGCGCGCCCGTGTTGGGGGTTGGTTAGGGGTTTCGGTGGTGGGAGGTATGATCTGCGGCGGCTTGGTCCGGTGAGCTCCGATGCTACGGCTACTGTCGATCAGCGAGAGGTGCGCTTCACCCCAAATCTCTGTTGGTGTGGTACTTGTGCTCCTTTGGGCGTCGAGGGGGGAGGTGGATCTTCTCGGGGGACTTGTTTGGGGGTCCAGATTTTGTTGGGAACGGCCGCGCTTTGGCTTAGTTTGTGTACTTGTAGGCCCGAATTTGCGTATAATGCACTGAACTCTGTGCAAATTTCTTCAATTTTGTATGGGTCGCGTGGAAACTGGAAGCCCTGGCGGTTTGGGATTGTGGGGCTGTTGTTGCGATCAATTGGCCTTCCAATCTAGCTTAAATTAGTAATTTGCCCACATATGTATGTATGCGGCTAAAGTTTTTAATTACCCGAAATTATTAATGTGAGATTTCATCAATGCATTGTTGGCATTTGCAATTTTCCATATATAGAGGATCAAATGAGAAGTAATTTGGGGTAGTTATGGAATGATTAAACAATTAGTGGATACACTCGAATCACATTGGTTGTAATGTACAAATTGAGTACTTTTTTTGGGAGCAAACCAAATTGAGTGCTTAAGTTCACCTTGTAAACATAGGGTTCTGGCAAGTGTCAGCTGAGCTTGAAAACTTGCAAATTGTTGATATGTTCATTTGCATTTGTGAGCAGGCTGTTGGCGGTAGGAACAAATCGGCGGGCAGCCCATTTTTCCCAGCCGAGCCACTACAGCGGGTACTACGAAGCAGTGAGGGACAATGGCTTGTCGACGAGGCGAAAGATCCCGGCCGTCTTCTCTAGAATGTTTTCACATTACAAGGTCATTGTCAGAAAGAAAAACGTTGAGGATCATAATTGCAGAAACAGGATTTCCAGAGGCTACTGTACCCTCTCTGTGACAGTGGCAAATTCATCAGCAACACAGCAAGCCCAGTTGGCATGGAAGCGGCTCAGTCATATGTACTCATATAGCGCCCCCCAGTTCCCACTGATGAACCGAGTAGCCTGTGCTGTAAGCTTGTCCTTAGCAAGGTTCCATGTCGTCCCTGGGGTCATGGCTCTAGTTTTTGGCAAGATGGTATTGGCGCGGCCTGTCCTTGCAGACTCACCATCCTACATGCCTACAATGGAAGGCGTTGTCACAAAGGCACGAGATATTCGCCAGTTTCTGTCATCCATGGTTTGGTCAGTCTGGGAGGGCGTCACTTTGCTTATTAGAGCAGTGCATTTGGCATTCCTGTTCTTCCCTGCAACCACATTAGCTCCATTTGCAGATAGTTTCAGCATTGCATTTAGAAGGAGGTGGCTTTGTCTTGTGCGTCATACACTTGAAAAGGCTGGGCCAGCATTCATTAAGTGGGGTCAGTGGGCTGCAACACGGCCTGATCTTTTTCCAAGTGATCTTTGTGTTGAGCTTGCAAAGCTTCACAGCACAGCTCCAGCACATGGCTTTGCTTACAGCAAGGCTGCCATTGAGAGGGCATTTGGTCGTAATCTTTCTGAAATATTTGAGACTTTTGAGGAGAACCCTGTAGCTTCTGGAAGCATTGCACAAGTACATCGGGCTACGCTAAGACATCAACATCCTGGAAAGCATGTTGCAGTTAAGGTGAGGCATCCGGGTGTTGGTGAATCAATCAAGAAAGACTTTTTACTCATCAATCTTGTGGCAAACGTTTCTAATGTCGTCCCTGGATTGAGTTGGCTGAGGCTGGATGAGAGTGTCCGCCAGTTTGCAGTTTTCATGATGTCACAAGTTGACCTTTCAAGGGAAGCTGCTCATTTGAGTCGCTTCATCTACAACTTCCGCAGATGGAGACATGTGTCTTTTCCAAAGCCGTTATATCCACTTGTGCATCCATCTGTCCTTGTTGAGACATTTGAGAATGGAGAAAGTGTTGCTCGTTTTATGGATGAAATTGAAGGAAATGCTCGGATGAAGAGAGACCTTGCCCACATTGGCACATATGCATTCTTGAAGATGCTTCTGGTATGTACCTTTTCTAATTCCGTGTTTCCTATTATTCTTGTTTCCCCTGAGTGGTGGTGTTTTGTGTGTGGTCGGTAGGGTGGGTATTGGGGTCACGGTTTGAATTCATAAGAGCCTATGTAGTTAGATGTATCTTTTTTTTCTAACATATGTCATATGCTCCTATTTAAATCCAGTCACTGAAGTCTCAAATATTATTCCCCCCTTTTTTTAGGAGGACAATTTTATTCATGCAGATATGCACCCTGGAAACATTCTTGTCCGTCTAAATGAGAGCAAGCGCTCAAGGAAAAAGTTCTTCAGAACTAAGCCCCATATCGTGTTTCTTGATGTGGGCATGACTGCTGAGCTCTCCCGAGTTGACCGTGATAACTTACAACAATTCTTCAAGGCGGTGGCTACCAGAGATGGTCGTACTGCTGCTAACTGTACTCTCCAATTATCAAAACATCAGAGCTGTCCAAATCCAGTGGCATTTATTGAGGTAAAATGTGAAACTATGCTGCAGGCAAACATTTAGAGCTCATTCATATTGGTACTTGATATGCGATGTTTGAATGCAACTAGCTTCCTTTCGGTCATCATGTATATCGTATGTACCTGTATTCATTCTTGTACACTGCTTGTCAGAATGGTGGGGCTCTTGATGCATCTGGGTGTCTGCATGTGTAGACATTATGATATTAAACAGCGTGATGGACACTTCTAAATAATTTATATACCTAGAGAATAGCAGAAGTTTCTAATAGTCAGGCTTAATGCTTTGGTTACACAAAGTATGATTGGTTCACTAGGGTGTTCCTTTCTTGAAGCATGTCGATCATGGTTGTCACGGCGTCGCCTAGGCGTCGCCTAGGAGACGCCAAGTCGTCCTGGCGCCGGGAGGATCGCCTCGCCTTGGCCCGAACCCTAGCTTCACCGCCTCCTTCCGCCCTTGCGCCGCCTCCTCCGTCCCGCCACGCCGACTCCTCCGTCCCACTGCGCCGCCTCCTCCGTCCCTTGCCCTTCTTCTTCCCTGCCGTCTCCTCCTCACGTGCTCGGCCACCTCCTCCAGTGCTCCCGCCGCCGGGGGGGAGTCGACGGGGAGGCGGCGGAGAGGCGTCGGGGAGGAGTCGGGAGGCGGGAGTGGGAGTCGACGGGGAGGCGGCAAGAGGGAAGAAGGCGGGGAGGAGATCGGCGGGGGGAGGCGGAGTCGGGGAGACAGCGCGAGAGAGAGGCGGAAGAAAGAGAGAGCAACGCGAGAGAGTCGCGAGAGAGATATACGCGAGAGAGAGAGAGGCGGAAGACAGAGTCGCAGACTCGCAGTATATACGCGAGAGCTCGATCTGTCGCCGTGCCGTCACCTAGGCGTCGCCGGGCCCTCGCCTAGGCGTCCAGGCGCCTCTCGCTCGCCGTGGTTGCCGACTCCGCCGTGACAACCATGATGTCGATACAAGGGATGTAGAGTAAAATATGCAATGAAAGATCCTTTTCCTCTGTTGTTTGTTCAGGCATTTCAGGTTCATGTCTTTCTTGCTTCAGCTTCACTGAAGTAGAATTGCAGCCCATATATGTTTAACTTCAGTGTATAATTTCGTATCTACAATCTATGTGCATAATAAGTTCATTGGCTCTAGTAGTCTAGCTTCAATTTGTGTATGATGTATTCCTCCAACTTGATGCTTTTTGCTGCTTGTATTTTTGTATCCAGTCTTTGACAGTTGCATCTTAACTTGCTGAAAATTTCAGGCTATACTACTGATAATGCAGTCCTCATCTTTGAACATGTTTTTTCTTGAATAATAATTTTATTTTTCATTATTGATAGGAATTGGACAAGACATTTTCATTCTGGGGAACGCCTGAGGGGGATGTTTTTCATCCTGCTGAATGCATGCATCAATTGCTCGACACAGTTCGTCGCCACAAAGTCAACATTGATGGCAACATCTGTACTGTGATGGTTACCATTTTGGTTCTTGAGGTAAACTACTCTGGTAAAACTATATCTATAAAAGATTTACCACAGGTTTCAATTATGATACTGTACAAAAGGAATTCGATTATATATCAGAGTACTTAATAAGGGTTTCCATCCTTGTTTGTAAATAATATAGGATGTGCAAAATCAGATACCTATTTGTGAAGAAAGATACTGATATCATGTACGAGTTGAACAACTTGGTGCCTATGTACTAAAGTACATATTAGTTTTCAAGTTGGAATTCATATTGATCATGTTCCGCCTCATTTTATCCAACTTCATATGAAATTGTGTATTAGACAACATTTTGAAGTGTTTAATATGGACTTTTCTAGGGAAATAGTACTGGTGGGTTTGGTTAATGACCACCCTTTTCTGTGCTACAAGCTAATCCAATATTCCTTGCGTAATACCTCTTATTTCTTGCAGGAAGATCCGTAGCATGCTTACTGTGGCTGTTGATTTTTGTTTTTGTAGGGGTGGCAACGCAAGCTAGACCCAGGCTTTGATATCATGCACACGTTGAAGACTCTACTACTAGAGAAGGACATAAAGCAACCACTTGATTTTTTCTCATAAACAAACTGGCTTTTTTCAAGCGTTAAATATACAAGTATAAGGTAATGTAGATTTCCACAAACAAGTCTTTTGTTTAATGTTATGTTGTTTTGTTGTAAGAAAGTTGTGGAACAATTATCGCATTCAAGGAACAGTATGTGGCACTAAGCCAGTAACTGGCCTTTTACCACCAGCATGAGAAATATGGCCTGGGCTTGTTTTTAGAAAAGCAACTGATTTTTGCGGGCTATTATCGAAAATTCATTTGGGATTTCGGCACCATTGCAGCACCACTCTCCAAACTACTCAAGGAGACGTTCTAATGGTCCGAGGCAGCTGATCACACGTTTCAGCACCTCAAGTAGGCCCTCTCCACTGCCCCGGTCTTACATTTGCCAGACTTTTTCGCTCCCTTCATCGTCGACTGTGTCGCATTCAGCACAGGCTTTGGCGCTGTCCTCCACCAGGGCACAGGATTCGTAGCTTTCTTCAGCAAGCCTGTGGCAGCCCGACACACCAAACCGGTTGTGTATGAAAGGGAACTAATCGGATTGGTTCATGCAGTCCGGCACTGGCGGCCATATCTTTGGGGACGCTCCTTCATCGTGCGAACTGACCATTATAGCTTGAAGTTCCTCTTGGATCAACGGCTTTCAACTATCCCTCAGCATCAATGGTTGAGTAAACTATGCGACTACAACTTCACAGTGGAATATTGCCCTGGCTGCTTAAATGTGGTTGCCGATGCTCTTTCGCGCCATGAAGGAGATTCGGTCGGCACATATGCCCTATCAGCTGGCTACTTCGCCTAAGGTACAAGCCCTTTATGCTCAGCTCCCAAGCCGGTGAGTTGGGGGCACCGTGGGAATGGATCGATGGGTTGCTGCTGCACGCCGGAAAGGTGTATGTTCCAGGCTCTTCTCCATCCTTGCCGACCATCCTAGCAGCAACACATGTCGGACATGAAGGGTTCCAGAAGACTTTGCATCGGCTTTGGGCGGATTTCTATGTGCCGCACGCCCGGAGAGAAGTCCAAGACTTTGTGTGCGCCTGTGTGACATGTCAACACAATAAGACCGAGCACCTCCACCCGGCTGGCTTGCTTCAACCATTGGTAGTTCCTAAGCCGTTTGGGCCGATATCTCAATGGATTTCATGGAGGGGTTGCCTTGCATTCACGGCAAATCAGTCATCCTTTCAGTGATTGATCGCTTCTTGAAATATGGGCACTTCATACCATTGGGCCATCCGTATACGGCAACGACATCTGCTCATGTCTTCGTCACTGAAATTGTGCGCCTCCACGGGATCCCGCAGTCGATCATCAGCGACCATGAACCGGTTTTCACCAGTTCCTTTTGGCGTGATCTATTTTGTTTGACAGGCACTCGCCTTCATATGAGCTTGGCCTTTCATCCGCGGTCGGATGGTCAGACGGAGGTAGCCAACAAAGTCATCACAATGTACCTACTGTGCCTCACCGGAGACAGGCCACGCAATTGGGTGGATTGGCTTCCGTGGCCAGAGTACTGCTATTATACATTGTATCATACGGCTCTGCGCGATGCTCCCTTCATTGGTGATGGCATGGCAAAAGTGGTAGCTGTCGAAGCTCAACTCCAAAGTCGTGATGATTTCCTCCGGGAGGTTCGGGGCCGCCTCCTTTAGGCACAACAGTATGCCAAACATTATAACGATAAAGGCCATAGGGCGATCAGTTTCGAGGAAGGAGATTGGGTTTGGTTGCGTCTACTTCGTTAGCAGGCGGCATCATTGCCAGGCCGACGCATGTGCAAGTTGGGTCCGAGGTTCTATGGCCCTTACCAAGTGCAAGCTCGCATTGGCTCGGTGGCATACCGTCTCCAGTTGCCAGAGGGTTCCCGTCAACTGATTGAGAACGGCCGTGCAATTCCAGTTCTTGCAAAAGTCCTAAAAGCTAGCCTTCGCTGGGACATTTGGCATGTTATGGTTTAGTGGGTTGGATTGCCAGCCGCTGATGCGAGCCAGTAGATGATTTCAAGATGTCATATCCTACATTTCAGTTCGAGGACGAGCTGTTTGCCCAGGCCCGGAGAGATGTCATGTGGGGTATTCCCTATCAATGCCGCAAGACTAAAGCAATACCTCCACAATCGTAGCAGCCGTGGGAGATGGTAACTCTTCGACAAGGATAGTTAGAATTAGATATCTATCTATACTTATACATTGCTTTACTTTAAATAAGAGATAAGATTATAAAGGGGAAGCCTTACTCTTGTACTTGGCAGTCAATAAAGAGAGTTCTTCTCCCCCAGACCCCCGTTCTCTGTTCCTTGTCTTGCGATTGTCTACAATAGCCGTCACCACGGCGCCTGGACGTCGAGAACCTCGACCGAGGCCTCCGGTGAACCACAGCTACTCCTTGCGTTCTCGGCATACCAGCCAGGTGATCTCAGTTGTCACAAACGCCAAAGCCCTTAGCTCAGCCGCAGTACTCGAACGGGAAACTTTAGTCTGCTTGTTAATCTTTCAGGCAATCAAGGAAGAACAAAGAAAGACATAGAAAGCAAAGAGAGATTGACAATCAAAAGGATCACTATCTCAGGTCGCATTAGAGTATACCTGAAGCTTTAAGGAGCTGGAGCAAGAGAAGAAAAGGCGTCGAGTGGTGGTCCCACGAAGATATCGTAGAACACGAAGGTGACTGTAGTGGAGCCGGTGGGGAAGCAGCTGGGATACGCGGTTAGTTTATGCACCATGATGCCGTCGGCTCCCACGTCAACAACGGCAACTTCAGTTGTTGCCCAGCCTTTGTGCTCGATGCGCAGGCCCATTGGCAGCCTAATGACACAGGTGAGCGGTGGCGGTGTCAGGCAGAGGCGGCAGTGGCCGGAGGGAGGGCGGCAATGATTTGGGCTGAAGGCGGCGGTAAGCAAGAGCACAAGAGAGTGAGATCCGAGAGGAGAGAGAAGCGGCGGCCAGGGGGCAGCGGCGATGGAGGTATTTGGAGGGAGAGAGCCATGTGCTCTTATACCGTGTTGGAATGGACCTCGAATCGATTCCATGGGCCAAAACGGCTAATATAAGTTATGTACAAGGCATGAGCAAATAGTAAAAAAACCCCTACACAAAGGACTAATACAAATATGTACATATATTTCTAACAATTTTTCACACCATTCTTTTGATGATTGTACAATATATATATATTTTAAAAAACTTAAATTGTCTGAAAGTGGGTTCTGGTGTAATGATGAATCATTGCGCGCGCGGGGGGCAATCTCTTCTTTTGGCCAGAAGCTGGCGAAAAAACGCTTCGGTCTCCGCTGCATCTCTGCCTGCCTTGCTACATAATAACAGGGCCTCGGGGAGTACCTGGCTGGTTGTGCTGATACTTTGTGCAGGCCATCAACTTGTATTCCGTCTGTACCAGCTTTAGAAATTAGAAACATCAGTTGTGTTTTCTGCTATTGAACTAGTAATTTGTTTCTTGTCAGATGTTACTGTGTCCATGGTAAATTGAAATTTGCCACCAGGTTATTCTGCAAACTCAAAATTCTGATATGTGCTGCACCTCTCCTTGACAGATCGTCTTAAATACAGCAGCAGCGAAAGATGATGACACCATGGAACAGAAGCTGAAACATCTAAAGTGAACTAATACCTTATGCACCATGTTCTGCCTCCCTTTTTTTTTTCTGAAACATCTAAAGTGAACTAATACCTTATGCACCATGTTCTGCCTCCCCCCTTTTTTTTTTTTGAAACTAGCAGCATATGCAACTTACCGCACTGTGTCCAGGTTTGACAATCTTCAGTGCGAAAATTTTGTCCAGCTCTTTGGCGGAGCCAGCCAAGGGGTTTTGCCCACAAACTCTATCGAGAAACAATTCTCGTAGATGTAACATAATAATTATCGAGAACGAGCAGAACTACGTTGCAGATTTCACAGGTTCGCTTCCAGATTTTATGCTTCGTACCTGGCAGCTGTACCAGTCTGATGTAAAATTTGGATCCGAAAGAGAGTGGTTCAGCTAAAGTTTTGTTTATTCTATTGAGGACATCTCGTGGTAACTGGTTAAGCTCTGTCGGTGCTTACATTATATGCAAATCTTGATGCAAATTGACCAACTTTCTCTGAATGATGATGGCATTATAAGCTCCCTTTCCAAACATTACATGTTAACTTTTTAACACGTTTTTTTTCTCTTTTTTTATTATTCGTGAAGATATAACAATATTTTTTAATTTTTCTTTAATTAAATATCTTAGGAAAAATTACCAGTGTCATTTTAGATAAAAGCAAAAGCTACAGCCCTTTTGGATGGGACCTATGGTTGGAGGCCTTGTTTTGGCTAGCATCAGCGCTGAACTAAACGGTTGTTTGATTGGTGTTTAAGCTCAGTTAGCTGTAGTGATCTGGTTGCAGTGGTCGAGTTTAAGCGTGCTGAATGATTGGGCTTAGAAGACGGTACCATCTTTGCTTTTGCTCAGACTCTGCTTCGGCTTTCCCATGTCCTGGAAAGGTAAAACATGGCATCTTGAATAGTAGACATGGTACACATTTCACAAGGGATAATTGACAATTTGCGATTCTATATTCTATACAGTGTAATTTATCATTTGCCACTATGTATAGTGGGTTTTTGTCTTTTTGTCACTTTAGACATTTTTGCCCCCCTCATCTTCTTCCTGCTGTTCTTCCTCCTCCCCCAACTTTCTTCTAGCGTAAGCCATGGCGGATGGTCTATCTCCGGAGACCGTCTCTGGCGACCGCTCCACATGGAACTCCCCTCGTGGGCCGTCCACCACCTCGCCGTCCTCTGCTCTACCTCTTTCTCCACCATCTCTGATGTTGAGCACGGTGGTAAGGGCCTCCTGCGCGGGCAAGAGCTCAAGGGGCTCTCCGGAGGAGAAGGCCTTGACACAGCGAGTGGAGCAGGTGGGGCCGAGGATGAGGCGATGTGGCCTCTAGTGGCAAAGCGGGGCGATGGCGTTGGTGTCGGTGAAGTTCTAGGGTAGGAGGAGGTGGAAGATGTGGCCTCCGGCAGCGTCGTGTTGTCGTCATGAAGGAGGTGCCGAGCTCCTGCGGCACGGACATGTAGCGTGGCGGTTTTGCCTTGTGCGGCGTCGCGCAGGGCGCGTTGCTTGCCCGGCCGCGGCGTTGCTTAGGAGGTGGCACACCGGCACGTCTACTGCTCCCCAGGCTCCGCGGCCGCCATGTATGCCGTGGTGTTGAGCCGTTCTAGATCTCCTACTGTGTTAGCTACCAACCATCAGCCAGGCAGTACGCCACTGTTGTGGTGGCAGCACCAGTCCATAGACCATTCAGGGCTCGCCGGACGTTCTTCACCGCACGGTGGTGAAAGGAGACGCAGCGGCACGAAGACCATGAATAGCGGCACGCAGCGGCTCCGTGCTACTAACGGCCGGAAGTTGAGTGCGAGAAGAACCAACGCGGTTGTGCGGCGTCGGGCGGCGCACGACGTGGTGCTTGGCCTAGATGTATGCCACGCTGTCACGGCTGCCTCCAAGGCTCGGCGGCCGCCGTGTCGCGGTGTCGAGCCGTTCTACCGGGCTAGCTGCAGTCAGGCAACACAACATGGTGGTGAAAGGAGAGGCGGCGGCATGAAGACCATGCACATTGGTGTCTGCAGGTCGCCGGGGGCTGAGCAGGGAACTGAGAAAAGGTGACCTACTAAAAGGGCTGTAGGATCCACCACCACATTGGAGACAGCTGCAGCTCGTGCTCTTGCAGACTTGCAGTCTTGGTCGTCGCCGTCGGCCAGGAATGCAGGCTTTGCCAACTCCATTTGGCCATTCATTTGGGCCAGCCCTACGAGTTATGTCCTGTCATAAAAAAAAAATGTTTGGCCATGTTCAAAGCACGGCATTTACAGGTGAAAGGAATTTCAGAAGACAATTTGAGCGTCGAGAGGAAAAGAATAGACACTCCGTACACATAGATACACGTACGTATGCCAAATAGGTTAGGAGCCTCTTGTCTCTTACTGTACTGAAGCAACGAGCAACTGATGAAGCAACGTGCCATGCCGGTCGTCTCCTCCGGCCGGACCGATCAATCAAGAACAAAGGCTCGTGATTGATGCTGACAAGGTAGACATGAGATTCATCTTCTCGTGACGCGCACATCATGTCCCTGCTTTCGATCTGGAATACTTCAAGGCGAGAGGTTGAATGGTACTACTGCTGCTGTGCTGCGCTGTTGCTTATGAGCAACGACAAGGAATCCTAACCGTGTAGGCGTAGAGGGAAGAAACACGAGCGTGGGACTGAATACAAGATATCACACCAATGATTGTTACAGCATCAGTGTCCAAAGTAATATAGTTACTGCTTTCCATTAGCATTGTAAGATGGTCTTATTAGGTACAGTAAATCTTCCGAAGAATGGTTCGTACTCCGTAGGATATTCGTAATTTACAGCAACCTGTGCTTATCGTCTGTTAAAAAAGATATCTCCAGTCGAGATGGGAACTTTGTAGTTTCTTGTAAGTACTATTTTTTTCTCTTGCCAGATATTGCTCAATCTCGAGACATTGATCTAATCCATAGACTCCATATGATATTTCCATGGACCACTCTTGGACGTCCAAAACTGATGCCTTTATCACTGAACATAGCATACATGCTCATCAAATTTTCTCCAGAGCCCGGGCATCTAGGGCATCATCCTTGTCACCATCCTCATGTGTTCAACCGCACACACACACAAACACACACAGCCCCATAATCCAGCCCTCTGCTTATTCCCATGTCGCTAGCTAGGGACAAGTGGTTGGAGCCCCTTGACAAAGACTAAACAGAGCAAACCACAGCTAGGTGACAAACAAACACACATGCCTGATGCAGCTAGGGCTTGCACTGCATTGCATTGCAGTCTGTGATAGAATATCAGTGTGTCCTACTAATCCTTTTTTTATAGGGCTTTGCACCTGATAATAGTACTGTATTAGTGCACGAAGATCAAAGACAGGGGGGCCTTGACAGTTGACATGTATATTCCCTGCTCACGAGCATACTTAGCAAAAGGGTCTAATAAAGAAGCTGCAAAGTTGCAAAGGGGCAGCTCACTTCTCAAAAAGGGAAATCCCCACAAGGAACTGTGCTGCTTATCATGTTGTTGTTGGTACTGTAACTCTCGCTCTCACTACATGTCTCTCTCTGAATGTAACAACCTAGTTGGATTCAAACGTGTCGATGCAAATAACTATTTTTTTGTTTCCAAGAGAAGATGAGAAAAGTGTATAGACTTTGGATGGTACTGGTGTATCTGGTCCTTGGTGGCGTGTGGTGCAGGTAAAAAACAGATGAAGGAAACAAGAAGGGAAAGGCATGGAGGCAAAAGCTTCGCTCGCCATACAGAGCTGATCACCATATCTCACTGCTGTATGTGCATTCCTTTTTGCTCTCTCTTTCTCATGGGCGCACACAAGCAGACACACGACTGCAGATTTCTGTCATCAGAAAAACGGAACAAGGCTGGCATGGTGCCAAAGCTCAATGGGAAGCAAGCAACCCTCTCAGCTTCCTTTGCTGAAGGCTACCCCTGCCATGGCTCAAGCCTGAAGAGAACAGCAGAAAAGGCAAGAGACAAGGGCCAAGAATCCTATACTGTGAAAAAAGATGCTGTAATTTACCATACAAAGACGCACAATTTACAACTAAGAAGCGAGTATGGTTTACAATTTTTTTAAGCAGTCAAGTTCACATGCACGACACCATTAATTTTAACAGTGCCCTTAGCGGCAGGTCTGGGCCTCTGGGGTGTAGACTATTGCTAGTCACACGGGATTTGGAGTAGAATTAGTGCATGATTGATCAGTCCGGCTTTGTATGACCTGACAGGGTTGTTGTCCTCGTTACAGCAGAGCCGCGGAGCCCAACGCCTGCCTGCTGGACTTGGGGCTCTGTCTGTTCGCGTCCGTTCACGTGAAGAGGTTGGTAAGGGCGACCGGAGATTCCATCTGAGCTGCGACTATGACCTACTCAGCCGTCGCCCTACGTGCTACGGTGCTAGTGACATCATTTTTCTTGAACCTTGTTTCACTAGCATACTGTTCATAAGATTGTGCAGTAGTTGCAGAAAAACGCATAGTTGCTTTGGTTAATTTAGTTTTATCTTGAGGTTCTGCTCAATTTGGTTTTTTATGGCTTATAGTTTTTTTACTATAGCTGTTTTATTTTATACTGTAACTGTTGATAGCTTTTTTGATGTAGTTAAAGTTAAAAAAATGAAAATAGAAAAAAAGATTAGTCTATGGATAATGCAAAGGAATACAAAAAAAGAAAAGGCCCAAAAAAGCTAAAAAGTTAGAAAAAGACGAATTAAGAAATAGTAAACTAGAAACCAAAAGCCAAAAGCAACAGTACTGGACATGTATGATATGGCTGTGGCTTATGACTTTTGATTGAAATTTTTGTATTTTAGCTATTTGCAACAGAGATTACAGAGAAAGAGATACTCGCTTGTGATTTTGGATGTATAGATGTTGGGTTTTTAACATGTACTTATAATTAATTTGTAGATTTTATTTTAAAAAATATTTTGTTAAAAATTAGGTACAATAACAAAAATTAAAAGTGGGAGTCAAATGCAATATCAAACAGGCTTAGCTGAAAGTCTCAGTAGGATAAAGCTGGCAATATTTTTTTGTCAGAAGAAAAGATATCTTTGCTGTGATGAATAAAATATATTTTGGCAGAACTGAAGAAGCAGCAGTGGTGTGGGCCAAGCAAAAAACAAAGAAAAACCTGCTGCATGATCTGTCCTTTTTCTCCTCAATTATCAGGAAGTAGCACTACCATCTCTGATGGTTTCCCAAGTTACTACCAAAATACTCCATTATGCGTGTTTGACCCCATGATTCTCGCCTCTTATGCCTCAGTAAATTTTAACTATATCCAGGGAAAAGATGGAAAATGTGATTTGAAGTAATTATCGCCTAATTTGCGCTATGTTTTTAACCTGCAGTAAGACACACTACACATGACCAAGAAGCAGCAATATTGAAAGGATACATTGTGATGGTACTGTGCTACTCGGTGTGTTCTTTTTGATTATGACGGATGACTTTTGATTATAACATAAATATTTATATGAATTAATTAAATATCGATAAGCTAATTTTAAAAAAATTATCTGATAAATCGCTTTATAATAAAGATAAAAAATATCATATTTATTTGATCGGTAAGCCATGTGACGAAAGGAACGGATTGTCTCGTGAAACGGCGCCAGGTGCTGGGCCCACATGCAGTGACTGCTAAGAATTGTAAATGCCTGAATTGCATCGATTCGCTGTAACAGCGGCCGTACATTTCGATGGTAAAAGGTAACATTTTCGCTGTCCGACAAGGCCTAAATCGTTTTCGCGATTTTTTAGTCGTGGATACAAATTATTTTGCCTGGCGCACCTGGTCGCTGCTTCCCATCGTGTTGTCTAGCGTACCAGTAGTCTACTACTACCACCGTTCGATCTTGACCGGTGGCACCATCATATCGTGACACAAAAGAACAACTTGGAACGGCAGTGGTAGCACTAGTACCAATCTCAATCTCAATCTCATTATTCTGCCGTGGGAAAGTTTTAAGCCCTACGGAAGAATAACAAGAGCATGGAGTAGATCCCCCGTGACGGCAGAATAGGGTCACAAATAATTTGGAGAAGGAAGTGTCTAGGTTAGCTAGCCAAACTGATCTGCTACGGTGCCTGAAATGTCCTTGGTATGTTTTTCGTCGCGAGGACGTGGTTACAAGTTTTAGGGCATGTTCTTTTCAACTTTTAAAAGTTACTTTTTAATTTTTTTATAGTAATTAACTTTTAAATGAAATATCTTTTTAAGATAGGGTCTACTAGTACCAACCTCATTTATATCGACAAAAATCGCACGTGAGTTTCTGTTACTCTGTAACTTCTCGCACGAACAGCCCAAAAGTCACAAACCCCAGCTAAAACCCATAAGCTTCAAAAAAAAAAAAAAAACAGACCTTTAGCTTGCAGGGCGTGAATTTTTCTAGATTAATGTAGAAATTGAACGGTTGCTCTAAAATTTGTGTGTTTTAAACAGGCCCCAGCAATTTAAAATGTTTTGTAAGAAGCTTATCGTATCTTATGGCTTGTTCAGTTGGTCACCATAGTTTGCCGTGTCTAACTACAGCGAAGTGTGGCTCACCACTGCCACAACTTAGGCATATCTGACAAAGAACAAGACAATGGATGGTAGGGTTAAAAAAGTGTGACACGTCAAAACTATAACAGTAAACAAAACACATGACATAAAACGTTTAGCAATAAACCAAACAAGCCCTTGCGATCCTAGTCCTAGCCCTAAGCCTTGATTTCATGTAAATCAAAACACTTCACAGGAATACGGTAGTAGCATACTTCTGTCATCTCCAAACCCAAAACACTCTGAAGCAAGAAGGCAAGAGCAGTGCTTTTATATTTTTCTCTTTAACAAAAATAACATTAATTTTAAAGTAAATAAAAAATAAATAATATTTATCTATCGATCATTATTCTTTAAAATTTATATAAATTACTGCCGAAATTAAAGCATAAAAGCAGCTGTGAGAAGACAAACATCCCTCCCTACCGCTTATATAAAACGGGAGATTGGAGCATTTGCCCCATACATAAACATGGAATTTGATGATTTGTCTTATTTATCTCATTGACATGTGGGCCTTAGACCTACATGTCATTAAGACATCACAGGACAAATCATCAAATGCAATAAAAGATGTGACAAAAGATCAATTACCTCTATATAAAACCCAGTCCCCAGTGCCCACACACCCACAAAACACTTCTTGGTTCTCGCCCACCACACCTCGCCGCCGGCCATGTCTGTGCACGTCGCCGCCGCTCTGCTTCTCGCGCTCCTCTCCCCCGCCGCGCCCTCCGACGTGCCGTCGTTCCCGCTGTCTCAGGCGCAGTCCCCGTCCAACGCCTCCTCGGGGTCCTCCTCCCCGCCCTGCCACCTCGACCTCTCCGCGGAGCTCTTCGGCGGGGTGGCCGCCGCGTGCGGGGCCGGCGGCGGCCCGGGCTCCCTCGATCGCGGCCGCTGCTGCCCCGTCCTCGCGGCCTGGCTCTTCGCGGCGCACGCGCGCACCGCGCTGTCCGTGCCGGCGCCGGCCCCAGCACTCGCCGGCGAGGGCGGCGCCGGCGGGGACGAGGGACCCATGGTGCCGTACGACAACCAGCGGTGCGTGGACGCGCTTGGCACCGCGCTAGAGCGGCGCGGGGTGGCGCTGCCGCGGCCGAACGCGACGTGCGACACGGTGCTCTGCTTCTGCGGCATCCGGCTCCACCAGATCGGCTCGCTCCGCTGCCCCGCCGCGTTCAGCGTCGGCGCCGCGGCCAAGAACGCCACGCCGACCGCCGCCGTGAAGGAGTTGGAGAAGAGCTGCCGCAACGCCTCCTATACCGGTTGCTCCCGCTGCGTCCAGTCCCTGCAAAAGGTGAGCTCCTTTCTTGCTTCCTTTCTTGCTTTGGTTAACCTTTTTGTGTTCTTGTTTCTTGTCCTTTTCTTTTCCCCCCAAATCCCATCTTTGAAATATTTTTTGTTTTTTTGTTGGATTCAATAGTATGCCCATCTCTTGCTTTCATCTATTCTTGGATCGTCAAGTTGATGCATTTCTGTTCTTCTCTTCACTTTCTGTGAAGCTTATGTTCTCTCTACAAGTGCATTGTTTAATTTGTGCTAGGGCAAGTGTTGTTAGTTGTTGCGGTCTTCCATAAACCAAATTAGTACCTTAATTGCGGCACTAGGAGCGATGCCCTTTTCTTTGTGTGCTACTCCATCTTTTAGCTTAGCAAAAAGAGCCCATTTGACATTCAGGAGATCCCCCTTTCCACAAAGGAAGCCCCTTTCTAGCCACATTATTGTTTCATATGCTCAAATGGCCTTGCTGCTATTGAGCTCATCACTAATCATTAGCTACTTGATCCACAGCTTTTCTGAAAGCGTTGTGGGGAAGGGAAACCCCTCTAGCTAGTGTGAGTTAGCATTGCCAGTTAATTATAGGACCGTATCTTCTGCACTAGTGCTGGGAGAACAGAAAGTATCCTACCAGCGGGACAGCAAGGTTTGAGACATGGTCCAATACTCCAATGCCTTTTCAATGGTGAATCCTTTATTCAGTTGACCACTGCAATGTGGTCTTGCGACATGGAAAGTTGTTGATTAGTGAAGAGAGGCTTGTCCTCAACCTGTTTGTCGTGCGCCCCAGTGGCATCTTGAATCAGTGAAGAACACATCTTTGGCATTTGCCACGCAGTCACAACTGGCAGCCGTACGTGCATTAGGAAGCTGTAGTCTTCGGCATTCTTGAGTTACTGAAAATTTTGGTGTAACGCAACGAAATTGTTGGAGAGAATGTATCTGCATGAACAATTGGTTGTGCATGGGAGGCATTTATTGAGAGAGCTGAACAAGCCAAATGCAAACGTTGAGTTCTGAAACACAGAGCCTACCTACTTGCAACAACCTGCAGCAGTTCTGCATTGCAACAACATTCCTGCATGGAACACATTAAATGCATTTTCTTCAGGTTTTGCTGCCCTTGAATCGTCGAACAAGAAGTTATAACATGCAGTCTAAGCTTGTGCTTGTCGATGCAGCTGAAGGGGAACATGAGCCGCGAGGACGTCGGCGGCGACCGCGCTCGGCGGATGCTGGGGCGTGACTGCCAGCTGATGGGCCTGACGTGGCTGCTGGCCAAGAACAAGACGGTGTACATCCCCACCGTCTCCGCGGTGCTGCGCGCCATGCTGTACAGCGCGCACCCGACCGAGTCCGGCAGCAACAGCGCCGCGCCGCGCTGCAGCCCGGACCAGGAGAACATGCCGCTGGCCGTCGACTCGCTGCAGTTCGAGCGCACCAGCAGCACGAGCTCGGCCGCGCCACACGCTGTCGTCCATGGCGTAACCTGTTTCCTTCTTGGCTTGGTGCTCGGCTGCCTGATCTCGGACGTGTTCTTGTAAAGAGGGCTAATTAAGCTTGTTGATAGCTTTTGTAGGGGCTGTTAGGGAGTAGTATCCTCTTTTTGCATAGTGCAGATTAGCAGATGTGACATGGCTATGGATAATATGTTTGTTGATGCGAGCGGGATGGTAGTATTTCTCTTATGTCGGTGCTTTTATCCTGCTCGGGTTACAACTTTCCACTGCTGTTTTTGTGAATCAAACTGTCTAAATATAGTGCTAAAGAAAACTGTTTCTGAAGTGTTAAGAGAAGCTGTTTCCACAGTGAAAGCGCAAGAAATCTTAGAAATGAGCTATGTGGTATATGCAACTATATAAAATTTCGAAATAAGTCTACTTTACCCTATTAACTTTTACGTTGGTCTAAATTTCAACCATAAAACACAAAACTGGATGTTTTACGACCTTAACTCCTTAAATTTAAATTGGTTGAAATAACCCCGCAACTGATTTTATAAATGATTTTTTTGCTCTGTTGTCCGTCACGTCACCTTTTTTTGCCACATGGACACACTAATCACCAAGGCCCCACATGGCAGTATCTACCCCCAACACAATCCACCTCCAGCACCTGCACATGCAAGATGTCGATCAACGGCGGTGTCCTCATGCTGTCGTGCCGCCAAACAGAAATCCATAGCAGGCTGCTTACTCCACTGCCTCGCTGCATGCACACCACCTCCTGCTTCTCGCTTTGCTCGCCGTGCCACGACCGAACTGCCTTTCCCTCGCACCCAAAAGCCTCGAACGACCTTCGTCGCCATCGATCTCACTGGTGAACCGCGCAGCCACCATGCTCTGCTCTTTGAGTCTCGTCCAATATTCCCCGTTCCAACCCCTTTCAATCAAATTGAAGCACTCCCACCATTAAAGCTATCTGATCACTTCTTCTTTGACTCCCCTCCGCCGGAGATGCATTACCATCGGGCTCCTGCAGCCATCCCCTCCACGCGGACGGCGCCAAGCTGTTTCGCCCCTCTATTTCCACCGTGCCATGGCATATCTACATCGTCGCACCACTACACATTTCCTACATTCAAATTAAAGCTACCAATAGGTACTCCATCCTCCAATAGTACTTCTGCTCCGCTAATTCGGCCGAAAACCCTCTGGACCATCGCTGACGAGCTCCTCCCTGCCACCGCCATAGACGGCCCACGCCGCCAGGCCATGTCACCCTATCTTCGCCTAAACTAGGGCGAGCACCGCAGTCTCCTAAACCTACTGGCACTTATCCACCTCCCAATCGATCTGCGAAGTCGCCCGAAGATCACGTCGATGACATCGTGTTCCCCGGATACATCCCACCGTCACCGAACTACCATCGGCCACCTCTGTCCAATTTATTGATTTCAATAGCTTCAAAATGTCTAGTAACATGTCATGCTAATGCTAATCATGATGGATCATTACCATAGCACTATCGGCCTTTGGAGTTGCCGCCTCCCGACATTGTGTGCCATCGCACGCCATCACCTTCGGTGTTCATCGCTACCAAACTTTGTCTCTATTGTGTTCCCAAGTCCTAACACCATGTACGTACCAACCCTTTTTCAAGAGTTAGCTATAGTTGATGGGAATGTCGTCGTCAAGTTGTTGCTTTGTTCCTAACTTTTTTTTATTTTGTATTTTTCTACTCTTAGTGATTAAGCTGTCATGTGGGTAGAAAATCATTGATCTGTTCGTCTTCTTGGCAAAACCATTACTGAAATCAGTCTCAAGGGTGAAAAACAGATGGTTTTAATATTTAATGGGTGATAGCTACCCAATTTTATAGTTAAAGGTTAAATTATTTCTAAAATTTATATGAATATGTAGGTATCAGAGGGCCGAGGCCGCTGCAAGCTAGCAAGGGCATGAACCGCATGAATGATCTGAAATCTGGTAGAGAAACACAGATCGAAATAATCATCGTGAAGAAGATAGAGAAGCCGAAATTTTCAGGGCAGACGAAGAAACGAGGAGCTTCTGGCAACCGGCGTGACAGCTGAGGTGGTAGGTAGTCTCGTGCTTGTGGCTGCGGGGGAGGCATGTCTCGTGTCCTCTCTAGTGTGCATCTATTCTCGGTCTCCTCCCTCCATTCTTCTGGTTCTCGCTGGGGCACACTTATATCCCCTTGCTCTGTCTCTCTCTTCCTCAACGCCATACCAAAATCCCCATCTGGAAGCAGTCGCCGCCGCTAGGGTTGGGGGTGCCGACGGCGGTCCCCAGCACGCCGCTGCCGTGGATCCTACGGAGCGCCCGTGCCGCCTGGAACCCCGCCGACGCCGCCTGAGTTATATGGCCTGATGGGTGTTTTTACGGATGGCACACACAAGAAATGGACAATACTTGATGGCATACGCAAAATTTTGACCATATTTTAAAAATTATATAAATTATTATTGAGAAAAACATATAAAGAGAGCTCGATATTGCTATTTGTTGTTTGTCTTTTTTTACTCGGGAGTGACTATTGTCAAAGCGACTAAATTTTTTTTATCTTTCAGTCACTTAAAATTGCAATCTTAATTAACTAAAATTGCAGTTATTTTTTTAGGGTGCTGTAATTTAGTTGAATGAGAGTGCAACTAAGTGTAACTTTAGTTGCACTCTGAATCACCTGAAGTTACAGTTGTTTTTTTAGAGAGGGGCTGCAATTTTATTTGATTAAGAGTGCAATTTCAAGTGACTAAGAGATAAAAAAATTTCAATCGTCTTGGTAATAGCAAAACCGTTTTACTCAAGTCAATTTTTCTGGCCTTTAGATTAGTCGTGAGATGTGTCTGATTCTATTTTGATCTGATGGTTAAAAAACGCGACTGAAAATGCATAAGCCTCTTTATGAATAGGGACCCCTTAATCAATCAGCGAGTCTTATCTTAACGTGATAAGTTAATTAATTAACTAGGATGCCACATCTTTGGTTGATATTCTGCTGTAGCGAGAATTAAATAACGAAGGGCATGCATAATCCAAAGGCTAGGAAAATCAACTTAATAAAAGATGTCCGTTTCAAAGAAAAAAAATTGACTTAAAAGAGTTAGTAAAGTTGGGGCAACTTAGAAATAGTAAACCTGCTATATCACATCGCGGTGATCCATGCAGCTGCAATCTCTACCAAAGGCGGACACGCCTGAATACAGTGCACAAGCCCACAACACAAAGCCAAACACACATATAGGTAGGTGGAAATTAACCACCGGTGGTGCCGGGATTAACGAAGCACTCCACCCAGGAAGCCGGCGCTGCTGATCGCCGCCGCCATGTGCCTCGCGGTGGCGGCGCTGGTACCAACCCCAGTCACCGGTGCCGGCGACGACAACGAGCCGCTAGTTCCCTGCGGGCATGTCTCCAAGGGTGAGTTCGAGGACTCGTGTTATAAAGCTATCGCCTCAGAGGTCTCTTTGGAGATTGCTGCAAGGTCATAATGGCCGAATAAGCGACTGCGGGTGCTCGTTCCTCGACAAGGTCGGCGACCTCGGCATCAAGGATTTCAAGGGCCTCTTCCGCTTCCTCGCCGCAGATCGATATCCTCCACCGCCGTTGCGACCAACCGATGAAGGCCGATGGGATCATTTCCCTCGTGAATGAGATCCAGTAAAGATCACACGAATGATCACGTATAATATGTAACCCACAAGCGTGCGTGCGTGCGTTCGCATGTGTATGTCCTGGTTTGGTTTTGTCCGCATGTGTGTGTTGAATAACAACGGTGGGAAGCCTTGCGATCGACGTCGCGGCGAGAGGCTCACGCGTCTGCCCGCATGTCATATCTATTGTTGCTTGTGAATTTGTACTGTTGTTCTTGTACTTTATGATACGGCACAGCCGCTCTCCATCCTGCTTGCCTAATCTAAGCTGTGTGCTTACCTGTTTTCATCACCTCTCATTCGAATATTTTTAGGCTGGATGCAGTCAGATTTTTCTCTCGTATATGTACCTCTCCAAAAAAAATATAAATGCTCTGAACCACAAAAAAACATTCGAATCCTCCTTCTCCCATATATATACTCCTCTAAAAAAAATGTGAGCGTACTGAACCATAAAAAATACTCGAATCCCCTTCTCCCATGTATACACTCCCTTCAAAAAATCTGAGTGCTCTAGATCACAAAAAAATACTCAAGTATATTTCTAGGTCTCTGGTGAAAGATCAAGCTCCAATTAAATTGGTTAAAGGGGAGATTGAAATGTCAAACTCCGTTTAAGTTGTTTTTGGTGTTAATGACAAATACCATAATAAGATTTTGATGATAATAACAAATACCATTATATTATTTTGGTGATAATGACAAATGCATATATGAGACTAATATGTTTGTTTAAGTATTATTTATGCTTAGTCTCATTTGGATGAAAAGGTGAAATCAAAAGAGGTATGCATTCAAAATCACTTTCTCATATACTAATGCATTTCTTAGATCCAAAATATAGATTGAACTCCTTAAATAATTCAAATGAATATGTGCATATGTTTTTCTTCATATAGACTTGTATGTACCACCATAAGATGAACGAGACTAGAGAAGTGGTTACAAGTTGGTGTGACAAGGACCCTAGAGCTACATCATGGTGAGACGAAGGGGTCTGAGACTTAGCTAAGAGAGCTAAGGTCCAAATTGTCAAGGTGCCGTCAGAAGATAATCGAGGCTTGCGGAGTGGACATGACATGCAGTGGCAAGATGGACCAAGGCTAATCTCAAGGAGAAGCTGAGGTCCAAAACGGCCAGTGAAGCCAGGTGCAGTCATGGTACAAAGGTGTGCATGTGGTACGCCAAGTGACTTGGATCCGTTTGCAAGTGAGGATGGTTTGGTGAGATCTGCATATGTGAGAGATTTGACGGCAAGTCATTGGGCCAACATAGAAGATGACAAAGCATGGGCGATGTTTCGAGACAAAGGAATGAAAAAAATGTCGGTAGGGGGGCATTTTGGTAAATTATCTAATACTGAAAAAGTAGTAGTCTACAAAACTATGGTGATGCCCTAAGTGGATTAGATCAAAGATACTCCATGGAGGACAATGCATGATTGATTTGAGCTATTGGAGCTAAAGTTGTAAACCATTGTTTTGAAAAGCATCCAGGTGTATGTGAGTGAAAAACCATTATGTTGTTCGGTGTTGGGTTTTCCCAAAAGCTTAATGGATGTTATCTATTAGGTGGATGTTTTTAGGATTTATGTGTGAGTTGAGGACCCTCCACTGTATAAAGGAGAGAAGATGGTTCCTCCACTGTATAAAGGAGAGATGGTTTAGGCTTTGAGGAAGCCAAGTATGGAGAGAAGAGAGAGGGCTTGAGATATAGATCTAGGTGAGAGCAGAGGGCACTTGTGTGTGTGCAGCTCTAGTGGATTTGTCCTCCTAAGGTATTGACTGTAGACATTCATCTCTAAGTGAAAATCAAATCTCTAAATTCATCCAAATCTCCTTTTCATGTGTTTAAGTGTTGGTTTCTTGATTTGGTTTAGTTTTTAGTTTCTTTCTCTTTTGTTGATCTTGCCTGGTGTCAAGGACGTGTAATTAATAAAGATATCTCTTAGAGACTAGATCCTATTTATCTAGATACTTTCTACTGTAAGTTCTTGAGTTTGCCTGTTTTGGTGGAAGAATGGGTGATTTTAAGGGTTTTACTCTTGAAGGTTTTTGGCTTGGTTCTTACTATTGTTTGAGGATGCTAGGACGTGTGGAAATACATCCTTAGCCATCATGGCTTAATTCCTTTCATGAGCTCCTCTTAATCACCGTTTTTGTATTTGGTCTAATTTTGGTGCAACTTGCCTTCAGATAAAAAAAGGTCAAAATTTTGAAAAGATTTGCTTTAATTTCTTGTTGGATTTGATTAACGACGTATTGTGTATGGTGTGTATAAAGTTTCAAGTGATTCGGAGTTGTGGATTGAATGTTACGACGATTTGTGATTTTGAAATCGTATTGATTTTTAGTTCTGTTACGAGGGAGATCAGACCATTTGAAGTAGATACCAGACCGCTAAGTAGATAGCTGTCAAACCACCTCTAGAGGTCAGTTCGCTCAGTTGGAGATTAGACCGCCTGAGGGTATAAAGGTTTATTTTGCTCAGTCTTTTCTTGAAATTTTCAACCATGATTTGCACTAACCTTCCGTGGCTCCTTGGTAGTTTTGTGAGGTTCAAGTGCTTTAGGTTTAAGGAAAAAGGTTCTAAAAAGACTAGATTTGTATGACTCCTATTTAACCGTTTCTAGTTGTCCTCAGTCCTACAAAATCAACAGAAACAAAGTATTAGGGCTTGCTTGTGTACGCAAACCTTGTGTAATGGTCAATGTAAAACCACCAAATCAACAGATTGTGTACAGTATTAGGGCTTACAGATTTTACCTTACCGCGGTAACACCACCAAAAGAACAAATCTGTACCTAGTCGAATATAAAATTATTCTACTATCTGGGCCAATGTAACAATCTGACGCTCTGGTTGATATCCATGTGACACTTTCCGCACACAGCAATAGCCAATACAGACAGTACCTATTAAAGGCAGTACGACCAATACAAGCTCCAACCACCTTTTCACTAATGATAAATAAATAGCCATACCCTATGTACAACGATAGCCAACAATGTCCAAACCAAAGATGAACAATAGGGAGGAATTACTCCAGAATATCCCCAGGTCACAGACCTAAAATCAATGGCCATATTGGCCGATAATCACACTAAATCAGGGAATCTACCATCAACAAAATTCAGACCATACGCCCAACCTTTTCAGGCTTCAGAATGAACATCACATGTCAGTTGCTCTCGCAATTATGGTACTCCCACCTGAAAAGATGAACGGATGTCTGCAAGGAGAGCTACATCGCTGGCGACTATGTGGACACGGTTTCCTGCTGGCCGGAAGATAATCTGGCAAGGCCTCCATTACTATCGGCTACGGGTGAGCGATGAGGTAGAGCATCCTTCACTCCAGAATGATTGCCGAGAGCATCTAGCTCATCTCCTGAACTGAGTTCCTCGGACTGGCCAGATGGGGATGCATGTATCAAGTTTAGCAGAGAGTCACCGCAGCCACCCAACTCAATGGAAGGGCAACTTATGCTGCCATCCTCATGGGCTGACTCTTGCTGAAGCAATCGTCGCGCAAATTTTTCTTCAGGGGTGCTGCCCAACATATTTCCTTCACGTATCTTCTGACAGCAACTTAAGCACAGCTTAAAAGGGCATCTTGGGCAGCTTCTCAGGAATTGGTGCACGGAGTGCTTACAGTTATTACTGCTTGCAAATAGTATTTAATAAAATTTCTAGTCAGATGAGAAATTGCAATAGAACAACAGTGCAATAAACAAATAGATTAAAAAGTAGCAGCATCACCAGCATAAAAATTCATACTGGATAAATGCAAAAGAAACCAAAACCATAAAATACAAAAACATCTAAGGTTTCTCTTTAAGATGCTTAAATGCAAAAGGCCATGCAGGGCATTGTAACTCATCAAACATGTCTAAAACTAGGTAACATGTACAGGTGATTGGATTGCTTTGTACTATGACCAATATACATGAACATGAGAAAATAACCATTAGCATGAAATGATTAACATATACATGACAAAAGAGATAAGTGGAGCGATTTATTCCATGTTAAATATAAATGTAAATGATATTATGATTTGAAGAGAGAGAACTGATCAAACTGGGATACATGCTACTAGCTCATATTTCAATGAGAACAGCAGATATCAGAGCTTACCAGTAGAGTGATCCACTCTGGTTATTTTCAGCTACCTGGACACGGGCATTGGATATTTTTGTACCTAATTAAGAATAGAACAATTAATCAATACTGGAAATGCAAGAGTTGCAAACCAAAAAATACACAAACAAACCTTGTATTTTAGCTTCTATTTCCAGTTCATCAAGTTGTTCCTGGTTAAATTGTAAAGGCAAAAGCTTGTAGAATTGGTGGTTGCAAATTTTGATCCTGATTAGCTTCCCTTGCTCACCTGGTGATTCCTGAAGATTCTAGACATAAACACCAATAAATAAATAAAATAAAAAAGGGTGTTATCAAATTGATCATCATGCAATTATCTAGTAAAAGGCCACCTTATGCATAGCACCCTTGGTCTGACCAAGGGTGCATTGTTTACAATCGCAGCAGCCACGGCAAACTGCACAGCGTGTCTTTATATCCTTCTTGGACATCCCAGAATACCTGCAGGGTCTACCAGTCAGGACCAAGATTTACTAGAACAGAAAGCACACATGGGCATATCAAGACCTAGTTAGCCACTGGTTCCAATTAAGTTGAACAATGCATACCAAATTCCACAAGACCTAGTAAATCATTGGTTCCAATTATGTTGAACAATGCATATCAAATTCAATGTACTACCACTGAAGAAATTACTTTCACAAGTTATTGCTAAAATTAGAAACACTTTTTAAGCTGAGTGATTACTCTCAGTTGCACTTTGTGCCAAGATAACTTCCAGCAATGAATAGCTTTATTGAGAGTAAATATCTCTCCCGCTCTCCTCGAACAGAGAAACCTGGTTATTGTAATGCAACCTTTAACTTCCAAGTATGCACCAACATTAGCTAAGCTACTTAAAGCACTTAAAATAAGTTACTGTAGACACTCTCAAGCAAACTAAATCACCTAACATAAAAGCAATGTAAAGACTAAAGAAGATTAAATTAACATTTCCATGATTATACTCAGTAACTTCATGTTTTCTATACATGCGATGCTCTCTAACAGGTACTACACTGACAACCATGGTTGTCACGGCGTAATTGGTGACAACGATGCCTAAGAGGCGCCAGGACGCCATGGCGTCCAGGCGAGACACGGCGAGGCAGGCTGTCCGATAGCCAATCCAGCCCACCAATGCAAAATCTCAACCAGGTCCTCCAAAAATCTTGTAATCACTTGCTTTACAATCTGGTCCCCTTCTATCTATAACTCAGAACTCCCGACACCTCCTCCCCCTCTCCCCCGAACTCACCTCCTCTCTCTCCCGAACTCACCTCTCTCTCTCCAGAACTCACTGCAGTCGCACCGTGCCTCCTCCCCTGCGGCACCGCTTCCCCTCCACGGTACAGCCACCCGTCGGACGCCGCCTCCCCTCCTCCCTCCCCTCGGTGCCTTCTCCCGTCCCCAACTGCCAACCCGACGCCGCCTCCCGCCCCGTCTCTGCCGAATCCAACCGCCCCTAGCCATAATCCAACTGGATCCGGCCGTTCCCACCGGCCGGAGCCGAGGAAGCCAGGGGGGTGCGTCCATAGGATGGGAGTGGGGGAAGGATGAGAAAACGGCGAAGCTCAATGGCGTCCCCCCTGGACCGCCATGACGCCTAGGCAATGACTTGGCGACGTCGTGACATCCATGCTGACAACCTGTTTGCAAGTTTATTTAACATTCTGGAAGTTGTGGGAATAAGAAACCTACACCCGTAGTTGTCTAAAGAAGCTCAAGTGGCTCTTAACCCTTAACTTGTGGTTACTCCTAGGGAAGCTTGAGTGAAAGATCCAGATTTATCAATGTACTTGTGAACTGTGACACCCCACCCCCTAGGCCCCCACCAAAAATATGGAACAAACGAGAAGGGGGAAATGAGCAGAGCACACGCACAAGAGCCAAAAAAAATAAAATTCTGAATACCCAAATGCACATAAACAGAAAAAGAAACAGTATTCTAAATAACGGTTAGTGGTTAGAAAGAGCCCCCCCCCCCCCACCCACACACACCTTTAGCGTCTATGCAGATGAGCAGCCTTGATAAGGTTGATAGGTGGGTTAGCGGCCTTGATAGAAAGGTTAATAAGTGAGTTAGAGGCCCTGATATGTAGACTGGCTATGCTATCTTAAATGCTTTAGCAGAAGCGCGTTTGCATCTTCAGTGGCCTTGAGCTAGAACAGTGGCAAATTTACTCCTAACGGTTTTGGCTCCATAACAAATGCCTAGTTAACAAGCCAAAGGCACAAGTATAACGATTTCTCCTGATCTTATTTTCTGGAACAATGCATGAAGGCTGAATCCAAGATCGCATCCATGACAATTAAATATATACAGTAACTATATTATGCTCCAATGAATACTAGGTCTATATCTAAAGCAAAAGGAACATAACCATTTGGATAAGCATTTATACGATGATATCGGTATCTGCGCTTTATTTGTGATTATGATTTTAAGCACTAATCGAGCAAAATGAGCACAGACCTTTTACTTTTCGTGAACACTGTTCAAGAAGGCGGCCTGGGCGGCCGCCTAAGCGCTGCGTAGACGCTGGGCGGCTAGGTGCCGCCGCGCCTTGGCACCTAGTTGGGTGGCTGGGCGGCGAGGTGGTCCAAGGCGGCCTCGGTGTGGCAGTCTGCCAGGCAGGCACGGCGGCCGTGCGGCGCCTAGGTGCGCAAGACAGCAATCAAGAGCAAGGAAAGGCGGTGACCAAGAGCAAGGGAAGGCGGTGACCAAGAGCAGGGGAAGAGGAAGAGGGATTGAGGGCTTACCAAGAGTTCCCTTCTGCCTCACCGGAATCAGCCACACCACCACCGAGGTTCCCTTCTGCCTCTACCTCCTATCCCCTTCGTCGTCTCCCCTCCACCGTCTCCTCCGCCTCCCCGCCGCTATGTCCTTCGCCGTCTCCCCTCCGCCAGCCTCATGTCCCCACTCCCCTCCGCTCGACAGATTTGCCAGGGAAGGTCGGAGGTAGGTGAGGCAGCAAGGGGTGGCGAGCGAAGGAGGGTGATAGTGGAGGGGAGAAGTGAGGGGCCGAGATCTGCAGGGGAGGCGGCAGCTAGGGAGGAGAGATGGAGGTTGAGGATGCTAGGGTTAGTCGGTTAGATTATATAGGATTTGATGACTCAATCCGGAACGTTGAATCTTCATCGGATGGTCTAAAATCTGACTAATTTTCTTGAACATTGGTTATAGGATTAGATGACTCAATCTAGGACGTTGGATCTTTATCGGACAGTCTAAAATCTAACTTATTTTCTTGAACATTGGTTATAGGATTTGATGACTCGATCTGGGACGTTGGATCTCCATCGGATAGCCTAAAATCTGACTAATTTTCATTTAAACATCAAATATATATGCATGTTTGCTTATCTTCCGCTTGTCCTCGTTTTAAATTCGACCGCCTAGGCCCCACCTAGGCTCCCTAGGCGCTAGGCCCTACCTCGCCGCCTGCCTAGCGCCTTGTTGAACATTGTTCGTGAAGAGCTTTGTATTTCAACACCAATCGGGTAGACTGAGTTTTGATTTTACCCTTTTTTTAAACAATGCTTCACAATAATGCATTTTTATGAAAATAAAACATAATAGTTAACTAAGATTAGTGTGATGTGAATGGTCCAAAAGTTCAACTTTTCCTAATCCCTTCCCTCAAAAAAATAAGGGAGCCAACATTAGCCAGTCAAATACAACGTTAGCCAGTTCCCATGATGGTGCTTAGGGATCCTTGAATTATAAACTAGAAGTTGAAACAAGCAACCTATCTACATTATTATGCACGATGTTGGAGTTAGTATTAGAGTTTAATAAGTGTCAAAGTCATGTGTGAGTTGTGAATTGTACTAGAGTCGGATTGTAAACCTTGGCACTATAAATAATGGGTGTAGGGGGCCTGTGGGACAACACACAATTATTCCCGAAATAAACATGGTATCAAAGCCTAACCCTAATTCCAAACCTCATCTTCAATCCAATCTGCTGCCGTCACCCATCCACCACCAATCCAAACCGCCACCGCTGCCCGTCCATAACCGTCGCGGTCTACTGGGCTTCAACCACCGTTGCCCAATCGCGGGCCGCCACCTCGTAGGCAAGGGACGGGCCTCAGCTGTGCCGCCTCGAGCGAGCGCGCACCACTGACTCGCGTGCACAAATTGGTGCTGCTGCACCTCGCGGTTGCACGTGTAGGATGCCGTTGTCGGGCCGCCATCACCGGTGGTCGCTGCCCTCGGGTTGCCGCTACCGCTCTAGAGGCTGTTGTTGGGCCGTCGTCAAAAGCTTGAAGGAGAGAGAGATTAGTTGAAGTATTGAAAGGAAGAGAAGGTACTATGCTACTGCTGCCGATAAGAGATATAGAAAGTGACATTGCTAGGTGCACACATGTTTTGTTTGTTGTTTGTTACTTGGCTAGGTGTACACGTATGTGTACCAGAGGTGATACGTGGAGGATCCGTGTTAAAATTGATGCGTGAAGGCTTGCCGTGATCATGGGAGATACGTGCGCCATAACTTGGTGGTGATTGGCATTGCTCCGGTTGTTCGTGAAGATGACTCCTGAGGAGATGGAGGCTGCGAGGAAGAAAGAAGAAGCCGCGACGAAGGCGGAAGAAGACAAAAGGAAAGTAATTGTTGAGGCTACTTCCTCGCTAGTCACGCAAGGTGGCATGAGAAACATGTTACATGACCTCTTAGTGACGGGTATGATTGGTTCAAGGGCTGGTGCAGGATCATCTGAATTGAAGCTAGAGCTGATGTCGAATGATGTAAAGTTAGAGGAGAGCAAGAATTATCTAAGTTAGTCCAGAACGGCTCAACTAATTTTGAGGACGATGGGGGTGGAGCACTACCTGCAGGAGACTTGTGTTGAGCTTGTATGAAGGGGGTGGTGCACTACCTGCAAGGAGACTTGTGTTGATCTTATAGATAAGACAAACATGGATTGGAGGGTGTGGAATACTACCAACTCTGTGGTGGTGGCTTGGTTGCTGACCTTGATGTCTCCAACCATCGCTCGGATGGTGGAGGCGATGCAAGGTGCAGTAGAAATATGCAACATTATAAGGCCTAGCATGAAGAACAGGAGCTTAGCACAACCACACGAGAATGTAGTCCATAAACTAAAGAAAGTGTGTCTCTACTTCCTCCTCTGTATTCATAAATCAAACTGAATAGCATGCAAACTTAAAAGCCGATGATTCACAAGTACACAGGAATATAGTTCATGACCTCAAGCAAATGCATATCCCTCAGTCCCACCTCCTCTGCAACCACTAACTTACCAAATAGTATGCAAACTTAAAACTCGATGAGTCATTCTTCTAATTACTTGTTAGGATCAACCAGGTTCTCATTACTCAAGAGCTGAAAACTAATACTTAACTCTATGCATAACTTAATCATGAACTCATGATGCAGAAACATGCAAGGCAGCTAAGAAAGAAAATAAACAACTGACAAACAAATTCTGAACTAACCATTTATTGATGCAGCTGTTGCAGAAGTACTTGTCACAGTTCTTGCACTTGACAATGCGTGCAGCCTTCTTCATCCCGCACCGATGACATGTCGTTTGTGCAGCCTTTGTCATACTCATTGCACGAGGAACAACCTAATCCCGCACAAACCTCAACAATAAGCACGGGTCGGCACAAAACTAAATATGCAAATCAAACCATCAAGCGAGAACAATTAAAGACTAGCTAGCTGACCTTCACAGGGCCAACGGGCAATGGCTCAGCATTCTTGGAACGGTAGCACCGCCGGATTGGCACGGGAATATCCACTCCAACCTTTGTCATCACAGGCGAAGGCAGAGCCAAGGCAGCAGGCCCGCTGCTCCCCGGCGAGATTGTCATCAGTCCGTTAGGGAGATCCCTTGTCAGATCGTCTGTGGCTGCCGGAGGTGACGCTGGCGGCGGATTCAGGTTCCTCCTGCCCTTCCTCTTGTTCTTCTTCTGCCGTTGGAGAGCGACAGCAAGGATCTCCCCGTCCGCTGGCGGCTTCTTGCCCTTGCTGGCCTTCGCGTAGTGGTACTCGCAGAAGCTGACGGTGGGGAGCGCGCGGGCATGGCAGCGCCACTTCTTCCCATCACTTCGGCGGCACCGGAGGTGGTCCGGAAGTGGCGGCGGAGAGTCGCCACGGTTCCCTGCCTTGCGCCGGCGCCGCCGACGCGGTGGCGCAGGGGTACCCTCCTCCGCCTCGTCATCCTCAGAAGCCGGGTCAGGAGCGGCCGCTCGCTTGCGGCGGCGGCCGCGGACTGGAGGGGACTCCTCCACATCCGCGCCTTCGTCTTCATTCTCGCCACCGGTCTCAGCGGCTTCCTCTTCATTCTCGCCACCGGTCTCGGCGGCTTCCTCTTCATTCTCTCCATCGGTCTCGGCGGCTTCCTCTTCATTCTCGCCGTCGCTCTCCTCTGCTTCGGCTTCTGGATCAGCGTCCTCGGCATCTGCTTCGCCCTCCGAGTCACTCTCGCCCCCTTCCGCTTTGTTCTCGGTCTCGGCTGCGGCCGCTCCCGCTTCAGGCTCGGCATCCATCTCCTCGGCCCTGATCTCGTCCGCTTCCGCTTCATGTTCCGCATCCATCTCCTCCTCTTTGTTCTCAGAGGCTTCCTCCTTGGCCTCGGCATCCATATCCTCGGCCCCGCTCTCAGCGGCCTCATCCTTGGCGTCCTCGGCGTCGGCCTCAGCCTGGGCAGCCTCCTCTTCGGTCTTCGCGTTCTCCCCATCGGCCTCGGCCTCGACGGCCTCCTCTGCGGGCTCGGCGTCGGTGGTTTTGGGTTTGGGCTTGGCCCTGGCCCTGGCCCTGCCCCTGCCCTTGCCCTTGGAGCGGCGCGGCGGCATGGCGGCGGCGGAGGGCTAGGGTTCCGGCGAGGCGCAGTAGGGATTGGGATTTTGGCAGATCAAAGTGGGGAGCGTGCGGGTACTGGCTCTGCAAGAGAGACAGAGAGGGGTGGGGTTAAGGGCACCGCTCAATATAATATAGCTTGAGCTTCTACCTTCTGGTTTATTTTTGTATTATTTATAATTTTGTCTTTTTCTAAATTTTTGATTTTTTGAGTTTTTTTGCCGGTTCTTTTTTTTCCGTATTCGTTTGCGTTGTCTGTGATGGACTAATAAATTTTTTATATTTTTCAATTTTTTTAAATTTAATTATGTTGAATAAGCCTCTGTCAGCTACAATATTTTTTCAGCCAGCTACAGTGTTTTCAGCCATAAGCCATCAAAAATAAGCCGAACTGAACACCACCTAAGAGAAGAGGGAGTGTCAAAGTGGGGCCACTATCTGACACCGTCAGAGGGCTATCTCAGGAGTCAGGAGGTGAGGAGCGTCCACGTCGGAGGCGGAGGCTTCTTATGAACATCCATCTCTCTCACAGGAAAGAAACGGAAGGTAATTAAGATCGTGGCTGGCGCTACCACCGTTCGATTTCCATTGGACGGGTGAGATCGTACGATGTGCATTTATGGGAGATTTGGGTGAGCTGCGTCTGATCTAGACCGTGTTAATGCTGGATCCGACGGTGGTGAAGGGTAAACCTTGCCGTTATGAGATGGCCGTCTTTGGATGGGCCCGGATTCGGTGAATCCATCCCAGTCCCACTAGAAAGTGAAAACAGTTTTCCAAACTGCAACCCAGGAAATATCCAGGCCTAGAAACACAAAAGCCAAACCCAATTTAAGTCGTTGCCCTCCCGACATGATGGCTGGCCTTCGACTTCACCGACGGCCAACACCGGCGAGGACGACGAGGAGGCGATTCGCCATGCTGGAGCGGCAGCACACATAGACAGCCTGGCCACCTGACACGTGAGACGCCATCCTATCCTTGCATGCTGGAAAACACCATTCCTGAAGTGTTTTTTCGATCATCCGTAACACTGACTAGATCACTGTCCGAGTAACCGATCAGCCCTAAACCTTCTCCCTTCTTCTCGTAGACACACCTGTAACTCAAAGTTCCTTTCACGTATCTCAGTATGTGCTTTACAACACTCATATGTTCTTTAGTTGGGTTCTCCATGTATCTGCTCGCCATGCCAATTGAGAACGCCAAATCTGGTCGTCTGTCTAGCAAATATCTCAAACTTTCGATCATGCTTCTGTGCAGAGTCTTATCTATAGGAGGGTTTGTGCTGTCCTTGCTCAACTTTGGGCGGGGTTCCATTGGAATTTGCGTTGAATTGTAATCCTTCATGCCGCATTTGTCCAACACTTTTGTTGCATATGCAGTCTGACTGAGAGTAATCTTCCCAGAGCTTTAATGTATTCAATGCCTAAGTAGTAACTGAGTAACTCGAGGTCGCTCATGCTAAATAATTTCTTTATCTGGCTTTTGAAGCTATTGATCTCCTTGATACTCTCTCCAGTGATGATCAAATCATCCACATAAACTCCAACCAACAAACTCTATTTTCCTTGGCTTTGTTTGTACATTGCATGCTCTAACGGGAATCTTTTAAAATCGAGTGCCACCAGAGACTTGTCTAGCTTCGAATTCCAAGCTCTTGGGGCTTTACGTAGACCATATAAGGCTTTGTACAGTCTTAACACTAGGTGTTATTCTCCTTTCTTCTCAAATCCTAGAGATTGCACAACATAGACTTCTTCTTCTGTATTGCCGTTGAGGAAAGCTGATTTCACATCCATATGATGAACCTCCTATGCTTCATGTCCCGCGATCGTAATAAGTAGTCACACCATCTCTAGTCCTGCAACGTGCCTTCGTGATGCGATGTTCGCCTACCCACATCTCCCTGAGTGAGTTCCAGGCTTCTTTCACCATCTCCTTCTTGACGATAGACATCATTACGTTGTCTGGCACTACTTACAAGATGGCCACCATCGCGTCTTGATCCTTGTCACCATCATCATCTCCACCTTCAACCGTCGACCAAACCTCAAGCGAATGCAAGATTAATTTCATCTTGATGGCACATATGCCGTAATTCATTTCGCTTAACATCGGGCATTGGATTGGGATCATGGCGTTTCTTGCCGTCGGCTTGATGAACACGCCTGACTTTGATGCATCAAGCTTGTTGCCCATGACCTCGATGAGCGCTCCTGATTTTGACATGCCAATGGGGTTGCTGGCCATCGCTTTGTTCCCTTAGGCTTTGATACTAATTGTTGGGGAATTTGCCCAGGGCCTAGACGAGTGATGAACGTCAACCTTCGAGATCACACACGCGAACATGAGTAAACATAGATTGATTTCTTTTTTGTGACGCGATGCAGTGCGATTGCTCTACGTCTGCATCCTTCTTATTTTCTTATATAGAGAAGCAACATACAAGACTTCGGAACCAACGCGGCATACCACGCTAAGAGTCCGACATGGAAACATCCTTACTTTCCTTTTTACGACTACTCTGAATCCTAAACGGACTCTGACTCCTGACCTTTTATGACTACAATTTCTACAATGCTTTTACGACTACGACCGCTAGAGTGTTTTTATGACAACTTCTTGGCTTATGACTGCTACATTACTTTTATGACTACGACAGCTACAGTAGTCGTATCGAGTGCCATGGTCATAGACATACTCAGGTCGTGGACTCAACCAGACCTGAAGACAACTAGATAAACACTATCAATCTCCTCCTTAAGCTTGTTGTGTTTCGTCGATGTTCCGCACACTGATCTTCTGCCTCATCTCCATGAACTTCACTCTTCCGAGCGACTTAGTCAGGATGTTAGCTAGTTGGTCTTCCATGCAAACATGCTGTACTTCTATCACCCCTGATTCCACACACTCTCTTATGTAATGGAAACATGTGTCGATGTGTTTGCTTCTCTCATGATAGACTGAGTTCTTACACAACGCAATTGCAGACTGATTGTTAATCTTCAAGATTACCTTCTTTACCTTCGTCTTCAATATGTCAGCCAACAAATGTCCCAGCCATACCCCTTGACATGTTGTCGCACAAACTACAATGTACTCTGCTTCACATGAGGATACAACTATCACCTTCTGCTTTTGCGAACACCAACTGATTGGGTTCGACCCAAGGAAAAATATCATGCCCAAAGTGCCTTTCCGATCATCTGTATCACCAGCTAAATCATTATCCGAGTAATCGATCAGCCCCAAATCTTCTCCCTTCTTCTTGGAGACACACACATAACACAAAGTTCCTTTCGTGTACCTCGGTATGCGCTTTACATCACTCATATGTTCTGTAGTCAGGATCTCCATGTACCTGCTCGCCATGTCAACCGAGAACGCCAAATCTGGTCGTGTGTGTAGCAAGTATCTCAAACTTTTGATCATGCTTCTGTACAGAGTCTTGTCTATGGGAGGGTTTATGCTGTCCTTGCTCAACTTCAGGCGGGGTTTCATCAGAATTTGTGTTGGATTGCAATCCCTCATGCCGCATTTGTCAAACACTTTTGTTGTATATGCGGTCTAGCTAAGAGTAATCATCCCAGAGCTTTAACATACTTCAATGCCCAAGTAGTAGCTAATTAACCCGAGGTCACTCATGCTAAATAGTTTCTTCATCTGGCTTTTCAAGCTATTGATCTCCTCGATACTGTCGCAAGTGATGATCAAATCATCCACATAAACTCCAACCAACAAATCTCCTTTTCCTTGACTTCGTTTGTACAATGCATGCTCTAACAGGCATATTTCAAAATCGAGTGCCACCAGAGACTTGACGCAGACCATATAAAGCTTTATGCAATCTTAAAACCTGGTGTTCTTCTCCTTTCTTCTCAAATCCTAAAGGTTGCACAACATAGTCTTCTTTTTCTAGATTGCCATTGAGGAAGGCTGATTTCACATCCATATGATGAACCTCTCATGCTTCATGTGCTGCAATCACAATAAGTAGTCGCACTGCCTCTAGTCTTGCAACAGGGGCAAAAACTTTATGGAAATCAATGCCTTGTTGTTGAACATATCCCTTTGTAACTAGCCTCACCTTGTGCTTTACGATGACGCCTTGCGTGTCATTCTTTACCTTATACACCCACTTCAACCCAATCGGCTTGTGACTGACTGGCAATGGAACAAGCTACCACATTCCATTTTCTTGGATAGAGGACATCTCCTCCTCCATAGCTCTTATATACTCTGGTTTCGCTTTGGCTTCTTCAATGTTCGCAGGCTACTCCTCTCCGAATAAGAAGAACTCTAAATCTCCAGCTCTATCAAAGATATATCATCATAGAGACTTTGATGTCACGCTCCCGTCGTGGTCTTTTAGATGAGCTTTCGTCAAGCTCTAACCTTCACGGAGCTCCAGGTGAGACCAGCGTTCCCATCGTTACTGTAGGAGTCTGTGGTGTAGATGAGCCGGGCATCTCGGATCCCACACTTGTACTTGTCATGGTTGTACCTGGAGTTTCTACTTCGTGGTCGTGTCCTCTGACTTTGTCCTCCATGGTCGTAGCGTCGGAAGCCACTACGTGGTCATTAGGATCTACGACCACATTGTGGTCAGATCATTTGACTACGCCCTACGTGGTCGGCGTAACTGAGTATGATAGGTAACTGTACAGCCTCTGCATTGAGGTTTGTAACTATGAATGTTTTAACACCGATCTTACGTATGATTTGTTTGGATTTAGGAAAATATATTGAAGACTCGGACTATGATCATGCAGAGTAGAGACATGAGAATTTTTATACTGATTTGGGCCTTCTTGTGGGAGAATAATAACCCTACTTCTTGTGTGGCTACTACTCAGAGGATTGATTACAACTAAGAGAGTAATGCGAAAATGTCTTGCACTATCTTTGATCTCCTTTTGTCCGATCCTTCTTCTCTCCGATGTCAACCCTTATATAGTTGGTGAAGTGGCGGCTGTTGTCCCATTCCAAAAGACGCCTCAAGGCTTCAGGTGATAACAATCTGACGGAATGTATTGTCAGAGAGATGTGGTGGCTCGTTCATTGTGCAACGGTTGTTATCAGAGAGAGATCATGTGTAGTTATTAGAAATAATACACGTTCTAACCGCCTTGTCTGATAGACCCACGATGTAGCAGGACATTATAGACAAGTAAGTCGGAGATAGATTGGTCATTGAAAGGTCCACGATCATGAGGTGGTCACATGATAACTTATGACTATCTGGTTATAGAAAAACTTATGACTGAGGAGTGGTTGTAGAAAAACTTACGACTATGCAGTTGTACAAAAGCTTACGACTGAGGAGTGGTCATAAAAGAACTTACGACTACCCTGTGAAATATTTTCCTTATCAATACGGGGTATACTCAAGGAATATGGTGACGTAATCATTTAAGGATTATTATATCCTCATCATCTGGCTCCCAACTTCAAATGAAAGCAACTTACTTGAGAAATAGAGGTCGTAGATGAAAAGATGGTCGAAAGTAAAACATTTTCGACTCTCCTCGACCAGAATTGATATTGATCAATAAGCTAATTGCGCTTGAGTTGTAAAGATAGACAGACTTCAAATAGAAGAATTAGTGAATTCCAATCGATTTTTGCCGATCTATTCGCCGGATCGGTTCCTGAGATACTCGTTTGGTTCCTGAGATGAATAACTCACATGACTATAAAAGCTTACCTTAGGGTAACTTTAGGTCTCCTTACTTTCCCCATCTGCTTTGAGCTCTCCACCGTCGACCAAGTCGTCTTCTTCCTTCAATCTCTTCCAAATCTAAACCAACCCCTCGGGAAAATTACTAAGCCATCGTCCAATTGGCCGGTGTCAGAGATGGATAAGGTGAAACTAAGGGCATTGGAGGATGTTGAGAAGATTCCTCCACGGAAATTCGTGAAGTGGATTGAAGTCGATGGATAAAACTGGCCATTAGGGGAGATCGGGTTAATCCCGGTGTTCCAGGCATACTATGAGTGCGGCCTTTGTCTTCCATCTCATCCTTTATCTCATAACCGTACTCGAATACTTCGGGGTCAAATTGGTGAACTTAGTTCCTAATTCGATTACTACGTTGAGCGTATTTGTGTACCTGTGTGAGGCTTATCTGGGGATTCCTCCGGATCTCGAACTCTTTCGGTAGTACTACAAAATGAGTCGGCTGACTGAAATTGCCAAGAGATGCGGTTTGAAGATCCATGACAGCAAGACAAAGCAGTACATCTAGATGTTCACCCGGTCCTCATGGTCGGGTTGGAAGAAGAGGTGGTCCTACTGGGAGACAACTAGTGAAGATAGCTTTTCTTTCGTGGGGAAGACTGCTGAGAAGAATACTTCTTGGAATTCGGTCCCTAAGGACCATACTCGAATAGCCCCTACATCTCAGCCATCAAAGGGCTAAGGGACAAGGGACTCACCGACTGGCATATGGTGAGGGACTTCATCACCCATTGTATCAGCCCCCTGAAGCGACGAGCACATCCCACGTGGATGTACTCGATAGCCTCAGATACGACCAAAGACTATGAGGATGATAAGTAATCATCGTACTCACTCTCGTAATTAGATTCTGAGCACTATGTATTGACCACTTCATCTATATGAACATATCTTGATTTAGGAGAAATTGACTCCCGGGTTAAAGCAATCTGTAAGAAGGCTCCATCGCTCAATGTGGAAGCTCCTCATATCCTGGTGGATATATCCGTCGAAGAGAGACAAGAATGCCTAAAGGTAATAAAAAATTGACCTCATCTTTAGGCTTACATGGTCGTAGAGAACGACTAAATAGCGTTCTTGTTTCTAACAGAATGTTGGCGTGAATAACCGTCAGGACGACTAAGGAGTCGATCTGATGGTTATTGGAGAAGTGGCGGAGAAAGCCAAGGCTTCTCTGGGCAAGAAACTTCAGCTGACAAAAGCCATTGACAAGAAAAAGGGGATCACAAGTGCTGTCGTTCCTCTTGCTATCCTTCGTCCTGCTGCTCTGACCATCCCCATCAAGAAATTCTTCTTCGTACATATGTTCAATGTTTTCATAGACAACGCAATTATTTTATGTTGATAGCAAGAGCCAGGAACAGTTTGTCACTAAGAAGCTCCTTCTAGTGGGCAGGACCATGTGTAGAGAGGAGAGACTTTCGACTAGTGGTGTTCCTTTCTATGACCAGTTAAACAAATTAGATGTACTAGAAGTGGTCGAACAAACATAAAAGAAACTCTACTAAACATACGACAATAAATATTTGAACAAACCGAAAGCTTTATTAAAAGGGTAGAAAGGTTACACATAAAACTTGTGCAACTGGTCGATGTTCCAAGGGATTGAGAGAATCTGGCCATCCTCCATAGCAAGTCATACCGAGCCTGGTCGTGTGATTTTGACCACAATGTAAGGACCTTCCCACTCGGGGGAAAGTTTGTTCTTATTAGACTGGGATTGGATTTTCCTCAATACCAAGTCACCTACAGCAAGGCTGTGAAGTTGGACCTTACAATTATAGTACTTACGCATGGCTTGCTGATAGACTACTGATCGGATTAAGGCTTGATTCCTCTTCTCTTCGAGCAGGTTGATGTCATTCGCATGAAGTTGATCTTAGTTGGAGTCGTTGAAGTTCTTGACTCTTGCCGACTGGAGCTTTAGTCCTGCGAGAAGTATGGCTTCGGCCCCAAAAACTAGGAAAAATAGAGTCTCTCCTGTTGCCCGACTAGAAGTCATACTAATTGCCCATAAAACTGAAGGTAATTTTTGTACCCAAGCCCCGAGCGTTTTACAAGCTGGTCAAAGACTCAAGTCTTAATTCCTTACATTATCTAGCCATTTGCTCACTTGACTACCCTATTGCTTTGGGGATGGACGACTAAGCCATAGCAAAGTTTGGTACTCAATTCGTCACAAAATTCTTGATATTTTGCACTAAAAAATTGTTTACCGTCGTCAATAATTATTCGACTTAGGACTCCAAATCAAGTAATCATGTTTCTCATCATGAACCTTTTTGGTGCTTCTATTGTTATCTCAGTCACAGCTTCAGCCTCAATCCATTTCGTGAACATATCAATAGGCACGAAAAGAAACTTGAAGCCCCATGATGCTCTTGGGAATGATCCTAGGAATACTCTTTTCCGACCTGATTCACGACTAGTTGAGAGTCTCCTCTCACGAGTAGTCAATGAATCCTGACCGCTTTCGTGGCTCATATACCAGCCAACAAACCTTTGTATTCAGCCACATTATTAGTGGCCAAAAAGTGTAATTGAATGACATACTTTAAGGTCTCTCCCATGGGAGATTCCAGGACCACTCCTGCCCCCGAGCCACTAAGCGTAAGTGACTCACCAAAGTACATCGTCTACTGGTCATGAGAAGCGTACTGAGGATCCTAAACATGTTTAGAATTTGTCTATTCAGTGATAAAGTCTACCAAGATATGTGATTTAATGGTCGTTCGGGACATGAAATGGAGGTCAAAATCCTCAAGTTATACCGACCATTTGGGTCATGCGTCATGTTGTTTCCCTGTTCTAGAGGACCTCTCATAAGGGAAACTCATGTAGCACAATAATTTTGTGCACCTAAAAATAATGCCTTAGGCTCCTCTAAGATATGAGGAGGGCATATAAGAGTTTTTAGACCTGAGGGTAGTACTCCTTAGGCTCATGTAAGACTTCGCTTACATAGTAGACTGATCGTTAGACCGAACGTAATAGGCAGAGAAACTTGGCCAATAGGCTTAGCCGAAGATCCTAGTTCGTTCCCATGAAATGAGTCTCGTACAGGTTTTATTCTGGTCTGAAGAACTTGCATCTCGTTCAGAGCACCTGCAAATAAGATATTTAAAGAACTGCCACCACCGATCAATACTCGATTCACTTGACAGTTGTTGATAGTGGGCTTGACCATGATCGAAAACCAACCTGGTTGAATTGAAGGGATCAGACAGTTACTCTTCTCAAAAGAGATAGTGACTTCCGACCACTTCGGAAGATAATTGGCAAGGGGAGGGTCAATGGAGTTTACCTCACATTCGATAGCTTTATGCTGTCGTTTTGACTCGTATGCTGAAGATCCTCCATAGATGTGCTCGACGGTATGCTGTGGATCCTAAAACGGTATCTCCTCATACTTGTCCAACTGCTTTTGACTACTCGTTTGTCCCACATCTTCGAGTGTAGGGAGTGGTCCTTTTCCGAAGTAGTCATCCTGTTTGTGGTCAGATTGACCCTTTCTATTTGGAGAAATTGGTTGCTCTGTTGAGCGTACTGCTGTGGGGGATGTGGATTCCTCCTCAGCCATGAGGACATCGAAAGGAAGGGAACTTGCTGACAAGGAAATTACCGGAGTCTTGGAAGAAGAAATTCCATGAATGGTGCCAACTGTCGATGTTTTAACACCGATCTTATGATTTGTTTGGATTCAGAAAAAGCTCTTGAAGACTTGGATTATGATCATGCAGTGTAGAGGCACGATAATTTTTATACAGGTTCGGGTCTTCTACTGGGAGAATAATAACCCTACTTTATGTGTGACTATTACTAAGAGGATTGATTAAAGCTGAGAGAGTAATGTGAAAATGCCTTACACTATCTTTGATCTCCTTTTGTCTGGTCCTTCTTCTCTCTGACGTCAACCCTTATATAGTTGGTGAAGCGGCAGCTATGTCTCATGCCAAAAGACACCTCAACGCTTTAGGTGATAACCGCCTGACGGAAGTTATTGTCAGAGAGAATGGTGGCTCGTTCGTTGTGCGACGATTATTGTTAGAGAGAGATCATATGTGGTTATTAGGAATAAGCGCACGTTCTAACCGCCTTGTCTGATGGACCGACGATGTAGCTGGTCATCGTAGACAAATCAGTCAGAGATAGATTGGTCGTAGAAAGGTTTACGACCACGAGGTGGTCACAGGACAACTTACGACTATCTGGTCGTAGAAAAACTTATGACTGAGCAGTGGTTGTAGAAGAACTTACGACTATGCAGTCGTAGAAAAGCTTACGATTGGGGAGTGGTCGTAGAAGAACTTATGACTACCCTATGAAATCTCTCACTTATCGATAAGGGATATACTTGAATATGATGACGTAATCATTTAAAAATTATTGTATCCTCGTCAGTAAAAAAAGCAGCTTCGAGAATTCCGGAGATGGCCTTCGCAAAGCAGCTAGTATGTTGCAACAACCATGGATACTTTTCAATATGCAATCTCTATCCCGCATCTGATATATTCACATGTACTAATTAATTGATGCAGTGCTGTTCTCCTCGATATCATGCTTCTTTGAGTTTCATGTGTTCTGCTATACGCTTTAATCATCCCTAAGTTGCCCATTGTGAAGTTCTATCGTTCAAAAGCAGGTTCGGAGGGGGGCTGCCGGTGGCATCCAAAGTCACCCAAATCCATCGGTATCTATTTAGCTGGCAGCGAGTTTTGTAACAGTTAAAGAATCTTTTAATTTAAGGTAGTAAGAGAATCTATTGGCACTAATTTTTACATGAATTTTCAGTCTGAAGAAGACCCCATGTCAGTTGCACGTTTTAGCAACAAGCAGTTGCTAATGCAGAACATAGACTATGCATTGGACATGCTCCTGTTCTATGTATTGACATTGTCCATCTTCCCGGGTTTTTAGCTGAAGACACTGGTTCCCACAGCTTGGGCTCTTGGTACTGTCCTATTCTATTTTCTCTAGTTGACTATGGATTGATAGGTCACTTCAAAAGTTTATGTCGTTAGCAAACGACAACAGATGCCACTCATATGTTGTCGTCATGCACATCATTACGCAGGTATGCACTTCTCTTGATCGCAGGCTGTAACTTATGGGATCTGATCGGAAGATACATACCTCTGATTGAACGCATCAAGCTTAGATCTCTGAAGGGGCTACTGATTGCTGTCGTTTCACGGTTCTTGCTCATTCCCGCATTCTATGCAAAGTATGGTGATCAGGGCTGGATAATCATGCTAATGTCGCTTCTTGGTTTGAGTAACGGATATCTCACCGTTGCGTCCCCACTGAGGCACCCAAAGGATACAAGGTTGGTGTATGATCGTTATCAAGTCTCAACTAGTACATGATTGTGCATGCAGGGACCAGAACAAAATGCTTTGGGGAATTTGCTTGTGCTTTCCCTATTGAGTGGCATATTTTGTGCGGCCGTTCTCGATTGGCCTTGGCTGATAGGTAAAGGGTGGTGATCAAGTTGTGTAGTATATCCTTCTTTTCCCCCGGTGGATGGATGTAATTAATTAAGCACCAAGCAGCGTTTGCTGAAGATTTCACTTCCAATGCCAATTGTACTGAAGTGATTCAAAATTCAGATGTTCAAAATGCGTCAAGAAAAGGGAAAGGGAAGAAATGTAAGGACATGTTGAAGTGTATAATATTATGATGTATGTGAGACCACGTGGATGTCACTTCATGGTTGTGATGAGTAATTAATCTTTGAATTAGAGTTTTTTGGAGTTTAAGTTTAGTTTTTTAGGATTTTGCACATTATCATATTTTGTCTAACGACTTCGTGGCTTACGAGTTCGTATGGACTGCGAGTACTGGAGTATTCGAAGGTTACGACTTTGTAGTCGGGGGGTCCGAACGGCCTTTTGCTGAGTAGTCTGAAGAGCAGCCCGAAGGTACTTGTAGTCGAGAGGACTCGATAATCAGTAGTTGAGAGGTTTTGGTACTTAATGGTCGTAACTTACTGCCTGATCGATGTTCGGTAGTAGTAAGCCTTTGCGATGGTAGTTGTATATCTTTGTGATCGATGGTCATAGTGATCTGTTGTGATGGTCGTAGCGATCTGTTGTGATGATCATAGGCTTCATGGTCGATACTCGTAGGTTTCGAGTACTTGAAGTTTTGTGATCTCTGAGTGTCTCAACTATTCGTGTCAGACCAGCCAGTGGTCTGATCGGCATGTGCTTGACAGTCTTCTCTCGGTAGTTTAAGGTTGTTCTATGGAATTCTTGGGGTTTTGGTCATGGTTTGACCTGAGTGTTGTTGCTAATGTGCATATGGGTTTATCGTTTGGTCCTAAACTTAGGATCAGTATTTTGGTTGCATACTTTTTGCATGATGCATTGTATGGATTAATTACGAAAATTGAAGACTTTGTGTATTGTGCGGTGCTACATGATGGTTTGCTTGTTTGTGTTGGTTGCATGACTTCAGAGCTAGGTCATGGTGAGACGTAGGAGGACCGGGAGTAGGCACAAGGTGGTGCTGAGCTCCAGAACGGTCAGGACGACGCAGAAGATGACCGAGGCTTACGGGGTGGTTGTAAGCCGGGACGACAAGTAACCGGAGCGAGAACTACCGGTGGTGGACATGACGGGCAACGTCAAGGTGGATCAGGACTAGACTCAGGGAGGAGTTGAGATCCAGATGGTCAAGGAAGTCGGGTGCCGTCATGTGCGAGAAGAGGCATATGGTGCGCCAAGTGACTTGGGCCGTTTGCAAGCGAGAATGGTTCGGTGGGATCGGAATGCGTGAGAGGCTTGGTGGCAAGTCATTGGGGTCACGTGGAAGATGGCAAAGTATGAGTGATGCTTCGTGGCAAAGGAAGCATGAAGCTTCATAGAAGGCAGTAGAGGGGTATTTTGATAAATTACCCAATTTTAGAAAAGTGGTGGTGTGTGAAACCGTGGCGTTGACCTAAGTGGTTTATATCTTGTATGTTTTGAAAATATGAAGTGGGTCAAGTGTTGATTCACTAATGGGTTAATGGTTGTAGGCCGCTTTGAGAACGTGCGTGAGAGAGTAAAACCCGGTGTTAGGTGGGGTTAACGGGTTATCTCCGGTTTGGCCTAATAGATGGATCCATTAGGTTTTGGTTTAGGTTGTGAGCCTATAAAAAGGGAGGAGAGGCAAGAGTTAGGGTTTGAGGAGGTTGGTTAAGCCTTTTGGTGGCTAGCTCCTCCTCCCTCCCATGGGAGATAGGTTAGAGAGTGTGCATGTGCTCTAGGCTTAGAGCTCTGTCCTCCCGAGTGGAGTGGCTGTAAAACCAACCATCTCAAGTGAGTAATACATCAATCTTTGATCTACCTTTTGTGTATCTTCTTGTCTGATTGATTTTGCTCTGGTTTTGAGTTGGTTTTCCTCTCTTCTCTCAACCCCTTCTTGAATTTATCTGGTCGATTGAATTGCTCTTGTTTCGATTGGTTTGATATCTTTTCTACCCTTCTCTTGATCTTGCTATGCCAAGGATATGAACACGATAGAGATAATCTCTTGAGATCAACCTTGAATCATCTAGGCAATTCATTAGCAAGATTTCCAAGAAACATTGTTCTTGCTCATTCTTGGCCTAATCAGGTGATTTCTTCATCCAAGAGTTTTTGGGTTGATTTCATCGGTGATCTTGTCTGCTGTGACATATGGGAACGTGCCCAAAACCATCTTGGCTATCTTCTACCCACGAGCAAGATCTGATCATCAATTTGGTTTTTAGTTCTTGTTGGTGTGCACTCCTTTAAATTACAAAAAGGTCTCAAATTTATTGTGGATTTTTTTATCCAGGAATGGAATAGATTCCTGAGACCTTAAAAAACATGCGTATAAAGTTTCACAGCTTTTGGCTTAGTCGATCGAAAGTTCTGTCAAGTTTGGTTCTCACAGTCGGTTGAAAACCCTATTCTTCTGTTGGAAACGGTAGTAACGCAAGCCTTGTAGCAGTAGTACCGCAGTCCCTGGTCTTTGACTACTCTGGTTTTCGATCATTCACTGGTCGTCAACCTCTCTGGTCGTGTTTCGACTTGGTTCGACCACTTTGGTTTCGACCATCTACAGGTCGACCACTCACTGATAGTTGTTCTCTCGGGTCGGATTTCAACCTACCTAAAACACTCAGGTTTGTACTCAAATCTTGGACGCGCTGGTTTTCGACCATTCATTGGTCTTCGATCACGTTGGCTTTTTGACCACTCGCTAGTCTTCGACCATGTAGGTTACGATCACATCATTCTTCGACTGCGTTAGTTTTCGACCACTCATTGGTCCTCGACCATGCTGGTTTTTCGGCCGCTCACTGGTGTTCGACAGCGTAGGTTTTCGACCACTCATTGGTCCTCGACCACACTGGTCTTTCGATCACTCACTAATGTTCGACCGCGTAGGCTTTCGACCACTTAATGGTCCTCGACTACGCTGGTCTTTTGACTGCTATCTTATCATCGATTGTGTTGGTTTTCGACCACTCTCTGGTCGTCAACCACTCAAGTCAAATTCAGACCACATTGACTTTTGACCACGTTGGTTTCGAGCACGATGGTTTTGACCACATTGGTTTACGACCACGATCACATTAGTTTTGATCACTCACTGGTCAACAATCATTCAAGTCATATCCGATCACTTTGTCTTTCGACCATTTGCAGTAGTACCGTAGTACCAACAACGGTAGTACCACACCTGCTACTTTTCCACAGTGGTACAACTCTGAATTTCTCCAGATTTTGAGCAGGGTTCCTATCCGAATCTTCATAGCTTTGTAACTATCAGAGCAAAGGATAAGTGAAAACTTAGGGAAAATTTTTGAAGACACCATTCACCTCCGCTGTTGCCATTTTCGGTCCTACAATGTACTTGTGTACCAATCCATATTCATTTTCCCAAGTTTCAGATGTTAAATAAACAAAAAGAGAGGTTTGAAACTGGATAGAGCAAAAGGCACATCACGAAACATAGATCTTTTGAGGACTAAGCGTTTGCTCAGTTGGCTTGGTGCGCTGTCGTGCGGCTAGCCCACCCAGCTTCGAGCTCGAGCTGTCTCATTTTCGTGGTGGCACTATTTATATAAACAGCGCCCCTCTGGTATTGTTTATGTAAATAGTGCCCTCTGAGTACACTCGCGTACGTGGGTGCGTTTTGTGGTCAAAGCGTGTGTCCGTGCTCCTGGAGATTTTGCATTTCTGTCTCTAGTCTCAAACGTGTGTATTGGACACATCCACGTGGGTGTATATAGGTGTATGTGTGGTGTTGAGTACGTACATGTGTAAGTACATCTTTGTTGTACTCATGATCTAAAAAAATCTTTTGATGAGAAAACCTGTTGCGGATAAAAGAACGGCACAATTCAACTTATCTGAAGGTAGCCCCGCTCGGTTAGGATGAAAAGCTGCGGCTTATGGCTGAAATTGCACTGTAGCGACTGGAATTTCACTGTAGATGAAGTTGACTTACTTAGCATAATTAAATTTTAAAAAAAATTAAAAATAGAAAAAATATGCTAGCTCAACACAGACAATACAAATAAATATGGAAAAAAAAAGAACTGACAAAAAACTTAAAAAAACAAAAAATTCAAAAAAAAATAAAATTTATAAATAGTAAAAAATATACTAAAATCAAAAGCTGAAACCCGACAGGCTGTCAGTATCGTTCTTGTCAGGTTCTCTAGATTAGCTGTTGATGCAAGCAAATCATTCGTTTGGTAGGGAGTAGAGATGCCTAAAACCTTAATCATAGTAGTTCAGGCCAGGCATTATAAAACAACTAAAAAACATCACATTCACAGGTTCACAACGTTTGACTTTGAGAGTCTAAGAAAGCATGCATGAAAAGGTGCAATTCTGGAAACAAAGGATGACATAAACTAATCAAAATTAATCCAAACTGGCAGGCAAACGGCCAAGACGAAAATCGGGCCTCTGTTTCAGTTTCAGTTTTTGACTTCTAATTTATTTCTCACTATTTATAAATTTTGTTTTTTTTCTATTTTTTTGGTTTTTTATAGTTCTTTTTTTTTGTATTTGTTTATGTTATCTATGATGAGATAGCATATTTTTTTCTATTTTTATTTTTTTAAATTTAATTACAATAAATAAGTCACCTTTGCTACAGGATAATTTTAATCATAAGCTATAGCTTTTTAATCCAACCGAGCGAAACCTAGTTATGCAAAACACATAATACAACCTAGCAGAAAGCCAAGCAGCTTGTGGGAATCGATCCCAAATTTCCAATCGCGAGTGAGACTGCTGAGATGAGTGGATTCCATTATGGTGTCGCTATTTTGGGAATTGATATATTAGGTCAAATCAAGCGGGTCTTTTATTACACCCTTTTTACATTCTCTGGAAGTGCTTTTTCGTTGGGTTAGAGACTGGAGTTTGACTTCCGCCAACTTCGGCATGTCACTTTGGGAAAGTAAGTTTTTGACTGCAGCGTATTGAGATACTGCTACGATATAAATATATACCGTTTCGTTAGAACTGTCAGCGTTGCGAGCCCATTCAAGGTGAGGGGGGCGTCGGTCCGAGTTGCCAAAGGATGTGGATGTAATTTTTTTTTTTAGTTCTTGTTGTTATGCGCTTGGGACTAAGTTCTATAATGTCATTATTTCAGAGTCCTTTTTATAATCTTTATGGTGTGGCCGCCGATCTAATCCAGAGTTAATGGCCCTCTGGTCCATGTTTGCCAACAAAAAATAAAACATGCGTATTTTATTTGAACTCGTTAAACATGCGTATTTAGTACGGTAATAATATCTTATGCAGTATCAGATGAAACTATTTTTTTTTAAAAAAAAGATTGCGAACGTGAACGCCGTGGAGACAATCTGAACGCCGCCCGATTTTCCCGTCCAATTATTTGCCGCCGTCCAGATTTCTTTATGCACACATGTAATGCACGTCGGCGTAATGACCTGCAGAGATTCTGCCAATGGGGGGAGGTCAAAGAAAGTTCAGAGATTCCAGCTGCGTTCCCATGTAAATCTCAACCACTGCTGCATATATACTGATGCCGCGCGCCGCTTAGGTTAGTTGCCCTTCGCCGGCTTCGTCTCCGTCCCCTTCATCCCTTCCGCCCCTCGCCTGCTGTTCTCCTCTCCTCGAGTTGTTCTCGGCCGCCGCCGCGCGTCGGAGATCGACTGCTCCGGGCGGTCAGTGCTCTTCTCCCGTACGTCTTCCTCCTCCTCCTCTTGGGATCCCGTATGTCTGCGGTGGGGGATTCATGCGTTTTTGGTCAGATCTGTTCTGCGGTTAGTTTTGACTGTTGCCGCTGGTGTTAGCTCGATTGTGATTTGATAGTCTCTCGGGCGTGAGCAAGACGGGATGGCGCTTATTCTGGGGGAGTCGTGGCCCATACGTTGCTGCTGAATCGGATTTACGACGTGATTTGGCCCTTTTTTAGGTTTCAAGTCCCAGCTTCTGAGCATTTGGAGTAGCTTTTTTTTAACGAAAGAGGCAGGAGCTCTGCTTAAACTCTTTATAGAAGGAAGACAAAAGTACACACTTATAGGAGATTACTCTGCTAAGTTAAGCTAGAGAGTACTCGAGAGTCGGGAGCAACAACCCATAGCAAACAACAGGGAGCAAGGTCAGCAACTAAGGGTTAAAAGGATTAAAGGAAGAAGAAAGTACTACCAGATCAGGCTCTCTCTAACCATGTATGAAACCTACTGTGCACACAGATTGATTTTGGAAACTTCTTATATTTCTTTCTTTCCACAAATTCGAGCAAATATAGATGACCGCCGGCTTGCTGCCACCACTCCACTAGGCTCTACTAAAACTCTGCGGGTGAACACGGCTCAAGATATAGCAGTTTGTCCAATTTCTTCAAATTGGTGTCCTAATTCTTAAACGTCTGAAACTGTCTATTTCAAGTATTAGTCCACCAGACGCATTGGGCTTTTGGACACTTCTGTGCCTTGGTCCCCTTCTAAAGTATGGCACCAGGATTAGTTTCTTGCTTACAAGTGTCATCTTGCTACAAAGTGTGTTGCCATGGAAAAGTTTTCCTCGGATATCTACTTCTTTCTGTGACGGAAAAAAATTCTTTCAGTTCTACTTCGGTTTTAGCGTTTTTCAAAACCTGTTTTCTGAATCAATATTACACACAATTCTTTGCTGAGTTGCCCATTCTACAAAAAAAATTTTGAATAGGCGCAGGTGAACTCAATTATCATGAGCCTCGAGATAGCAGGTGCGGATGCACCTCAAGCTCAGCAGGTCTCGTTACTTCACTTCTTCTGTTCTGCGAGTTCGTATGATGGTTCATGTAGTGTTCTAAATTATATGAAATGATTTATATTAACAATTGTTTTGTTTGGTTGTGAAATTGACAGGGGAAGTTCTTTGGTATACTTGTCTGCTGGCTTTTGGGAAATGGATGCCTCTTCGCATGGAACAGTATGCTTACCATCGAAGATTACTATGTCGCTCTGTTTCCGGTACGTGCTTGTTTGTGACACTCAATTGACGGTTTAAATGAAATCAGCATTCAGTAGCACCATACATGCGGTTGAATAGAGCAAAATTCATACTTGTCCTTTGTTTTGAATGTTAAGAGTAAATTGTTTGTGACATTCAATTCATGGTTTGAATGAAATTAGTATTCAGTAGCATCATACATGCACTTGGATAGATGCTAAAGGCGTCCTTTTGCCTTTGTTTAGAGTGTTGGGGTAGTCTGAAAATAACCAATATTTTCTTCTCGATTCAGTCAAAATATAAACATTCGGGTCCAGCAGTTGTTAGTATAACCTACTATGGTTTATCATTTCTACCCTCCATTAGTTTCCCTTCCTAGAACCGGGATGATAAAAACATGCCCCTTCTCATTGCATCAGTTGTTGCATTCATAAATTCAATTTTTAGCAAATATACAATGATTTATAACCTACTACTTCTGATTGCAGAATTACCATCCAACAAGAGTTCTTACGCTAGTTTACCAGCCTTTTGCCTTTGGAATAACCTGCATCCTGGCATACCATGAAGCAAAGCTCAACACGAGAAAGAGAAATCTGTTTGGATTTGCAATTTTCTTAATTAGTTCTTTTGCACTAATAATGGTAAGTATATTGCCTTTTGCACAAAAAAAAAGATTAATGTGCCAGTATAACATCTCATGTAACCATCTTTGTTATTCTAGCTGGACATTGGTACTAAAGGACGGGGTGGAATTGGTGTCTTCGTTGGTGTATGCATAATCAGTGCATTATTTGGGACAGCTGATGCCCATGTTCAAGGCGGCTTGGTTGGCGATCTTTCCTTCATGTGCCCGGAGTTTATTCAAGTAAACTTTTACAATGATTTTTTTTCAGTGATTTGTGATGCTTGTGGTTATCTTTGTAGGTCTCGGACGCCTTATTTTACATTTCATAATCAATATCATGCTTTGGATTTTCAGTCCTTCCTGGCGGGCTTGGCTGCTTCAGGAGTTCTGACATCATCTTTGAGATTAATTACTAAGGCAGCTTTTGAGAACTCACAAAATGGTCTTCGCAATGGAGCTAGTACGTCCCAATCTTGTCAACATATGTGGATATAGTAAAATTTTCTTCTAATATAAAATAGACGAAAAATATTTCTATTCACTTCCAAAATAAGACTATATGAATTCTAAAGCAAATGAGGGGTTAAGGGGATGGTCAATGACATGAGGTTGGTACTATAGCTGCTTTAGAATCTGTGCATTTTCATTTTGGCACAGTAAAAAAATATGTCGTTGAATAATCATTTTTTACTGTTAAGTCTAAAAATAGATGTTTCCCTTCCAATTATAAACCAAATTATAGAAGCACTTGTCTTAAGAAAAAAATCATACAAGAAGTATGTCTTACCCATGATTGTTTTGCCGATATTTGTTCTTGCACTGATTATGACAAAATAGGAATGCTACAAATCCACTATGATCTCAACAACAGCACAAAGAAATATCATTTCATCACTTGTTCGTACAACTCTCTTCTTTAATGTCTCGGTGCTTGTTTCAGCCTTGCATATTTCTTAAAATTTCATGATTTATCTGTATAACAAATCCATGTGTGATTGCTTGTGCAGTACTGTTCTTTTCCATAACATGCGTCTTCGAGCTAGTTTGCCTCCTCCTATATGCATATGTCTTTCCCAAGTTACCCATCGTGAGGTACTACCGCTCAAAGGCAGCCTCTGAAGGGAGCAAGACCGTTGCCAGCGACCTTGCTGCTGCAGGGCTCAAAACTGAACAACATAGACAAGTTTGTCTCTCTGATACCGACATGCCTATATACGCATTTCCTGTAACTTTCCCACGAGAATCAAATGTTGCTATATTGATGTTTTTCAGGTTGAGGAGGATCCACACAAGCACAAGCGTTTAAGCACCAAAGAGCTTCTGATGCAGAACATAGACTACGCGTTTGACATTTTCCTGATATATGTCTTGACTCTATCGATCTTCCCAGGATTTTTATCCGAAGACACTGGATCACACAGCCTTGGTACATGGTAATGCTTCTCACATCTAACTTGAGCAAGGTGACTTGTGCAAGATGCAGTACTATTATGCAAGCATCTGACATGTGATTTCTGACAAAATTCAGGTACGCGCTTGTGCTGATCGCGATGTACAACGGTTGGGATCTGGTTGGGAGGTACCTGCCGCTGATCAAATGCCTGAAGCTGACCTCTCGGAAGGGCCTGACGGCCGCGATCCTGGCGCGGTTCCTGTTCATCCCGGCGTTCTACTTCACGGCCAAGTACGGCGACCAAGGCTACATGATCTTCCTGACGTCCTTCCTGGGCCTGACCAACGGGTTCCTCACCGTGTGCGTCCTCACCGAGGCGCCCAAAGGATACAAGGCGAGTTCATTTGTGCTTCCTTGGTCGTGCAATCTGGTATAAAAAACAATACTGGTCACTGTTTCAGGGCGTGGATCTGAATTGTATTTGCAATTGCCGTTTGCTTGTGCAGGGTCCGGAGCAGAACGCTCTGGGGAACGTGCTCGTCGTGTGCCTCCTGGCCGGCATCTTCTCCGGCGTCGTGCTGGACTGGCTGTGGTTGATAGGCAAGGGCTGGTGATGAGCTCGTGTGCGGGATCGCGAGATTTTTTTTTTGCTCCGTTTCTGCCCTCTTGTTTCTTCGGTTTGGGTGAGTGGATATAATGTTGAGCCCTCAATTTTAGGCTAGCTGCTGCAGGAACAAGGATGCTATAATTTGAGTGACTGCTAATCGGTTCATGGAGCCGGTTTGTGAATCATTTGACTTGCGTACCTCAATGCGTTCGTTCAGAAGTGCTAGTTAGGTTTTACTTTTTCTGCTGTGCAGATCAAGTAGTGAATTGCTGTAGAGAAGGAGATTGAGAGAGGTGAGTCGGGTACTCGAGTCCGACCAGCCTCGCCCGTTCTCACTCTCGAGACCCACCGCAACCACGCCGCTCCGCGGTGCATCCCAACCTGCCCAAGCGCGCAAGCCCGGATCCGAGGCCAGACCGCATCCTAGCGTGCGGCAACTGGGGCAGAATTCTGTCATGACCCGAACTCGTGAGTAGGGCTGCAAAGCGGATAATTTATATCTGATCGACCGATTAAAGACTCGTGAAATGAATACGGAAGAGGTAGATGAGTTTCTGGCACTATCTGTGTTTGACTCCAACTCCAAAAAAAAATATGAAACATGATACCGAATGAGTGATATCCGTCCATATATACCTGTATGTAAAGTGATATGAGAAAGTCAGTTGTGACTTTATTTAGAAATAAGATAACATATATGCATATTGCCACATCTAAACATGTGGGTAATATTGAGTGCTTTTTCTTCAATATCTCGACGATTAGTCTCTCTATGTTCGCTCTGATTGCACTCTAATATCCTGTGTAAAGAAGCGGATAATTTCTGTCCGACTAACCGTCCAAAAGCTTATGGAATGGAGAAATGGTATTCGATATTATCCGTGCTCAACTCCGACTCCAAGAAAAAATACGGAATAGGATATAAAATAAATGATATCCATCTATATCCACTCTGATTGCACATCAAATCTGTTGTGAGTGTGCCCAAACCCTTAGGCATTAGGATTGGCTAGTGAGCCTTAGGGTAAACCCAATAACATAGGGTCTGTTCTTTGCAGCTTTTAAAAACGGCTTTTGATTTTTGCTAAAGTATCTAACTTTTAAACAAAGTATTTTTTTAAGACAGGGTTACAAGTTAATTGTAGTACACGTTAAAAGCCCAACATTTGTATCAACTAAAATCGTAAGCAAATATCTCTCTTCGTAATCTCTCCTGTAAACAGGCTTATTGAAGGGCTGGATGCTTCAGCAGCGCATGTTGGGTACTTGTATGCATGCAATAGTAAATAGTCAGGCAGATTGTTTTTAATTTCATCCAGGTTAATTTTCCGTGACCAAGTTGGGCATCCATTTTTAGTTTTCTGTTGACAAATTGGCCTTGTTCCTATCTTTGCATTATAGTTTGAGGCAATTGTCTCTGACCTGACAACTTTGAACCCAGGAAAGCAAGAACTGAAGTGTGCATAAGTGTGAACTCTGCATTTGCAGGCGAGATCCTGGCAAAATTTCAGCAACTTTCGTCCAGATTTTGGCTGTTTTTCGTCCTGATTTTGGTTGAATTTCATTCGGCTTTCGCTCAGATTCCAGCACAGAATTCAAATAGTGTTTGAAAATTTTGTCCGAAATTTCATCCATTTCGCTGCCTTCCGAATTTTTTCAATCCGGAATAGTTTTTCCTAGTCCTGATTAAAACTATTTTCTCTGAAAATGAGTTAAATAATAACATCGTATTTTGGAAAAGAATTAAATAATAATAATTTATTCTGAAAAAGGAAATGTGAACTTTTTTCGTGCTTCGGGCTTTGCCTATGTCAGCCCAGACCATTCCAAACCAGGCTTTTCTAAGCCCAGCCTCCAAACCCGGCCCAATCCGATGTTTGAGCAGGTCTAGTCCACGTGTCAGTTCTTGAACTCTCCAACTGGTAGATAGTTAACGGCTGTTTTGCATATATTCCTCTCACTAGGGTATACTCGAAAGCTACCAACTAGACTTTGCTCTGATAGCTACTCGTAAGCTATTTATTATAGGTTATTTAATCTTCGTCAAGATTAACCTATTTCTCAAACCAAACATACCCATGTAGTCAGCTCGACCCAGTGGCAAAAGAGTCTTCACCGAGAGTCCTAGAGCTAGCATAGCAGGTTATGCAAGCCACGTCCGGCACCTACGCACGTAAGGAAGAAAGGTACGTAGTGGAAATCTAGAGGACGGCCATACATCACATGCATGGCATCTGTCCTAGCGCGCGCTCACGGAAAAGAAAACGCGATGGGGCCTGATGCAGAGCATCCAGTTCTTGCCTCCCTTGTTCTTCCCGATTCTAATCCGCATGCATCGCCAATTTGCCTTTGCCTCGTTGGCCATTACTGAGTCTCATACACCGACAAATATTTCACCTCAAAATTAAACTTTAGCTGCTGAGAATATATGGTGGGCATGCTATAAACTCATACGGTCATACTCCAACAAAACCTTGATGTCTTTCTTGAAAGCAGGTCGCGCAACTGATTAGAATCCTGCATTTACTCCGACTGCAAGCAAAGCGAAAACATGCATGGATGCGAAGACAGCGCGTGTTGCCGGTCTCAAAATAAGCAAAGGATCGTGTAGGCCAGCCAGACCATGTACGTCGAGGCCCCTCACTACTCTCGTCTCGAACGCTGGTCTATAAATTGATCAACTGTGGCTAACATATTCAAACCACATCCTGCATCCTACACATAAAATATCGCCCTCAAGTCTTTCTATACTAGTATTAGTAGAGCTGTAGAGGACCCTTTTCTCTCTTGACTTGGGAGTTTGCTGTGCGCGCGCCAGCTTCGCCTCTCGCCTGTGTTCAGGCGAAATGAGGGTGCTGAGAGACGGGCGTGCCGGCGTCATGAAGAGCTACCCGCGGATGGATCATCACTCCAGGTAATGGCCCTGTTTTTTTAGCTGCGGCTTATGATTTTTGACTGAAATTTTTGAATTTTAGCTGTTTGCGACAGAAATTACAGAAAGAGAGATACTCGCTTGTAATTTTGGTTAATACAGATATTAGGCTTTTAACGTGTACTATAATTAACTTGTAGATTCCATCTTGTAAAAATATTCTATTTAAAAGTTAGATACTGTAACAAAAATTAAAAGCTGTTTTTAAAAATCGTAAAGAACAGATCCAATATACCGTTTTCTGAAGTATGATGATACAACTCACTAGATTTGTGGGAAAAAAGATTATATTATTATATTATTGTACACAGGAATGCCCTCGTATTGAAACGTTCCATCCCAATAAGCAAAACGAAATGACAACTAGAATGGACTTAACATGCAGGATGGTTCTACTTTAAACCCCCAACCTTCACCATAAATACCATGTGCCTTGTTGGTTGGACTAACGATGAGTTGACCTGCACAGCATATCCAATATATCCTACACTCGTATAGGAGTGATCTATACCTTTTAATATGTTTGCATATATAGGAAAATTCTGGGAGGGAGAACATTCACTAGCTATTCTCAATTTTTATTTATTTATTTTTGAGAAAGGCGTTGGCTAGAATTGTACTTTGGTCACTCGTCTACCACTCCCGGCTCTCCGATCTCCACCCTAGGGAACGCATGTTATCCGGGCTGGTAGTATAGATTTATTTACGTGTCAATTCTTGCATTTGAATTGTTAGTATGTTTACAAATTAATTCTAGGACAATTGTGGTACTATGCATGCATAGCTAACAGTATTACTCGTGTAATTACGTGGTTATATAGATATTACGATACAATTGTCATTATTATATAACTCTGATACCTAGGTTAAAAGTACCGTACAAATGTATTTGCTATACTACAATTGTATTGTAATACAACTTTAATATCTATATATGATTCATATGCTCCATTATAAATTGGCTCCGCCAAAATAAGCTATCTAGATCCCTCTCTTTTTCTCTCGACTAATGGTAGATTTTTTTTATTTTTAGGATTATTGTAGCATTTTCTTACCCTTAAAGCGAATGATGTGCCTTAAATCTCATTATTTATTTGTATTTATTATATAGATAAATGTGATTATCAAATTATGAAGCACATATGCTCAACTGTTCAAATGGAATATTGCAAGTTTGTGTTAGGTGTATATATGTAGTTATATACGTCCAAAATAACAACAGCGTGTCCTTCGATTAATCACCCAATGAATTTCCACAATGAGACTGTTACATAAAAACTTATTTAAAGTGAAAACTAGCCAAATCTATTATATATATTAAAAGTCTGTGGTAGGCCTTTTACAGCTGCTGAAAAGAAGAGAGATATGCTACAAATTCTCATTAAAAAACATCCAATCCTTCAATTGGTGGACCCTAATTTTAAAAGCTTAAATTCTATAGCTGTCCTGGAAATATATTAAATTGAAAAAGATCTAGAAACATCAAAGTCTTAATTTGGTGGACTCTAATTTTAAAGGTTTAGATTCAATAGTTGATTTAGAGATATGTTAATTTGAAAAAAAGAAATAGATAGCATTATATTTAATTCAAAGTTTGAGTGTGTAAATTTGCTCCATGGATTCACCTTCCAATCTTCTCTCTTACACGTAAGGAGAGAGCTCTCAAAATAAAATTTGCTAATTAAATACGAAATCAACTATCCCAAATTTAAATTTAGATTGCAAAATATAAATTTTGAAATTGCATAAAATTGTACTATACCACATAAAACCGCGAATTAATTGCGCAAGCCAATCAGCTAGTTAAACTTATTAAAAGTTGATTTGCGGAATCCCCCTAGCTAGGCCCTCATGATTCAATTAATTTTTTTTGTTTCCTTGATTCTTGAATGCCAATCAGCTCACTGGGGCGCGCCCAGCAACTTTGGAACGAGTGGGAGATCCAGTGCCTGGTGCTCGTGAGCTTCTCCCTGCAAGCCTTCCTCCTCTTCACGGGCATCCGGAAGCGCGTCAAGTCCAGCGTGCTAAACGCATTCCTGTGGCTCGCCTACCTGTCGGCCGACTCCGTCGCGATCTTCGTCCTCGGCCGGCTCACACTCCACGTCAACGACCCGGGCCAGGGCCTGCTTCTGTTCTGGGCACCTTTCCTGCTGCTCCACCTCGGCGGGCAGGAGACGATGACGGCCTTATCCATGGAAGACAACACGTGGAGGCGCCACCTGCTGACCCTCGCCACCCAGGTGGCACTAGCCATCTACATCGTCGCCAAGCAATGGCGGGGAGACAAGCAGCTTGTGGCTCCCATGGTGCTTATGTTCATCGTTGGGACGATGAAATATGCTGGGAGAATATGGACACTCATGATCGTTGGCTGGATAACTCCCCATATAAGAAGTTTTGCGACGTCCCATGAGAGAGAACCTACGGAATATCAACGAGAGAATTATCACCGTAAGTTGAGTACAGCCATTTTAGAGAACCCAAAAAAGGACCTCGACAGCCTGCTGCGGGTTGCCAGAACGGGATTCATTCCGGCCTATAGTTTTCTCATGAACATGGCCCCTCCCAGTTCTTTACATCAAGATTTAGCCCCCCTTCAGAGGTTTAATTCTTCACAAAAACATGTCCGCATGGCCTACAAGTTGGTCGAGTTACACCTATCTTTGATCTACGACATACTCTACACCAAGTTCAGGTTGGAGCTTTTTCCATGTGGCAATGCAATGTACATGCTCATCACATTTTGCTTCACCGGTACAGCCCTAGCGCTGTTCGTGAGGGCTGATCAGAAGGGGCTACTCATCAAGTCCAATGGGGCCGACGTCATCATATCCTACGTGTTGCTAGTGGGTGCCATCACACTGGAGATATCTGTTAGAATGATCTCAGGGGCACGGCCAAATGCCCCCCTCTCCTTGACCGCGCCCTGATCGGGGGCGCCCAGCCTAATAGGCTGGTGGGCCCCTGTCGCCAGCGCCATATAAAACAGAGGTGGGGACCGGGGCGGCACGCATGACGAGGTTCACCGTGCCGCCACCTTCCCCACCAACAAAACCCTAGACCCGATCTAAGAGGGGCGCCCAATGACGGAAGCTCCACTGCCGCCACCGCCGCCGCCAAGCACCGGAGACGCCGTTCTTCCCGACCGTCCGCCGCCGTCGCGAGACCTCACCGACGAACCCGAGATGGCCACCTCCTCCTCCACGCAATCAGACGGTCGGTATCCCTAACTCTCTCCATCTCAGTTTCTCCCACGAACCCGATCAAGAACACCAAAAGCAAATAGATTCCAACAATGGTATCAGAGCGGGGAAGAAACAAAAAAAGGGAAGGGATCGGGCTTCTCAGGGCGCCGCCGCTTTACGCCGCTCGGGCCGCTGTCGTTGCGCTGCAGGGGCCACCGCCGCCGCCGCTGCCGTTCCCGCCCTTCTTGACGGGCGCCGTCGCTGCCGTGCTCACTGGGCCGATGGGGCCTAAGCGCTGCTGCCGCTTGCCGCCGCTCTGCTGAAGCGCCGCCCGGCAATGGGGAGCCAGCCGCCGCCCGCGGCGAAGCCGGGCGTGCGCGCGTCGCCGGCCACCGCCCACCAGCCGCCGCCTCTTGGGGTCTCGGCGCCGCCGCTTTTGCCCGCCCGGACGCGCCGCCATTTTTTCGCCGCCGCTCTCACCCGCCCGAGCCGTCCGCTTTTTTCGGGTTGATTTGGGTTAGGGTTAGGGTTGTGGTGTTTTTTATTTCCGGCCGCGATCGATCTCGGCCGTCTGATTAGATCGGACGGCCATTTCTTTTTCAGTGCCTATGGTTTTGGTGGTCATACCGGTCGGCCGTCTTTGGGCGCCGGTACAAAGGAATGGGCGAAATGGCGAATGAACGAAGAACCGATAAATTGAGTTTTATTCTTTTCGAAGTCCTTTTGAATGAATTTGATAGAAATTTGAATGAAATCTGTAATTTTTGCACCAACGTGTTATTTTTCCGAGATTAAATATGTACGAATATTGCTTCCGAGAATGAATTATTTTTGAATAATTTCATGTTTCCGCTGCGAAAGATATTGTTGATTACTCTTTCAATTAAATTCGAACCAACGGGAGAATTTAATTTTTTGAGAATTGTTGTGAATTATGATATTGTTATTTTCTGACCAACGTTGATAATAAAAGTATTATAATTTTAATTGATGATTTTTATGCATTATTTCTATGTCGGCCCAACAGTGATGTAGATTTAATGCATAGATAAAATTGTATGTTTTAATTTTAACCAACGTTGAAACTGAGGCATGCAGTTATTGTTATTATAAATGTTCTCACTATATATGAATTGTATTTTCAGGAGGATACTCTTTGATGGGCTACATCAGAGATATTCCTGTTCTCAAAGGAGACAACTATGGTGAATGGAAGAAAAAGATTGACCTTGCATTCATCCTAGCTGAGGTGGACTGGGTAGTCACCACACCGTGTCCCACAGAGCCTGTGGCACCGGTGAGGGATGAAAATGAGGCTGATGCTGTTTGGCAGACCAGACAGAGGGACTTTGCTCCCATAAAGATGTCATATGATCTTGATCATAAAAAGTGGGTCACTGCCAACAAGAAATGTTTGGCTGTGATAAAGAACACGATTGAGCCTGCAATTGTGGGCTCAATCTCGAGTGTGACACCGTCACGTAGTACCTTGATAAAATAAAGAGTCGCCATCGGCTCTTCAAAGACTTATGCTACACAATGATTAAGCGACTTGTGACAGAGAGGTATTCTGGTGGTGGCAGTGGCATAAGAGAGCACATACTAAGGATGAGTAACTTGGCATCTAAGCTTAAACCAATGAATTTGGCTCTCAAGGATGAGTTCCTTATTTATTTGATTTTTGCTTCTTTGCCGAAAGAGTTTGACACCTTTGTTGTCAACTACAATATGCAGCCTGAGAAATGGGGCTTAGAAAAGTGCATAGCTATGTGTGTGCAAGAGGAGGAAAGATTTAAATCCTCACATAGTGGTTCTATCAACTATGTGAAAGATAACAAGAAAAAGAACTTCAACAGTAACTTCTTCTCAAAGAACAAGGGAAAAGCCCCTGTCTATCAGCCTCAACAGAATAAGTTTACAGAGACAAAGATCGGTGTCTTCATCAGAAGAAGACGGACACTACAAGAAGAACTGTCCGATTACTTAAAGATGATAATGGCAAAGAAAGGTGAGAACGTTATTACCTTTATAAATGAATCCCTGTATGTGCAATATTCGAAATCTACTTGGTGGATTGATTCAGAGCAACTGCTCATGTTGCTAATTCTTTCTGAGGATTCCGTTCGACGAGGACTACGCAAAGAAAAGAAAGATGCATTAAAGTCGCAAATGGAGTCCAAGCTGAAGTTGAAGCCATTGGCGATCTTTCATTAGAGCTAGCTGATGGTTTCACGCTTTTACTTAGAGATGTTCTTTATGTTCCATCTTTACAGAGGAATTTGATTAGTGTTTCAAATTTGGACAATGATGGTTATGATTGTTATTTTGGAAATGGCAAGTGTGAAATAATGTTTAATAAAGAATGTGTTGGTCTTGCCATTAAACAAGATGAGCTTTATTTATTGTCACTTCGTGAAAGTGTGAATTCCGTATGTGATGTGAATGAGCGTATATCCTCGCCTGAGAATACGAACAAAAAACGAAAGAGAACTCATAATGAATCGTCGAAATTATGGCACCGCTGCTTAGGCCATATTTCGAGGGGAGAATAGAAAGACTAGTTAAGAATGATATTCTTGCTCTATTAGAGTTCTCGGACTTAGAACAATGCGAGAATGCATTAAAGGAAAATATGTAAAGAAAATTAAGAAAGACGCCAAAAGAAGCACGTGAGTTCTACAAATTATTCACACGAAATTTGTGGTCCTTTTCCTGTGAAAAGTGTGGATGGATATGACTCGTTTATAACATTCACGGATGATTACTCCGTTATGGATATATTTATCCAATCAAAGAAAGAAATGAAGCCTTGGATAAATTCAAGATATTTAAGGCTGAAGTTGAAAACCAACACGATTTAAAGATTAAGATAGTCCGATCTGATCGTGGTGGGAGTACTACGATCGACATACCCCATATGGACAAGTTCTGGACCTTTGCAAGGTTTTACAGAAAATGGCATAGTGGCCCAAGATTCTACACCGGACGAACCTCAAAAAATGAAGTAGCCGAAAGACGCAACTGCACTCGATGTATATGGTGCGAAGCATGATGAGCTACTCCACACTGCCGTTGAGTTTATGGATGGAGGCGTTGAAAACCGCCATTCATATTCTCAACAGAGTGCCTAGTAAGTCGGTGCCCAAAACACCGTACGAGTTGTGGACAGGAAGAGTTCCCTCACTAAACCACTTACGTGTGTGGGGGAGTCCTGCTGAGGCTAAAGTATTTAACCCAAATCTTGGGAAGCTTGATTCCAAAACAGTAAGTTGTCATTTCATTGGCTACCCTGAAAAGTCAAAAGGTTTTCGTTTCTACTGTCCAGACAGATATACAAAGTTTGTAGAAACGAGACACGCTGTCTTCTTAGAGGATGAAATGATGAGGGGGAGCATGGTAGCTCGAGAGAATGACCTTGAAGAGAAGCGGGCGTATGCGCCCACTCCGATGATTCAAGAGCCATTCTTCGCACTACCTGCTGTCGCTGCACCGACGGTACAAGATACTGTGGTGCCAGCACCTGTTATTGTTCCTCCTGTGGCAACAATGAATGAGAATGAAGAACCTGTTCTTCAGGATCCTATAGAACCAATTGCCACAGATGAGGGGGAGCAACAGCAGCCTCAAACAGAAGATGTACCAAATGAGGAGGCCCCGAGGAGGTCTCAAAGAGTAAGAAGATCAGCTATTTCTGATGATTATCAAATTTATCATACAGAGGAATTTCAAATGGAGGATGATCCCACCTCATTTGAAGAAGCCATGAGAAGTGAAAATTCTTCAAAATGGCTTGAGGCCATGGAAGAGGAAATGAGGTCCATGAAGGCTAATAAAGTCTGGGACTTGGAAATTATTCCTAAAGGAGCCAAAACAAGAGGGTCAGTAAATGGGTCTACAAGACAAAGCTTGACTCCCAAGGGAATGTAGAAAGATACAAAGCGCGACTTGTGGCAAAAGGCTTTACGCAAAGAGAAGGGATTGATTACAATGAGACTTTTTCTCCAGTCTCATGCAAAGATTCCTTCAGAATCATAATGGCGTTAGTAGCACATTATGATTTAGAGTTACATCAGATGGACGTAAAGACGGCATTTCTTAATGGGGATTTGGAGGAAAATATTTACATGGCACAACCGAAAGGTTTTGTTGTGGAAGGAAATGAAAGAAAGGGATGCCGACTAAAGAAATCGATTTATGGGTTAAAACAAGCTTCAAGACAGTGGTATTTGAAGTTTGATAGTACAATAAGAAAGTTTGGGTTTAAAGAGAATGTAGAGGACAACTGTGTTTATACAAAGTTTAAAGATGGAAAGTTTATCTTCCTAATCTCATGTGGATGACATCCTCTTGGCTAGTAGTGATGTCGATCACATCGAGACAAAGAAGTTTTGTCCTCAAACTTTGATATGAAAAATCTTGGTGAAGCTTCGTTCGTTCTAGGGATCGAAATTCACCGGGATAGAAACAAGGGGACATTGGGACTGTCACAAAAGGCATACATAGAGAAAGTATTAAAGAAATTTGGTATGCATAAATGTAGTCCTTCACCTGCACCTATAGTCAAGGGCGATAGATATGGGGATTTTCAATGCCCCAGGAACCAGTATGAGATCGATCAAATGAAAGCGGTTCCATATGCTTCAGCTGTCGGAAGCTTGCAGTATGCTCAAGTGTGTGCGCGCCCTAACTTAGCGTTTGTTACCGGGTTACTTGGCGATTCGAGCAATCACGAATAGAACATTGAAATTGATAAAGAAAGTCTTGCGTTATTTGCAAGGAACAAAAGGCCTCATGATGACTTACAGAAGATCAGATTCACTCCATATAGTGGGGTATACAGATTCTGTATATGTGTTCACTCTCGCTGGAGGAGCTATATTGTGGAAAAGCTCAAAGCAAACCGTCACTACATCATCCACAATGTATGCCGAGTTTGTAGCATGTTATGAGGCTACAGGCGGTGAACGGCTTAAGAAGTTCATACCCGGTTTAAAAGTGGTTGACGACATCAATAGACCACTTAAGTTGTACTGCGATAATGAACCCGCAGTAATGTATGCCCACAACAATAAGTCAAGTGGTGCTGCCAAACACATTGACATAAAGTATTATGTTGTGAAAGATAAAGTTCGGGATCAAATTATAAGTCTTGAGCATATAAGTACCGCAAAGATGTTAGCGGATCCGCTTACTAAAGGCTTACCACCCAATGTGTTCAGAGAACATATAGCCGGCATGGGTTTAAGGGAAAGCCTATGATTCCTGGACTAAAAGATGGCCCAAAAGATTAAAGTAACTATTTCAGAACAGAGAGGTGTATTGTAGCTGTTGAATCTATCGGCGATTGACCGTGACGATGAGACATGTTCTATGCACTAATCTGTGATGGAATGTGTAAAGGCAAAAGTAATTAAAGATAAAGTATAGATTGAGATCAAGGGGGAGAATGTTAGAATGATCTCAGGGGCATTTGGCCCAACGGCCAAATGCCCCCTCTCTGACTGGCATACGATCGGGCGCCCACCAAATAGGTGGGGGGCCGTCGCCGCCGCCATATAAAACAGAGGTGGGGGCTGGGGCGGCACGCATGATGAGGTTCACCGTGCCGCCACCTTCCCCACCAACAAAACCCTAGACCCGATCTAAGAGGGGGCGCTCCAGCGACGGGAAGCTCCACCGTGCCGCCACCGTCGCCGCGCACCGGAGACGCCGTTCTTCCCCGACCGTCGCTGCCCGTGCGCAGACCTCACCGACGAACCCGAGATGACCACCTCCTCCTCCACGCAATCAGACGGTCGGTATCCCTAACTCTCTCCATCTCAGTTTCTCCCACGAACCCGATCAAGAACACCAAAAGCAAATAGATTCCAACAATATCCTCCATTTTCATAGGATTCATCTCATCGTATTTTCCCTACACTAACATAGAACAAGGTCCTCTTTTAGCTATAAATAAATATCTTCGTATTAGAGAGAATACAGATTATCCTAAAAAGTACGAAGGTTCTACAAGTGCAAGAGGGATGCTGCTCCGCATAGGCAGGCATCTCCATCCAGAAAGCAGAGAGGAGTTGTCAGGGAAGCTGCCACAATATAACTTGATCGACACATGCATCCCAACCGCGGCGGCGGCTGGCGTGCTGCACCGAGCGATACTTTGGATGGTGCATGGAGATGTCACGCATGTCGACGTCTCTTCTCAGCTGAAGACACTGCTCCTTGACAAACTGCTGGAGATAGCGGCCGCTTCACAAACAGAGGTAGGGCAGTGGGAGTGGGACCACACCAAGTTCAGCGCCCAGTGGGCTCGGCGTGGACGTGAAGAAGCACCTGAAGCTGAAGTCCTAGTCTTGAAAGCACCTGAAGAAGCGCCTGAAGCTGAAGTCCAAGTCTTGGAAGCGCCTGAAGCTGAAGGCCAAGTATTGGAAGCGCCTGAAGCTGAAGTCCAAGTATTGGAAGTAATATCAGAGAGCAAAGTCCGTCTTGGATTTTGTGTCGAGTGTCCTTCTTTGGCACGTCGTGACGGACATATGCTTCTTCCATCGCGAGACGGATGACGAGTTGAGACTCTTTTTTCTCGAGACCGGGAGCGCTATGAGAGGGTTTAAAAGCGCTAGAAGAGAGTTGTCGAATTATGTCATGTACCTCGTCGCAAAGCGCCATCTGATGGTTGGCGACGACGGGAGGTACGTACTCCATCGCGGTAGGAAAGCAATTTCTGGATTGATGGGTAGGGAGTCCAGCTCGAGCTCGAGAACTGGCACTCCAGCTCGAGCTCCCCAAGATCACTCCGAGGTTCACCCAGGGCTTCGCCGAGCTGAATCTGTCTCGGCCAAGTTGCTCAAGATCCGAAGCCCAAAGAAACGGTGGGACCTCATCGCAGCGGTATGGATGGAGATGCTCTGCTACATGGCAATTAATTGCGAGTCGGAGTTCCACGCCAAGCATCTATGCACCGGCGGGGAGTTCCTCACGCATGTCAAGATGCTACTCTTTTTCTCGGCTTTCCATTTCGCAGGGACGACTCGAGGGAAACGATATGGTACCCAAAAAAAAAAAGATTAGGGTATATAATTAGATCGGCTAATTACCCGATCTAATTACCTGTCATTCTCTCTCTGGACGGCAGACAAGCCTGCCGTCTGCTCCCTAGGTGGCAGGCTGCCTGCTGTCTAGTGAGGGGGTGGCAAGCGTCTGCTACCGGCGGCAGCGCCGTGTGTCGTCTCACAGGCCCTGCCGTCTGGCCCCTAGACGACAGAAACGATATTTTTATCAATATATTAAGTATACTATTATTTTTGTAAATACGGTACGAAACAATATAATACCAAAAATAGCTTCTCGAGTTGTGATGGAAGTGCTCCGTCCTTTGGCATCTCACCCAATGGATATATATCACGTAGGTGCAAATGCTTTTCTCCGTGTGCTAACATGTAAACCTCGATCGATACGAGCCATCATGGGAATGAATCGACCGCGCGTGTTTATTGAATCTGACCTTTGGGATGCGATCGACATCAGTGCTATGGTGCTACCACCGCAAACATCCCAGATCGAACAAGACGATACTTTTCTTCTCACGTTGATCAAACGGGTCACATGCATTGAGTTTGCATGTCAATGTCTGCATGCACCTTGTACATCTCAAACACCATGGCGCTCAGGGGTCAGGACCAGGCTTACCACTCGATCCATTGCTTCTTCTGGAGGACCCAATCCTCTCCCAAGATTCTGTGCGATGATGTCGATCTGCATACTTCAACTGGATGGAGATCGATCCAAACTATGCCCAACTCGTGCGCAATGGCGTACGAATTTTTCTAGGAACGGGCACAAAGTCTAGGCCAGGCCCGCCCCTGAATCTAAGCTTGGGCCGGAAAAGCTGACTGGGCTAGAAGATTCTTCGCCGACAGCTAAGCTCACGGCAAGTCATGTCCCTGGCGCACACGCACAAAAAACGAGAAGAATTAATAGCTACGAGATGCATGGCGTCGGCGTCGATGGCCGCTCACGGCAAGGTACGAGATACGATCAGCTCACACAGAGCATCCAGTTATTGCGTCGCTTGTTCGATATATGTTTTCGCCTACATAATTTTTTGATCTACACAGGGTATCGGCAAGGCACGAGATGCCCTAAACTGGAACCTTCCATCTACTCCGACCGCAAGCAAAGCAAAAGAGAGCATACTTTGACAACCCTAAGGACTTGTTTGACATCCATAATTCAAGATCCATTCTTGAGAATTAGGTTGGGATTTTAAACTAAAATCCCAGCTTATCACAAAAATAGATCAAAAATTATGGACTGTCAAACAAGGCTCAAATTGGACATGCTTTTCCGTTTGCAGCAATGCAAGCAAAGAATGGTGCCTAGGCTGGCCAGCCTATCTAGAGGCGAGCCAGAGGGATCTCTCTCTTTCGCTCATCCCCAAGTGCAGTGCAGTCTATAAATTGATTCACAACGACCAACATAATCAAACCGTATTTGAAAACAATATTATATATCACCCTCCGTCTTCCTTTAATCCTATCTCGATCTCTGCTACATGCGCTCAGCGATATAAGGGTGCTCAGAGATCATCGAGATGGCGTCGTGCTTTACTCCCTTCCAACAGCTCAACACAGGTAATACAATCAGCAAAACTACTTACATACGTTTTTTTCCCTATGTTTTGTGTATCCAGAAATTCTGTATACTTACATACTTACATACTTACATACTTTACCAAAGTAATAACCTACGGTTTTCGTAAATACTAAACACCAATTAAATTGAGTTCGGTTCAGTAGTTTATATAAGATTTACCAAATTGATTAGCTAGTGTCCGCTGAAGTAATTGATGCAACGATTTCAAACCCAATCGTACACTATACACAAACAATAAGATCGATCGTGTTTTCTTGTGGCCATATGCCACTATCATACAAAGGGTTAAAACATACGGTTCTAAACCTTCGTAACAAATGGTTTCTGAACCGTCTGATTTATTGTGTCGGTGATGATAGGTGGTTACCACAAATAACTTTTAAACCGTCTGTGATAAGTCACAACATATACATTTTTTCAAAATAATCGTCTGTGATATGTCATATATCACAAAAAGTTTTTAAACATAACCGTCTGTGATATCTGACATATCACACACGGTTAATACAAAAAACCATCTGTGATATGCTAGATATCATAGAAAATTTTTAAATATAACTGTTTGTAATATGTTAAATATCATAGACGGTTTTATGTTAATAACAGTATATGATAGCTCTTTGAATAACTAAAATATTTTATATTTTTCAGATAAGCTCAGGGAATGCTAGCTATACCATCTAAAAATAAGCAAGCAGACCATAGATAATTACATATCTTATAGCACACGACAATCATTACACAGATCTCACAAATGAATTATAATTGAATGAATTATAATTGAATGAATTACAACTGAATGAAGTACAATTGATACAGAATGCATATACGTTGCCCTGTACTTGTTGGTGGCACTGCAAAAATATAATTATATACATAGGTATTGTCAGTTCTGGGGGTAATATTATGAAGTATGATATATGATTATTGTGTTGTAGCGGGTATCAAAAATCGTTTCCTATATCGCAGTGTGGCGTTGTATTCCTTGTGTCTCCCTCTGTTGGCAATGTAATTTCTGAACGACTTACGTGATTCTAAAAAGTTAGCCTCTGCCATTACAAATGAAGGAAAGACTACAATAGAATTATATACATGGAGAAAATGAGTATACATGTCAATTGTTTGTTGCACATGGGGGAAGTCATGGTCTTTCTCGAGTAGAGTCAAAGTTATTACGTTACTCTATTTTAGTACAATCACAATCAGAATCCAGTGCCACGTACTCATGTATGTAGCCATAGTTATTAAACCTAAGTTCATGTTGCGTACAAAAGTACAAATGAAATTTGTATAACAACTAGTAAAACACTTACCCTCTAATTGTAGAGTGCCAGAATGTAGTCCCTATTGCTCTAAGTAAGCAATCCCTTCGTTATGTAATTTTTGACGTAGGATGTGGTTTTATTGATGCATTACTCAGAGATCAAGAGTGGGTTGAAGAAATCCACCGGTTCTCAGCATTGCCGGGCTTCTTAAATCATGTATTTGTACATAAGCAATGAGTTATGATATTTATCGGTGTTATGTGAATCTAGAACTTGATTGTACATACTTACAGTATTTAGCATCGTAGAAGTGAAGCGTCAAAACGTCGAGATTGAATAGTTAGAATAAGTCATCGAAGCTCACATTATATACCTTGTATCTACCATTTGCTCAACATCAGAAACAAAATTTCACCCAAACAATGTTATTATGTGACTTCACACACGCGCATTACATACCTTAAAAGAACGTAGTACTCCAAGCAGTAAACTGGAACGCAGTACACGCACACCCAACAATGTTATTTCTCTTCACAGTGCCTCGGCAGTGAGCATCATTTGCTTAAAGAATGTAGTACTCCAAGCAGGGTGATCAGTTTTTCCTTTTCTTTTGTTCTGCTTTTTACAATGTAAACTGGGACTGCAAGTTGTTCGATCCCTGCAGGAAAATATTGAATGTTCTATGCAATATGCATGCATGGCAGATGCCCTTCTCTCCCAATTTTCGATCGCGTCCCTTTACTCACTCTGTTGTTTCAGGTTTTGTGGAATTATATATGTTGCTGTTCCATGTCCATCTGCCGCCAGGGCAGTGCGTCAAGAAATTCCACAATGAAATCGGCAGCTCACTTGCTAAGTAACAGACAGTGGCATTGCAAAGTAGTAGCAAAATTAGCAATGCTCGATCATCGACCGTAAACATTGCAAGACTTGAAGTGTACAGATGGGCCGTGTCTAGGCTTATTCTGTGGACCTTACGAGTGGTACTATCTGTTATGGGGGAGGCCAGAGGGGAAAAGTGCAATTCGTCTGATGATCTGAAGGGTCCAGCCCAACACCTCAACTTCGTTGCAAACTTGCAAGTTTACACAGACGATTTCAAGCTTTAACAGAAATACAAGAGCACAGATCTTCATAGCCCCAGACACGGCGGAGTGGACCTCTAGTACGGGCGTGCCGTCTCGCGTCCTCAGATCAGCTGGTGACCGACTTGAGTTGCCGTGTACATGTCCGGCCGGCGAAAGGCGCGCAGCAATAATGGTGCTGCCAGCAATGGGGGAGAAAAGGCGATGGCGCGCCGGAGCACGCAGAGCAGCGGCACCCCCACCATCGAATCGATGGAGACGGAGATCGATCGGATCGATGGGGGCTCACATCGATCACTGTTGTGCATGTCGTACACCAAACGCCATCATGCATGCATGCAAAAGTTAAGGCGCGCCCTTAGTCTTCACCTCGTCACTTCCGTTTCTATATAGCACCACACCACACACACGTCCCCAATTCGTCCGGCCGGCCACTTACTTGAAGCTAAGCTAGTCGGCTACCCTCAGCATCGATCTATATATCGATCGCGCGCATGTATATGCGCCACACAATAATACCGACTGATACCGTTCACGTCGTGGATCGGTGCCGTGCTTTGCATTCATGGAGAGGATCGGCCGGCAGCCGGCAGGGAGGCCGGGCTGTACGCAACGCATGCTTTTGTGTGATTTCATCGCTTTTTGGCACTGCATCATGCACGCCGGCCTGCCCGCGACCTGGCCGCGTCGGCGGATATCCGGCCAGCCCCACACCATCCCAGTCTATTTTCACTCTCGGCTAGGGCGCGCCATTCGTTCATTCATGCGCTCGATCGATTTCTGGATCAAGACCTGTTACAGACACCATGTGCCGGATATTATATTTTACTTAGTGGACACAGTACTATGTATATAGTTCAGATGTCTCATTCGATCGAGAGCAAAAGCAAAAGCTTCTAGGCCAATGAATGGATGGGGGAGATCGATCTCTACTGCCCCTTTTGTCCTTGAGAGCACATCACATTTGAGGAGCTCTTTCCTGCTTTACGTAGGCCTTTCTCTTGCATCTATGCAAAGGGCGTGTAGCTAGAGCGCATCCACAAAAGCAGCCTGCCTGCGCCCAAAGCAGGAGATGGGCACCTGATGCATCATTTGGGCCTTCCTGCAGTATGCTATCTGGCTACATGTATGCCCATGTAACAACTTAACAACATCGTCTAATTATCTTCTTTCCATTTTTAGTTTCGTCGATCCTGAATTTTGTTCTGGTCAGAGTTAGCAAGTGAAGTGACTACCTCAGCTCTCTAATAATGCATGAAGCGTAGAGGACGCAAACATCAAATCCCGGAAAATCCATAAACAGTTTAGCTAGCACGACGTTCTACCACAGAATCCTAGCATATAGATAGACCAACGGGATACTGGTCAGTTGGGCTATGCTCCGGCTGGCTCACTCGAGTATATCTAGTTGTGCAGCAAGTGATCTACACAACGAAAAGCGAGTCCGGACAGAGCAAATGATGAGGCAGCCTTTCTGTCCCAGCCATGCTGAAACGGGCTAATGGTGCAGAAAGATATAACTAAGCTTTGGTCTTTCTAATATTCTGTAGTGCTAATTGAGATAAGAAGCTAATTAAAGGGGGTTTGGAATGTTCTCTGGGCCTTATCTGCTGGCACTTTGGCACTACAGCCCCAACCCTAGGAGATCCTGGCCGGGTCGTCGGGCATGGTACGTCGCTCCTTTTGATGGAGACCAGCCATACGGATGTGCGTGGCGTGTTTGAAGAATATAATTAGGATATCTGATGGGTTGCATATCATATCTGTTTCGCAAAGGAAACGGTCTGTAGTACGCTAGTGATAATATGCTCGCATGCAATCATCCTATGATAAAAATATGCTCGCATACAATCGTCCTAAAATAAAAATGTAGGATCGATGGTCGGCTAGCAGAGGGAGTAAATGGTAGCCACAAAAATCTCTGTCTCAAATATTGCAAGTTTTTTTTCACTCCAATAGCTATAAAAAATTATAAAGATCAAAACCTAAACACGCACAGCAGAAACACCACAAAAAACCAAGCAAAACAAGTCGCTACTCAGTCTAGGGGCAGACATTCTGCATGTATGAGGTGGATGGTTTGCAGATGGTGTACCCTTACATTCCTGACGGTCTGCTTCCTTGACAGAACAGAGATAATACCCAACCAAAAACCACAAAAGACCCAACTTTAAAACCAAAGCTCCAAATCACTTACAATTTAAAACACACCTCTATAGGACCTCAGGAACCAATTCTAACAAGAGATTTAAGAAATCATTGCCAAAGTTTCAACTTTTTTCGATCCAAAGCAAAGCTGCACCAAAACTGATCCAAAAACCAAATCTAAGCCTAGCAATTACTCGTGGGTTGAGGATGGTTAAGATGACTATAGATCAATTCCCACATATCTAGCAAGCTTAAGAACAACAAGAAACATGCTAAAACCTCATAAGCAAAGATATGCCAGGATTCACCAAAAAATATGACCAAAATCGGGCAACTTCAAGGACATGATATGAAGGGTGTCTAATAGGATGGGATCTGACCTCTAAGAGGTTTCTCTATCACTTATACATCTTTGGTAACCAGCAAACCCGAGAAGAGAAGAGAAGGCAAAAATACCTCAAATCAAGAAAGCAACATCATAAAACAAGAGCACAACTTCTTGCACAAATTTTATAGATCTATTGCATCTTGAAAATAAAGGTTTTACATTACTTCTAGGAGCAAGTTTGTCAGAACCGTGATTCTAAATCGGATTGGAGACACTCTAGTAGGATCACATTCTTGGATCGAATCGTAGAATCTAATATCCTACCCGATTCTACCAAAAACATATTTATTCTAATTAACCGTGTATTCCAAGAGTGATATGAGACTTTATTTGGTCATTTAGCACCTAATTTAATTAATAAATATATCTTATTCATAACTAGAATCATGGTTTAAATTCTATGTCATTGAGAGGTACGATTAGAAAAGCGATGTTATCAATATTGCCATATTCTGATCATTTTACATAAAAATATAAAATAAATAGATAATTAAATTATTTTTTTATTATTCCAAACCTCCAAATCTTAATGTCTAGATTATTAACTACTTAGTATTTAACATGCAATTTGAATTGAGAGATAGGACACAACCAAACACCTAAATCATTCATAATCTTTGATGATACGTGATTCTACACGATTCTCCTGCGATTCTATACGATTCTACGACTAGAATCGTGATTCTACCAGGTGCGACTCAAGATACGATTTGAGTTAGATTGGCTTCGTGGGATCGTAGAATCATACGATTCTACCATTAGAATCGCGATTTTAACAATCTTGCCTATGAGGACAAGAGACTAAGGCACCAGGATCTCACGCAACAGGATCTCACACAAATGTTCCAATGACCTAAGCTTACCAACTAAACTTATTCACAAGCACAAAACTCAATAGACCCAAGTCTCCTCATACCCTCTCATCTCTTTATATAGGGGAGGTGAGAAAACCTGCAAACCCACATCTTATCGGGTTGTTCACTCAAATAACTCTTGTGCACGTTTTTCAAATCATATAAGCCTGAATCTTAAGACTTGAACTATATGATCAACTTGATCTCCTCAGCTTCTCCATAACCTAAATTGCCTCCACAAAGCGTCGCTGTTTAGGCCCTCCACTTTTCTCGGTATTTGGCAAAATACCAAAGTACTCTTGTCTCGATCTGGTTACATCATTCATTTGCAAGAAATCCCCATGCTTAACACGTGTAGGTTCACTAATGGCTTGCCTCATGTCGACAAAGCTCTCCTGTTTTGGTTCTCATTGGACAAACACCACACTTATGCCGACTAAGCCACTTGACGCAACCCGTCACTCGAACCATGCCTTCTACGTTCTTGTCTACCATGCGGTTTGCTTAAGCTCAACCATCTTAGCCTGGCATTCATGACTGTTCTGGACCTTAGTTCCACCAACCAAGTCCATGTCCTCTTCGTTGTTCATCATAGTTGACTCCAAGCCACCTGCATATCCAAAGACCAAGAAACTGTGTGCAGGCACAAATTGTTCCAAACTTGACCCACCTTAGCCAAAATATGCATCATGTAACTCATATACACTGACCCTAAGCCCCTAGGATCAAACAACAACATGATTCATAAATTTGCCTCCCATCCCTGTGTTTCTGAAATGGTAGACAGTCTTCCTTCCCAATGGCAAACAATCTTCCACTCAATTAAACCACAGACGGTCCACCAAACGACGGCAGACAATCTTCCACTCAACTAAACCACAGACAGTCCACCATACGATGGCAGACGAACTTCCACTCAACTAAACCACGGATGGACTTGTTAGTGATATGCCCTAAATGCAATCATAGAGACTCGTATTGGATAAAGATCTAGACTGAGATGATATCTGATCGTATCAGATAAAAATATGATTGGAGGCTATATAAAGAGAGGTGCGGGGCTGAGAGAGGCATCCCGAAACACACCCATTGAAACACTGGCCGCCACCCCTCATAACCCCTGCTGTGCATTAAATGCTAGGACACCGACGTACGGTGTTTCATCCCTGGACGTGTGGACCTCGGTAGAGACACTGTTGCGATTGCGGCTCTGATCGGGACAATTGTGAGGAGACGATTGGCCAGAGAACGATCGACTACTTCTACTACACCGACGCTCTCTTCGTTGAATCGGTCACTTTAACCCTACTTCCGCTGCACTGCGTGTCTAGTGGTAATGATTTATGATCTTTTACTCGTATGGTTTTCTGGTTTACGCTATAGAAAAATTTAATCTGCACTAGTATAGTCTACCTGTATCCCAACAAGTCTGCCATATAACGGTAGACGGTCTTGAAACAATGAAACTTGCTAAAATTTTGCAAACAAAATTTCTGACTCGATAAATCATGCCAATTGTGTCATCACAAATACCATGAGACCTTCTAACATGGTATTACAGAAAAAGAAAAAGTTCATGACAGACAAGATGAAATGCCAAATTGTACAGAACATTCATTCCGATTTGTATGTGATCACTCACTCCCCTTCAATCTCTTACTAATTAGCTTCACTCTTTTTGGAGCCTACACAAGGACATGCATGCCCCCATCTCTGTGTGCAGCAATGTGGCAAAAACTTTATTCCCACATTTTTGAAGAAGCACTTTATTCCCACATTGAACTCCCTTTGCCATCCTTTTGGCTTCCTTCCAAACCTTTGCTCTTCACATGGGCTCCTTCACTCTTTCTATTATGGTCTACGCTGCACAATTGACTACCATTCGTTTGTCATTGATGCATGGGAATGAATGAATGTCGCAAGTCCTTCTCAAGCTTCTACAGGTCTTTTGCATCAAGAGACTTGTAGCGTGGATCAGTCTCATGATTTTGATAACGTCCGGTTTACTCTGGTTTGATTGGAGAGAGAAGGGAATTGCATGCCAAGGTAGGTGTACCAGTACGAAACAATGTTTCGAGATCTACTTGTCACTTGCATCAGAGTGGCATTGCCAAAATCAGAATGGGTCTCTGAGTTGTAGAATTTGTCATCTTGTTCTTCACTTGTGAACGTAGGACACTTGGTTCTCGACGTTGCAACAATTTTAGCTCTGCAACCCTGATAACTCCTCATATTCAGCTCTACCCTTGATCCACGCTTTAAGACTAGCTCGCACCATACCCTTCGCTCTGCACATTTCAAAACATAAAGACTCCTTTTTTTTTCTTCTAGAACACGATTACTTTCAAAACGAAGAAAAAGGAGACGAAGGTAATGAAACATAAGCCAAACCGGGTTCTCTTTGTCTGGTATGTGCAGGCAGCCAGTGGACGTGCATCAACGCAGCAGCTGCTGCTCCAGAGATGCCCTGCGAGATCCAGACCAGAGATACCCGCCACTCCACTGCAAATCCTGCAGGCAAACCAACGCCGCGAGAAGGATTAGGATACAAGCTGTCATGCGCGTAGATTTTGAGGTACAAGAACAAGCACGTTGGTCCAAGAGCAAACACGGATGCACAGGCACTGAGCCGGGTTGCCTTTGGGAGAAAAGAAAGGTAAGGTTGCATCGTAGCGGTGACTTAGGCAGATGTTACGCATGCATGGAAGATCGAAAAAATCGCTTGGTGATCATAAGACTAGCTGTTACATGGACTAATTCATGGAATGAAAATCTTAAGGTAACCGTGACAATTGCAATGAAAATCTTAAGGTCAGTTGCAATGAGGTGAGATGCGACGCTCTCCTCGAGCGAGCTCGAGAATCCGTGACGAGAGTAGTGGTTCCTGTGCTATGATATGCTGTACAACCAGAGCAACAAAACACAGGAAATTTCTGCTATGATATGCAGCTAGGTCCCACGTGTTAGTGACTGTCAGCCGCTGTTTGATATGCTGCTCCTATGCAGAGGATCGTAGGCGTCGTCAGGGAGCTGCACTTCCTATCCCCACTGCAAATGTTTTTCCAAAGAACTTGGACCTCATTAAATCGGCTACTGATGACACATCTTTTCGTTGAAGTTTCAGCCCGAAGTCAGTGGCGCCGTGGCCATCCGATGGGCCAGTGGGTAAACTGGGTTAGTAGACTTCAGAGTGAGGCGTCCCCTCAATGATCACATCAATCTTCAGCCCTTCAACACCAGTACTATCAATTTCCTATCAGCTTGATAGAAAAATGCTTGGTGACATGGTCTACTCTGGATTTGGAGAGGTAACTTCTCATTCTTGAACAGAGTGCTTAATTAGGTTATGTATAATGACTAGCTGAATGCTTGTACGTTGCTACGGATTTTAAAATTTTGATCATACTATATGTTCTGATAACGGGTGGTAAAATTTTTTAGAACATGCAGGCGGAGGGAGGGGAGGAAGCGATGGAGAAATCAGGGGGGAGGAACGCACGGGTTCGTGGGGGTGGGGTGATGTAGGGCGCACGGCCGTGGGAGGGGTGGGTGGTCCACACGTCAGACAAAGTATCTTTTTTTGTCAAGAGAGGTGGAAAGGGTGGGAGATGTCATACCAACCACCAACTCCTTCTTTTATAATAGTAAAGATATATCTCAGCTATCTGTAAATATATGAGGCCGTTTAGTTTGACGGTGGTTTATAACTTTTTTACTGTGACTGATTTATCTTTTACTGTAACGGATGATGACTTATTTGGTGTAATTAAATTTAAAAAAAATTTAAAATAGAAAAAACAGGTTAACCCATCATGAACAATACGGAGGAATATAAAAAAGAAAGGCAGAAAAAGCCTATAAAAATCTAGAAAAAATGAAATTAAGGGTTAGTGAATTAAAAACCTAAAATCAAAAACTGAAGCTCTAACGAGTGGTGACATATGTCACATATAATTTTACGTGACGTGGAAGAAACGAGAAGAGAAAGATACTATCTATTATTTAACAGATGGTTTTATAGACGATTTTTTACTGTTTATACTATTATGTAGATAATTATATAGACAATATATTAATTGTATAAGACTATTACAGACAATTATATAGATAACACATTATATATGTTATCTTTAGTTCTTATTTATAGATGATATAAATGTGTATTATAGACTACCACTGCCTATATTATTATGTATACTCTTACTCTCTTAGAAGAGATACAGTTCAGGTTCGTGACAACAAAGGCCCATCAACTAATAATGATCAGGAAACCAATAGATTATTCATAAACCACAAGTCAAGAAAAAAAGGCGGAGCGACGCGTGCATGCAACACACAGCTTTGCAAGAAGCTGTACGGTTCCATTTAAGGGGTATACCTGTCATTTGAGGTGGTGGGCCCATGCCCATGGGGGACATCATTTGGCATGAGGACGGGGGCATTTGGGTAAAAGCGCAAGGTGGCGGGTGTGGGGTAGTACTACTGTTGGCTACTGTCCTTTTGAACAGGGCGCCCCACACGTCAAAACGGAATGTGGCCACGGGCGATTAGCGCTGTCCGTTTTTCTCCCGCCAGATGCTCTCCATGTCGCGTTTCCAGCGAATTTTTGTTCTGTTTTACTAGACACGATGCGAGGCTTGTTAGGCCAGTATATATTAGTTTCTATTTCTATTTTTTTTAAAAAAATTAAAAATTAATATAAATATTTTTTTCGAAACAGTTTCTTTATTCCTCTTGTTTCTATCTCAAAGATAGAAGGTCAAAGTATATCATGCATCTAACTCCTTTCGTTTCTATTTCGTACATATATCTCTCTCACTTTTTTATCACTCATATCCTCTTTTTTTAAAATTATTTTTTCCAATTACTATTTATTGCTACTTCAAAGGCACGAGGGACAACGCAGCCGAAAGCCATGGACTGTAACTAGCATGTACGAGCCGTTAGTTGTTACTGTGTACTACTGTACTCACATCGTTTTTAACCGCGGGAAGAACGCGATCATTTTTTTTTCGGATGATCACTGGCGATCCCAATTTTCCACACGTACCATCTCTAACCTGCAGGTGCAGAACAGGTCGAATAAATTGATACGGAGTGCTGCTTCGTTCTGGTACTATGAAGTGTAGAGAGAATTCAAGGATCATAAATTTGGACTATACCGGCAACAAGTACCAATTGATTCACTCGATTTTTGATTTTTCATAAAATCCGGAACAAGCTACCTCGCCTTCCAAATCAAGGTGATCATGGATCTGTCCCTATCCCACCGTCCATTGGTACATGAACTGCTAACCACATTTGATTGAAGCAATAAAAGCGTTGCTAGGCAACATTATAGCTGAGTTCTCTTCGACTGTAGTTTATGATTTTTAGTCACAACACGAGCGTTTATATAAATAAATCGAATACTGATAAGCTGTTTCAAAAAGACTATCCCGATATACCGTTTCGAAATAACGGTGGAGAAACTATCTCATTTATTTGTTCAAGAAAAGACAAAAGTTACAATCTAAAAAAACTGGGCCGTTGGTTTGCTCAATGGCGTAACAATGCAGGAGCCAACACCATCATCGTTTTTAATGTTTGGACTTTTCAGGGAATAAATGGTACAAAAAAAAGAATACAAGCAAAATACACTATTCTGTTATAAAAGGCACAAGATACACGATGTATCCCCGCCGTCTCGCTCTCACACCATTGGATCATAAGTGTGCTGAAGTCACGAGGGGTCGAACCTTGTTAGGGGTCGCGTGACGTATCGCCTACTGCCACTATCGTCAATCGTCGTTGTTGAGAGCGGGGTAGGTTTTGTGGTGTACCGTGAGAGTGTGCCACGTGGCATGCAATTGCGCACGAAGAGACCAGTGCGTACGTTCGGGCTTTTTTTAATGAGGTAGATGGTTTTTTAAGTACTTTTTAAGATGATGATAGATAAAAAAAATATCAATATGAATAATACATAGAGATGCAAACGGTTCGGACAATTTCCGTTCGTCCGACCGACGAAGGCATGCGGAATAGATATGGAAGGGGTAGATGGGTATCTGGTACTATCCGTGTCTGACTCCGACTCCGAAAAAAAATATAGAATAGGATACGGGATAAATGATATCCGTCCGTATGTATCTATATGTCAAATGATATAAGCAAATCTGTTGTGACTTCACCTAAGAACAAAATAACATATAGACATATTGTCTCATCTAAATAAATGGGAGTACTGAGTGTTCTTTCTTCAACATCCCAGTAATTAGTCTCTCTATGTTCGCTCTGATTGTACTATACTATCCAATGTTCTATGCAAAGAAGCAGATAATTTCCGCCCGTCCGATCGTCCGAAAGATTATGAAACGGTTACAGAATGCAGAAATAAATATCCAACATTATCTATGTCCGAAACCGACTTCGAGAAAAAAATATGAAATAGGATACATGATAAGCGGCTTCCGTTCGTATCCGCTCCGATTTCACCTCTAATAATACATATATTTTAAGTTTAAAAACTATTTAGATAATTTACTTCTTAAACCGTCTGATCATTGCAAAAATAGTAGGGCGAAGGAAGTGACAACTGACCATGGTGGATGGTGGGCCCAGTGTGCAATGTGAAGGCAACCAGAGAGCAAACATGTCAACACGAGTCAACGGAGCCCTGCTTGGTTGGGCTAAAAAATAGTGGTTTATGATTGAAATTATACTATACCTGGTTGAATTACATTGTAGCTGAAAGTGGCTTATTTGGCGTAATTAAATTTTAAAAAATTTAAAAATAGAAAAATATGTTAGTTTATCACGGACAACGCAAACGAATACAGGAAAAAAGGAACCGGCAAAAAAAATTAAAAAAATAAAAGTTCAGAAAAAAGACAAAATTTATGAATAGTAAAAAATAAGCCAGAAAGCAGAAAGTCAAGCTGAAATGAGCGAGGCCTTAGGGCTTAGGGTCTATTTATATTATCTTTTAGGTTTGATATATAAATAATAACACCATATGTAGAAGCTTGTAAAGAGATATTCATGTGTGATTTTGATCGATACAAATAAAGTCACTATAGTTTGTACTACAATCAACTAGTAGATTCTATATTAGAAAAACACTATGTTTAAAATCTAAGTACTATCGAAAAATTATTTACCGTAGAAAAATAGTTTTTAGAAGTTAATATAAACATGAATCCAACGGACGCCCGCCTTTCGCAATTTTGTCAACATTTTTAGCAAAAACTTACCAGCTCTTCCCTAGGATGCATCTGAGCTGTCAAATGGCGCATGGAGACACGGAGTATTGTCTAACAGAGTCACAGGTCTTGCACAATGCTCATTTCGTTTGACTGACAGGTGGGCCGCCACAAGAAGCTATTGTCTCCTCTTCTCCCCTGCCTCCTCTTTGCTCCGTGCCCAACTCTCAAGAACCCCAAAACCCCACATTTTGTACCATTTGTCCCCGACCCCTTGCTATTAAAAGCCATCTCCCAACCAGACAGGGCTAGTACTAGCACTGCATAGCAGTAATGGTGGCTTCCTCTACCCCATAAAGCCACCGCTTCCGGTTCTTGGCGTGTTCCTGGCCTTCCTCGTACGGACGCGGGCGCAGACATGGACATGGCGGGGGAGGGGGAGGAGGAGGCCTACGAGTACGAGTTCGACCTCGAGAACCCCTTCACCAGCCCCGCCGACGAGCCGATCGCCAGCCTCCTCGACGCCGAGGGCCACCACTCGCCGTCCGTCTCCGCCGCCGCTTCCGCCGCCCGCCGCGACGCCGCCGGCTTCATCTCCAAGGTACGTGGCGCGTACGCGCCCCATGTTTCTCTTGTCCCCTGTTTCTTTCTTGCGGACGGTTCCTCCCCTGTTTGCTGATCTGATCAGCCTCGATCGCCCCAGGTGCGGTACAACGGCGAGCTGGCCGTGCACCCGCGGGTCGCCTACCTCGCGCTCAACTACGTGGACCGCTTCCTCTCCAAGCGCCAATTGCCCGTAAGAACGCAAAAGATGGAGACTTTCTGCCAAGATTTGTGCAGGAATTCGCTCTGATCTGATCCCCATTGTTCCATGCAGTGCGAGCAGAAGCCCTGGGCGCCGCGGCTGCTCGCCATCAGCTGCCTCTCCCTCGCCGCCAAGATGCAGCGCGTCGCCGCCATCTCGATCGCCGACATCCAAGTACACGCTTAAGAGTATTTTTGCTTCTTCGCTGCGATTTTGCGAGAGATTTGCCTGGGGATTAGTTAAACTACGGCGCTTGTTTGCTGTGGTGGCGTGTGTTGCAGAGGGACGACGACTTCATGTTCGACGCGGCGACCATCCGTCGTATGGAGCGCGTGGTGCTGGGCGCGCTGGAGTGGCGTGCGCGCTCCGTCACGCCGCTCGCCTTCCTCGGCTTCTTCCTCTCGGCGTGCTTCCCTCCGCCGCGGCACCCGCCCCTGCTAGCCGCCATCAAGGCGCGCGCCGTCGACCTCCTCCTCCGCGCCCAGCCCGGTACGTCCACGACCTCACCACGGCGCGCGCCGGCATACCCAATGCCACAGCATCCAACAAACGCCATTGCTTCGCCCGTTAGATTCAGCTAGCGCTCAACTGTTGGTTTTGTGCATTTTGCAGAGGTGAAGATGGCGGAGTTCTCGCCCTCCATGGCGGCCGCTGCGGCGCTGCTTGCCGCCGCCGGCGACCTCGCCGGCGCCCATCTCCCCGCCTTCCAAGCCGGCGTCGCCGCTTGCCCATTTGTAAATAGCGTGAGCATTATACAACCGTATTTGTTTCCACTAAACCGCCTTAATCTCACTAAATTACGAGACAACCCCTTTCATGCCAAATATACGCCGAATCTTTTGGGGAGAGGCGACTTTTGGTGTTGCAGTAATTCACCACTGTTTAGCTTTTTTAATTATTTTCCTCGTGAATGGAGCGAAGTGAGCGATTGACCTCCCTGTAAAACTTCGTTGTTTTCTCGGTTCTGGAATTAATAATTTCTTCTGCTTATATAATTATACGATCATCGTATAAAACCCTTGAACTTTGGATAATTACATCATAGCCCCTGCATGCTAAGTAGAGCATAAAAATGTAAGATCTGCATAAATGGAGGGGGTTGGGCCCTAATTTTTGCTGTATCTTCTCTGTCCAGGAGAAGTTGCGAGAGTGCGGCGAGGTGATGGCTGCGGCCTGCGTCGTCGGGCCCGGCCGGACGGCGACGAGCGCCGACACGCCGGTGACGGTGCTTGGGCACCACAGCAGCGCCAGCTCCGAGAGCTACCGGACCGTCGGATCGGCGGCCAACGGCGGCGATGCGAAGAAGCGCTGCATGGGCCCACCTTCCCAGTGGGGGTAGGCGGCCTGCCGCAGTGTGAGAGGCTCAAGCGGCTTGTGACAGCTGGAAGAGTTGGAAATTTACTTTTGACCTCTTCTCGTCTTTTTTTTGTCCCTTTCCTTTCCTTTTCAATTGTTTTTCCTATTTTAATCTTCTCGAGGTAAAGCAGGGATGGAGAGAATTGGTGGTGGTAGCTGTCATTTAATTGCTTTTTTTGCTTGTCTTTTTTCCTTGTGGGGGCCTAGTTGTGGTAATTTTTGCGGCAATGCTAGAAGTGAGACTGGTGGATGGATATATTTTGGGAATGAGAGGAGAAATAATTGTGTCATATTGCGTAAAATAAAACCAAAAATTATGTTGCTCGTTGTCACTCCTTTTTGGTTTAATTTTATCTGTATTTTCTATGCTTGTCATGACATAGAGTTGATATAGTATTTCTACGGTATATAGTTATTAACATTGATTGAATATATTGTGATCCTGCCTATGCGAGACACTGTAGTTGCGTGTGGGAATACCCTTTTATTTTGGGGTTTTTAAGATAAAAAACCTTGTTTCAAGAAAACGAAAAACCAAACGAAGAGAGTTGTCAACGGGGTACGGAGGAATGCGACGTGTCAGGGCGGAGGGAGGCAACCTTGTACTATTCCTTTGCCGACCGACCGGCCGCTAGATGCTCGCCACGTGGCCGCATCAGGGCCTTCGCTCGCGTGCAGGCCCCACGGCACTGTCCCTCGTGGCTCCCGCCTCGTGCATGCAGCCTGCATGGTGCTGTACATACACAGCCCCCAGTCCCATACGTACGTTATATATACGTATACGCATATGTATTTATTGTGTAGTGCATACGTACACAACCCACATGAGTACATGACATCAGACGAGTATGTGCTGTTCGCAAAAACATCCTGACATGTGGGCCCCCGGTGTCGCTCGTTGCGGATGTTGTCGGGTCCACGGTGAATTGATTTCACGTTCGCTATCTAGCGTGGAAGCGATGGAGAAAAGGATGGGTGGCACATCACCAGTTCACCACTCATGTGCCGCCGATGAGTATGGTTCATTTTTTTTGTTTATAGTTTATAATTTATTGTTACTCTCCTATAAATAAACCTAATAATTTTTTGTTGCAGTTTTTAAATGAATAATTAAAACAGTTCTTTTAAAATAAATTATCAATATTTAATTCGTTCGTATAACCAGTTTCGCTAGCATCACGAAAATCCACCAGCTACAAGTTATCCGCCGTAGTAAACACACACATGGAAATAATTGATCTGTTGCAACGCTCGCTTGAACCAATATTTTTTTTCCTTTTCTTCTCCTCTTTGAGGACTGTTTGAGCAGACGTTAGGACGTGACATTTGACTCCATGAGTGCTGTGTCGCACATGGCGCTATTTGTAGTGTAGCGCCACCTTTTCGACCCGAAACTGCGTAGCAATCGCGTTGACGTACGGGGGTGGCGGGCGTTACTCGAGTGCCATCTATTGCTCGTGCCGCCGGCATGTTCTGCTCAAGTTACTGTGTAACAAGAATGGACAACGGGGTCGGTAACTGGTGCCATGTATGCATGTTTGGTCAAATTATTGTGTTGGAGATCTGTGAAGTCGTGGTAGCGAACGGCCAAGTGCCAGCGTTTGTCCAAGTGTACGTGTGTAGATTGCCTAGATTCTCTAGCGATAGCTTAGGTTTTTGGTGATCCCGTTAATGAATGAAATTTAATAACCTGGTATGACCTTAAACTTCCAAAGTAGGGGTAGTATCATGTTGATGCATCTAGTTTATTTCTTAATATTATGCAGGTTTTATTGGAGAGTTAACGTCTGCGAGACCCAAAACAGCGTGCTCCTAAAAAGTACAAGATTGATGAACTCGGGAGTGCAGCGGTGGGTGCACAATGATACCGTAACAGCCTAAAATTTTCAAAACTCACCAAGGTCTCTTACGTTCTCTTAAGTGTTTTTGCTTCAGTTTTTCTTGGTCTAATTTCTTCTCATTTTTACCCCTAGTATTCTCTAAAGATTGCCGAGAAGTTAGAGTTCAAAATCATTCTTCTTTGTCCTTCAAACACTTAGCTTCGACCAGGTCTTTCGATCAGAGCCATCGACCAGCAAAAATCGTCTCACTTGAGTGCCAGGCACCACTCTCTGATCGGAGCACCTACCTAGCCTGGTCACTCCGCCTTATCGTGTGTCGTCTTGTCTATCCTGTACAAGTCTCGTTTTCTGTTGTCTCCTTGTTGTCCTCGTGCATGAGTGCCACATCGCCAAGTCAGATTACTGTTGACATATCAGACCAACGTGTCACTTGCTAGTGTGGGAGAAGCCAAGTTCAAGAACTCGTACGCCCTCACCTCCCTTCACTTCCCCTCTTGTTTTTGCCGAAGCATGAGCTCTTTCCTCTCGTATAGGTGGAAGCAAGATAAGTTAGGTGTGTGATACGTCCGTGATAATTTGTCTTATTTTCGGAGAGAGATAGAAACGAGAGAAGTGAAGAAGACACTTAAAAAAAATCATGTGTTTATATTGACTTCTGGACAAAGAAGAATAACCCCGCTCGTTTTGCCTTCAGTTTCTGGCTTATTTTTTACTATTTATAAATTTCATCTTTTTCTGAACTTTTTGTTTTTTTGAGCTTTTTTGCCGATTCTTTTTTCCGTATTCGTTTGCGTTATCCGTGATGAACTAGCATATTTTTTCTATTTTAATTTTTTTTAAATTTAATTACGCTAAATAAATCATCTTTAACTACAGTGAAATTTCAACATCTACAGTGCAATTTCAGCCATAAGCCACATCTTTTCAGTTCAACCAAGCGGGGCCAAGCAATTTAGTACCAAATCTGGGATGATAAAAGTAGGTGTCGTACGTCCATTGTGATGAGCGGTTTGGAGCCAGGCTCGTCTCGAAATAAAGAAAATCTGTCAAAAGGCTGGCCTTACCTAACGTTCTGGATCTTCTGTTACGTACAGCTTATTAAGGTGCTGTTTTCAATAGCGATTGTTTTTGTCTTCTTAGATTTCAGCGCTGTTTGTAATATGTTGTTTTTTTAACTAGTTTTTTCTTTTCTGTTTTTAATTTGTATTATCAATAGAAATATAACGGTGTTTTTTTATTTTTAATTAAATATCTCATAAAAATTAACGGTTTCTGGATTGCTATTTTAGCTAAAAACTATGACATTTTAGAACATGACCTAATGCCACGAATGTAAGGTCGTTATCTCTTAAGGCTGCCTGCCCTCGAGTGTTTCTCTCTGTTTTTGTACAGCAATAGACATGTTGGTAAGATCACAGCGAGAATCGTGATTCGTGAAGCTTGCATACATGGCTCGTTTTGTCGTAACGAAGAGTTTCTCCATCTCTTACTTCTTTCATTTCAAAATAATTAGAACATAATTTATTGCAAAATATTCTTATGCCCAGGGGCGGATCTACAGTAGTTCAAGGGTGTTCAGCTGAACACCTAAATTTTTTGTCAAAAAACCTAGTATATATGAGGTATAATACATATATACATATATAGTTGGGCCAAATCAACTGTTTATAGCCATAATTCGGTGGTTCGGCTCGAGAGAAACGCAGCAGCCCACGACGGCACGACCGCGCATGAAAGTCAGGGCCCAGCCCATATTTTCTGTCTGCGCGGCCTCGCTGTCGAATGCCGATCCCGGTCCCCTCCCCGTCCCCGATCCCCATTGTGCGGCGACGGCAAATCGCGCATTCGCGCGGACCCTAACCCTAGCCAGCTAGTCGGCAACTCGGCACCGCTCCGCCTCGCCGCCTCCGCCCTCCGGCCCTCCGGGCTCCGCTCTGCTAGATCTGAGCTCTCCAGGCCTCCGGCTCCGTAGTCGGCGACTCGGCTCCGCTCCACCTCGCCGCCTCCGCCCTCCGCTCCGCCCGCGCGCCGCCGCCTCGCCTCTGGCCCTCAGTGCCGGTCCGGCTAGATCTGGGATCTCCGGGCCTCCGGCTCCGTAGTCGGCGACTCGGCTCTACTCCGCCTCGCCGCCTCCGCCCTCCGCTCTGCCGACGACCGTGCCTCGCCGCCTCCGCCCTCCGGGCTCGGGCCCTCCGTGCTCGAGATCTGGGCTCTCCGGCTCGTGCTTTCGCCGGTGGGCCGCCGACGGGCAAGACGGCGGCGGCGCCCTCCGCCTCGGGCTCCGCCCTCCGCTCGCCGCGATCCACGACCGGCTCCACTCGCCTCCTCTCGCCTCGTCGCCTCCGCTCGCCTCTGCTGACGCCGACGCCGCACCGTCGTCCGGCAACCGAATTGCGGCCGGCATCATCGGTATCCAATGGTTACTCGGTGAGTACTTCTCTTCAGGCTGATCTGCTTTGTTGTCATTAATGGCTTAATGTTGTAATGTATGTGTAAAGACGAGCATGATGTATTCATGGACTGATGTCGATGACTTGATGTAGTCCAGCCAGAGCATGATGTTGCTATACTGTTGTATGTGTAAAGATTGAGATTGTTGTTATGTGTTGAAAAATGAAAATGAGTAATGCTCTTATGCTTGTATGTGAGTATCAGAGTATGTCGGAGAATCTGACATTGTTGTTATGTGTTGAAAAATGAAAATGAGCAATGCTTTTATGCTTGTATGTGAGTATGTCTGTATGTGCTTCATATTATTCATCAATGATCATACATTGTTCGTCGTCGAACTGATAATTTTAATGAATCTTGTAACACTTGTATTTTATGATTTTGTAGATCTTTGAGTTTTAAAAAATGAAGTCTACAAATCTGAGATCTTTATTATTTGACATGTTATCCCTAGAATGAACAATTATGTTAACTATTACTACTGTAGATCCTTATGTTTTGTACTGAAAAATATTTTTACAACTTCGAACACCCATTCCAAAATTCCTGCGTCCGCCACTGCTTATGCCCTATGTATTTTTCTCTCTCACAACATTTATTCATGATTACCCATACAAAATATTAATCCTCTTGTGTTTCCGAAACAATTATAAGAAATATACTTGTGTCGTTTCCCTCAGAGCTTTGAAAATTTTGTCAACTTTAAAGTACGCCTTACGAAAAACAACGGACGGAGCAAGTCCTAGCCCTTTAGAAATCCGACAGTAGTGGTGGAACTAGGACCAGGATGGCCTCAGCCACCCTTAGCAGAATTGGCCGACGCCTTCATGCTACTCTTCGTACTCTTTTATACCACTTCTGATGCCTTAATACTACTCTCGCTACTGTTACTTTTATACCCTCTCTATTTGGGCTGAGTTTTTTTTACTTATGGCTTGTGAATTATAGCTTATGTCAGGGTAACTAACTTTCAAATGGTGTATTTTTCAAGGTGGGATTAATAGAAATATTGTACTAAAATGTATACTGAGTTCAGTTGTACCAGTCAAAATCATATACGACTATTTTTCTCTGCGTATTGCCACTTGTGAACAACCAGAATTTAAAAATTTAAGTCATAAACCATAACCCAAAAACCCACCCATATATTTATCTACACCCCATCATGCACATAGAATAAGGAAGCACTAAATATAAGAAAAATCAATAAGAAATGACCGCATATGCCTCTATTAAATAATATATTACAATAACTTAATCTCTTACGAAGCATTTTAGTAAAGGTAGAGAGTAGATACATTATAATAACCACTTTTTATTTTCTTAATAAATAAAATATTTTGAAACATAGTATGCAGCATGGACAAACATAGTGGAACGGTGGAGTTAGATAAAAGATTCTACCAAAGCCTCTTATCATTCCTCCTCCAGTAGTCACAGATGCCTAGCTACTTCCGTCGCCGACCAACACATGGATGGATACGTGCATACACACGGCCAAGGGTGTAGCGTGCAGAGGCAATTCCGATTCCAAGGCGTGACAAGCTTCAGTGCTCATAGTAAACGTCGGCGATTGGTCATGGCCACGCATGTGCTTGGAATTTATGGGGGTGGTGTAGCCGTGACCGTGCAAGCTTGTGTATGCCGTGCGTACGCACACCGACTCCCCCTCAAGGGACGCTCGGCGCCACCGCCCATGTCAGGGATGGCAGCGCGCACGAACAGCAATTCCTCGGAGCCAGGTCACTCGACAGCTTAGCTAAACAGGAACAGGTTGGGTGATCGATAGATGGACGAACGGCCTGTCGCGGCCGGTCCGCGTAGCATCGTGTCCGTGGCTTACCAAAACGCTCCGCGCGCGCGGTCAGTACTCACTACTCAGGAGACGGAGGTGGTAGTTGGCATGCGCGGCGGCAGCGGCATAACGCTTCCGAGCACAGGCTACAGCGCGCGCAGCAACTGCGACCGCGCAGCGCACGAGAGACGGCGGTGCGGAGCGGTGGCACATGTGTCGGCCACAGCCACCCCCGCCCGCGCGCGTAAGGCTGTGACGCCTCGGCCGCTCCTGCAGTGGAGCAGCAGTAGCCAGTATAGCAGCAGCAGCAGGCCAGCATCAGTAGCAGTTGCATGCTCGCGCTCTGCTCGAAACGTTCCCATTCCGTATATCTTGGCTTTTCGGTCGAATCGACGTCTGTCGACATGCCCGACGGCCCAACGCCATAATTATCTCGTACGTACGCAGAGTATGTATGTATGTGTAATTGTGTATGTACGTACGTATGTATGTGTAATTGTGTACCTGGATTGAATCGTCGACGGCGTACATGCGTGGTTAATTGTGGTAGTACGTAGACATGGCTAGCTTAGCTGCTACGGCCTGTCACGAGACGCGTGCGCGCGGACCAGATGGATAGATGATGGATGCAGACGGCCGGACGACGGGCGGGCGGGCGGGCGCAGGATCTGTCGTGCGTTTGGAGGTTCTCACGCGAGGACCACGGGGCGGGGGCGGGGCGACGTACGGACCGGAGCGGCACAGGGGGCCTCCCATCCCATCCCGTCCCGCCTCGTCCCTGCCGCTTGATCTGCTGGCCTGCGTGCGGGTGTGGTTGAAGCTATGGCATTTTCTTTTAACCTACGGCTAATAATTTTTATCGTTATATTTTAAGACGGTAGTAGGTAGTAAAGTTGTTGACGTGAATAATATACACAGTTTTAAGTTGAAAAAATCGTTTAAAAAATCTGTTTTAAAAACCGTTTTATTTATGTTGACTTCGGAGGAAACAAATATCACGGACGCTCGCGTGCAGCGTGCAGATGCGCAGCTCGCTCACGTTCGCGAACGTCGGTACGTGGTACGAGCGTGGATACTGATAGCGCGCGCATGGTGGGATTTGTCAGTTTTCAAACGGCAGATCTAGGATCCGTTCATAAACAAATTATTATAGGCAGTGGCATACATTGAGCAATGGAGAAGCTTTGCCGAATGGAAAAAAGGAAAGGTACAATTTAGGTCATGTCTGGAACACTAGAATTTCGTAGGATTTATACAGGAACTATATCGATTCTTGTGAAATTACGAGTAAGCACCCAGCGTTGGAGCCTACCTAGCTTCCAATGTGGTCGGCTCTGGATCATAGTTTCGTAATACAGTTCTTGGCCAGATCATCCATGCCAGCTATCACGCCAAATAAAACAAGATATCAAAAATTTTAGCACATTAGACACCTTATCCTTTTGGACCACACTTTCAAAGTGAAACGTCACATTAGATACCTTATCCTTTTTGGACCGCAATTCGAAAGTGAAACATTTTTTTGTCTACACTTCATACATGTCGCACCATATGCATGGTGGGGCTTTCATACTAAGAATAACAATAAGAACAAGAACCACCACTAGGGCAAGGGACGTGTAAAAAATGTACTTGTTTATGGTTCCTTTTTATACTAGAGATCTCAGCTATGTATTGTAAACAATGGTCAAATATAGCCATGCAAAATTCCACCTAGGTCAATAGGAATGTCTTGGCACCCTTAAATGCACTTTGATCCCTGCATAAACTACGCCTATTAACCCCTTTGCCGCCATGGCGTGTGACCACCTTTGCATGGGTCTCGCACGCTTTATGACTTAGCATGAAGACCTACCTTCTTCTTTAATCCACTCTCACGATAGGATACTACCATCGAGTGTTGAACCCCAAAAGCAAGATTAGGGACTGTTTGGGTACGGCTGCAGCTTATGATTTTTGATTGAAAATTTTAAACTTTGATTGTTTACGGTATAGATTATGGAGAGACAGATACTCATTTACGATGTTGGTTGGTATAAATGTTGGGCTTTTAATGTGTAGATCGTTTAATTTGTATACCCCGTCTTGAGAAAATACTCTGTTTGAAAGTTAGGTACCAAAAATCAAAAACCGCCAGCTTTGGAGAAAAAAAATAGGCTCTTAATGGTCAGTTTTTTAGCACGAGTTGACGCCATGCTTTTCCAGATATTAATGGGTCCTTTTTGGGTTTTTCATTGGATTTTTAGTTTCAGCTTCTATCAATTGATATCATTCATTAAACTTACTAGCCGTAGTAAAAAGACTAAATGAACAATCCCCTTTCTTCTTTAAGATGCCGAGAGACTCTCATAGCTAGACCATCTCCGATCACCGTGACTGTTAATATGACAACTCAGTTGTTCTGAGCAGTAACTAGTAGTTGATATGACTTGCTATTTGCAGTACTATTACCAGTCCTGGTATGACAGATTTGATCCCACCTTCTCCGATCCGCCACAAGATATCCTTGTGAGTTGTGATCCTAGGATGGGCCCAAATCTCAAATAAACAAAGTACAAGCAAAGTAATATTAACAATCCGTTCGTTCCATTTTGTTTATAGCCAACACGCTGCTACAAGCCTAGCCGCCAGTTACAAAACTTTTGGGTTTGTTACACTCCTTCTCTGACTTCGAAGAAACAAAAGGGGAACTAAAGAGAGAGATAGAAAACCAAGTCCAAGAGAGGCAACAACTGCACGGTTAAAGAGGAACGACTTCGGCCACCATCCAATGACTTTGGGAACCCAAAGACAACCAAACCCCTCCCTTTTGTTTTTGTCATCACTGCAGTGGAAGATGCCCTACTATTCTACCGTTATGGCATCTAAAGTGTATAAAAATAGAGTGTTATAAATCACTTTAAGATCGACCTTATATTACAAGATTAATCTTAAGCAGGCTATAAGCAAAAAAGGTTTGAGGCTGGTCCTTAAGCTAAAGACCTGACCACAAGTATTAAAATACAATTTTCTTTTAATCCTGTTGTTCTCTCTCCTCCACCAGTCAATTACCAACTACCACATTCAACAGCAGCATTAAAATACAATTTTTTAACTGCCGAGTGAGATCCTTGTTACAGCCGAGCGGTGGCCTTAAACATAACGAGTCGGCCTTAACAATTAGGTGGAACCCACCTTAAGACCCATTGCGATTTATACACTCCTGATGCCCTTACCAGCAACTCAGTGCGTCATAGCATGTTTCATTGTTTTCAGCTAGTGACTTATAGTTTATGATTTCTCTCGGACAAATAAGTAAGACGGTTTTTTTGTCTTCTTTTCGAAGCGATTTATCAATACTGTTTTTTTAAAACGATTTATCAGCATTCAGTTCATTCACACAAGCACTCGCACTAGAATAAAAAACTATCAGTTATAGCCATAAACCGTTAGCCGTAGCCAGCAGAACGCATATACTTATGATTGTAAATAGTTTTGCTACATGCATCTACAGAACATATTCGACTATACATGTGTCCGACGATGTACTACGTTAGCCTAGATGCTGCTACTGTTCAAGTCAAAAACCAATGCTATAGATGTAACACTGTGGGAAGATTAGGAAGCAAGTTTATTTTATTGTTGTCTTGGTATGCACCATCCAACGCGAAAACAGTTGGCCCAAAGTACGTACTCTGAATCCAGTATCCATGTATTGCAATCTTCGCCACCTTACCACTGAAACATTCAATGATCAACAGCAAGATGCCCATGCATCGCTACATCATGCAGTAATTGAGATCTGGCGTCACATACATACAGATCTTAATTTGTAGTACGTAGATTCTATCCAAGAGTTAAATCTGCACGTTGTTTTGTTGCAGAGACTGCCATGTGCTGGTTTATAGCGCCTTTTTTTTAGGTGCGTTTATGACTTCTAGACGCGGCATATTAGTCTAATAATTATGATTGCAGAAGGAAGTGTTGGCCAAAAACCAGTTCAAAAGAAGGAAAAAAACATGCTCAGTCTGATCGAGACGTACGCCAAGCCTGGACCACGCATGCCCTCTCACGAGACGCGTACGGTACGAGAGGTATAGCCATGCGTCCTGACGGCCCTGATGTTTCGCGTAACCAAATCACAAGCAACCGAACCGAACCAAACCGGCCGGTTAATCCCGTGGCACCACGAGGGTCCGCTGCGATCGCCGGCAACCAGTCACGCAATCGAACGTCTGGATCAAGATATTGAGCAAAAAAAAACAACGTGGCCCCTATTTCTCCTTAGGGAACAATTCGACATGTGAGATTTCGATCAAATTTTACACAACAGATATCACTTCCAGATTTACGCAACCCACCAACCCTCCCCTGTCCCCAGGCTGTCGCGTCACCCGGAGTCGCCGCTTACACCCGGATCCGCCTACACATGCTCCCTAGCCTCGCCATCGCCGCCACAAAAAACTAATTCCCGCTGTCCTGATGTCTTATCTCATCATGACCATTTACCCGCGTTACCACTGGCCCTGTCTATCTATCTATCTGTCTATCTAACTATTATTATTATTATTATTATTTATCTTATTAAAGTAAGAGAAAAGAATCACCGTATTCACTTTTAAAAGCTAAAATCACCATGCTAATTGATAAAAAAAATATATCATTAATTATAGTGGATCCAGATTTTAACAGTATAGATCTACCATACAAAGACAGTAAATTTAACGAACATCAACGTGCTGAATGAAACTTAATACACGAGCTCTGTAGATTTGTTTTTAATATTTATTCCAGCATCCGGATTCTGACTGCTAGAGTAGCACATCATGCAAGCTATCTAACTCCGTAACACATCGTGCATGCAAAAGTTAGCGCTCAACACGTCACATATGCATGCATGCTGAAAAAAGTCAAGCCAATGTCACAGAGGGGGAAACAGTTACAACCACGATGGTCAGTTCAAGGAAAGAGGTAACACGTCCAAAGTTTTATCTATTCGGTGAAGAGAGTAGATTAGTAGACATCCGTGCTCGAAACTAATTTGCCAACTGATTCGAACATACAAGCATACAAAGCAAGCTATGTCAGAATTCAATTCTTAGCACGTACTCACGGGAGATATCTGAACTTTGTGGCGATTTCAGATTGAAAACGGCCGACCTTAAGGGCATCACCGACGGTGGTGAGCAGCACGATGGTAATGGTGAAGAATAGCATCAGAGAGGTATTACAATAAATCTTATGTCTTTAATGGAGTCGATTATCTCTATTGAAAGATGATGATGATGTACATCTAAACTCAAGGTCAAGTTGTTTGGAACAAAATAAGAAGTCTATTTGTTGTGCTCGCCAATGACGTGTTCCTTGATGTTGCCATGACGGCTAAGGTTAAGGCAAATTCTAGGTCCTGTTCTTTTCAGCTTTTAAAAGCTGTTTTTTAGCTTTTCTACAGTAACTAGCTTTTAAACGGAGTATTTTTTCAAGATAGGGTATACTAATTAATTATAGTACATACTTTATTGACTTCATTTATATTGGCAAAAATCGCATGTGAGTTTTTGTTAATCTGTAATCTCTCGTACAAACAGCCCAAAAACCATAAGCCGCAGCCAAAAGCCATAAGCCGCAGCCAAAAAGAACATGCCCCTAGGTCACACAACTTCTTAATTCAAGGCCTAGCAAAAAATGAGTTCAGTAGAGTTGTTTATCTTGTATCCGCAAATGAGATATGGACGACCTTCTCATATTACCATGAGGGCACGTTAAAAATCAAGAAAGTGCGTGAGACCCAATTCAAGAAAGACTACCAGAAACTAGAGATGGAATCTAGAGAGTCTATTGATCCTTCTTTGATAGATTTCATAATATTTTGAGTGAACTAAGGTCCGTGGAAGTCACATATTCTGATGTCGACAATACAGCTCATGCTCTTAGTGCCCTTGACATGAGTATGTGGGAAACAAAAGTCACATCCATCGGTGACAAGGTGGACTTGATAACTGTGACTATTGATAAGTTGTATTCATGACCTAAGATTCATGAGATAGGTGTCATAACCAATAAGTCCAAGGCTCCGCAGACGATGGCTCTCGTGGTTGATCCCGGCAAGTGTGGTTTTTCTTGTAAGAATGTTTCTCCTGACTTTTCTTTGTTAATTTTTCAAACCATAAGCCATAAGCAACTTCAGAGCTTTTCCATAGACGATTTAGCTCTCCCTACTAGTAGATTGTAACAGCCCAACTGTTTATTTCAAAATTTTCAAAAAAAAAGAAAAATAAATTTAAATTTAAAATCAAGTGTTATTTGGTAGCTTGAATTTTAGAGATTTTATTTGCCTGTTTTAAGCTTTTAAAAAGCTTTTTCTAAACAGTAGTTTAGCTAAAAACATAAAAAAATATTAAATGAAGGATATTTTGAATTTATGTAAAAACCCTAGTTCAAATTAATTATTTAAAAACATTTGGCTTTTATCTGGATTTTATGTGATTTTCTGATATTTTAAAATCAACTTTAAAGCTAAAAAAAGTATTTTTTGTAAAAATTATTTTAAAATAAAATATAAAAACTTGGTTTAAGACTTAGGCAAATGGTTGGGTGGTGGGTGCTTGCTCGCATGCATTGTTGTTCGGTGACACAATGTTAATTGCCGGACACAAGGGGTATGTGGTTGGTGCCTAAGTCAAGTTAAGGACCGGTCTATGAGCTACTGCTATAAAGCCTTATCGTAGTACCATAAGGCTGGTATGGGATAGTCTTAACTGATTAATTTACGGGTCTCAACCAGAGTCTCGCTGTAGGCTGAAAGTGAGTGTGGCGTAGCCATGTGAAGTCTTACTCGGCTCAAGAGGGGGTCCTAGTCTGGTGGATTCCTTACTGGGATGAAATCTTAGTGTTGATTTAGCCAGATTGAAGGCTTTACATTGTAAAGGCCTTGTGATGATCTCCTCACCGCATACCAAAGTAAGTGTGCTTATCCAGTGGCAATATGAGATGATCATGTCTTGTGGGTACAACTGTACATCCTTTGGAGAGTGTATAATCTATCCTGTATAGTCGTGCCCTCGGTCATGGGCAAGCTGAGTAAAGTTTTTCATGAATTAGACTTTGTTTTCAAAATGGTTTTACAAAATGCTTATGGATGGATGGAATCCATCTGAGATCTTTTTAGGAAAGATGGTCCAGGTGGGATGCCCGTGGTTAGGTTGGTGTTTGGTCGGAGCCGGTACTAACGATATTATTTCGTTAAAATCTTATTTCTATTTATTATATCAAATTTAGCTTTTAAATCTACTTACAATATTTACTACCTCACAAGAATATTGTGTGTACTTTCAGGACACCTCTTGGAACAAGAATTAATATGATACTATACCAAGGAGTGTATGCATGCTGCATACGCATGGAGAGGAGGCGTTATGCACACTTAGCCGAGGAGAGAGAAATCACATGGAGGCATTATGCATGCATTCTTTGGTTGCATGTGCATCCTTTGTCGTGCGTCATCAGGAGTTAATGCTCATGCTGCATGCGAGCCGTGCACGACTGTTAAAAGAGAGAGCAAGCAACTGCACATGAAGCCATATGCCTCGAGACAAAGGGCCTGCACACCAGTTGGACCGAAATAAATTAGCCATGTAATATCCATTAGTAAATCACTTGTGTTAATTAAGACCAAGGCATACGTGTGTTTACGTATGGAGACGGGCAGCCGCCGTATATATACTCGACGTCCGCATCAGGACGGAGGTTGACTAGATATGAGACGGATGACTAGATAACAGATGGATTTTGGTGCTTATTTTTGATCTTTTGGATAGCCAATCAAATCAAATAGAAAATTTGAGAGTTCTTGCAAATTGAGAACGTTTAACCTTTCCGCTGGGAATTGGGATCGCGATAGGGCTTTCGCTTGGTGGTCGTGAAGTCCGGCACGTGTGATATTGCGAATTAAAAAGCGTACGTTCTTGCATTGGCAACGGAGGATCGCTACGATTCAAGAGAGTGCATTGAGTATCCAATCCTATGTCAAGAAGGATCGCTATCATTTTGGTATCAGAGCGCGGTTTTTTCGGTAGGATTATTTACCCCTATTTTTAGTTTGATTTATTTAATTTCCTATAGTCCATAAACTGAAAACACAAAAAAAATCTGAACCCTGGTTTTGCATCTGTTAATTTTGTGAGTTTTGTTAAGTTTTGATCCATTAGAATTTTTGTTTAGATGCTGATCGTCGTGATCCTTTGCGTCACTTAATCGTTGTGTTCGTATAAATCCTAGAAAATTTTGCTAGTTAAATCCCTTAATTTTGCATAAAAAAAGAAACCCACCTTGGCGTTCGCGTTCTGCAAGATGGTTAAGCGGTAGCTGCATGGCTGCCGTGTTTTCCGGCCAAAATCCAAACGGTTGAGTCAAGAGTCCAAAGTGGTGTGCTGTAGATTTCCTAGTTGATCTCCTAGCAGCTCTGTTTGGAGACTGAAACCAGCACCGTAGCAATTAAACTTATATCAGCTGGCCAAAAGTCTTGATTGTTGTTTGGTTTGCACATGTAAGAGTTGAATACAAGTCTTCCAGCTCCCATCTGAACTGTTGTCTGTTACCTGGCCAAGTCTTTATTGTTGCTAGCGCAAGTTACAGAGGGGACCGAACTTGATCCAATTGCTTGGGATTCGGACAGGGCTTCTAGCTGGCCGAGGGTCTGTTTTTTTTTGCTGCGGCTTATGGTTTTTGGCTGAAATTTTTGAATTTTGGCTGTTTACAGTACAGATTACGGAGAGACCGATGCTCACTTACGATTTTAGCTGGTACAGATGTTAGGCTTTTAACGTATACTACGTTTAATTTGTAGACCCCGTCTTGAGAAAATACTCCGTTTAAAAGTTAGGTACTATAACAAAAATCAAAAGCCAGCCAGCTTGTGACTTGCCAAACAGGCCCAAATTGATCGTGCTGAGTTCAAGTCTAAGCTGCTGTCCGAGTACATCCTAATACTAAAGCCGATTATAGCGGGGATTCGGCCTCCCATGACCCACGTCCCACACAGCCTTGGCGCCAGCGTGTGGGGAATTTCTGACGGTCACCGAGGTCTTTTCCTCCCGTTTTCTCGAAATTACGTACAGGTCCTTGGTTCTCGCAAAAAGGTCCCTAAAATTTTTTTTACCCCCTCCGTTTTGCAGGATGACCCCCCGTGTTTTCGGAAATTGCGCACGGGTGCCTGTTTTTTTACGTATAGGTCCTCGGTTTTTCCGAAAAAGCCCTCCACCTTTCTCGAAAATACGTTTTTGCCCCCTGTTTTTTTGAAAAAAACTCCTCGCAAATTATCGCCTCTTTTATTTTTGTACATCCGGTGGCTGGCGCGGCGTGCCGCCGCGCCTATGCTTCTAGTATCTCTAACAGAAGCACTTTAGCTGATTTTTCTACTTAGCCGGTCCTGTGCGCCAACATGTTGATCAGAACTATGCATTAATAGCCGAGCACATTGTCAGTTTGCACACTTCACTTAGATTTTTTATTCATCAATTAGGACTAGCTGTTGAATATTGCATCTAGTACTACTTTTGGGTATTTTACATATTGCTAAATATTTATAACTTATGCAAAATCAAGGGACAACTAAACCCTTGTCCGGTCTTTAAGTAAAAAAAAGCAAAAGGCAACCGTTTAAAAAAAGCCATGGCGTGAGCATATTTCAAAAAAAAAGAGAAGAAAAAAACAAAAGAAGAGCATTTGCTGAATTTGGGGTAGTTCTTAGTTCATAAATTCAGATTGTATAATTTGATTTCTTGAGCAATCTTGTGCCCTTACATTCACATGATTGCAATTGACTAGCGTCTCTCCTAGTACTTGATGCAAAACGAGCTATTTAATCCTTAGTTCCAGCTTGCTTCTATTTAGTTCATTTCTTTGTTTGCATTGAGTCACATTGATCTTTGCGTATGAGTTCATGCACTTCACTTAAACCTTTTAGATCAGCACTTAGGCAAAGTATTCTAGCTTGGATTATTACTTAACTTTACAACACCAAGAATTTCATATTGCATAGGATATACACTCTGTATCAAGCTTCACTAAATATCTATTGTTGTGCACTTGTGAACACTCTTACATTCGTTTGATCATTATGTTGCTATTGTAGCTTCTACCAAGTGTAAGTTTTTATTGGCCTTAATTCACTTCGAAAATGTGAGAACTTTACTTGTGAGAGAAAATAGTGAGATCGAGTGATTTATACTAACCCTCCTACTTTGTTATTGCTTCATGTTTTCTTTGCACAATCTAATCATGGTAGGTGGAGAAGATAACTATGGTGAGGAGCATGAAGTTGATCTTAATGCCTCGGTAACTCGATTTCAACATCAGGCATTGAGAAGTACATTGCAACAAGAGCTCCAATCCGGCACCACTGCTAAGCATATACAACTCAAGGTGGATATGCAATATTTCCACATTGAGCTCAATCAACAAATGAAGGTGTTACATAAAAACATCATGAATGATATTGTGCAAGCACTTCGTCCACAAGAAGTAGATAGCTTTGTTCCTTTCTATGGTAATGATGATCCAGATGAGTATCTTGAGTGGGAATGGCGAATGCAGAAAATGTTTAGATTTCAGAAGCCTTCCAAAGCCCAAGAGGTGATGCGTGCCACGAGAGAGTTTGAAGACTTTGCTTATTGTTGGTGGCAATAACTAATTGGAAAACAATTCATTAAATCTTGGTCAGATTTAATGGCATTCATGAGGAGCGAGTTTGTGACATCCTATTATGTGCAGGAATTGCTTCACCATCTAGAAAATATCACACAAGGGAGTAATACTGTTGAAGATTATTATTTTGAACTGCAAGATGCGATGCGTCGTGCCGACGTCACTAGTCCATCAAGGGAGAAGGCATACCTCAAAGGAGGTTTGAATTCTAAGATCGCCACTGCACTTGAACATACATATTTTAGTAGTCTACATGATCTTGTGAATTGTGCTATTGAGGAGGAGAAAAGACTTATGGAGAGGCGTAAACATAGTTCCATCTATGTCCATACTTTAGTTCTTATATATGCCTCTACTAGTGTGACACTTCAGAAGATGACTGAGCATGTGACTTTATCATTAGTCAAGAAGACATGTAGTACTATTCCGATGCTACACATAGCACTTGAGATGCATCAAAATACATGTAAGAATGAGAGCCACATAGCCAAAATGAGTGAGAGTGTTAAAAAGAGTGAGTTGTGTGATTGCACCATTTGTGAGGTTGAGAGCATTCAAATTGAGAGTGTGAAAGAGACACCAAAAGGAAATAAAGAAGTAGAAAATAGACACAACGAGGTTGATTTTGAAAGTAACACATTAATGTCTACTTCTAGTGTTGTTTCTCACATTGTGCATGTTGACATTGAAGAAGAGAAGCTGAACGTTCAACAACTGGCACCATTGAAAGTAAAAGATAAGAAAATAACCATGGGTGATGATGAAATACTTGCTGCCTCGTGGATATATTATAATGATTTCATAGCTACAACACTTACATCATCTGATAGTTCATCAAGAAAATGTGGAATTGATTACTTATAGGTGCTAAATGAGGATGTTAAAGGTAACAATATAGGTGCTAATTTGATAGTTCATCAAGAAAATGTTAGTAATTGTGAGAACTCTTTGAATCAAATGGAAGTTCCACATTCTAAATTTGATATGCTTAATCTACATAATGTGGAATTGATTACTCATAAGGAAGTTCTTACTTGAATATTCCCTGATGACTCTTTGTATTATATCATATTTGATGATCCTAGAGCGCTATCTAGTGTGATTGAGAACCTTGCTGAAATTTCATGTTTAAAATCACTAGTTAGTGCTTATACGTACACATATAAGTTCAATTTGATTGGAGATTATTGTGTAGATGATAAGTTTAATGTTAACAAAGTATGCATTACATGTGAAAAGCTTGCTGAATTAAAATTGCATATTTTGGATAAATAATTTTTTATGCCATATCGTGATCACAATGAAATGAGTGTCAACAATAGTGCTTGATGTTTTAAAATATTTATTAAGCCTACTTATTTACCCTTTGTTGTGCAAATATGTACAAGTAATCAGAGTAGCGCAGTTGAAGCTTGGAGGCCACTGAAAATTTTCTCCCCCATATTTGAACAACTTAATCTGATTTTGCCCATTAATGACTTATCTATGTCCTTAGAAAAGTCGAGGATGACTTTTTCTCATGGAAGGGAGAATGATGTGAAAGACAGTATTGCAATGAATACATCGTATGGTTGCTGCTGAACTAATCGATTTGTGTAAAACAATGAGGTAGCCAAAACAACGTTCAAATCTACTGAATTTGCCCAGACCCCTTCTATCATATTAGGTCTTCTACTTTATCAGGTATGACTCCTCAAAAGGTTAAATACCATTGCACCTTTTGTAAGAACGATGGCCATATCGTAGAGTTCTGTTTTAGGCGGGTTAAGAAACTTCGTTGTGATCATACTAGATCTTTGACGAGCTTTCAAGATTAGCCCTGTTTAGCTAATGTCTCTATAGTTATGTCTAAACCTCGCTCTGTAGATGAGTTCTTTGATTCCTTTGGTGGTTTCAACAGAGTGGATTTAGATCCAAAGAAGTTTCCCCTAGACATGATTTTCATCATTTTAGTCTATGGCGAGGATTTGAGAAGGGTTTTGATAGCTCTAGGATGCGTGCTGATGCATATCATGCTAACCCACACTTTGGAACTTTTTTTGCTAGTCGTGTGTCTCAATACTGGATATCCAAATCATATTTCACTAATCAAGATCATATTGATATGGCTATTATCCGACCAAATAGCTCCGATATTAGGTAATTCAGGTTTTATCTGAGCGGATATCCACCAGTTAGCAACTGAGTAGTAAGTCAGTGGTGCAAAGCATCCAGCCCACTGGCCTAACCCTTGTCGGCTATCGTGTAGTGCCCCAGCCCACCACAGCTGTGCTGTGCTATGCTGTTGGGTGGATTGGATGGAGCCCAATATGCACTCTAGTACTGATGTGGATACAGACATGTTTAGCACTTTATAGTTAAATATATCATTTGACTGGAAAGAATTATTAAAATGCACTAAATATTATCTGGTGAACTCATTCCTAAGCGAATTTAATTTTTATTTATATGTGAATGGTTTACTACCTCACAAGAATATTGTGTGTAATCTCAGGACACCTCGAAACTAGCCGTTGGGATAGAAAATCAGGATTTTCGAAAGTACCACAGGCAAACGACCGGAACTTCCGCTCCCTTTGGCAATGGTCAAAAAACTAGTCGTTGCAGGGAAATCCGATAGTTTCGTCGTGCAAAGTCAGGTACTACCGATCATCGAAAGTACCAAAAAAATCATGCGAAACTATTGATTTCCTCGGGGACAAAAGACTCCACACAGGTGTCTCTCTGGAAAAAATGTACCACTACCCAAGCCGGACATTCTACAAATCGAAAGTAACGCAAACACAAAGCCAGTAGTACCGCACGCTGATCGGACCGCTCACACAGAGCTGGTCGAAAGTTCCGATCGTCGACTTCACTGGTCCCTAACTACGTCGGATGGTTTGACCACTCAAGTCTCCGACCACATTGCCCAGTTCGACCACACGGGTCTCCGACTACGCTGGTCTCTGACCATATTTGTTTCGACCACTCAGGTCTTGACCACATCGACCTTGTCTATTTTTCGACCATGTCAATCTTCAATCACATAGATCTCCGACCACCACATCGATCTTCGACCACGTTGTATCAATCACGTCAGTTCAACCACATCAATTACGACCACATAAGTCTCAATCACGTCAGTTTCAACTATGCAGGTTTCGATCACATAGATCTCGATCATGTTAGATCCAACCGTCTTGGTTCGATCACACAGGTCTCGACCACGTCAGTTTCGACCACACTGGTTTGATCACACAAATCCCGACAACGTCGATTCCGACCACGTTGGTTTTGACCACTTCGATCTTCGACCATGTCGATCTTCAACCGCATAGGTCATCGACCACATCGATCTTCAACCTCATTGGGTCAACTACGTCACCTCGACCACACTGGTTCCCGACCACATTGATCTTCAACCTCATAGGTCTTCGACCACATTAGTTCGACCAAAATGGTTCTCGACCACATAGGTCTTTCGACCACCAACAGACGTTGTAGTTCTATGATTACAAAGTCGATAATTTCGACTAGCGATAGTACTGTAGAATACGCTGCTGTAGTTTTGATACTCCTAAGAAGTGCATATACTTCAACAGATTTTGCAAAACACATTTGCAAACTACAATATCATGTACACAAGGATTATCCATGATTCCCAACAAGTTACAAATCACATTTGTACACTTTTAGAATCATAACACAAGGATTATATATATCAGCTTCATCCATTTGCACAATACATTTACAAATATAAGCCTCATACTACAAAGAATGAAAATATGTACTTCAAACACTTGCAAAACACATTCGCAATATGTAATCCTATGTTACAAGGATTTAACACATGAGCTTCAACTTTTTTACAAAACGCATTTGCAAATATAATGAGACTCAAGCTACTAGACATGACTCTTATTAATAGTAAGGCAACCTATACTAGCAACCCGATATTCGAACCAAACACCAAAACCGGTAAAAGACTAGGAATACATCCTTAGCCCTAGCTTGCCATACCTTTGCCTTGCGCATATCCTTGAAGCATAATGACTCACATCTACACTTCAAGTCTGGGTCATCGTCTTTATATGCATCAAGACATAATGCATCCTTCACTTGACCTCCATCAACATATAATGGGTCTTCACTTGACTTGATGATCAACATATGATCATCTCCTCTTGAACATGCATCAATTCATGATGCATCTTCTTCTTGACATGATGATCTTCAACACATGAAGTCATTCCAAGTCTTGCTCATTTGTGGGACATAACATATTCATCTAACTTATGAAAAATGTTAGTCCACAAAATAATTATCATCAATTACCAAACTTCACCCTTCACCATTAACTTATAATGGAGAAGTTTGATTCTACAATCTTCTCTTTTTGGTAATTTATGACAATCTCAATAAATAATGAGATAAAAATGAATTACGAGTATACAGCATGTGCACAATAATTGTATACTCTAAAATAATGTTTGAAAGCAAACCTTACTCATCCGGTTATCATTAATCATCCAACCGTCAACACATAATGGAGCGACTAGATGACAACCCGATTATGAGTATATATGAACTACACAAGTTATATATATTCAAGGGATATGTTTCAAATTAAAGATCCTTAATATAAGGAAATGGAACATGGATCAATACTAATGAAACCACAAAATATAGAGTGAACTCACTATAAATGTGTGTATACAAGAATATATTGTGAAAGCATATGCACATATTCAAGTTTGACTTGTTTGGTGAAGTTCATTCTATATTCCGGATCCGAGGATTGTAATAAGATAAGAATGTGAAGTTGAATGCATACCTATTATGTTTTTCACCTTTTCATTCAAATGGGATTGAGCAATATGATAATCAATAAATATATTAGTCTCGTAATTGTATTTATCATTATCACCAAAACCAACTTAATGGAGTTTGAACTTACAGTTGACAACACAAATAGCTTTCTCTAGTGATTTGACAATACGTGCCAGCTTTTCTAAGTGAGTCGACAACATATATCAGCTTTTCTCAGTCAATTGACAGGACACAATAGCTTTTCTCAATGATCTGACAATACGTACCAGCTTTCCCTAGTGAATTGAGAACATGTGCCAGTTTTTCTCGGTGAATTGACAACGATGTGCGGTCAATTAGGCGCAATTCTTGTAAGCGAATGTCACGTATTGATAAATCACATTGCATATTTTATTTCACACATCGCTAACCTTCTCCGTGTATGATAGCAGACTAGGGAGCGTTGCTACTTTTTTTCAATAGATCGATGGCCTAGAAATGTACGACATGGTATTCATCAAGCAAAAATACATACTCAACTACAAAATAGCGCCAGAGAACTTCACAAGCTAGAAACCTTACACTCCGGATGACAAGGAAAAGGCCAAGGTGGAGAAGGACAAAGGAAAAATGTTGATGGTCCCCGATGGCCCCACTGAACGGCAGGTTATTTCGTGCTGAGACATGCTTATAGAAGTTGTGGAAGCCAAGTACTAGGTGACCATCGCGAAGGCTAAAGCCCACAGGGGGACAAGAAAAAGGCACCAATGAACCCAAATGTATACAACGAATGATTGCAAGTATGGCTAACAAAGGACGCACATGTATCTTAGCTGTAGTTCAGGTTGATGGTTCGTGCATGCTGCCATTTCTATCGTACGAGTAGTGAGACAAACATATGCACCTAACCAAACCCTACGAGCCATGTAATTCGCACATTCATTGCGAAGTGTTATGTCAGGCTAGACATGGTCCATTATTACAATTTTTAACAATAATGTATATGTATTACTTAACAGAGAGAGTTGGTGAGGTGGTTCATCTGCCCCCTCCAAACTCCCCTTGCACCTCCCTAAAAGTTTCTAATAAAAAACAAAAAAAGCAATCTACCAAAAATAAAATCCACCACCTTACAAATTCTCTAACAAAAAAACTCAGCTCTACTGGGTGCATGGCAAAGCCAAGGGTCCGGAGGCACGACGCAGTCGGGCATGGATGCGGAGCTGACGGCGTGGGCCGGGCAGGCCAATTCCGATAATGTCAATTCGACGTGTCACGATAATATAATTTTTTATACGTAGCGAAGCATGGGTATTCAGTTAGTTAGTAAAAAAAGGCTAAACGGGGCACTCGGCTCGTGGCAGGTCCTACCGAGCTAGCTCAGCACCTGCCAAGCCAAGGTAGCTTAGTAGGCCCTGCCAGCTCCCACGCGTCATGCTCGTCTGCCGCGCTAGTGCCATACTATCAAGCTCCAGTGGCGTGACAAGAGATATGTGTCGCTTGTCACGTCTGTCAAACTTGAAAATAGGACTAGACTTATAGAATCGGTACCTAATTTTTTTAAAAAAATCGCTGCAATACCATGTATACAAACAGTTATAAAGTGTGAGACCGTGGGCTCTGGTCCGGGGAAGGCAAAAGATGTTCAAGTCAAATGAGGTCGCACTGCACGTACACGAGCAAAGAGGCAGGGGTATTGAATTTTTGGTCCGACGTTTCTGGTACTGCACGTTTGCTGTCACATTTGGAGCAGTTCAGGCCCAGTTGCTTTCTTTTCGAGATCAGATGAGGCATGCAGATTTTGCAACAGGCAGGTATCGTTTCACAATTCACATTCACGCCCTTCGACAGGAAATGCAGTCAGGCTTCATCTTTGGAAAGAACATTCGTAGCATTACATGGCAAAGATAGGGAAAAAAATAGTGCAAGATCACTTGCAAGTTGCAATTTCACTTGGCTTTTGTATACAACATACATGAAGAGAGAACAAGTGATCAGGTCCGTATCCACACAGTGATCAGTTCAACAGAAATGGGCCAAGTTGCTGATTGATGTATCGCTATGCTACGTATACATGTACAATTGCTATCCATATGATCACATATACCTACGTCGTCATGCAGCAGCAGTTTCCCAGCAGACTGAATACTGGAATTGCTAGCGAGACGTCAATCAAGTCCTGTTTTAATCTTTTGAATAATCACTGTTCACTAACTACGTCTAAAAAAATCATTAGCCGTAGCACAAAGGAACAGGCCTTGCCGCCGGGGGCAGGCCATGCCGAGCGACGGAGCGAGACGGGAGGATCGAGAGCTGGGGAGTCGGGTAAACTGTGGGAGCGACTACCCTGATCACTTGTTCTCTCTTCGAGTAGTTCAAATAAATAAAACGGGGCCCAAAGAGGCCCACCAATGCCTCAATTCGGGTAGTTCAAATACATCCTAGAATCGGCCCATCTAACGTTGAAACATGTATTATGGGCCACTCAAACTCGACCACGTCGCAGTTCCTAAGCATCCACCTTCCTCTCCAAATAAAAAGGAGGTTACTACCTTATGAGTAGATAAATCAGCCGCTGTCTAAGCATCAACTCTAATGTTTTGCAGCTCTTTCTACGAATTACTCCTTAAAACCTTTAGCACGGAGCATTAGCCATCTCCAACACAAGGAAGTGCTTAGAAGGGAGCGCATGGTATCGCCACATCACAAAGCAAACACCTGCTTATGCGGGTAGTTGGATAATCCAACAATATCACCACCACCTGTACAAGCTCCACCTCATATCTAATCATGGAGATAGTGGGACAGTCATGAGAAACATTGGCTATCAGGAAAATGCCGCTAGGTAAACTGACTATAAAGTCTGATCACAAAGGAATATTGGTCAGAAGCCGCGGGAGGCACCAAGTTGAACCTAGAGTTCCCCCTACTCCCAACAAATATTGGTTAGCAGACTTCTCCCCCGTGATCACAAAAATATCCCCTCATACTCGTGCGAGCCGACTCGACATGGGGCCTAACTGCTTGCTTCAGCAACCACCACGGCCCTTCCGCAACAACAATTTACCACCAACTCTGAACAGAATGGACAATACATCTCATCTTCACGGTACGAGCTCCTCAAATACAATGGTTGCTTAGCAAGTGGGGGCAGCATCTGATTGGTATTTCCAGTTGTCAATCAAAAAGGCGGTTGGGTGAAAAAACATACACTCCTTGGCGCCAACACCCATGAATTGGTAAGCTGTTCAATCAAGAAAGTAAGTTAAAACTTTGTGATTTTACATCACGATAAGGCATTGATTGAATAAAAGACATCTCTTAAAGGATATGCTATTCTAAAACATCTTTACTGGAGCAACTTACCTAATAACAAGCTTCTTTATGCCTACATGAAGGCATCCAACTTTGATCTCTTAAGATGCTGTGGTCTGAAATCCTCCAACTTGAGATTGGAGCTTGTCTTGGCCTCATTCAAGAATGATTCCCCCTTTTCTACTCTGATGGACTCTAGAACTGCCCCAAGGACATCAGCTGCGATGCCATCACGTACAAGGTATCCAGGTTCCTCTCCACCTTCTTCAATCAATCTACCTACCTCTTGCAAGGGCAATATGTTTTCCATCACAAACCTTGCAAAAAGTCGTCCAAGATACTCCGAGGCTCTTGGAGCATCACTTAGAGCATCTTCCAATAAAGCAAGAACGGATGCAAGGCTGAAAACAATCATATAGTCAGTACATACTACGGTATGAACGGGAGAAAAGAAAAAGAAAAGAAAAGCACTTACCCCTCAATGAGTTGTGGCTTGCTCAATAAATTATCTCTGTCATTGCAAAGGCTGACAAAAAGCTTAGCCAACAACTCTCTTTCCATGTCCTTTCTCTCAAAGGAATCATTTACCCAAAGAGATACGACAGAAGGATAGAAACTCGGAGCATTCAACTCCTCAATACACAATGCAACCTCCTTTTCATCTTTTGCACTGCAAAAATAGTGTCATATGTTAGCACATGAAATGTATGACAGTTGCAGTGTTCAAACTTCTTCTGAATAACACAGATAGATAACCTGAGCATTAAGCAACAAATAAATACAATACTCAAACAAACCAACAGTCCAAGAAAAAAAATCCCAACCAACCCATGGACCTCATAGATGAAGTACAGGCTTGCAGATATCTCTTAGGGTAAAATTCCTGTGGTAGCGGCTGCATATTATATGAAGTTGAATTTTTATCCTTTCTATTTCTAAGATTTTTAAATTTCAACATTTGACTAACAATCGCCCTCAGAAACAAGAGTACATACACACTAATCAACTTCGAAATTTGCGGAGAAGTGAGAAAGAATTGCTAGGAAGCATTAAGCCAAAAAAACAATGCACTAAATTGTAACCGAATATAATCCACAATAGCAGCCCTCAGAAAATTAGCAGTTGCCAAAACAACATAGCAGCACATTATTACCATCTATTATATTCCAAACATATTTGAACCTTATATAACTCCACCTATGTAGTTTTCTACATAGCCGGTCCCAAACTAGGAAAAAGGAGGAGGGTTGTGTTAGGCTCGGCGAGCCAACGTAAAAAAAAGGCATATTTTCATGGAATGAAACCCAAATTCTTTGACTTTTGAGAAGATTTCATTCCTAACCTACCCCAACTTGTTTGGGACAAAAGACTTTGTTGTTGTTGTTGTTGTATAGTTAAACCTTCACATAGTAAGAAGATAGGCATCACACTTTTTTAAAGGGCAAAATGTGCAGTAGTTAAATTTAAGTCTATTGCAAAATGAAGAAATGTCTCGCATGAAAATTTGTAAGTGTTGAAAAGTGTTACCTGTAATATTCCCGGATGGTTGCAATAGACTTTTCTCTCAGATCCTCCTCAGAGTATGATTTACTTCCTGAACGGCCCTCCTGACTGGCAGGTCTGTGTGAAGGTCCAGCAGATTGCATAGTAGGTGCTGTTCTCCCAGAGATTCGATCTGGAATTCTAAAGCTAGGATCCTCTCTTGCAGTCGAAGCCACAGAATTACACCCGTTAGGACCAGATACCATCCTGCGCTGCTCAACAACAGAAGGAAGTTCGGCATTTGATGCTGGTGGCTGCCCTCTTATAGACATACCCCTAGCTAGGCCACCTTGTGGCCCAAGAGTGATAGCTTCATCCTTAACAGAACACTGAGGAAGGGGAACAGTTCTATTGTCAAACTGATGGCTTTCTTCAAACCGGATATCTTGAGTACCGAATCCACGGGAATGTGGAGGCATTCCTCGAATGCCAACTTGCTGAGAACCTGGAGATGCCAATGCTGCTGCTGAGCCACGAGGGCCGTAATCCATAGGTGGTGCTCCTCTTCTTGGAACAGAACTAACTGGACCACGAGCTAACCTACTCGACTGAGCATGCCTTTCCTGAGCTGCATCCCTGTGAACCTCCTCAATTTTCTTTGGGCCTTCCACTTTACGCCTTTGCTGCCATCTATTCTTCCTGAGATCAATTGAATCTCTCAGCATGAATCTAACACGGGAAGATAACTGCTGACTTGTTGACAGCTTCTGCATTATATCAAAATATGCATCCATATGTTCCTTAGCCTTTGGATGATCTATCATCTCTCCAATTGTACTCATCAATTTGCATAGTGCTTCAATATCCTCTTCGTCCGGGTTTTGACAATTTCCCAACAGTTTTTTAATGCATTCATGCATGATGCGTTCTGTCAACATCCTCTTTTTGTACAACTCTCCAATCAACCTAATGTTCCCCAGCATGCGCCGTCGAGCACGAATTCTTTTTTCTTCCCTTTCCTCTTTGGTTTGCTTAATCTCACCTTCATCCTCTGTTTTATCTGCTTCAGCTTCTTCTCTTTCACCCCTCTCAAACTCCTCTTGGCATTTGTTCAAAAGCAATCTCTTGAATGTAATTTTTTCATTGTCCTCAGTAAAGTCAGGCAGTGCACCAGCCAAATCAAAACAAAAATTAGCATACATTTCACAGAAAGTTGGTTCCGTCAAAGCTTTGTCAAATATCTGTGAAATGACCCCAGCAAGAGTTGACACACTATCAATGTTCACCTTTTTCACTTGTGCAAAAAGCTTTTCAAAGTTTTGTGGGGTCAGTTTGTTAAGAATGGCTTTCAGCTGCCTCTGCTTCGCCTCTTCCTCGTCAGAAATTTGGCCAATGACATACTTTCTCTCTGCTTTGTGCATTATTTGCATGGGTGTAACAGGAGACGGAATCAGACCCCTTTGCTGCCATCTATCTGCATCAGAGCCACTGCGAGGTACTTGAGGTGCAATAGAAGGCATTGGTCCTACAAGAAGTCCACGTGGATTCCTCAAAACACCATGATTGACTCCTGGGGTGCCACGGTTCATAATTGCTGGCCCGTTTGTCAAGTCCATGTGGGCATCACGACCAGGACTGAAAGGAATACCTGATTTTATCCACCTATCATCATCCATAGCAGCACCACGGCGATCACCGCGAGATGTTGGTCTGTCAATTCCCCTTCCGGGACTTGGGTGAGGTTCCCGATCAACAACATATGACTTTCCTGCCAAATTACTTAGAACACTACTGAAATCTCCTATCTGGAAGCCAACAGGAAGATCAGTATAGTGCTTTGCAAAAGTTAGCAGAAAATCACGAGAATATCTCTTGTGGCCATTAGCTTCAGTTGTATCTGAATCGGGTACTCGTGCTACACTGGCCTGATTTCCAGAATCTGAACTTTGCAGCTTTGGAGTAGACATGTCTGCTGCATCTTCCCAATCATCAGGCTCAACCTTTTTCTTTACATCATCCTCACACATATTGAAGCCCCTTTCTGATTCATCAGGCAGCACATCTGTTGCATCAACTATTGAACTATCAGTACCCTCTGTGGTACTAATACTCTCTAACTTCTCTTCTGGTCCCTTGTATGCATTGTAAAGATCTGAAATCCCGGCAGCATCAGCTTTCGAAAGCATTTCCTTTCTTTTCTTCTTTTTCCCAGCAGTAGATTTTGTTCGGGTAATCTCCACACTAGGTTTTCCCCTTGATACAGGTCGAACAGAAGCTGTTGGTGCAACATTTGATTGATCTGTTACCCTACTTTCATGTTTCTGTGGCCCCTCTGATGCAACTGAATGAGCCACAGGTAACACATCGGGAGTAATACTAGAAACAGTTGATTCTGTTTCCTGACTACTACTTGTGTCACCTTTATCATCGGCACTTTGAACGGTAGACTCTGATGAACTTTCAGAAGTAGCCGCAGACACAGCATTGCAATCAACAAAATGTGACGAAGTTTCAGTACTCCTATGCGATCTATTCATTATAATGCATTCCTCAGAAATAGACAGTGTGGATTCTTTCAGTAGCTGTTGCTGATCAGCTGCGCAAGCTGTTGCATCTGAATTATCAGGATTAGAAGTCCCCACTGATGCCTGCTCAGCCAAGTCCATGGTGCATACTTCGCATGATTCATTTTCAGTAGAATCAGAAGAAATTTTATCCTCGCTTAAATCTGGTGAAATTTTGCGAGTTATTTTACTTTCCTCAGATGCAACACCAGCAACAGCTAAGCTTTCTACTCCTTGAGGCTCCCAAGTGCTCTCAGAGGCTGATTTTGCAGAGCTGCTATCTGTGCCAGGAACATCAGCAGCTGCCAATGCAAACATGTTAGAAAAAACAAGAGGCACACAATGCAATAATTCTTCCATTACTTTTGGACATATGGAGTACATACCATTCACTGATGTGCTCTCAGCTTCGGCTGTACCAACCCCTGGAGAAATCCTACTTTCAGACGGTGCAGCTGTTAAGCCTGAAGCTGAGCTGCTCAAATCCAACTCTTTATTGAAGCTCTTATCTTCCACGGGACCAACCCCATCACCTCCAACCTTCACAGAAGTTTGCACCTTCAAATCTTCAGCAGACGAAGCAGACTGAATGAATACAATATGCAAGCAAGTTAAGCAAAGCATATGCAAAACCAAGGCAAAGTGCAAAAACAAAGTGTTAAGAAAAGCAGACAGTAAAATATATACCTGTGGTTGTTGTGATAAATTCTTGGCGTCCTTTCTAGTGGTATTTTTCTTGTTATCCTTAAATGATTCAGTTCTTTGAATGGCTTCTTTTTTCTTTCCATCAGCTCCTGATAAAAATGAGGCTGAATTTGCAGTAGGAGATGCCAGTGCTGTAGTTTCTGGTTTTGCACCCTGAACTGGTAAGGGTTGGCTCACCACAGTGGGATGCTTCTCTGTGACAGATGGTGCTTTACTCTCCTCATTAGCTGATTTATTAGAAACAGTGATCCCAGAAACAACTTCATTATCCTTTTGTCTATGTGGCACAGCATCCTCAGTCAGCCTTAACTTAGGTGCATCTGATTTACCTGGCGGCGCACTTATCGTGACCATGTGAGCCCCAGATTTCTCTGTGTGCAAACCACCTTGGTGTGGTTTAACTGTGATTTGAGACTGGACAGATGCTGCAGGCCCTGCTACGTTGTCCTTGTTACCGGCAGGAACTGTATTCAACATGGATGGGTTGATAAATGGAATTGGTTGCCCAGCTTGACTCACAGGATAATTAAACCTAGAAGCCTGTGATCCAGTGGGAAGCTGGGTGACTCCAGTGCTGCTGGGGTAATACATAGCTGGCTGGTTATAAGAGTTCTGTGACATAGAAGGATAGAAGCCCATTTGAGGTGCAAAATTACCGACTGGCTGGGATTGTGGTGTTACATTAGGTAAAGCCCTCTGCCCAGATGAGTCCATCCTCTTATCGAGCTTCAATTCTTCGTGGGTGTCTGGATGAGTAATTTTGACAGTGGTCTTTCGAGGACCAACAAACTTATTTTGTTGTTGCTGAGGATACTGTGGTGCCATGAGGTTGCCCAACGGAGGTGTGAGTTGATGACCAGCTGAAGGAACAAAATGCATACCTTGTCCTTGATGCATCATTGCTTGCTGTTGCAACTGATGGTGTTGAATGCTTGAGACATATATCTGCTGCGGAACCTGGGGTGCATTGCCACCAGGCAAGCCCATTGACATTTGGAGTGAACTAGGCACAACACCCTGCGGATGTATTTGTGGATTGTGACCACCAAACTGCAAGGGAACTTGTGGTTGTTGATGGTGAAAGGGCATGGGCATGGGCATCCCAGATAAAGGCTGACCAGGGGGTCTAGGTGGTGCAACATTGGGGATGGATGGAGAAACATGCACATCTCTCTTCACTTGGGATGGAACATGAGGGTTGACAGAGTTAGGCTGACTAGAACCAACAGCGTCCTTTCTTGTTTGCTGCTGCGGCTGTTGTTGCTTCTGCTGCTGCGGCTGCTGTGGCTGCAGGTGCTGCTGCTTCTGCTGCTGTGGCTGCTGTGGCTGCGGGTGCTGTTGCTTCTGCTGCTGCGGCGGCGGCGGCTGCTGCTGTTTCAGGGCTGGTTGTACAGGCACAGAAGGTGCAGCCTTGAGTCCCTCTGGGAGTGCCTGAACATCGTAGAAAGATAACATGATAATACATTCTTTTAGAATATTGAAGAATGCCTACCAACATAATATCAGCAATACAAGCAAAAAAAACATCACTTGTTCAAAGCTCCCTCAAGGTAGATTATTCGTAGGAGCATAGATGATTTTTACTTTTGTTAAGTACAAACTGTTACCAATACATTGAACAAACAACTGAACTGGGGGAAAAAAAGCTATAGCACCAATTATATCTAACATAATAGAGAAAACAAGTGTGCAAAGGAAGGAGAAGATACCTGATTACGTTTTTGCTCGTCCAAATTAGGAGGAGCTGAGCTTGTCCTAGCAGGAAATTGCTGTGCAAAAGTTTTTGGAAATTAGAAAGACAGGTTGGAAAAGAACCAGAATCTAAACAACATAACAAAATTGAATTAAGAGATGCCAGCTGCAAAAAGAAAAGGAACAAGAGCATACCGGAAGGCCATTCATGTTTATACTACCGAACTGCAAGTTAAATCCCTTAGATGATTCACCTGAAAAGAAGCAAAACAAACAAAGCAGCAGGCAGTTCACCACGCATATCTACTACAGGGTCCGAAACTACCACAGCAGATGGTCACAGTACATACTCATTACCTACAACTTCTACGGAGAGGAAAACAGAATCAAACCTTTCAATGCTCCTCCCTGAGGAGCCGATGTATTGGAGCTCTTTGGTGGTGCCCTGGTTGCAGCATGAGGAATATTTTTCGGCGGCAGTATATTGGCTGGATTATCACTAGCAGGTGACTTCGAGGTTGCTTGAACTCCGGATGACCGGGATGAGTCTGCCCAGTCAAAACATATATGCAAACAACCAAAATAAACACATCAAGTCACAATTTTGCATCGTTCCAACAGTAATCCGGCACAACAGAACGGGATGTCTAATCACCATGGTCCTGGGGTCGAGGTGCGGGGGCAGGAACATGGGCCGGCGCATTCTGTGGCGCGGGCGGGCGCGGCGGCGGCACCTGTAGGGGCCCTGGCGCAGGAGCAGGCTGGAAGCCGGTGGTGTCGGGCTGGCTCACCACCCTCTGGTGCCCGCCGTGGCCATTGTTAGGCTTCCTGAAGCTGCAATCGAGATCCAAAGTCCCATCAAAACCCTATATTTCCGAGACCCCCCGTCCCGAGAGCAAGTCATGCAGCAGCAAGCCAATCAGGGGCGAACGTGCCGGATGAAAAGCCATCGTTACCTGCGGTTGGATGAGAGGGGAGGCTGGCCGCCGGAGGGGCCCGCGCCGCCGACTCCGCCTCCGCGGTGGCCGCCGAAGCTGCTGGACCGGCCGGGTCTCCTCGCGTGCCCCTCGCCTCTGTCCCCTCGCTGGGACATATATCCCTCTCCCTTCCGATCTCCTCCTCCTCCTCCTTGTTACTTCCCCTGACCCAATCACAAACCTCCCAGAAATAAATCACCGGAAAATCCGCCGAAGAAGAAAACAAACCCTAGCCGGAATCGCCGCGCGGCACGGTGAAGAGCGGGGGCGCCCTACGGGCTGGGCGGCGGCGCGCGTACCTGGGGGCCTCGGAGGGCGGCGGCGCCTAGGGTTTGGTCGTGTGGCCAGTGCGAGCACGCGACAACGAGAGGGGCGAACGAATTGATGGGTTTGGGTTGTGGGGGAAGGGCGAGACGCCGCGCACGAGTAGTAGCAGGGGCCGATACGAATACGAAGGAAACGAAAATAATCTGAGCCGAATTAATTTAATTTCGATCCGCAGGAAACGAAGAGAGAAGCGAGCCTTGAGCGAGCGGTCAAGGAGGCGAGATCAGATGCGATTGGATGGCTGGCATTCGTTCGCGAGGCCGCTTCGCTCGCCGTTGGGGTCGTACCGTAGCCAAGGAGAGAGTCATGACTGTGTTAAATGTGTAAGGAGAGGCTCCAAGGTCTACGTATCTTGGAACGCCGATCGCTACCGAGAGATCAAGAACAATTCACAGAGCCCACATTCCGCGCGTGCCCGTGTTTGCATGGTTAATGGCGTGGTGTTAGAAAACGTCGGATCAAAGCGATCCAATCCAAGTTATTTATAGAGTCACGTAATACTCTTTTGTTGTGTACGTACATAGAATATTATCCCATAAGACTAAGAGACAGTGGCATATGAGTATCTTCAAACCCCGCTCGTTTCGGTTTCAGTTTCTGACTTATTTTTTACTATTTATAAATTTTATCTTTTTCTGAGTTTTTGGTTTTTTTGAACTTTTTTGCCGGTTCTTTTTTCCCGTATTCGTTTTGCGTTGTTCGTGATGAACTAGCATATTTTCTATTTTAAATTTTTTTAAATTTAATTACGTCAAATAAGACACTTTCAGCTACAGTGAAATTTCAGCAGCTACAATGTAATTTCAGCCATAAGTCACAGCTTTTCAGCCCAACCGAGTGAGGCCTTAATTCAAGTAATCACGGAGATGCAAATTGGTGCTTTCGTGATTGAATGGTGGATGGTAGTACAACGAATGTCAAAAAAGTAGTTGATCGGTCCAACAATTGCACTGTACATGAATCTAGTTTGGATTTTTTTACCGATTTCCATTCAAATTATTCTTAGTTTTTCTTCCAAAGTTGTACCTGATTTTGTCTAAAATTTATATTGACTAACTTTTAAATTGTAAAATTTGGATTTCGAGACTTGTTTTACAAAATTATCCTGACTTGCTTCATATCTATACTAAATTTGTTTTATTTTTTATTTTTCTTCTATGTTTGTCCTAACTTGCTTTCGAATTTATATGGATTTGCTTTACACCTATACTAAGTTGATTTTATTTTTATTTTGCTTGCAAATTATACTCATTTTGCTTCAATGCTTATCCTAGCTAGCTTTGCAATTTATATCGGCTTGCTTCACAACTATACTAATTTGGTTTTATTTTGCTTACAAATTATACTCATTTTTGCTTTTATGTGTTATCCCAACATTCTTTCAATTTTTTCCACTTGGCTCCAAGTTTATGCTTGCTTGTTCTAAAATTTAACTGATTTGAATTTTTATACAAGTTTTGCTTTGAAAGTTTAGCACAACTTTGCTTCCAAAAATTTAGAGACTTGCTTCAATTGGTTTGGATTTTTTTTATTTTTCTATTCAAATTATCTTGATTTTGCTTTACATCTTGCACTAATTTGATTTAAAATTTATTCCTAATTTATTGCAAATTATACCCATTTTGCTCTTATGTTCATTCCAACTTACACAAATACTTATAGCGAATTGCTCTCAAATTTATATTAACTAGCTCCCTTCAATAATTCTAGTGCAAAGAGGAGATCAAGGACCTTAAAGGTCGGCCCGATAGGGATTTGCATGTGTACATGATTGTAATAGAAAGTATGCTTAGTAAGAGGTGCGTGTAGGCATATAGTTGAAAACTGGTGTGCTATAGCGGCGGCAGGCTAAGGGAGCAGAATAGGGGTGGCAAAAAAAAGCTCGAGGCTCATGAGCTAACTCAGCTCGTTGAAGGCTCGGCTCGGCTTGTGGCACAAACGAGCCGAGCTGAGCCAGGGTTTTAGCTCGGTCCGTTAACGAGTCGAGCCGAGCCGAGCCGGTTCGCAAGCCGCTCGCTAGGCTTGGTAGGCTCGGTCAGCCCAGCTCGGCAGCGTCTCCGGACCATCACGACGTGAACGGCTCAGTACGGCAATAGTAGTATGTATGTATGCATGCCAATTTTCGCACCCCTTTTGTCACTGAGTGATATTATTAAAGTACACATTACTCTTTTCTCTGTTAATTTCACCTATGGAAAGGAAATCATAAAACTTATCATTCAGAAAAACAAATCTGAAACATAAAAAAAGGTTAACACTCAAAAGTCGAAACGAGTCTAACGAGCTGAGCTTAAGCTTTTCAGAAAAATCAACTTGCATATTCCACATAGTGAGCCAAGCTCGAGCTTTTCAACGAGCCGAACCGAGCTTCTCTTTTAGCTCGTTAGTTTAACAAGCCGAGTCTCCTCCCTAACGAGCTTTCACGAGTCAAGTCGAGCCGAGTCGAGCCACCACCCCTAGAGCAGGACGTACAAGGTGAAGCTAGTGACGCCAAACGGCAAGGCGTCTCTGGCGAGGTCGACCAGTCCGACCAGAGCTTCCTCAACGACGACCAGGTCACTGCCAGCTGGGTGCTCACCTACCGCGCATACCCCGTGTCCGACCTCGCCATCGAGACCCACGAGGAGGAGGAGCTCGCCACCTAAGCAACTGTTTTCGTCACTCGCAGGATCGAATTGACGTCATGAAGAGATCATCGTAATCGAATTTTCCGGTGGGGAGAATGTGGAAAAGAGTCCAAGGATGGAACGATAGACCCCTATAGATCACGCTTAAAGCAGTGGCCCAGGCTATTTCCTACTCACTGCTTCCGGATGCCGGTTGGGATTTTGTGATAGAATGAAATCGATTGTTTTCAACCGCTGGTGGGGTTTCGAAGATGGAAGAAATAGGCTGCATTGGCGTTCCTGGGATTGGCTTTCGGCGCCAAAAGGATTAGGAGGAATGGGATTCAGAGACATGCGAATCTTTAGCCAGGCTTTGCTGGCGAAGCAATGCTGGAGGCTACTGACAGAACCGTATTCTTTGTGCGCTAGGGTGCTAAAGGGCAGGTATATATTTCTGTTACTTGGCGAAGCCTGATGCATGGGAAGAAACTTTTTAAGCCATGGTGTTTTATGGAGAGTGGGAGATGGTAAGACAATCTCATTAACGAGGGACCGACGGATTCCGGGGGCGATGCAATCGAATCCAATCGTTGATCTCCCAGAAGATCTGAAGGTGGCAATTCTCATCGATCAACGATCTGGTCAATGGAATGAAGACTTGGTTCGTGCTTGTAGTGAAGGAATGGCCAACCTGATTCTGAAGATACCTCCTAGTTACAGTACCTGTGAAAGATTTCGTAGCATGGCCCTGTACCAAAACAGTTATTTTTACTGTTATTAGTTGAATGCCTGTACTTTACTATAAATAAACAAAATTATATTAGCATCATTAGGGTCGGCATACCTGGCCCACACCCTCAGCTCCGCTGCCGCACTTAGCCGTGTCATACCTTCGTCTCCTCAGTCGCGCCGCGGTCCGGTAGAGCCTTGTGTTTTCTTGAGAGACAATTTTTATAGGGGTGAAATTTGTTTATTGGTAGGTTGCTTTTTCTGTTTTTGTTATAGAGTTTTTAGGAAGGTGGAAGGGGGAGTTGGGTAGACAGTAGTATTATTACTAATTTTCTTTTTAAGTAGTTGAGATAAGAAGATATCATCATATCTGTCACTTTAAATGACATATATATAACTCACTCCAAGACTTGTGAGTGAGATTTTGGTGAAGATCATGACGAAGCAGGTGGATCAGCTTCAGATATCAGAGAGAGGAGATAGAACAGTCACATGCCAGGGCCCAGTAGAGGCTTTTTTTTTTTTGCTTCCCTTGTGCTGCTACACAGAACAATCGGCTTAATTAAAGCCCAAACCAAAAGGATTCTTAATCGACGCGGCCTGGAGCTAGCTGTCGTCGGCCCAAAAGGCCCATTCAAGGGAGGGGAGGCGCGAATCTTTTTGTAACGAGGAAGTGAGAGAATAAAAGAACTTACCATTTATCCACTCTCTCTTTTAAGTAGTAGAAAAATTGGTACATATTTTTGCAAAGTTTGAAGCGTTTCATCTTTTTTTCGAGTGCAGACGGCAAAGGTGGAATTTCTAATCAACAGCAGATAACTAAAGATTGGAAAAGGCTATGGAAGATTGACGCCCCGGAAAAAAAATGAAGACAGTTCTCTGGAGATTAGCCCATGATTGCTTACCAACAGGTCGGCAACTTTTAAAATTCCATATCCCTGTTTCTGATGCTTGTTGTTACTGTGGGAGAACAGAATCAGTACATCATGCTATTTGGCCTGTGCTTCTAATGAAGAGGCCAATATCTTTGCAATTTTAATCTGACATATTTGGGAGGCGAGAAATGGAGTTAGAAATGGTGAAAAGCTTACACATCCTCGTTGCGCTGCTGAAAAAGCAAAAGTTATAAGTTGCTGCCGCACCAAACAGACCCTATATTGAAGTGATGTGGGCTTTTTTAATGCCACCAATGTTTCCAACAGGTGTGAACTTAGCAGGGCAGTTCAGAAGTGGATTCTGGTGGATATGTTGGTTCTATTTTAATTCCAAATTTTATTAGAAGGTAAATATCGTAAATAACTAGCGATGTATTAATCAATACTAACAGCAGGCAACACATTGCAACTATGCTCAAAAAAATTATATAACAGAATCGATCGGTCATATGAACAACTTACAGTTGAACTTGATGAAGAACAGGAAGCAATGCATGCTCAATGCAATGCAGAATATAGATGCAGCGAAGTAAACAGTCATGCAGATGTGCGCTGTCCAGAAATCTTATTGCCACCCTGTACAGGTGTTCTTTGCGACAACTTGGAGATACCATTCACCCTCATTCCCAGTGCACACTGAGAAGGAAGACTGGCGCGGTTCGGCTGCTCAACACCACAGTATGGCTCTCCAGCAAGGAGGAAGAAGAATTGAGAAAAAAATGGTTGGACGTCTCCAGTTCCTTATAAAGACGCGCAACAATTAGTCACTAGTAACTAACAACATTAACTCATTTTAAACTGCTTAACTCACTAGTAATTGACGCTTAAATCATATTTAAACAGAATAAATGAAAGAGATAATGCATAATCTAGTAAAATAAAAGATGGATTTGATATGCCAAGAGACGCGCTACAACACGGCGCGGTTGCTCGTCGCAAGTCACAAGTCACATGATTTTTCACGCAAAATTACACGAATATGCGTGCACGTCTGTGTTTAGCCAAAGTTCTTCTCATGCCATGTTTCACATGTTTCAAGAAGTGGCAAAGACTCCATCTTATAAATTGACTTCCCTTCATTTGTCTGTGCAATATGGTCAGTGGTGGATATAAAATTTTGCCGTGTCCTGGGTTGAACTTTAGCAGGCTAACATTCTAGAACTAACACTAATTTATATCCATACCATGGCATAAAAAAGTACATCACAAATACATCATTGATATGAAAATTTAGCTTAATCTTCAACATAAACATAATAAAAAAATATGGTAAAATTAAACAATGTAGCACAATAAAGATATAATTTCAGTACCTAAATAACGAAGATTTTCTTTGATCCTTGTTACAAGACAATAAGTCAATGGCAGCTAGCTTTAATTGTATTTGTTTTGTCTTTGTTAGTTGATGGGGGTAATGAGGCAGCCCATGTATTAGCTACATCAGCTAAAGGCCTCGTTTATTACGGCTTGAGTTTCTGATTTTAACTTAGTTTTCACTATTTCTAACTTTTATCTTTTTCTGGCTTTTTAGCATTTTGAGCTTTTTTGCCTGTTCTTTTTATCCCAAATTCGTTTGTGTTGTCCGTGATAGACTAACCTATTTTTTCTTTTTTTAAATTTTTTAAATTTAGTTACGCCATATAAGCCACCATCATTAGCCCAATCAAATGCCACCAAGCCACCATCATTAGCCCAACCAAACGCCACCAAGGAACATTTCAATAATTAAAAAGTTGCCTTTTATATATAAAAAACAAACGGGGGCAGCCTAGTAGGCGCGTGCCGTGTGCGCTCGAGAGACTGCTCGTGCAAGCGGTCTAGTGTGGCTGGGCCTGGAGGAGTACTGCTCCGTTTTGTTTGGGTTTTATAGGTCTATTTTTTTAGCTGATGTTTATAGTTTTTGGCTATAGCTTGTGTCTTTTGGGCTGTTCGTGTGAGAGATTACAGAGTAACAGAAACTCACGCGTGTGACTTTTGCCGATATAAATGAAGTCGGTACAGTATGTACTATAATTAACTAGTAGATCACATCTTAAAAAGATATCTTATTTAAAAGTTAGTTACTATATAAAAGTCGAAAATACAAATTAAAAGCTAAAAAAGAAGAGTGCCTATGTAGTCTCGGTTCATATGGTTTGGTGTTTGGTACGAACACGATTCATTTGTATTAGCGGAGCACGGATACGGAGTTCTCTTCGTTTTGGATCTCTTTTGGCCTTTTCATGAATGGATTCTGTCTCTCGTGATGTTCCAACCCGACTTAGTAGTAAGTCTCTGATTTTTTTAAGAGTTTAGGAAGAAGTGTGGGATTTTCACATGAATTTTGTAGAAATTAGGGTGTTGTTCTCATCATTCAGCTCTATTTTTTTAGCTGCAGCTAATGATTTTTATCTGTGTTTTTAGATATGACAATAGGTAGTTTATACAATTTTAGGCTTGAAAAGCTATTTAAAAAATTCATTTCAAGAAGCCGCCCCCACTTGTTAAAGATAAAAGTAAGCCCACAATAATAAGACCTTCTAAGTTTGTTTTTTTAAAGGAGGTCTCTTCTAGGGGTTGTTCGTATTAGCTCAGGGGCGAAATCAGAACAAAAATAACTGGATTCACTATTTCACCTTACATATAACAACATATATAATTTTCGAGCAATATTGCGATACATAGTAATATGTCCGATAATTTTTATCATCAATACTTCAACATAACTGATGACAGTGTATAATGACAAAAATACTAGTGGTCAAAATGCTTACTAAAATGAAGAAGCTCGATAATAATATTGGTTAATTGTAGTAAACTGAAACAACTAAGGACGAAATCACAAATAAAAGTTGGTTAGCATTGGTTAAACATCAACAACCAACAATGTATATAGGTGATCAGTAGAATTCACTTAATCTCTCTCTTTTCTCTCCCAAGTAAAGTTATTACCTTTTCGAAGTGAATTAAGGTCAATAAAAATTTACACTTGGTAGAAGCTGCAATAGCAAAGTGATGATCAAACAAATTTAAAAGTGTTCATAATTGCACAATAGCGGTTATTTAGTGGAGCTTGGTATGGAGGTGTATAACCTAAGCAATCTGAAATTCTTGATGCCATAAAGTTACGTAATAATCCAAACTAGAATATTTTGCCTAAGTGCTGATCCAATAAGTTTAAGTGAAGTGTATAAACGCACACGTAAAGATCAATGTGACTAATGCAAACAAAAAATGAGCTAAATAGAGGCAATCTAAAACTGAGGATTAATTAGCTCGTTTTGTATTAAGTACTAGGAGAGATGCCAGTCAATTGCAACGATATGAATATAAAGGCACAAGATTGCTCAAAGAAATTAAATACACAAACTAAATTTATGAACTAGGATTAGCTAACTCCAATTTGGCCAAAGCACACTTTTTTCTTTCGTTGTTTTTTCTATTCTTTTCTTGTCGAGGCTCTTTTTTTTTATGTCGGCTACCTTCTTCGTTTTTTTTACTTTTGGCCGACGCTAAGGTTTTAACCTTCCTTTGCGCAAATTCCAAAAATGTCAACAAGTGAAATTATTACCAAGAGCAGACCTAATGCAATTATCAAAACTAGTCTCAAGATGAATAAAAAATATAAGTGATGCGCAAAACTTATCAATGTGCTCGACTGTTTTTGGTGCAAGTCCAAACAAAGAGTTGGCGTAAAGACTAGATGACTAGCAAATGCAGCACCAGTGCTTCAGTTAGAGATAATAGGAATCAGCCACAACAATTTCTAGATCTGTAGTGGACTTCTGTTGGTTTTGGATGAAGTATGGGATTTGGGTCATAGCAAGCACGTTGGATTTCGGCCAGACTAGCAGATAGCAGTTCACATGGAACAAGCAAACTTGCTTTCTAACTCCTGCACGTGGTAGATTTTACTGCTAGCACTTTGATTCGAATTATACTTCGTCTATTGGTTTCGGCTGACAAGTGCACTCGAAAACAACACGGCGTATAGCTGATTGCAATTATCTCCAACTTGTTACTCTTGAGGTTTGCTGATTCCTATACGGTTTCGAAGGTGTGGTGGTCTGGTGATCTTCTTAAGAAGGTTGTGAGAAGACCTGACATGCTGTGAGTGGTGTGGTGCTCGCCATCTCCGGCAGGGGCGGATGTAGTATGTAGCCATTGCTGTCATGTGACATCAATGATTTTTTGGTAAATCTAGTACAAATCTTCTTTAAAGGTAACAAATGGTACTTATAAACAGGCAATGACATCATATGTTTAGAAGAGTGACCTCAACATTTTTTTTCTCTGGATCCGCCCCTGATCTCCGGAGTGGAGGAAGAGCAACTTTAGTGAACTGAGGTGGTTAGGCTTAATTTGTGGAGCCGATCCAATTCAGTTAGGCTTACTCAACATGGATTAGGGGAAACTGTTAAGTTTCCGAACACCACGGTAAAACATCGTGTGTCATTGTGGTTTGCTCTCTTGGGCTTAATTTACAGTTAATTAATTTATATTCATTGAATTAAATAGAGTGATTGTCATCCTATGATTGCTTATCTTGAGTTAGAATTATATTGTTGGTGCACTTAGTTGAACTTAGACAATTTAGATCTAACTTGTTCAAAACCAATTTAGTTACACTTCCGCATTGTAAATTTGGTAGTAACCTAGTAAAAGACTTTTTAAAACCGCCCATTCACTCCCCTTTAGTCAGTCTTCTCGATCTTACAACACATACAACTTGTTTCCTACTAATTAAGTATGTAATTAAGACAGTATTCATTGCTGGAATTGAGTACCGTGAAAGATATGGCAAGAACACGCGTCAGCTAGTGATCCTACTAGTTGGTCCGTATCAGACTCTAGCGCTGCCAAGCCTTGGATCTTGTTGCCACATAGCCCCGTCGTATGCTGGATCTAACCGCCTCCGGTGCCGCCTAGCCCTGCCGTGCACCAGATTCGAAGATGCCCATCACCCGCCACCATGGCTGGTGGAGATGATGGAGAGAGATGACATGAAATGGGGTGGATGAGAGAGAAAGGGGACGATGGGAGAGATGGGAGAATAGCGAGGGAGAGTGCACGCTCCGTTTAAGGTTGTAAATGAATCGAGCTCGAGCGAGCTTGACCTGGCAAGCTCGAGCTGAGCTCGAGCGAGCTTGAGATTGACGACAAACTTTAAGATGGGCTCGAGCTCGAGCTCGTGTAGGCTCGGTTACATAACGCAACCATCTCATAGTCGCCATCACAGAGGTACAGAGCATAAGGAGTAAAGGAGGGTAGTAGAGGAGGAAAGGAGTAGAGAGGAGAGAGAGTACTGAGGGTTGGTGCTAGTGGTTGGGGGAGCCAGGCGAGTAGCGGGAAGAGGCAGCACCGAAAGGCCGAGCTGGCCAGAGGTGCGGGGGAGGCGAGCAAACCGAAGCCAGGCTGGAGGGGCGGCGGCCTAGGGTCGGTCCGAACCACCGAAGGGTGGCACAGGGAAGCCGTAGCTGGAGCCCGGAGGAGCCGTGGCTGATCTGTAGCATGCAAGGGCGGGCCGGCTATGGATTTGGTAGGATCTAGGTAAGGGAAGTCGGAGGAAGGCCAAGCCAGGGCGTCGTGGCCGAACTAGGGCGGCGCGCCGGAGGCTGGGAAGCGCGGCGGGCGAGCTGGAGGGGGCGTAGGGGTGGCCGAGGCGACGAGCAGCATAGGGGTGGTGCAGAGGAGAGGCAGTCGGAGGAGTTTGGCAGTGGCCAAGGCGGAGTCGTCCGGGGCACCGAGCGAGCGGTGGCGGAAGGCCGGTGGCCGGGCCGAGGAGGCGAGGGCCGGTGCCAGCAAGAAGTGGGGATTGGGGATTCAACATTTCAGCTGGTGAAACGGAGAACGGGAGAAGGAAGAAATGAAATAGGGAAGAAAGAAGAAAAGATGAGATAAGGAGAGAGAAGAGATGGGAGAGTCGTCGAGTCGGGGGCCATGGCCCGTGGGCTATAAAAAAACTCGAGACGAGCTATTTGAGCTCGGCTCGTTGAATCTCATAAATTCAGGATCAAGCTTGAGCTCAGCTCGTTTAGACATTGAGTCGAGCTCAAATTAAGCCTAGAATGAGTCAAGCTTGAGCAGCTCATGAGTCTTGAGCTTTTTTTATAGCCTATCTCCGTTGAATCGGTATTAAAGGTGGATTACTGTACATTTTTCGTAGGATTTCAATAGAATAATAGATAGATACCGCACAGATAACTCCTACCAAACTCGCTCCTCTTAAAAAACAAACTCCTACCAAACTCGCTCCTCTGAAAAAAGAAAGCTCCGCGTACACCCACTGGACGGCTCGTTTTCTCCTCGACTACGCCTTCTTCCCCCGTGGCGACTGGCGCCGTGGCCTACTCACTCGTGACTCGTCGCCCCCAGTCCCCACCACTCGCAGGTCGCAGCACCCTGCCTCCCCAGCAGCTGGGCCTCTACAAGCACGCGGCGGCTGCGCCCTCGGCGGGATCTCCACGCCCAGCTCAACTGGATCTCCGCTCCACGCGCAGGTAACTCGAACCATCTCGCTCCAGATCCAGCCCCGCTTCCCGCTCTTCCATTGGAGGCGGTGGGAGCGAGCGATCTACGGGGTTTGCTTCCTGTGGGGTCGTCGGGGGTGCGGTTTTTGGATCGGGACAGGACTCGGGTTTTTCGCTTTTTTTTTTTGGTCGTGGCTGTTCAGTAGCCATCTTCGTGTTGCTTAGTCTCGCGCTGCTGCGTGGGATTGAAATGGGCGACGCGGGGAAGGTGATCGAGCAGTGGATAGGTTGGGTGGGGGTTTATGTGCGTCCATGGTGAGTAAGACGAGGAATTGGTCGGCATTGTGTGCTGTTTCTTAGTTCCGCTCGTTTTTTTGTTGAGTTGCATACTGCAATTTTGAACAGTGAGGTGCTGCGATGTGGCAAATGGTTGGGTCGGGCATGTTCTGGGACTTGTGGGGAATGTAATCTCAGTTCACGAGTCATGAATGTTGAATGTGTGGATTTCTTCATGAGGACTTGGTAGGGATGAATTTGTCAGCGCGAAATTCCATACGGATCACCTCAATTTAGTTACATACATGAATACGCACGCTTGTCAGCTAGTGATATTTTAGAATGAGAGCTAGTGAGTTTGGACAGACAAAATGAACTAATTGTAGGATCAGATTTGCAGGTCACTGACTATTTTCAACATAAACACTTGAACTGATTTTTTGTATCCCATTGTTGTTTCATGTAATTAACAATTGTTTTTTTGCAGGTCCTTTATGCTTGTGGCAAGCAATTGGGAGTATTTTGGACATTGTTTTTAAACTCAGATAGTCAGATTGTTGTCTCCCCTGCACACAATATGGATGAGTAATGATCGCTTCAGAATAGCTCTTCTTCCATTTATAGATGTTATGTTCAATTGTAAACCAACTTTTCTATTGCTCGACTTAACCAGAGAAAATGTTGTTGAGCTGCTGCAACGTTATCGCCGTGACCGCCATGTATTACTCAACTACATCCTTTCTGGTAACTTGATCAAGAAAGTTATAATGCCGCCTGGTGCAATTTCTTTGGATGATGTAGATATTGATCAAGTCAGTGTTGATTATGTCCTCAATTGCACTAAGAAAGGTGAAGTTGTTGTAGCTTACTGTAGTATGGCACTTTGTCTTCTCATATGTATTCTGATAATGCTTTGATGATGTAGGTGAACCACTTGACCTTGGAGATGCCATCCGCCTTTTTCATGACAGCCTTGATTACCCTTATGTGGTGAGTTGATTTACACTTATGGTTGCATTATGTATTTTTTGTTTTGCTGAAAAGTTTGCCTGCCCTTTGGGAAAGTAGGAATTATTTGAGCTGGTCATTTTAAACTTCCATGATAAGTGGCATCCATCTTACTTTACTAATCATTCTACTGAATGCCCATGGATACCAAATTGCATCTCATATGGACATTTTGATATGATCTTCCTAATTTTACCATAGAATATCTTCACTGCGTTGCATGCTTAGTTGATGTGTTATGCACAACATGTTCCCAGAATATCCATTGTTTATGAACTATGACTTTCATATGCCTGAACTTTTATTTCTTTTGTCAGAATAACACAGGAACTGTGGAAGAGTTCTTTTTACTTACAAAACCCGAACATTCTGGACCAGCACCAGCACGAGAACCACCCCCTGCCCCTGCCACCACACCATCACCAGTTGTGATACCATCACCAGTTGTGGAACCACCACCAATTGCTGTGCCATCACCAGTTGCAACTACAAACTTACAAAAATCACAGTCATTCGACTCTCCCACCAAGAAGGAATTAACCATAGATGACATTGAAGACTTTGAGGATGAAGAAGATGAATTCGATAGCCGAAGGGCTTCTAGAAGGCATCAAACTGATGCCAATGATCTATCATTGCAGTTACCACTATTTGAAACAGGTAATAATTATGAATTAACGGCTATCATGATATTACATGTTTGATAACAGATACAAGTGAAATAGCCATGTCTTATGTTTCTTATAATAGTCTTCATGCTGCTGCAACTAGAGACACTTCGATGATCGTCCATCTGTTTCTTCCCCCTTTAAGAGCATTTTGTTGATGATTTCCTCGCAGCATAGTCATGCACTATTGTTTACTTTGGTTTCTTGAATTACCTGAATGCGTCCGCCTTAGTTATTGGAATAACTTGGCCATTGTTGTTCACTTCAGTTACTTCTTAAACTTGTTCAACTCTGAAATCTGAACTATCGATAAAGAATGTTAATGAAGGCGTTCACCTTAGTTATTGGAATAACTAGGTCATTGTTGTTCAGTTACTTCTTAAACTTGTTCAACTCTGAAGTCTGAACTATCGGATAAAGAAAGTTATTGACAAATGAGACTTTTCCAGGTATCACAGATGATGATCTTCGTGAAACAGCATATGAAATCCTCGTTGCTGCTGCTGGCGCTTCAGGGTAGGCCTGTGCAATTCATTATGTCCAGCATGGTTTTTTTAATTAGAAGATTACAGGTCTTTCAGGAGTATCATAGTACTTAAACTATTTTTGTGCTTATAGGGGGCTTATAGTTCCGCAGAAAGAAAAGAAGAAAGAGAAGAAACACAAATTAATGAGGAAACTTGGACGTAGTAAGAGTGAAAGTGCTGAATCCCAAACTCAACGGCAACCAGGTTTAGTTGGTTTGCTTGAAACCATGCGAGCCCAACTTGAGGTGTGTTGTCTTACCTTTCTGTTTCTGATGAATAAATTAATAGATGAAATTTTTACTTTTTTGTTTTCTGACGTCTGTTACTATTTATTTCTCTTAAATCAAATTAGATTAGTACATTTGAACACTAGTAGTTTAAAAACTTCTTTTGGCACTTGAAGGTCTATAAAGTACAACTCGTTGAGTTTAAGTCTATCATTCCCTAGGTTAAAGCTTCTCGGAATGCTAATCTTACATCTGCATACCTCCTTTGTTTCTCCCTGTTTTTGGATAGATAACAGAGTCCATGGATATTAGAACTAGGCAAGGATTACTCAATGCTATGGCAGGCAAAGTTGGAAAACGGATGGACAATCTCTTGATTCCATTGGAACTATTGTGCTGTATATCGAGAGCTGAGTTTTCTGACATGAAAGCATATCTTCGTTGGCAGAAGAGACAGGTTAGCCATCGCCATCCATTTGTGCCTAGGTGATCTTGAACTATATCTGCATCACTTGACATTATATGTTTCATTTGTATCTTTGCTTAGCTAAACATGCTGGAGGAGGGCCTTATAAACCATCCTGTTGTTGGATTTGGAGAGTTAGGTCGAAAAGTCAACGAGCTCAGGAACCTTTTTAGAAAGATTGAAGAATCTGAGGTTTTATGCCTACTCAGTGAAAGTTTTTATGGTTGATTTATATAACCATTGTATAAAGTATCAATTAAACGGTGGTTTATCCTGATGTGTTATTTGCTAGTCCCTGCCACCGTCTGCGGCGGAGGTTCAACGTACAGAATGCCTAAGATCACTGAGAGAAGTTGCTACTTCTCTCTCTGAAAGGCCTGCTCGTGGTGATCTTACCGGTGAGGTTTGTCACTGGGCTGATGGCTACCATCTGAATGCTGCATTGTATGAGAAAATGCTTGGCAGTGTTTTTGACATCTTGGATGAGGGGAAACTTACAGAGGCCAGTACTTATTTGCAATTTTCCGCTGTGTAATTATATCATTGACTGAAATATTTCTCACATTTTTGCTTTAATCCACCAGGAGGTGGAAGAAATCCTTGAGCTCCTAAAGTCAACTTGGCGGATACTAGGAATCACAGAGACAATTCATGATACATGCTATGCATGGGTATTATTTCGACAGGTAAAGCCGTAATCAGGAAATACTATTTTGTGCTTGTTCTGTGGTTGGCCCTAAATATCTCTACAAACAGCAATCGGATGTGTTTTTGGACCACTAATTAATGTCCACAAATTGCTCACTGACTTGGGGCCTATTCTGGCATCTTGTGCTTTTCCTTACACTCCGACATAAGCCAAAAGCAAGGGAGGAGTTCCTCAAACTTGATCATTTTTTATGATGGGAGTTCAAGCCCTTTTCTTTTCATAAATATCAGAGACAATTATCTGAAAAAAGCCCCTTAGTGCAAAATCCCCGTTTGCCCTTACCATTTTGTGGAAATGATGCATTTTCCTAATAACATAGTTCAAGTTAAGTCTGTTTTGAATTAGGATAATCGTTAAGTGCTGAATCATATCTAAGACAGGTAACCATTGGGCTATTTGTTTCTCTTGAGATCCAAAGGTGCTCTTGCATAAATACTAGTTCACTGGACTGGATATCATTTAAAGTTCTGTTTCATAGTGTCCTACTGACTTATTAGCTCATGAACTAAGTTGCCATCACAATAGTATGGTAGTTAATGTAGGTTCTGCAACACAGTTTGTTTTTACAGGTGAGCAAGGACTCCTGAAAGTTGTGATTGAGCATTTGAGGAAGATACCTTTGAAGGAACAGCGTGGCCCACAAGAAAGATTACACTTGAAAAGTCTACGTAGTTCTGTTGATGCTGAGGATAGCCACCAAGAATTCACATTTTTCCAGTCTTTCCTATCTCCAATTCAGAAATGGGTGGACAAGAAATTGAATGATTATCATCTACACTTCTCGGAGGTTTGTTTTGCCCCCCCCCCCTCTGGTTTTCTCATGTGCACCATAACATGCATGGTCAGTGATGCTATGTAAAGTATCTCCTTTACTCTTTCCAAACTAATCCTTTAATTTCAACAAGGAATAGATGGGTTTGTTTACTTTATATAGAAAGTATTTACCATGTCAGTGGAGACCAGTTATATAATATGTCCCATTTCCTGTAGGCTTTTGCTAATTTGTTACTACTGAATGCGCAACGCATATATGCTTAAGGCAGCCCATCATTATTTCCGAGTGCTATTTTAATCATTACTGAACATACCTTGATTTGATACAAATTCTAAACTATATATTCGAATATCTTGATTCCATATTCTGATAATAAATCCCACATTACATAGTTCTGACACTTCTCTTGTTAATCTTATCATCTTCATCTCTTGTTCTTGTTAGGCTCTTGTATGTTTCATATTTTGTCCCACCTTGCGCATAAATTTGAAAACATACTTTTCTTCTAATCTACCATTTCTTCCCTGTATGCATTTTTCTGTTTCTATTCAGACTTCAGCATCTGGCATCTGCTATTCTTAAGCTATCATAGATTCTACTGGACCTTTGTATCTTATTTTTGTTTGCAACGATGGATTCTAATTTTTCCGCATTACAATTTTCTTTACATGTGCAGGGTCCCAGCATGATGGCTGATATTGTAACAGTGGCAATGCTTACTAGGCGAATCCTTGGTGAAGAAAACAACAAGGTGCTGATACTTTTACCTTTATTTCGCAACAATCATGCCATTTTTAATCTAAAAGTCAGACCGTTTGCTTGTGGCTTGTGCACCTGTGAGCACCAGAGTAGCAAGACATTTCTTGTGCAAAAATCATCACTATAAACAAATCCAGTGGTGGCCCTTACACAAAGAATACAAAATTGTTAGGGTCTCTACCCCCAACCTTCTTGCCTTCTCAATTGTGGCAGTGTACAATGTTGTAAATATTGCGGTATAAGCATGTAATTATATTTAATTCCAGCATAATTGATAAAGACGCAGGCATGATATAAAAAGCATATAAATGACTTAACCAACATATAAACATATGAACCTTTTAAGTTATTGAAATAGAAACATATGCCCAACATATATATCATGTAAGAGTCTAAAATCAGCATATCCACATGTAAACAATGTATGTTATTCCAACTGAATGCCGATTCCAACATAACATGTATGACCAAATTCAGCATGTTATTAAGAGTTTGAATATTGCTCTCAGAATGCTAGTTGCACAAGACTTTAATCTTGGCCGTCTCCGCACTGATTTTCTTACGAAATCAAATATATATGACAAAATTAGATCAGATCCTAAGCTCAACAAAGACTTGCTATCTTACACAGACACTAAATCATCAAGCCTACCTTGCCATATAAAGCATTATCGACATCAATCTATTAGCCAACAGAAAGAACTCACATATTGAAACTATATATACTTGAATCAGTAACCCATTACAGAGACTGAATACTAATCACAGTGAGCCGAAAATAGATGCTATGAAGGATAGCAAGTAACACAGGATGATTCAACTACTCAGAGAATGAAGACTGCAAGTAATCTAACAGCTCAAGATCAGTCTAAACTCAAGAGTCATATATATATATTCAGTGTTAATACTAATTCCTCATCGAGCAATTATCCCACAGGATGCCTTTGCAATTTTCAATCAATGATATCACACAAATATCAAAAATATATCTCAAAATTGCAAAGAGCAAACAACCAACAGACTCACAGTGCCGGTGATACTCAAAATCACCGGGAAGCAACCGAAGAAGGCAAGGCACGCAGGATGCGCTGTCTCAGAAAACCAAGCACCTCGCTATGCCGAGCAAGGAGACGATGGCAATCGGAGATACAATGCCGCACTCTCACCTCGAGTCGCCGAAGTAGAAGTCGAGGGTCGGGTGAACGCCGCACAAGACCCGAAGACCGATAAGTACACCGGCCGAGAGCACCCGTGAACACCAAGAAAAAGTCACAAAATCTCCTTCAGAAACTCGGTACAAAACCAAGCCGAATCAACTTCTAGAGGTAAATCCCAAAACCTTTCCTCACGGCCAGATCCAAGGAAAAGGCACAAGGAAACCGTATGGGAAGAACCATAGAACGGCAATTCGAGCTGCTTAGCTAACTGTGACGGGAAAGAATCCGGCCGGCGGCTCTTAAGACTCAAGATTGGAGAACTGCCGAGGGATATCGGAGATCAGATGGGAGAAATGAACTCACTGCTTTCGGTCTCTCTGGAGAGGAGAGGAAGGCTGCCTTTTAACGGGAACCAGGGATGAGGTAGGCGGGCTGCAGCCGAACTGCTGGCGCCGAAGCGCCCGGCCGATGGTGCCTCCATCGCTGCTGTCACCCCCGCAAGACCTGGTCGCCAGGAGGACCGATAGGCCGAACCCCTCTCCCATTTGCACATGCGAGGATGCGGCTGCCTTATCCTTCTCTCGTCCCACCGACAGGTGGGACCCCTCTCTTTTCTTTTTTCTTTTTATCAAATTGGGAAATTACCAATTTGCCCTCAGAAGTTCAACATACAGTACCAATTTTTTTGTTCTAAATAATAAATACAATTACAGAACCACTGCAGAATGTAAAAATCAGAACTTCCTTTTACCATTTTCACATATAGAAAATTCTGATTTCCCCCATATTTGCTTTTGTACATCAGGCAATGGAGTCACCTGATCGAGATCAAATTGACCGTTACATCACTTCTTCTGTTAAAAGTGCTTTCGTGAAGGTGATCTTCTTTGCATCTGCAATTATCCTTTTGGTAGTGTAGCTCTAATATTGTTGGGTTCTATATCTTAGCTGATTTCTTTTCCCATTTTACCATGAGATGGACATACGATCATTTGCACACTCATGCTTGCTTATATGTGAAACCTTCAGTCTTTATCAATTACAGTGTACATGTACATTGATTTTTAAGTTTCATTGTATTGTATTTGATCACCTTGACTATTAGGAAAACGTCATACCATATTGTTGTCAATATTTGCAAGATTCTTTGCAGTTAGAGGTGTTTGATGATTGAATTTTCTTCTTTATGTCTGAGAATTTGTGGTATGACCTTAGATTTATTAGAAGATATCCAAGCCTAAATATTGTATGTGTTAAGGTTTACATGATTTGTTAAGGATAAGATTAGGAAATAGATAAGGATTCTTATCTATTTCCTTATATGACTTGTATTCCTTCCATATACCCTCGTGTACTCTCCTATATATATATGACCCTTTGGGTCTCATATCAATATACACAATATTCATAACATGGTATCAGAGCCTAGGTTACATACCTAGCCTCCGTTCGTCTTCATTGTCGCCCCACGGAGAATCGATCTCTCCTGGGGGCGGCCATCTTCACGTCGTCACCGACCGTCGCTGGTACGGCCGTCACTGCCGTCACCGCCACGGCCAAGATGGTCAACACCGCCGGCCGTTCGATCGCCGCTGAAAGCGGATCGACGCCGCCGCCGGCCGGCCTCCAGCCAAGACCGACGCTCCTCTCGGTGAAGCCGCCCACCTTGGCCGTCTTGCGCCGCCGCCACGGCCTTCGGGCGGCCGCCCGGCCGCCGGCCGCTTCCTTCAGCCGGTCCGCAGCTCCATGCGTGCCAGATCCGGCAGCCTCCCCGGCCGCCGCAGATCCCACCACCGCCGCCATCTTGTTGGACTCAATCGGCGGGGCCAACCAGACGCGGATCTCGCCACGTGAGGTGATGGTGCAGACGACCCGGCGCGATCCGCCGCGTCTTGGACAAGGCCCGCGCCGCCTCATGGCGTGGTCCGCCGCCCGCGGCCGACGCCGAGGCGGCCGCCGCGCCGCCGCGCAACTCGCGCACCTTCCGCCGCTATCTGCCGTGATCCGCTGGCGCCCTCCGCCTCCTCGCGCCCGCCATCGCGCCTCCATGATCTTCCTCATAGCCGCCTCCGCCGCCGCCGGGACTCGGTGCCCTCCTCCTCGCCAGCATCGCGGCCTCCCTGTGATGGCGGCATGGGGCCACCGCATCCGGCCGCTCCACTCCTTCTCCGGGGCCGCCTCCCAGGCGGCCCGAGGTGGCTCGCGGCTTCATGAGTGCCCAGTGGCGCGCCGCCCGACCCGTCGCCGTGCGCTCAGAACGTTCATTCGCGGAGGTCTACAAGAAGGCTTATGAGGAGCGGGTCGAGCGGCTAATTGAGAGGTCAAGAAGGAAAGAATAAACCCGAAGCAATGGAGGCTTGGGACTTTTCAAAGGATGCTGTACCCAATGTGCGAGAGGGTATTTTAAAGTGGATTTATTTTTCTGCTACTAGAGTCAGTCTTTAATTATTTTTTTTGAGTCTTCCGTTGCGTCCATCCAAAATCCATAGTTTTTTTATTAGTTCGTTCAAGCCGTGCGAGTCCACAAATTTATTGTCAGTCATAGAAGTGTAGGATTTTTATTTTGCAAGGCAGCAGCCGCCGCTCTACTCTCTGAGCCGCGTGCAGATCGTAGAAGTCGTCATGATGCCGCCGCTTCTCTAGCCGCCGCCCCGAGATTTAAGGCCGCCATGCCTCTCCTCATGCACCGCGCGCCGCCTCTTGGGCTTCGATCTGCGCTGTCATGCATCTATCTATTCCTCTTCGGCTTGATTTGACAGTTTATTCCAAGACTGCACGCAACGACGACATCATCAAGACTCGGACTTCGGATTTATCTTGTTTTAGTGTCAACTCTTTTCCAAATGCAATGCTATTGCATACGCCTTGCATTTGAGAGGGGGTGTTAAGGATAAGATTAGGAAATGGATAAGGACTCTTATCTATTTCCTTATATGACTTGTATTCCTTCCATATACCCTCTTGTACTCTCCTATATATATGACCCTTTGGGTCTCATATCAATATACACAATATTCATAACAGTATTTTGTATCTTTTCTCAAATTTTTGTGTATACTTTTTTGGCGTTGTGGTCTAGAGGATTTGTAGTGGCGTTTTTCTGGTCAGGGCCTCAGAGATTGGTCACGCTGTTGAGTAGATATGCTTAGGAAAACAAAAAAAGTAGACGCAAAGAGCCATCGGGAGTTGTGACACCTTATCACTTATGATTTTCATGAAGAGAATTTCTGTTTTCGAGTAGTGGAAGTTCTCCTTTTACCAATGTCTTCCGCAAAAGTCATTATGACATGAGGCCTTCGATGCAATATTAATATGCTACGTGTGCATAATATGTAAGCATGTGGAAAATCACAGAACAAGACTTTCTTTTACATATCAGAAGATAGAAATGCTGGAGGACAGCTGGACTCTAAACCTTCATATTCGTACTATTGATTGTAACTAGTTTGTTCTGGTCAGACCATTATTTTTTTTAGTTTACTAGATTGGAAACCCATGTCTGCACCTGAAGTGGACAGCATCGTCCATATCCAGACAGTGCAATCTGGAGTTGTCATAGCATTGTCTAGTTCCTTCTGATATGTCACTATTATATAGAGAAAAGAAACTTTTTTCTTTCTTTCAGATGGCACATTCTGTAGAGGTTAAAGCAGACACAGCACATGAGCATGTTTTAGCATCTCTAGCTGAGGAGACAAAGAAGCTTTTGAAGAAAGATACAACCATTTTTTCGCCAGTTTTGTCAAGATGGCATCCACAGGCAGCAGTTATTTCTGCTTCCCTTCTCCATAGACTTTATGGAAACAAATTGGTAAGTTATGTCAGGCATTCGTAATTGACTGTAAGTCCATAACCTTGTGATGCTGCATGCTTACATAAAAATGTTGTGCCAGAGACCATTTCTTGAGCATGCTGAGCATCTTACGGAGGACGTGGTTTCTGTATTTCCGGTAGCTGATTCTTTGGAGCAGTACATAATGTCTGTGATGGCTTCTGTTGTGGGAGATGATGGTTTGGACAGCATATGCAGACAAAAGCTAGCTCCTTATCAGGTTAGCTCTTTCTTCCTCAATTACAAACACTCAGGAAAGTGCAAAACAGTAGCCGTGTGCTTGTTCACCTTTACATGATATGCTCATGTCATTATGTGCCATGTTAGCATGCATTGTGTGCTGCTTAGCAAAGAATAGATAGTTTATTTTGTGTTGGGGCTCGTTGTTGTGTTGTTTGTCCTAATTCTCTGCTTTTGTTTTTTTTTTTATCTCAGATTGAAATTAAATCTGGCACGGTAGTTTTACGCTGGGTGAATGGGCAACTTGAGAGAATTGAAACTTGGGTTAAAAGGGCTGCTGAGCAAGAGGTTAGTAAATTTCATGACTAAAGCTTTTTTTTTGTATACGATTCTTGTTATACCCTATTTTTCTATATTTAATTTCCTTATTCTTACTGTGGCCTATTACTGGCCAAACTATTCCCCATGTAATATGAATGACCTAAAATTCTATATATCCTGAGAGGCATCTTTCGCTCTGGAGTTTGAATCTTTGGTTGCTAGTTATAACTGTTTGGAGTTTTGCAAAGAAAGATATATTTGTTAGTTGACAAGCTTAATTTGTTGCCCCCTGTCTGTACTTCATAGTGTGCATTAGTACCATACTTGAAGGGTGAGGCTGCTAAGATTTAAGTCATGCATCACCTCTTGAAATACATAGACTTCATGTTACATGAACTTGTGTTCTAACTACAGAATTACATACAGTTCATGTTACATGACTTTTATCTTGGAAGGCTACCATATAATATATGTAACAAAAAGATTGGAAACCATTTCTTTAGAAGTTTGGTGTCTGCCTTCAGTGCGGCCTTCACATTAATCTACATGCACTAATGTTTTTGCTGCTGCTGTTATTTTTATCCCTGCTGCCTTAGCATTTCATAATTGCTTTTGAGCATGCATATAATTCTTCTATTGACTCTGCAAGTTTTGAGTGTTTTATGTCTGGGTTCAATATCCATGCCAGAATATATGGCCATGCGAGTTGTGAATAGGACCAGGATTGAAGTAAGGGTTTCTGGAATGTCTGAAAATTTTGACTTCAAAATAGTTGCAAACTAAAGATATTGGTGATTGGTCTATTATAATACGGCTTTATCCTATTTATAGAAAGGACATAAAGTGAGAACTTGTACTTCTCTGTTTGTGAGTTTATATAAACATCTTTCTTGGTCTGATATCTTCGTCTTTTCTTTCGAATGGTGCTTGTTACAAGACTTCTATAAACATCTTTCTTGGTTTGATAGCTTCGTCTTTTCTTTTGACTGCTGCTTGTTACAAGATTTCCTTTTCGCCCGCCATCTCCGCTAACTTGTCTTTGTTTCCTAACATTTTTTCGTACTCATAAAGTGTTGTTATAATTCTTTGCTATCCTATTTTCTCTATGCTAAATTTTATGCTTGACAGGCTTGGGATCCTATATCCCCTCAACAACGCCATGGGGCTTCTATTGTAGAAGTCTATAGAATTATACAAGAGGTGCTCCTTTTGATCTTCATCATCTCTTTTAAATTTCAGTCACTATTTTCTCCATACAGGCTAAAAGGCTGCAATTGTTTTCAAATGGAGCTTCTCTTTTATCTATATTTTAAAGTTATTTACATGTCTTAGTTGTGATATTATTTTTGCCTAATAATTGAGACTTCTTATAGACTGCTTTCCATCTGTCTCTAAAGAGCCAACATTGGTTACTTGCAAACTATTGCAGACTGCAGATCAATTTTTTGCATTCAAGGTTCCCATGCGAATTGGAGAATTAAATAGCCTCTGCCGTGGCATTGACAAGGCATTTCAAGTTTATACACAACTTGTTACTGAACCCATAGGTTTGCACCATCCCCCCTTTTTTCCCTAAAGAAGTACCTTTTGTTTATATCTTACTTCATGTTGTTTTTTTAATTCCTTTCTTCACAGTATTTCTTGTCCAAGTGATTTCAAAGGCAAATATTCTCTTGTACAATACTAGAAGGCAATAAAATGATGCTGTAGATGGTGCATCCCTGCTAAATAATATAGGGTGTGTTGTGGTCGGTGGTTGGGTATGGGTCCGAAGATAGATATGTTAAGGGTATTAGAGATAAGGGTTTAGAGATAGAATAGAAATCGGCATATTCCCCTGTAATATCCCTTTGTACTCCCTATATATATTGCCCATTGGGTCTCTTCAATATATACACAATATTCATAACATGGTATCAGAGCTTAGGCTAAAACCCTAACCTCATCAATCTTCCGCATCTGCTGCCCCCAGGAGGATTGATCTCTCCCGGGGGTGGCCATCTTCTCGACGCCGTCGCCGGCGCTGATCGCCGGCGCTGATCGCCGGCGCTGATCGCAGCCCGAGGCCATCAGAGCCGCTATCGCCTGACCACCACCCGAGGATGCCACCGCCTCGCTCGCTCGCCGCCGTGTCGCCGCCGCCCGATCCGACCGTCGGTCGGCCGCCTCAGATCTGCCGGATCGGGCTCACCTTGGTGTCTTGCGCGCGGCCGCCGCCGGCTCACGCCATGGTCGCCGCCGCCCAGATTCGGTCGTCGATCGGCCGTCGCCTCGGATCTGCTAGATCGGGCTCACCTTGGTGCCCGCGCCCGTGTCCCGCCGTCCTGCATCGCCACCTCGTCGGATCCGTCAGATTCGGCCGCCTCCACGCCGGATCCGGCCACCTCCACGCCTGATCCGGCCACCGCCTGGTGCCCGCTTGCTCAGGCCCATGCCCCATCGCCCTTGGGCCACCGCCGCTGGCATAGGGCTCCTCGTCTGAGCCCGGCTCTCCTCGCTGTGGCCCAGACATGGCCGTCGCCGCTTGGATCCGGCGCCTCCGACGCCGCCTAGTACGGATCCGGCCTCCCCGCCGTCTCCCGTGCCTCCGTGCCACGCGCCGCTACCTTCGGCCGCCGCCCTTGGGTCGCCTCGTCGCTCCTTTGGACCCCGACCGGCACCTCTCCTCTCCCGGCTCAGCGCTTCCTCGCCAGTACCGCCCGGTCCTCCCAAGACTGCGGCCTCTCCCGGTGCTCCGCGCTTCGCTCCCATAAGGCCGCCGCTGTCTCCCGGTCCCATCCGGCCGCCGCCGTCTCCCGGTCCCTTCCGGCCGCCGCTCCTCTTCTCTCGAGTGAGGGAGACACAGGAGGGAGGGATGAATCGAGGGAGCGGAGGGAGTGAGGGAGACGGGCGCAAGGGAGTAAGTCGCGGGTGAGGGAGTGACTGGCGAGTGGGGTGTAAGGAGAGAGAGGAGGGGAGAGGGAGGAGATTTTAAGGATTTTCTATTTCAGTTTTTTTCTCAGTCTTTAGCTATTTTTCGTGAGTCTTCCGCTGTGTCCATCAAAGTCCGTAGTTTCTAATTTTTAGTTGTTCAAGCCGTGCGGGTCCACAAATTTATTGTCAGTCATAGAAGTGTAGGAATTTTTCTTTTGCATGATAGCAGCCGCCGCTTTACTCTCTGAGCCGCGTGCAGATCGTAGAAGTCGTTATGATGCCACTGCTTCTCTAGCCGCTGCCCCGAGCTTCAAAGGCCGCCGCGCGTCCTCTGTGCACTGCGTCGCCGCCTCTTGGGCTTCGATCTGCGCCGTCATGCATCTATCTATTCCTCTTCGGCTTGATTTGACAGTTTATTCAAAAACTGCACGCAACGACGACATCATCAAGACTCGGACTTCGGATTTATCTTGTTTTGGTGTTAACCCTTTTTCAAATGCAATGCTATTGCATACGCTTTGCATTTGAGGGGGGTGTTAAGGGTATTAGAGATAAGGGTTTAGAGATAGAACAGGAATCGACATATTCCCCTGTAATATCCCTTTGTACTCCCTACATATATTGCCCATTGGGTCTCTTCAATATATACACAATACTAGTTAGAACCCGTGCGTTGCAACAGAGTCATAAAAATAATGAGACGGAACTTATTGCCTGGTCAACTTCACACATCAAACATTAGAAAGCAAGCGACAGAGAAAGAAGGGTGGTCAGAATGCGCAAGAAGATGAAAAAAGTGGAGAGGGTGGGCGGTTGTATCCTGAGAGAGAGGAGGAGAGAGACGAATGGTCCAGATCAAATCGGATGGCTGAAAAGAGAGGAGTGAGGACGGACCAACCACCAACTCCTTTTATAATAGTAAAGATTCATAACAAGATAGAGCAGTTGTCCTCATCTAACCACCAGTAGGACTCTTCCCTGATGAGGTAGAGAGGCTTATTGGGAGAATCTTTGTTTATTCATTGCTTAATAATAACGATACAATATTGTTCCTTTTATATAGATGACTAGACTTAACCCTTAAGAAACCTATCTCTATATTAAGGAAACTAATCTCTAATGCATGAAATAAATCTAAAAGGAAATAAACCCTAATAATAAGGAAACTAATTATTATATTTCTAATCCGCGATATTCTATCAAACTATCCGAACTCGTAGCGTGCTACAGTACCCCCGTGTGGTATTGTTCATGGTTTCTCTGACTCCCACGGCAGTCTTGCTCACGCTTTGCAGTCGGGGTTCAAAATCCGGCGGTTATCGGTAATAACACGGATACCGCTTTCTAACGGTGGAGACCCAGAACCAAAAAAGCGGCGGTATCAATTTTTGATTTTCGAATTTTGGTCGGTTTTTTCTGGTTACCGGCCGGTTTTTCCAGTTACCGGTTTCAAAACATCCCAAAATTCAAGTTTTGATTTTCAAATTGTGATCGGTTTTTGTCGGTTTTCGATGAACCTATTGAAGATTCTGATTTACCGTACCGGTCGGGGATTTCTCCTGGTTTCGTGTTTTGGAACCTTGGCTGCAGTACCCCTGCGGGTACTGTTTGTGAGCTGTTGCCGTTTCAGTGGTGCTTTGTTATGGATATGCTAATTTTGGTCCATAACAGGGTGTGTTCTTTTGGGCCGTGGCTTTTGGGCTGTGGTTTTTGAATTCTGGGTGTTCTCAAGAGACAATATGCGGAGGAAAATAGTCGCATGCAATTTTTTGCCGGTATAGCTGAACTCGGTACAGTAGCTACTACAATTTGTCTGTAGATTCCGTCTTGAAAAAACGTACCGTTTAAAAGCTAGTTACTGTAGCAAACATAAGCCAAAGCCGTCCCGAACTCAGCCATAATTTAGATAGAGTATATATACTTATCAGTATGGACAAAAGAAATATCTACCTCATTTTTTCTGACCCTTTCTTTTGTTCAAACTTTAATTTCTCTAGCTGTTAAGCGATAATGGTTTTGTGTATTTGCAGTTGATATACAAGATCTAGTTCCACCTGCTCCTGTTCTTACTCGATATAAAAAGGAGCTTGGAATCAAGGCTTTTGTAAAGAAGGAAATCCAAGAAGTTAGAACAGTTGATGAGAGAAAAGCAAGTGAAATAGTTCAACTTACGATGCCAAAGCTTTGTGTGCGGCTTAACAGTCTATATGTGAGTTTCTTCTTTACAACAGATCGCTGCTATGAGGCTTTGATCTAGAATGACTTTCTGTGACACAGAGACGTAAAATGAGCAATTTTTTTACATGGCAATATTCATAGAAGTTTTATATTGGAATGGTTGGCATTGTTGCTGGAGCAGCATTTCCTTAAATTTCTGTTCTAGACTTCTAATACGGTGTTGATAATTATGCTGCTATAGACATGTTAAATATATTTTTTGTAATCAGTTGTATCTTTCACAGTTCCTTGTCTGGCGCTATTTCCCTTATGAATTTAGCTCTCACTAATGTGGTGCATTAATAGTAAAATATACTGGTTTAATATCAGTAATTTTACATCAACTTATCGCGTAAATTTTCTATTGGCTACAACTGATAGTTCTGGACATGATACCATGTATTCCAAGTATGGAGTCAATAGTTAGTAGTACTAGCTATTGCCAACTTGCCATGATTTACATCAATAGGCCTCATGGCATTATTTTGTTCCTTGTCATTCTTCCTATTTTCTTGTTCATTTTGATTACCATTTGAGTTTTTGAACTAGAAGCATTTTTTTTAAAATGCAAACAGTATGGTATCAGCCAGTTAAGCAAGTTGGAGGACAGCATATGTGAGCTGTGGGCAAAGAGGAAAAGTGAAAACATTAACATCAGTAAGTCTGCTATTCTTTTTTTTAAAAAAAATAGTAGTCAACATATCTGTTGGATACTCTAATAAGTTTGCCAATTAATCTGTTTGGTCTAGTCCTTGTAGAACAATCTAAATCCTTTATATTTATAATATTTGAACTGTGTTAGGACGATCAATGAGCGAAAAATCAAAGAGCATTATCTCCAATCAGAAAAATCAATTTGATGGCAGTAGAAAAGAAATCAATGCTGCCATTGATCGGATATGTGAATTTACAGGTAAGAGAATATTTATACACCCTCTAATGTTTTCTTGGAAGCTCATAAGTCTTCAATATTAAAATGTGCACATTTCCTTTCTTAGGGATGAAAGTTATATTCTGGGACCTGCAGCAGCCATTTATTGACAAAGTATACAAAAATAATGTTTCTCAAGCTCGACTGGACACTATTATGGAAGTGCTTGATTTGGTATGTTCATAAGTTTTGCATCCTTTGAAGAACATAAAATTGAAAAAAAAAGAAACTCTAAATCTGAAAGCTGGCACGCGACCTCACTTTTATATATTACCTTATGTTGGCTAGCTGCTTAGCTGACTAACTTTTTATGAAACTCACTTTACCATATTTGACTGAACATGCCAGCCTGTTTCTGTTCAATTTATGGGCACTCTTACATGTAAATGCACCCCAGGCATGCCCAGATCCATGCAATGCATATTTGTTTTTTTCAAGAAAAATATGAATAAGTTTTACTTCAGAAATTCTCTGTGGCTAAACTGCTAAGCATATGCTGTTACCTCAAACTTTGGACATGCATATTTGTTACCTGTAGTGATTACTGATTGGCATTTGTTGGTAAAAGTTTTATATTTGCTGTTTAGTTAGTAAGTTTCTCTTGAACTAATTGGCACCTATTTGATGCTACCACTCAATCTTTAGGAGCTTAATCAACTTTGTGATGTCATTGTGGAGCAACTGCGGGATCGTGTGGTTACAGGGCTTCTGCAAGCATCCCTGGTGATCACTTCGGCTACTAAGTTTAGTGGGATGTTGTAACAAGTTCTGGACTATAGTGTTATACTAAATTCTCTTGATTTGCAGGATGGCCTACTTCGTGTAATACTAGATGGAGGTCCTACACGTGTCTTCTCTCCAAGTGATGCCTCTCTTTTGGAGGAAGATCTTGAAACTCTGAAGGTATATCATCGTCTGAAATACACCTTGGCTGCTTTTGTTTTACAAGGAACATCTTGTGTGCTTGATGCCTGAATGGTGGCTAGCATTCTGTAACTGATGACAGGGTTCCAAATACCGGAACCGGACCAAATCCTGGCAGGGGCCGGTGATCAGAAAAACCGGTCGAATTTCATGTGATAAAATTTGAATTTGAAATCGGTAACTGGAAAAACCGGCTGTTAACCGCCCAAAAAACCAGAGAAAAACCGGAAAATTCCTAATACATTCATGGCAAAGGCAAAAAGCATGAAGTCAAGCAGGGAGATGCATGCATCTTCCTAATACATTCAATTAGTGTTAAACAATGTAAACATCATTAGGAAAACTAACTTATACATTCAAAATTTTAAGTTTGGATGTAATAAAAAACCGCCGGTCTAATACATTCATGGCAAAAAAAATTGAAGTCAAGCACAGGAGGTACATGCATCTTTCTAATACATTCCATTAGTGTTAAACAATGTAAATATTATTAGGTAAACTAACTGTTACATTCAAAATTTTAAATTTGAGTGTAATAAAAAACCGCCAGACTAATACATTCAATGCAAAAAGCATGAAATCAAGCACGGAAAATGTATGTATCTTCCTAATGTTAAAGATAAGACATATATGGAATAGAATCCAAGTCATATTAGGAAATAGATAAGAGTCATACATTCCATTAGTGTTGAATAATGTAAACATCATTAAGGAAACTAACTTTTACATTCAAAATTTTAAATTTGGGTGTAATAAAAAACCTCCGGTCTAATACATTCATGACAAAAACATGAAGTCAAGCACAGGAGGTGTATGCATCTTCCTAATACATTCTATTAGTGTTAAATAATGTAAACATCATTAGGAAAATCAACGTTTACATTCAAAATTTCAAATTTGAATTAAATAAAAATCCGCTGGTTTTTTTCCCAGCAGCCACCGGTATAACCGGTTACTGGTGTAACCCGGGATTTGGAACCATGAACTGATGTGCTTATTATGCCTCCATAGCATTTAATTTTCCCTTGTCTTGTTGGCTGAACAATAAACTGCTGTATTAACTCTTAATAACCATTCATTTGCTGTAGGAATTCTTTATATCTGGTGGAGATGGGCTGCCTCGTGGAACTGTTGAGAATTTGGTCTCACGTGTTCGTCCTGTAATAAATCTCATCAAGCAAGAGGTAAAGTTTGGATTAGATTTCTCATGAAACTTGTGGGGGAACCGGTGAATAGAACCTAGGCCGTGGAACTCTAGATCCTAGAGGTACGCCATCCATAATGGCCTATCTCCAATGAATAGGCTTAGTGCTCTTTGGGAACAAACATTAGCTTCACGTTCACTCAAGCAGGCTTAACTATTTTCTTTTCCTCAAATTGGTCACAGTTAAATTGTAGAAAAATTTCCCCATTTGCATCACAGACTTCCAAGAAACATAGTTAAGACAAGCTAACAATTTATTTCAAGCTGTCGAGATTTGGGACTAGGGATGCTATAGTTCATGGCACCACTTACTTAGTCTTTGCTCTAATCATATTTGTAAATAACTAGATGGCATTTATTATGTTCTTGTTCTTCTCCCAGACTCGTGTGCTCATCGATGATCTACGAGAAGTTACTCAAGGGGGCAAAAGCAAATTTGGAACCGACTCCAAAACACTTCTTAGGGTCCTGTGCCACAGAAATGATTCAGAGGCATCACATTATGTGAAGAAGCAGTTCAAGATACCCAGTTCAGCTCCGAGCACCTGATTTGCAAACCCAAACGAAAATTCTGGATACTTCGCTCGAAGGTATATACGACCAATGGAACAGTGCTCGGCCTTTCAACCTGGAAATCATATCCAGGCTCCACTCCCCTGTTTGTAAGTTCATGTATCATCTGTGCATTGTTGACAGTAGGAGCTAGGATGCCCACTAATCGCGGTACGACACCTATACACTAGTTCTAATACATGGGCCCTGTATTTGATTGATTGATTATTTGGCCTATGGAAGGTTTAGATGTTTTTCGTTTGTTTGGGTTTTTTTGGGTGGATTGTGAACGGGAAGTGTTCTCCGTTGTGAAGGCATTCCTTCTGAGAATGTCGCGAACAGAACAGATGTTTGTCAATTCTGTAGCTTGTTTTTTTCTTCTTGTTTTGGATAGGATCATGAGCACGACGATTGTGATTTGCGTTGCAGCCGTTTGCTGTGGTGTCTAAAATTAGCGTGAACGTTATTCAAAATTTACACCTCTAGACCCGATTGCCCCAAAACTAAAAGATGAGCGAGTGACAAACGGGCGACCAAATCTGATACCAGAAAATCGACCTACACCATTTCTTTTAGAACCAAGGACAGGTTGCCCCGCCCCAGCAACCATCTTAATTTGAAGTCATAAGGTTCACAAGTGAGCGGTACACAGCATCGTAGATACCAACCAGAGTGCAAGTTACAAGACCAGCAAAAAGGTAGAAATACAACACAGTTACACGGAAACAGTATGCATCAAAGCATAAACTCCCTGATCCAAAAACATGAGACACCGGAGACAAGGGATCTTTATTTCTTCCAGGTCTTGTTTCCATTCCACCATGTCGACTCCAGTCCAAGTTTGCCAAGGAACTCCACGATGTTACTGTGAAGTCAGGCACAAAATCTACGAGTTCATACACCAAGCTCACACCAATCAGTTTTGAGTTCCGAGGACTAGATGTTGCTCTGATCTGACAAACAAGAGAACAAATGAGACTAGAGAAGAATTTTCAGCTCTAATAGGAGCCAAAAGGAACAAATTGTTGATCTTATGTCAGGCTAGATATAATAACACTTAAATTGCTTAGGAGTAAAAAACACAGGCAGAATAGCCGAGGTCAATACTAGGACTTCAAAAGGATCCACATAGAATACATGCAAAATCCACCTTCAGAACTCTTTTTATCCATTGCCCCATTGGTAATGTTGATCTCAACTGAATTTGAGATATGTAACTGCAAGCACTCACCTTTATGTGTCATTGTAATTTGCAATACAAGTAGGAACACATAGCCAGACAGAGGCAGGTAACACACAAAGAAATAAATCATTAAAAAGTAAAAACTTAGGTCATACAAAATCCGTAGCTTCATGTTGCAGGACTTTATAAATTAGCTAGAAGTATAACAAATATCTCAATTTCTAACTTAGGTCACTGAAGGGGAAAAGACTCAAGGGGGTCTTGGTTGGGACAATTAACAAACTATTAGTGTGTCCTCTGCCATCCTACAAAAATGAATACTTGTATTTGGCGTGCTCAAGCCTTGGAGGACTGAGGTTGAGGCTGGTTAGAAGTTCAAACTTAACAAAAAATAATCTGGGTGCCTCCCTCACCTCTAATTGATCTTGCGATGCTGATTTCAAATCAAACAGCTACTGAGCACAAGCTATTCTTGCTATTTCAAAGACAAGTCCATGTAGCGATTAATCAAGCTCACCACTTTGATTTTGCTCAAATATACAAGAGACGGATTACTTGTACTATTCAGAGCAATGACTCAGGTCTCAGGCTCTTAATTGCAGGTTTGCAACCATACCGGTTATGTAGATTTATTTCAAATCAACACCATGAGAAAAATTTATAGATGGGAGGATGACCAAAAGAGACTTTTCTGCCTCCTTATATCTATCAAAAAAAAAAAAGCGGACAATATAAGTTGTGCTTGCCTGGAAGTCTGGAATGAACTTTTCAAGGTGAAATAATCTGAAGGCATGACGTTGAAACTATTGTTTAGGAAACTCGCATAAGAACGAGACGGAATGGTAGAAGCCCTGCCCAACATAGCCTAGTCACTTCTTCAACAAGATCACAAGGACATTGCAACATTCGCCACAAGTCCATCGCTTGAGGGCTGTCTTAGAAGAAAAAAACTAAATAAAAAAGACGCTCCTAACTGTTAAGGGTACTAGTGTACTAGTCTGCGTGTGTCAATGGTATTTGTGGTATTATAGTGGTAGCCTAGGGTTGTATTCCTTGTTGTATTACAGAACCATTCTTTTATTATCTAATACATCCAATACGATTTTGTCACACATCCAATACATGCAACAAAATTCTATAGTTCAAGGTTCCATTCTTTTATTTATCTAATTGTCTCAAAGCGATGGCATACATGATAATTGTTGAACAACGCAGCAAACAGATCATGATGCCTTCCGAAGTTTGACTTACTTTCTCAACAGCAGAGAATAATTAGGTACTACAAAAATCATGCAAACTTGAATGACCTGCAGGTCTGTAACATTAGCAGATTGTCAAATAGCACAGCACACAAGGATCCAGACAAGACTTAGATGCACCCACAATCCGTGCTATACTCGAAAAGGTAGAAAGGCAAAGCATGCACATTACAAAAATAAACTAATTCCTGCATCACGTCACATAACAGAATCCCAAAGGTCTGCACAATGCAACAAGCAAGTTGAAGGCTATGATGGCAAGCTTACCATTTCATATCCTTCTCGATAGGGATGCAAACGGATCGAATACAGACGGATAATATCTTTACCATATTTGTTTTCATATTTTTTCTCGGATACGGATACGAATATGGATACCTCAGATACGAATACAAATACGAATAATATCAAATACAGATACGGAGTGAATACGAATCGAAACAAATACGGTCACGAATATTTATCGGAACATGAAAACCCCTTAAACCATACATTCAAAATCAATGAAAACACATAAATAGTTTATCTTGTCAAAACATTAATAAAATCTAAACAAGCATAAGTATTTTTATCCACAATAGTCATACCATTGTACATATTTTAAATCTTCAAATGTCAGTTAATTTTTTCTAAAATCCTAAATAATTCTTAATGGATTTCTACCATTTACATGTGACTAATAAATTAATTAAGAATTTAAATTTGCATCAGAATGATTTAAATAGCAGTACATCAATTTAATCGGTACAAATTTTAATCTACCGATAATACTAAATTTATTTTTAATAAACATAAATATTTGCTAGTGTTGCTTGTAATTTAATATGACTAGAGAACCTAATGTCTAATGGTAATGGAGACTTATGGCTTGTTTGGGTTAGTGGGCTGGTGGCATGGGAGATGAGAGATGCTGGCTTAGGCTGGGCAATGTTGGGCTGAAATTCCAGATATCCGATTTCATATTATCCGGATAATCCGTATTTGTATTTGCTGGATATTAGGCCTCCTGTATTCGTATCTGTTTCCGACAAAAAAATCCGTATTTGTTTCCGATCCGAGAATTATCCGAAGAAAATCCGATCTGACACAATTCATATTCCTTTTCATCCGGATCGGTCAGAAACTATCCGATCCATTTTCACCCCTACTTCTCGGTGCCATGGATGGTGGGAAACCAAAATATGTGAGGACATGACAATAGTGGACCTTCATCCAACTTACCCTCTCACGCTGGCGGGCTGCCCACCACTGCTCACCAGGAGATCCTCGTGTACGGGTACACCACGGTGCGGCCGACAACAACTCTCTAGTCTTCATGGATTGTAGCCCTTAAAATCTCAATTCCAATCCATGCGCATATGGCAATGTAGGGGCTATCCACTGGTTACAGCTGTTCTACGCTGCAACAACGATGAAGGAAAGTTTATGCTGGTCTTGGTCATGCTGCAACCGCCATAATGGCAGGCTCAAGGTCTTCACTAATACTATGAGCACAGGTAAATCTTGGAAGGTAGGGCAACGCTGAACAAGATTACTTGCAAAGGCAGGTGTGCCAAGTTTATTATAACTGTCATGCTGCCTGAAAGTCCAGGTTTCTATTTGGATCCTAATGGATAAAAATATAGATACGTTGAAGATGTTACAATTGCAATGCTAAATTCTTTTTTTCCCCAATCAAGTCTCTTTTGTACTTTATATTAGCAGTCACTATCAAGGTACTAATGCAACTGAAGCATGGTGTCAACTGTCCTCATGTTGCATGTAACATGTAATTTTGTATTAATTCATAGTTGCCCGTGGTTGAGTTTACTAAACCTTCTCTAGTGTCTGTACATCTTGGCTCACGTGGCTCGTGAGCTGCTCAGGAGCAACTCGAGCTTTTTATCGAGCCGAGCCGAGCTAAGTTTTTAGCTCTTTACCTTAACGAGCTGAGCTACTTTTTTGGGCGAGCTTGCACGAGCCGAGCCGGTTCAATAGCCAGCCCTAACGGTAGCTTCATGTTGCAAGAATTGACAAATTAGCTAGAAGTATAACAAATTTTCTAACTTAGGCCAGTGAAGGAAAAAAACACTCAAGGGGTTCTTGGTAGGGACAATCAACAAACTATAAGTGTGTCCTCTGCCATCCTACAACAATGAATGCTTGTGATTGGCGTGCTCAAGCCTTGGAGGACTGAAATTGAGGTGGTGAGAAGTTCAAACTGTCTCAAAAACAAAAGTCCTGGGTACCTCCCCCACCTCCAATTGATCTTGACATGCTGATTTCAAATCAAACAGCTTCTGAGCACGAGCTGTTGAAGTTTGATCTGAATTCGTACCATGTCCGTGTAGGACACTACATCGTCTCATGCTACACATGGCATGACCGGTGTCAGGGTTATACGCAGGACTGTATCAGACGTGGTGTCAACCTGCAGCAACTGACTTAGATTCGGTTTTCTCTTCGAGTGGGACTTATTTCCCTCCGCCTATATATATACTCTAGTAGTCTATAGGAAGAGAAAGAAGCTTATTGTAATATCTCTTCATATAGTGAATTCCACCTTCGTGCGTCCGTGGTTTTTTTTCATAAGAGTTTTCTATGTTAAATCCTTGTCTCCTGTTTTTTTTATTGTCTACTTTTGCTATGCGTTTTAAAACACGAGCTGTTCTTGCTATTTGAATACCAGGTCCATTGAGCAATTAATCAAGCTTTCCACTTCGATTTTGCTCATATCATATACAGGAGATGGCTTACTAATCAGAGCAATGACTCAGGCCCTTAATTGCAGCCATACCAGTTATGTAGATTTATTCAAATCAACTTCATGAGAGAAATTTACAGATGAGTGGATGACCAAGCGAAGACTTTTCTGCCTCCTTATATATATCAAAAGAAAAGCGGACAAGATAATTCGTGCTTAACTGGAATGAATTTTCGCGATCCAGTAACTTTTGTGATTCCAGGAGGTCACCAAAATGGTGGCCGGATATGCTACTCAAGTACTCACAGTATGAAAGATCTTTTCTTTTACTTGTCTGATTAACTTAAAAATGGCAATATATATCATGACTATGGAACAGACAAGCAGATAAATCACAATTATGTCACTGAGCTTGATTAGCTTTCCCACAAGCACAGGAAAAATGACCACTACTAAACCGTGTAAACAAGAATTACCTATATTACAACAATGAGCTATCAAGCATCAGACAAGCCGGTGTGATAACTATGCAGGAAGGAAATAATTAGAATGCAATAGAAAGTTTATCACTTAGTTTCAAAATGAAAGTTTACCACTTCATATAGTCTGTGATGACAGCGATGATGGGAAGTTGGTATAAACCCAAAATTCCTTTGGACCTATCTCGGTGAATTTCAATGCCAAGAACATAAGAGACATCACCGAGATCCTTCATATCAAAATTGGATGAAAGAAATCTTTTGATCTCAAACAGCATGTCCTTATCGCTGCTAGCCAATAAGATATCATCCACATAAAGTACTAAGATGGTGAATTTACTCCCCTTGAACTTGATGTATATACAGTTATCAACTTCATTTTCTTTGAAGTCGAAACTTCTTATGATCTTATCAAATTTGAGGTACCACTGCCTCGATGCTTGTTTTAAGCCATAAATGGATTTCTTAAGTCGACATCCCATATGCTCCTTGCCTTCTACGACAAAACCTTCCGGTTGAGCCATGTAAACATTTTCTTGCAAGTCGCCATTAAGAAATGCCGTCTTAACATCCATCTGATGTAGCTCTAAATCGTAATGAGCTACAAGTGCCATAACTATTCTGAATGAATCTTTAGTTGAGACAGGAGAAAATGTGTCATTATAATCGATCCCTTCTCTTTGTGAGAAGCCTTTTGCTACAAGCCTTGCTTTAAACCTTTCGATATTTCCCTTAGAGTCATGTTTTGTTTTGTAGACCCATTTACAACCTCTCGTTTTGACTCATCGAATTTCTACTAAGTCCCATACATCATTAGTGCTCATAGACTTTAGTTCATCCTCCATGGCTTCAAGCCAATTAGAAGAATATTCACTCATTATCGCCTCTTTATAAGAGGTGGGATCATCTACCTTTCCTATATCATTAATATCCTCATTCATATAAACAACATAATCATTAGAAATGGCAGATCTTCTCTCCCGCTGTGATCTTCTAAGAGGTTCATTAATTATTTCAGGAGGCTGTTGAGATTCTTCATTAGTTGTAACATTAGGAATTTCAGATACCTCAACAGTCGGTGCAACAACAGCGTTTTCTATTGGATGTGCGACCTCCTGAGGCACAGGAATAGAGATCTCTGGAATGAGCGTTGGAATGAGCGGTGCGGGAACATAAACCCGCTTTTCCTCAAGATCTATCTTCCTGGGCTCCAGGTCCTCGTTATTTTCTAAGAACACAGCGTGTCTTGTTTCTACAAACTTAGTTATCCTATCAGGACAATAAAATCGATACCCTTTGGATCTATCAGGGTACCCGATAAAATGACAGCTTACTGTCTTAGGGTCTAATTTCTTAATATGTGGATTAAATAATTTAGCTTCAAAGACGACAACCCCACACTCGTAAATATTTCATATTCGGTTTCTCCCATCCATAATTCATAAGGTGTTTTAGGTACCGATTTCGGGAACCCGATTAAGAATATGTGCGGCTGTTTTTAGTGCTTCCATCCACAAAACAACAGGTAAACTAGAATGGCTAAGCATGCTCCGTACCATGTCCATAAGTGTACGGTTGCGTCTTTCACCACGCCATTCTCACGAGGTTCGCCCAAGCATAGAATCTTGGGCAACAATGCCATTTTCTGAAGGAACTTAGCAAAGGGCTGTGAATTTGCCGTAAGGGCATGTCTTCCATAATATTCTCCCCTCGATCCGATCTAACCACTTTAATCTTTAGGTTATGCTGATTTTCAACTTGACCTTAAATATTTTAAATTTATCAAGTGATTCGGATCGATCCTTAATGAGAAAAATATAGCAGTAACGGAGAAATCATCAGTGAATGTAATGAACGAATCAAAACCATCCACTGATGTCACAGGAAAAGGACCGCAAATATCAGTATGTATTAACTCTAAAAGTCCTGCATCATGAGTAGCTCCTTCTTTATTTGTTTTACATATTTTCCTTTAATGCAATCAATGCGTTGGTCCGAGTCTCGAGAAATCTAAAGGGTGGAGAATGTCTTCTTTGATGAGACGTTCCATTCTCCCCTCGAAATGTGGCCCAAACGACAAGGCCACAGTTTGAAGAAGTCTCATCATTAATTTTATGTTTAGCATCATTCACATTCAATACGTAAGATTCATTAAGGAAAGCATATAAAGTTTGTCTTGTCTAAAAGCAAGACCAACATCTTTATTATTGAACTTAATAATGCATTTATTGTCTCCAAAATACATTTAAAACCTTCATCGTCTAATAAAGAAATCGAAATTAAATTCCTTCGATGGAAGGAACATAAACTACATTATTCGACGAAGCGAAGCCGTTGTCTAAGGTTAATGAAACAGATCCGACTGATTTCACTTCGGCTTCCTTTCCATCCGCGACTCTAAGACTTCGCTCCCCCTTTCTTAGTGTTCTCGCGGTAAGGAATCCTCAGAAGAATTGGTAACGTGCAGTTGCACCGAGTCAATCCACCAAGCATTAAGGAGAAATCAGCATAAAGAGTTTCGTCAATGAAAGTAATTGTATCATTACCCTTTTGGCAAGCCATTTTAGAAAGCTCGCACGTCTTTACGAAAATGCCTCGGCCGTTCTGTATGGCATTCCCCTTTAGATGTCGCAGCGGAAGCAACATGAGGCTTCGGTGCATTGTGCACTCTAGGCCCCGATTTATCGGAGTTTGGGGAAAAATGCAGCTTCTTCTTAGATTTGAAGTCCCCTTGGAACTTCCTTTTATGAGAGCCACCAACATTAAAGGCAAAATCTTTCTTTTCTGTTCTTATTCTTTCTTCCTCCTGAACACACATGGCGATCAAGTCGCTCATGCTCCACTTCTCTTCGAGTGTTGTAATTAATTTTAAAACGGTGTACTCGGAAGGAAGTGATGTCATAATGAAATGAACCGAAAACCGCCGAAATTGCCATGTCCATGCCCTTGAGTTTTTCGCCATATCGGTCATCATCATGATATGCTCTCTATCTTGCGCTGACCCATCATATTTAGCGGTTAAGAGCCTCTGAATTAAGGTGCTGGCATAAACTTTAGTTGAACCTCTGAATTTCTCCTCAATTGAAGCCATGTAATCTTTAGCTTTTTCAGAATTGGGAATTGATCCCTAATCATGACTGAAATTGAGGTTTTCATAATCATAAGTGACAAACGGTTAGATCGTTCCCATTTCTCAGTGTTTTCATCATAAATCTTCTTTTTCTCAGCAAAGTTCTCCTCACCCTCGGTGGGAGGAACGGGAGCGTCTACTCTTAGGGCATAATCAAGGTCCAATACGCCAAGGACAACATAAATTCGTTCTCTCCACGAGGTAAAATTGCTCCCCGTGAGCTGCTCAATATTATCAATGGTGGCAGCAACGTTCGAAGCATTAAGTGCTGAATTAAAAATACAGGGCAAAATTAGAATCATCATAATATATATATTTATTGCATGTAATTAACCCTACGTTGGTCTGATTAATAACATGCATTAAAATTACAGTTCTAATTCATATCACCGTTGGGCAGAAAATGAAAAAGAACTGAATAACTATGGCGACATATGATTATAATCAACGTTGGTCAGAATATAATCATATGAAACATAATGCCAAAATTAATCATAAAGTCTCAAATTTTAAATATCCCGTTGGTTCAATTTAAAATTTGAGATTAATCATAAAAATATGGTAATGATACATCATAATTTGAGTTATTTAATTAATTATAACAGTGCATAAAGTTATACTAAAGACAAAATTAAATGTACCGAAAATTTAAATTATAACAGTGCATAAAAGTAAACGAAAGAAAATGCATCAAAATAGGACAATATAAATTTTCTGCTGAAAATTTGGGCCTCAAAAGAAAATTTTTAGTCTAAAATTCAGCATCAAAAGAATTTGGGCTGAAAATACGGCCCCTAATTGTAAATTTCGGCCCAAAAAAAAATATAGCCCATAAATAAGCAGCTCCGCATGGGCCAAAAACGGCTCGGCCTAGCGGCCCAAAAAGCCGGGGCGGCCCAACATCAGTGCGCAGCACCCTCAATGCCCGTAGCCGTCTGATGCCGATCGGACGGCTCATAATCGCGGCCGGCCCAACAACATACCGGCCCAAAAGAAATTGGCCGTCCGATCAGATCGGACGGCCGAGATTGAGCGCGGCCGGGATAAAAATCCCAAACCCTAACCCCACTCATTTGCGCCTGTCTCCACACGCGAAAAAAGGGCGCCGGCAAGAAGAAGCGATCTGGCCATGCGGCGGCGCGCAGCGGCGCAGCGGCGAGCGGCGGCGCCACGGCGACCGGAGGCAAGACGGCGATCGGGGCGGCGCCGACGCGACCGGGCGGCGGCGCGGCGACCCTCGGCGGCGTCACGGCTCGGACTAAGGCGGCGGCTCGCTCGGCGCCCGCAAGGAGGAGCAAAGACCGAGGCACGGCGAGCGGAGCGAGCGCGACGCAGCCCGGCGGGCACATATACGGCGGAGAGGCGGCAGCGCATCACGGCTCAGCAATGGCGCAAGGCGGCGGCGGAGGTAACCCCGAGCCGATCCTTCCCCCTTTTTTTTTGTTCTTGTTCTTGCCGATCTACAATCCAAATTGGTTTGGTGTTCGGGAAAAGTGGGGATTTCCCGGGTGATTTACCGAAAAACTTATTTCACCTCCTTCTAATTTCTAACATGAGTCTGAGCCTCCAGATCCGATCCAGAAGCCGAGTTCGGGTAGGTCTATTAGGGTTCATGAATAGAACTAGGTGCTCTGATACCATTGTTAGATTAATATACTAAGTCTAATCGTGAGGCATTAACATTAATCCTAGATCTACAACATGAACACCTAAGAATCAAAAGCGGAGTCGTAAGCACTAACCTGAGCCGGAAGAGGAGGCCATGAAGATCGGTGTAGGTGTGCAGTCGGTGACGTCGGTGATGTAGTCGGCCGGCGAGGAAGACGAAGTCGAGGTGGCCGGCGGCGGTGAAGAAGAAGAAGGCTGCGGTGGTGGAGATGGCCGGCGGCGAGGTCGTCGGCCTTCGTTCATCCGAGCGCCCGAAATAGATCGGGTTTTGTTGGAGTTCTTTAGAGGACTAGTCAACGTGCGTGAATCAAGCCCCTGCCGAAACCCCCTCTGTTTTATATGGCGCTAGGGTGACCGGGACCGTGACCAACTGCTGGTAACTGCCTCCGATCAAGGCGCGAGTAGAGCGGTTACTCTCCTGAAAAATCTCTCGGTTGTTAGCCGAGAGATCAACCCAACAGTTGGTATATATGTGCGCACGTAGGATGTGGTGCTTCAACCCACACACCCTCTCAAGCTGCAATGTCTTGACGTCCAGTGAGAAGCATTCCCAGCCTCGTATCTGGGGCGATGAACTTGAGTACCAGTCTTCCGGAAAACTTAGTAGGAGCAGGTACCTCTCCGTTGCGCCTTTGATGAAATGCCGATACCCAGAATCCAATGGGATTATATTCTCAATCTGCCATTGATTGGAACCCTCACCATCGTCTTGCTTAATTATATAGTTGAGGTGAAATGCGCCATCTGCAATTTGATCGCGGAGGACAAAAATCCCAGGCCTGCCTTCCCCTGCTTCCACAACGGCGATCTGTCGCCCATGGCAGCCGGGTGGGAGGTCAGCCATGGAGAACTCCATCCTCCGGGTGTCAAGCACGAGTAACGTGTCCCTCCAATCCATCACCCAGTAGAAGCAGCCGCAGGCGTATTGGCGTCCGAAGAACACGGGGGTCCGTGACGAGACGCCCGTGCCCGTGATCAAATCGCCCCAACCCTGGGATGCAACGGCTCGCCACTGTGCGGTGCTCGAAGAGAAGACGAAGGCGACCAGCTTAGCTTTGCACTGCGCCATCCAGACCACTCTGAATGACGTCTCTTCCGCCGCCTCCTCCTGGCCGAGGGGAGCGAGGAAGGGCTCGCACCAGCGCTCGAGTTCAACGCGGAGTGGGTGCTCCACCGAGGCGGCTAGGTCGTCAGGGATTGGGGGAAGCAGGAGGCACCGCCGGTGCAAGGGGTCGCACACTGCGAGTTCCGTGAAGACCGAGGTCTCCTCGCCGTTGCCTCCCTCGGGGGCGCGGTCGAGGAGGACGCGGCCGTCGCGGACGTCCCGGACGATCCAGCGGCCGGGGGATGGCAGGAAGGAGAAGGAGAAGTCAGCGGCGAGGGAGACAGCGTGGGCGGCGGGCGCGGAGGGTGGGGCGGGAGGGCGGCGTGGAAGCCTTTGTGGTCGAGGAAGCCGAGCAGGGGCGGGGGGTGGAGGGAACGGAAGCGCCGGAGGAAGGAGCGGTCGGTGACGAGCCGGCGGAACGAGACGCAGGCCGCGGAGGCGCGGACGAGGTCGGATGGCTCGGGCAGGCGGAGGAAGATCTCCGCAAGGAGGTCGTCCGTGAGCGCCGGCGGCGGCGGCGTCGGCGAGGCCATTTCGTGGCCGGCCATCCCGTGGACGTGGAAGAAGGAGAGGAGTTCGGGTTAAATAGACGGGGTTGGTCGGGAAAGTCAGAGCTGGCGGCTCCGTGACCAAGTCAACGTTCGCAAAACACTCAACGGCTGAATGCAACCGTGAGGCAAGCGTGGCATTATGGCCCAACTAAGTGTTAAAGCGTGGCCCACACGGAACTGCCCATATCCAAAGCAACTGGGCTATTTTGGGCCGATCTGAGCCCAAAATGGTCAGGATTGGCGAGCACCTGAGCAAACAGAACACTGAACACGTTAATGACTTGCAAGTTGCAAATGATTGGCTTGAACGGCTCGTGTGTGGTGCGTTCCCGTGTACGTGTAAGATTTAGGGCAGGCTCAAAAGTCCCGTAGCTTTTTGGTTTTTAATTAAAATGATATTATAGCGTCAGTTAGCTTTTTTGATATATTTAATTAAAAAAAGAATAAAAAACTCTATTGTATCTCATGAATAATACAAAGCAAAAAGAAGAAAACAAGAAAGAAATGAGAAAAGACCATATTAAAAATCAATATATTCTAAACCTCTTTTAGATTTTTGAAGTTAAAAACTGTTTGGTATTAGACCTTGAGAAGTCGAGATGAAAACGAGCAACCAACTACAATAATGCAGACACGACCCGCTTGCCGCTGCACTACGAATGGTCCACAGCTCACGGCTTCGGATGGCGTTCCTTTCCGCCCACATCACCTTGTGGCGGCACGACATCCCTTGCTTCACCTCTCGTGCCCACTTTGCCGACTATCACCGTGTGAAAAGCAAACAACACTACATATAAAATACTAAATAAAGTAAATTATACTTTACACCAAATAAATTATCACTTATTTCACTTTACATCAGAATTTATACATCCTTTTACTTTGTACCAGGATGAAGCAAATATTATTTCACTTTGCATCAGGATAGAAGTCGAAGCCGTGGCCGTGGTCGAAGTTGAAGTTAGAGCTATGGTCGAAGCTGTTGTCGATGTCGAAGCAATGGTCGAGGGGCCGTGGTTGAAATCGAAGCCGGGGACGTGCTTGAAGCTATTGTCGACGTTGAAGTAATGGTCGAGGGGCCATATTCAAAGGGGGCTACGCTCGAAGTCGATGCCGAGGTCAAAATCGAAGCATTGGTCAAAGTCGAAGCTGTGGTCGAAAGGGGCCGTGGTCAAAGTCGGGGCCGTCGTCGAAGTTAGGGCTATAGTCCGAAGTTGGGACCCTAGTGCAAAGTGAAACAACATTTGCCCTACCCTGGTGCAGAGTGAAAGTATGTGTAAAACCTGGTGTAAAATAAAACAAATGACAATTTACTTGATGCAAAGTACAGTTTACTCCACTAAATAAATAGACACTGCCTATGTGCGCTTTTTTTAGCTTAGCTATGTGTACTTCTAATTATACATTTTGCCAGTTGAATCACGTCTATCTCGGTTGTGCATAACAAGTACACTTTGACCCTGTTTGTCCTAAACAGTTAAAAGTTAATATGAATATTTAGCCTTTTAAAGTGGATTCTTCGCTTTTCTCGCTATGGTCTTGCTCCGATGATAAGATATGAGGTCACGGGTGCATCATGTATCTCACTCCTCTCGTTCCCGTCACACGCACGTGTCTCTCCCTCGTTTTCTCCACCGCTCACGCCCTTCTTCTTAAAGTCACTTCTTCAACCACTTTTATTTATTTTTAGTCCAAAACTATCAGTAAAAACTAATACGAATACTCTGTTTTGCTTGTAGTTCTTTGTTAGGACGGTTTACGGTTTCTTAGAAATCACTCTAACGTCACTTTTATAAAAGGAGATAGCTAGGACATGTAATACACATCAATAATAAAGTCACGAAACTATATGCAACTGTAGCATAATTAAGTGGTAGCATATGGACAATAGTACATTAAAAAAAAGATCTTTCAGATTCCAAAATAATTAGACTAAAACCAGACTAGTTGCGAACTGAACATCAAATAACTCAAGCAAACTACTTATAGATTGAACATCACAATAGCTGCAAAAGCCGACTCCAAAAGAATTCGAGCAAACAAGTTGAAAACCGGAGATGGAAGCAACTATATGTATTCTTTTCTATAATTGGACAAATGTATATAGTCAAAATTAACGTCATAGACACAAAGCCATAAACATGACAAGTTTTCTCATTTATATAAAAGTAGGTACACTCATCCATATGAAAAATGTGACCATATAAGAATATGTATTCAGTTTGTTTTTCTAGAGAGTACAAGGTAGACATACATGGTAGATGTACATACTCAAAATACACCACACACACACATGAGCATCCCTCACACGTTTGAAATTATTTATCGCAAGCATCCAAGGTCTTATGGAGCCCAAACACATATTTTTTTGCTATATATATATATATATATATATATATATATATATATATATATATATATATATATATATATATATATATATATATATATATACACTCTAAAATCGATGGATACTATCATGAAATCTAGTTCTTGAATTCTAGCTGGCTTGAGTAATAGCCGCACGCCTAGCCTATCAGGCTAGTTTGGTTCGGCGGAACCTTAATTTCTGCTCGATGTACATGCACAACGCAAAGCGAAATCCGCGTGGGCAAAGCCAAACGTGCCTTTGATGGTGCAAAATTTCAGGTGCACGTTCGGTGCCCCCAAGCGGCGGTTGCAGCCTCCGAAACCGGATCAGAGCAGTAGATGGGAACGCAGCCGCCGACTCCCACTGAGACGCGGCCCCACGTGCCCTGTCACCAGTCTGGAGGTGGGAGCGCGGCGGCCCAACGCAACCCAACCACCGGTAAGCTACCCACTCGATCACGCGCATTATAATTAGCAGTGGCGCCACGGGTTAATACCCAATTTAACCACCAGTAATTAAGGCAGCCCCGTCCCTACCGGTACTCACGCGATTCACAACTCAATTGACTGTCACGTGGGCCCATAGCAAGAACCGCGTGCCACGGTTCTCTCGTTAGACCCACCTGTCTGCAGGGGTGGAGAGTTATCGAGGTTAGCGCGAACTGTTAGTTCGAACTTAATCCCGCCCCCAGGATTTACTAATCAAAATTTACAGTGCTTCCCTCCCCCCCTCCTAATCAGAGGCGAGACGTTAAAAACCCAGCGCAACACGAAACCCAGCAACGCAATACGAAACAGAAATCTTCAGAGGAGAGAGAGGGAGGGAGGGAGGGAGGAGAGAGAGAGAGAGTTTGAGGCTGAATGGCCGCGGGGGAGGAGGCGTCGACGGCGGTGAGGAGCCGGGCGGCGGAGGAGGGGGAGAGCGAGGGGGAGGAGGAAGCGATGGCGGTGCTGGACTTCGACATGCTGTGCGCGTCCGTGGCGCTTTCGGCGGAGAGGAGGAAGGGCGCCACGGCGGCGGCGGTGGCGGCGGCGGCGGAGGGGGGTGGAGGAGGAGGAGGAGTGCAGAGGATGTGGGAGGGGGACGTGGTGCTGGATTGCTTGGAGGACAAGCGAATCGCGCTCGAGGCCGCGTGGTAGGTGGAACTAACTCTTGCTCGTTTCATCAAGCTGTATTGGTTGGATGCGTGTTTGGAAGGATCTGGACACCTGGTTTTGTTGCCCGCGAGGGGAAAGCTTGGGCGTTTCGGTGTTTTAAGTCGATTTTTCCATACGGATAGATTGATTTTGTGCGGATTTGGGGACAAACGGGGCTGTCTTTATGCGGAGTTCGTAGAGAAGGCGTCATCTCTGATGGAATACTGCTTGAAATGCCATCCTTGTTCTCTAATTTAGTGAGATTTTCATTCGGATTAGAAGGGTTCATGGAGATGAATGACAAAATTATGCTCAATTCTTTTCTCTCTCTCTCTCTCTCTCTCTCGGATTTTAGGTTGATTAAATTGAATAATGAACACCCATCAGAATTTGTGAAGACTTCTGAATTTCACTCCTTGAGAATTCTCCTAGATACAATTGTGGAAGAAAAATCGACATATTTAAGATGATTAAGTTTCCACGGAACATTCCTATTCTAGAGTGTCTTTGCAAAAATGTTCCATTTCCTTCTGTATACTACATTATCATTTTCAACTGTGATTGAACTTAGCGAGCTTCATTTTAAAGTATCTGTTTGCAGTTGTCCATGCTATAGGTTTGGGAAGAACATGAGGAGAGCCAATCTCGGATCTTGCTTCCTTCAGGTACAGATAATCATATCATCAGCATATGACCATATTTCGTCCATTTCCTGCTTGCCCTTTTTCTATGCAAGAAGTTTAGTCACACTGCTGTGTAGGTAAGCATGTAAAACCGCATGAGCCTAGTAGTAGGGATGCTGCTGTTAGTAGGAAGTAGGAAAACATTCTGTTTGGAATAGGCTTTGAGTCCATTATAGGATGGATCTTATCGGTCAACTTTTTTACATTGAGTAGATTATTACAATATAGTGGTCAGGAAGCGTTGAGGAAGGTAACATTTTAAGTGTGTATGTGCTTTTGCTTATTTTACCATCAAGGTACTCCCAATTAGTGTGGATATTTTTTTTTTGGTATTTCGAATGTGTATTTTGGTTTTCATACTTTATTTTAGTTCTCTGTTTGTTCTGATTTGCTCTTCATGCCAGAGAGGTGGACACATTTGTTCGATTTGGTCTTGTTAAATTCTTTAAATGCAGGCTACTATCACGTTAGCTATTTAGACAAATATAGCAAACCTGTCTTTTCCTTAGCCCTATGCTTATACAACGGAGTGGCTGATGCTTAAGATGTTTGACATGACAATGTGAACAGCATTTGCTTAGATAATTCTGTATTCGTCTGGTATGTCTTAGACCTGGTCAACCTGAATGGCATCCTGCCTTTTTTTATTTCAAGCTTGTGATTCATCCCGTAAAGGATAAGTTCTAGTAAAATGTTCTCTAGTTATATTATATGTTGGAGGGAATCAGACCACATGTTGGACTTGCCAGACAGATCATTACTATATTTTACTCATTTTAACCACTCAGTCAGTCTTGAAATGCCAACTAAATATATCTTTATCTCAGTCGGTGCTTCTTATATAAAAACTGTCTTGGAATTTCTCATCCCACTCAACATTAAATCCTGTTATTAAGTCGCGTGACTAGTCGCGACTAATCGTCGACAAGTCGGCACATAGGCACCGGCTAGTGCCGTCGACTCGAGTAGTCGTTCGAATGTGCACATCAATGTTATTGGATTATTTCCTTATATGCCACTGAACTGAAGGTTTGCATCATCCCTTGTATGCCACTCATTGTCTCACCGAAAGTACTTCAAAAACATTTAAACTTGGAAAAAAAGATGAAAAATCACACCAACAAAATCAGTAAGGGGAAATATACACAGCTAGATGCTGTCATGCAAATTCACAAGCAAACTGTTGGATGAGATTTGGTGTTGTGGGATCCCTCATATATGATTTCTCAATCTGAGCAACAAGCAAGTAGTAGTAGAGTAGTCGACGACTAGTCGGGATTAATCACGACTAATCTCCAAGTCGGTAGCATCACGACTCGACTCGACTTTACGACTTAATAACCTTGCATTAAATATGTGCAATTGTGCACAAAAGGAGATTATATTCCTCTTCAACGTAGCTCCTTCTATATCTATTAAAAATGAGGATGCTTATTCCCTGAAACTGGACAGTTTTACCATCCATCTCTGCAAAGAAATATAGTTTTATCAGCATATTCTTTATTTTCCTTCCCACTTGCCAAGTCCTCATTGAAATACATGTAAGTGGAACCATCACATCCCAAAATCTTTTAGCACAAATTTGATTCAACCATAAGTAGACGGTGATTTGCGTACCTTTTCGACGCTGCTCGACACATGTAGGGGTACTTGTATATGCGATGTAGGCCACCATTCTTGAGTATTTTCTCTCCTTTCTTCTTTCTACTTTTAGTGTTCCCTCATGTTTAGAGAACTAGAGACTTTGATGTGTATGTATGTGAATATGCACTTGTTCGGCTATTTCTCTTACACAATTCTTCATGGAGAGAGCAATAACAAGTTCTGCCACACTCTCTTCCTATTATCAATCAAATGGCCTCCTATATATACTGTGTGTCTAAGCAGAGGTGCTTTGGCCATCAGATGCGTCCATTTAATTGTGAAACGGCACAACAGTTCAATGCCAAAACGTGTGAAACCTCCATCCATTCACATGCATCGAATTAGTCTTAACTATGCATGCAAAAACTGCCATCACTAATATAAGCAAATGGTGCGATGCACCTCTTTGAAGCTAGATGCACATAGCAATAGCCACACATACACGTTTAGTGCTTAATTGTTGTAGCAAACGTACACACATACGCTCAATTACTTCCGTATAAAGGGAGAGGAGAGGGAATTTGAAACCCAGAACTCAATCCCTTAAGTCAGGCAACCATCACATGAGACCACTTCTTATTAGAATCATTTCATTTAATTATATGCGACACTTCCGATTATGAAATAATCTTACAATACAATCATTGTTTTCTCTGTGCCATATTCTTGTTCCCATTGATTTTGACATTTCCAAGTTTACCATAAGTTTGCTTGAATGGATCTCTGTTGATAAACTTATGCTGGTTTATTAGACTCTTATTCACCCTGCTGATGCAAGAAGAAATTATTTCAGGGAATGGTTTACTTCATTTTGTTAGTGGCTGTTCTGGTCAGCCTAATTGCCTTTTCTGTAACAAGGCATCATATATATTTATATATGGGACTTGGCTCTGTTCTCTTGATAGCAATCTATACCGGTTACTTCCGAAGAAGAATCAGGAAGCAGTATAATATCCGGGTAAGTATTTCTTGACGTTACCATTTTCAAATAAAGTATTCAAACTGGTTGCTAGTGTGCTAGAGCCTAGAAGTAGGGCTTAGTGCAGTTGATTATGGCGCTTGTCTTCTCTTGCATCATCATCTCTAACAAATTTTAGCACCTCAAATTAATTCACGACCTTGTACTTTTCTGAGACTTACTACGTCATTTTGCTCTACTCAAATCAACAATAACTGAAACCTGGAGGTGATATCGATATTTTGGCGTAAGTTGTGATCAAACTGATTGTTCACCATTTTTTGTGCTTACAGGGTACTGACAGCAGTCTAGATGACTGTGTTCTCCATCTCATCTGTCCTTGCTGTACGCTGTGCCAGGTTATATCCACATAAACCCCTTTAAAGCCCCAGTTCACCAAATTTATTTGTTATTGATCTGTTAACCTCACAGTTACTAGCATTTGAATGAGCAGGAGGCTAGAACTTTGGAGATGAATAACGTCCAGTGTGGTGTCTGGCACGGGCGGGGTGATACCATTTGTTTAGGGAGCAATGGTGAAGGAAACAAGGCTTTCGCTGCTCTACACAAGTCCCCATTTGTGCCTATAAAATCTCCAGAGTTGTGTGGCATGGACAGAACATCGAATGGTGCTGATGAACATGAGCCGCTTGTCCCATCAGCCCAACCAGAGCAGGAGTAGGGAAATAATAGCAGTTATATTCCACATCGCCTTAACCTTTGCACAGATCCAAAAAGAATTGGTTGGTCTCTTCTGCGTGTTCTCAAAAATAAGAATTGGTGGATTGTCCTGTGCGGGGAAACCATAATTACTACGATTCTCTGCCTGTTTGCTGTATCCAGTCTGAAGAATTTGATTGGCAGCAAACATATGTGGATGATGGGTGCAATTGGCCTGTTGTTGTAAACTTCAGTGATAGTTTTTATCATGTATTGGACTTATTTTAGGTTCAAGGCCGGTATCTACATTATGTCATGATGCTCAAGGCTTATGTCTGAATCCAACTGTAAATTTCTCTTGATGTAACATAGAGTTCTAGTGACATATTGACATGAATGAAATGGAATGTCCTCCACTGGTGGTGCAGTGGTGCTCCTCCTCTTACTGATGCTTTTCCCTGTAAAATTTGCCCTCCATTGCTCTTGATTAACATCATGTACCTTTTCTTTTTTCTTTAAGAATAGATAATTAGGCCCCGCTCATTTTAGCTTCTGGCTTATTTTTCACTATTCATAAATTTCTTTTTTTTGAACTTTTAGCTTTTTTTGAGCTTTTTTGCCGGTTCTTTTTTTTTCTGTATTCGTTTGCATTGTCCGTAATGAGCTAGCATATTTTTTATATTTTTAAATTTAATTACGTCAAATAAGCGACGTTCAGCTACAGTGAAATTTTAACCGCTACAATAAAATTTCAGCCATAAGCCACATTTTTTCAGCCGAACCGGTCATATGAAGTATACATGCTGGAGGGTTCAGAATACCCATCACTTCGTCGGGATAAACAGATGTATTAGTACAATCATTGATAAGGATTAAGCCTACTAAAGCTTGCAAAGTTGCAATAATGCAAGGCTGCTGCCTCCTGGCTAATGCAGATGCATGATGTTTTTCTTTTGTTTTTGCCTTTTTCCTCCATGTGGGATGACCTTTTGAGTTCTTACTTCTCTGGGACAAGGATTGAAGGCCAACTCACTATAGAGCTTTGCCCTAGGGTTTACCCTTTACCGAACCATTAGTTGCTCGCACTTGAATGCGTATGCGTGTGCTTGTCTGCGTGTGTCCACGAATTGATATCTTCAGTTCTTGAAGGCACTTCATTTTCTGTGAATCATCAAACCCTCCTACCTACTTTCTCATGATCAGCATAATTTTAGCCTCGCTTTTCCCTTCTTCGATAGCGGTACGTTCGAATAATTATATTGTGGAAAATATGCTTAAGCAAGTTTCAAAAAAAAAAAAGAGTACGTAACAGTGCTTTTTTTTTTGAGTGACAGTGCTCGTTTGGAACACACAAACTTTACAAGAGCATAGCAATTCACCAATTCCACCAGAACTCCTTAAAATTCATACATCCCAAAACTGAGCCTGAGGTGCAAATTTTGAAGTTTTTAGTTGAAATGCAATTAAAATCAGATCTGATAACATGTTAAATTGGCCTAGTCCACACTACGGTGCCATTCGGTTGGACTTAAATAAGCTAGGTTATAACTAAAATTACACTATAACTGATGGTGATTTATTTGACGCTACTAAATTAAAAAAACAGGTTAGCCCATTACGAACAATGCAAACGAATACGAAAAAAATCGGCAAAAAAGTCAAAAAAAGATGAAATTTAGGAATAGTAAAAAATAAACCAGAACTTAAAAGTTCAAACCGAAATAAGTGAGACCTACATTTGCAAATACCTAGCTTAGTTGTTTGCACTGTTTTAAGTTCAACACACGCAAGACAGGTCTGGCCTTTACTAACCTTCAAGATTCTGAGCACGTGAAAATCATCCTTAGAGCTCTGAAGTAAAAAAGAAAAGAAAAGAAGCAATAATGTATAATCAAACCATGTTTGGCGTGTGTGCGCGTTCCACTAGCCCAAACCATGTTGGATTAATCCTAAACGCTCGATATATAGTTAATCACAATGGATGGCTAGATGCTACACTAAAAGCAGAAAAAAGCATCTCAGTTTAATCCTCTGAGGCCCATGGCTTTGTAGGGTTTAACACGGCTCCAACTCCTGTTCCATTTCTTAGCAACGAAGCTACGGCTAGCAGACATGTAGGCCTCTTGCTATCACTAGCCCATAAAGCAACTTCTCCACTATGTTCATAGCTATCAACTAGAGGTGTCAAACGGATCCACGTTATCTATTTTATTCACTATCCATATTTGAATGATAGCGAATGTGATAATAAAAAACACATCTGTACTGTAAAATAAATCTGAATCAGGATATTATCTGGAATTTTTTGTTGAATATGAATATGGTATGTAAAATAAGTGTTGAATCAAATACGAATATAAACAATACTAGATTCGTAGATATAATAGCAGCAGCTAGTTTATACGTTTCTTTTGCATTTGACCTTCAAATTAAACATATTACATATGTATTTTGATCATCTCAACGAGCCCGCTGTCATGATGGACTCTAATTTGGTATTTTATGTTTTTTGTTTTGGCACATCTCTAATAAAGCTTGTTGTATGCTCTTTTTAGCTAAATTTGATATGTTTGTAACCGATTTATTTGTAATATATCTAGAATTAGTTGGGATTAGTGGCAAAATAACACCAATGATCATGATTACGTGATCAATTAGAGAAAACAGGCATAAATATTACTATAAAAATAAGTGTCAATTTGCTATACTTTTTATGCCTAGGATATTTGCATCCGTTGACACCCCTGCTATCAACAAGGACTCAATCATATAGATTTGTAACATTTTCTTCGTCTATGAGGCTAGGCCCAGAGGTAGGAACTCACATCCTTTCTTAATTTCGATTGGTTTGTGTCGGTCTAATGTATCAAAATTCCCTACATGTTATGGGACGAAGATCAGAATGCTATACATTTTTTTAAAAAGAAAACCAAAATGCTACTCCATATATATTGCCATACATTAGGAATTATAATTTTCTTTTCAGACAATATGCAGCTGAGTGAAATAGTTCATGGAGCTCATATGTTAGCAAGAATACACAGTTTTGCCATAACTGTTACTCCTTCCAAAAATATAAGTGCTTTTGACTTTTTACGGCCTCCAATACAAGACTTCAACTATGGTTTTTTTATCTAATATACTAGCAAAAAATAATAAAATTATATATTATGAAAGTATTTTGCAAGACAAATTTGATGACATTATTTTCATATAGTCAATCTATATGCTTTAACATATATTAATTGTCAAAGTTTCAAAAGCTTGACCTCATGGATCCCATGATAACCTATATTGTGGATGGAGGGAGTATCAAAGTTTTGAACTATACATGTCCATGTATTGAAGTATAAACTATAAGTTTGAACAATTGGAACAAAATAAAATCATACACACATACATCTCAAAGCTAATCCAAAGACTACGAAAGCCGAATTAAGAGTTAATAAAAAAAGCAACTTATGAATAGCAAAAATTGCAAAAACACATAGACACTTGTACCACTGGCTATACACGGATCGTTTGTACTGGGTTCTAGTTCTGTTTTCTGCTTAGAGAAGTTAGAAGTCAATATGAACACCTGATTTTTCGAAGTGGCTTCCCCACTTCTCTCGCTCATGTCTCGCTCCGGAGATAAGACAGTGGGCTACAGGTGCATCACGCACCCCACTTCTCTTGCTTCTATCTCACGTACGTATCTCTCTCACACCCTCCCCAACGCTCGTATCATCCTTCTAAAAACCACTTCTTAACTTTCAGCTAGTACTATTTATTTTCAACCAAAACCATTAGCCGTAACCAAAATACATCAACCACATCCAATACCAGGATACTCATTTTGGTAGCCGAAATGGAACAGTGCCAAAGCATGTGTAATGCTATACAACATGACATGACAAATTCCTTTTTCCTTAGTTAGCGGGGGACACATTAACATAAGAACTTGATTAAATTAATAAACCTACGTATCATTAATGATTCAACACCACGCCAAAAAAACATTTTTGATTCAACACAACGTCAAAAAAAACATTTTCTTTCAATAGGAAATGTAATAAGTGACTCTTCATTCTCCCTAAAGGCCTTAAACAGTTTTTGCAGAAATAAAATGAATCAATCTAGATTTTAAAAACACCAAAAAATGTGTACAAAATCTAAAGTCCGACTATACTAATTTCTAGAACACGCGATATCTGTCGGCCGATTTTATCTGTCTTCATCATTTTCACTTGCCGGAATTTTTTTTTTGTGTCGGAACATAATACCATTTTCACTCGGCCAATCTACGTTATTATTAGTCATGCATGCATGAAAAAAATTCATGCATGAAGAATACGAAGTGGTTGTCAATCATCTGGAAGCTCCTTAAAAGTTACTCGTACGCGAGTAAAGAAATACTTGCATTATTGCAAAGTTGGCTAAAGTTTCATCTCCACTAGTATGTAGCTACGCATGGATGCAGCACGTACGCATGATGGAATTTGTTGGCGCCCGCAATGGATGTGCACGCAATGCTCGCTTTCTTGACCTCACTTTCCTTTCTCAATATTTCACCGTGAGTGGTACATGAAGGGAACTAAAGTTGCAACACACAAGATTTTTTTTATTTATCTCAGTAACATTTTCTTCGCAAAATATCATCCTACAAAAAAAATTTGTATAAGGTTTGATCACATGAAGTCCGCAACTTATAATAACTATATAAATTATAGGGAAAAAAGATATAGAAGAAAATTCTTGTGCTTCTCTTCAAAAAAGAAAAGAAAGAAAGGACAAAAACATGAATCACTTCTTGCGGTTCCTCACCAAGAACCCATCCATAACCACCTTCCTCTTCATGGTCTCCTCTTCCCTCGCCGAAGCGACGTCGTACTCCGACGACGCTGCGCCATCCTCCACCGCGCTCCCCGCCTTGGCCCTAGCAGGCCACTGCCGCGGGAAAAAGTAGAACGCCGTCGAGGTGAGTAGCGTGGCCCCGACCCGGCCGCAGAGCATCATCATCACGAGACACACAACTACCGCCGCCGCACCAGCCGCGGGCGACCTCTTCTCCGGCCGCTTCAACGGCGGAGGCATCACTTCCAAGAACGACGAGGAGGAGGAGGACAGGGATGATGAGCTGGAAGACGACGTGCAGGCCGAGTCCAGAGACGCCGACGAGGACGGCACCGACGACGACGACTTCCTCTCCCCAACAATCATGTCGTAGACATCGATGTCCACCTCCCGGCCCGGCGACCTCTTCGTCCCCGGCGGCAGCAACACGGACATCGACGACGACGACGACTTCTTGCCCTTATTACCAGACAAGAACTTACCCCGGAACGTCGACAGCCCCCGGCGACGACTCCGGCGGCCAGCTGCCACCGCCTCGTCGTCGCCCGCGTCATCGGCGACGGCAGCCGAGCCGCCGAAGCACGCGAACTTCATGGCTATAACACGCCTGTGGATCTGGATCGGTAAGCCCGAGAGGCTTTCGTGGGTGGATGATGATCAGTTCTTGTGGCTTCTCGCGTCGCGTCGCGTCGGTTCAAGCGCGCGGCCGTGTCTCGGAGAGTGCGAGCTTATGTGAATATATACATGTGCGCCGCGGTGCGCGCATGTGTGTGTGGAGATACTCTTGTTGGTGTGCGAGTGGGACACGGAAAGGAATTAAACGGAGAGAGAGGAGACGAGGACGGTTGACTGACCGCGTCCGACTCTACTTCGAGCGCTCTCATCTCTGATTTTCCCGGCCTCGATCGGTCGGTCCCTACCCGGTTCGGCCAATGTGCTCTCGCCAGTCGTTACTCGGTTTGCGTTTGGCGCGCTCTTGCCCGCGATTACCGTCACATGATTGATTCCATTGGGGCCGTGCAACGTGAACATCGGATACGCTGCTATGAGTGAGCGACTTTGACCAATTTTTCTCTCTTAACTATTCAAGATTTTTCACTTCATAAAAAATTAAGAAAATCAGAATCTAACTTGCAACAGTGTAAAAAACAACTCATAATAGTTAAAACCAACAAAAACCTGCAAATCCTCCACTACCGGTCTGATCGCTCTCACAAGGATGGTTTGACCAGACCTACTGGTGACCAGAGGCACAAAGATGGTTTGGTCACATGTAGGGCTGTGCAGTTTTATACCGTACTGAACAAACCGTTCCGAAAAAACCGAATCGAACCGGTCAACTCGGTTTGACCGGTTTTCGGTATTCGTTTCGGTAACTAGAAAAGTGGTATTTGTATGATTCGGTTTTTTCGGTAAAAACCGAGGAAAAACCGAATTTCTCGAAAAAAACCAAAAAGCCTAGTCTGTCTCTCTGGTCTCAGCGGCCCACCAGCACCACGCGACGGCCCAGCCCGACGCACGCGTGGCAGACGACGTCTGATCTAACCCTAGCCGCTGCGCGGACGCCACCAGACGGCCAGCCAGACCGAGTGACCGACGTCCCCCTCGCCTCGCCTCGCCATCACCAGATCCGCTTCCTCTCGATCCGAGCTCCTCGAACCCTAGCCAGATCCGAGCTCCTCGTCGGTCGGCTCGCCAGATCCGCTGCCGGTGCTCCGCGCCTCCGGCTCCTTCGGTGCTTGGCTACTCCGCGCCTCCTCCTCCTTCGCTCTTCGGTGCTCGACTGACGACTGCTCCGCGCCTCCGCCTCCTTCGCCCTTCAGTGCTAGGCTAACGGCTGCTCCGCGCCTCCGGCCCTCCGCCTCCCTCTCCCAAGACGCTGGCGCGGCGACGCCAAGCCCCCGCATGGAGCTCTCCCACTCCCAAGACGCCACTGCTATTCTGACTCCACTCCAGTTCGCCAGTGCTCTCCCTCCCAAGACGCCAGAGTTACGGAGTCAATAGGATCTTGCGAAGTAAGTCCTTTCTGGCTTTCTCTCTGTTTCATTAATTGGTAGATTGCTAGTCTGTTGTGACTTGGAAATAGATATCGATAGGTGGGTCCATCCTGTCAGCTTCCCCATGCTCGACGTATCCCTTGCAATTGCTCTGTGTCACGCAGTCAACACCACCACCCGCTCATCTCACCAATCTCTCTAGCCTCGTCCCCATGCTGGCATCCTCCCACCGTCCTCCATTCCTCCCGGTGGTGGCTACCTCTCCAACCCACCCTCTTCTTCATCCTTGTCAGTCCTCTTCTCTCCATCATTCTCCTCACCTACAGCCCCCTCTCAGCTTCTCCCCTTCCCTCTCCTAAAGCTAGCTGATGAGCTCGGGATGGCCATACCCACCTCTAGTGGGGCGAGGAAGTGGTGGTGGTGCTACGATTTGGGGGCTTAGGCAACATAGTTGAGAGGTGGGCGACGGTGAGCAATTGTGGCGGCGAGGAGAGGAGCGGAGCAGTGACCACCGTTGAGAACTGGTCCAGCCCTCCTTTCAGGGCCGTGCCGTGAAATTTGGAGGCCCTGTACAAAGCTCTAAGTAACGATACGGTTCTGGATGAATGGACATTGGACGAGCCGACTGGCCGGCGATCGGCAGAGACGAGACGAACACGTGCTGACGAAGTCACGAATACAAGAGAGAATCGGCGCCGTGGGGCCTCGGGGCTCGGGCCGAAAATCTGACGCCACGCACGCGAAGTCGTCGCGGAGACGCAGCAGCGTCACTCGAGCTAGGCTCTGGGGCTAGAGGTGAAAATGGATCGGATAGTTTTCGTCGGATCCGGACGGATACGGATACGGGTTGTGTCGGATCGGATTTTTTTCGGATAGTTCTCGGATCGGATATGGATACGGATTTTTATTAGATACGGATACGAATACGATAAACCTAGTATCCGTCGAATACGATCTGAATAATCCGGATAATCTGAAACCGGATATCCGGGATTTTAGCCCAGTATACGAAACCGGATACGGATACAGTAAGCCTAGTATTCTTATGCTTATTTAAATTGCTATCATGGAGGACTTGGTGGATGAAATGGAGGAATGAAATGTTCTTATGCTTGTTCAAATTGCTATTATGTCATCATGTGTATTCCATGAATTGCACGTTGTTGCTACTTATGTAGTTATGTTATGATCGACTATTGGGTATATTTATTATGGATAAAAAGACTATGCTTGTTTAGATTTCATGAATATTTTGACAAAATGAACTATTTATGTATTTTCGTTAATTTTGGATGTATAGTTTAAGGGGTTTTCATGTTCCGATAAATATTTGTAACCGTATTCGTTTCGATTCGTATTCGATCCGTATCTGTATTCGATATTATTCGTATTTGAGTTATCCGTATTCATATCCGTATTCGAAAAAAATATGAAAATAAATATGGTAGAGATATTATCCATCCGTATCCGATCCGTTTTCACCCCTATTTGGCGCTCTGGCCTCACACGAATACATAGGCCTTCTCCTGCTGGGCTGATTTTTTGAGGCCCTGAAAATTGGGGGGGTCCTGTACGATCGCACGGCCCTGCCTCCTTTGCACCAGAGTTAAAGATAAAGGGAGATGGCAGTGGTGAACTGAGAGGTATGGCCGTACAGGGGAGGAAGGAAGGAGAAGCCGGCCTCAAATTTCTGCATCTGATATGGAATCTTGCAAATTTCCCTATTCTTTGACATTGCGAATAACTCCTTGGTTGGCTGAACTATTCCGTTTGAACCCCTAGGAGCTCCTTTCTCCAATTCTCCTGATGGTCAGGTACTATGGGTGCATTGCATGCTTGTGTATGGAGTGTCCGTAAGGACCAAACATCCAAATTTTAAGTGCTGCAAATCTCCTACCGAGCCTAAATCACGTCCGCATGTGAGATGTTATATCGTCTTCCCTGTAGTGCGTTGATTACTGTCAGGGAATCGATTGCACTCATTTCGTGTTTGACGGTGTGTCAAGTGGAATATGGTAGAACACGAGTATACCATGCACGTCAAAGTTACCTCAATTCCTTCTTGGAGGGCCAATGATCGATGCGCCCCCCGTTCTGAGTTTACATGGCCTTTTCAGCTTCTTCAAGATTCGGCCGCGATTTAATTCGATATTTAGTTAAAGCTGGTCGCTTTTGTAGAAAGGCTCAACCCTCATGTTAATTAATCATGGCCATGCAAGTGCTTTATCGATCGTGTTAGACAGGAAAAGCAAAAGGCAGGAGGATATATAATAGTAACGAGCAGATGGAAAATGCGGGGGCCAGTGGCGTCTCTCCGCGAGGGGACGTGTCCATAGGGTGTGTGCGCTTTCGAGATACGTCGTTGAAAAGGCGCTGGGCGTCGAGGATTGGCCAGACGGATTGATTTGCTAACATGATTTGTTAATACCGTTAGGACACTCCATGACGTAAGTAGTGTCTACGTATGCCAAGCGAGTGTAAAAGCTGACGTGGAAAACAATATATTATATTATTAAAAAGATAAAAAAGAAAGTCACCGTCTTCGCTCTTAGAAGCTAGAAATTACCACGTTAATCAAAGGAAACATAAAAAAATCTACGTAATCGATTTTAATGGGTCCAGATTATAACGGTGTAGATCAATGAGATATATGTGAGAGCTGTTATAGTTGTATAAGAAAAACAATTGTATTTCATTGTAAGCATTAGAGTTGCATAACAAATACACTCATATGTTTCGATATAAATATATGCATTATAGTTTCTAGCTGCGCAGTTGCGCGATGAGTTCGGCTAGTTAAGGAAAAGATATGATAGTAGTGTCTTACGAAAGATATTGCCCATTTAAGAGTACCAAGAAAGCTAGAGGATATGAATTGGTGAAAGGAGAAAGGTGACGTAAGAGGGAAGAAATTAACTGAGTAGAGTGGTTGCTAGATACCATGTATTATAGTTTTTTAGCTTTTAAAATTCAGCCTTATAAAAAGTTTTTACTATTTTTTTACTACCACGTTTTTACTATTTTTTTTGACTCACAGAAAGCTAGCAGCCATTATAAAAAGTCTACTAAAAAAACCTAAAATGCAAGACTTTCAACCCTTTGGAGCAGGCAGTTAGCCAGGTTTTTGAGGTTCACTAGACTGATGAAGTTCGATAGCCTCACATCGATAGCCTGACGATGTTGATGTTGGTGGGGTAGGATGGCAATACCAGTGGCAGAATTAAGCCTCAGGTTATCTGAGATGTAGCCCAAGGTTTGACAATCAAAACTTATACAAAATTCATAAAAAATTACAAAATAAATAGAGTTAGCTCAATAACAGCTGGTCTAGTCTAGGGCTTAGGCTAGTTTCACCCCTAGACAATACGGCAATATTACCGTTGACCGTGATAAGAAGAACGTGGTAGCCAAAGGAGTTTTGCAAGGATGGAAAATACAACTGAAAGGGGGGCAACAAGCAGAGTAAGGATCTTTTTTAAGACGTGATTAATAGTTTTTGTCTATGACCGGTAAATTTGATAAACAGTACTATTGATAGAAACCGAAGTTAAAGCAAACTAAAAAACCGAGAAATCAGGACCTAAGATGAGCCTCTCACCAAAATGCCCCTACAGGAGTAACGCGGCCGGCTTCGTTCGGGGGGGGCGACCAACTGACCATGCACGAGGTATACGGTAAACGAACGCAGAGCGTCAGGGTTGCACACTGGCACGTCCCGCGAAGAGTCGTACGAGTACTGATTCCTTGGGTCTCGAAAGTTAAGGCAAACGCATATATGCCCCGACCTGCGCGGAATTCTGTCCCCAGGGCAAGCGGCCAAGCTGGCATGCGTATTCTGCGTTTTCCTCGTGTATAGCTTCTAGATTCTAGTTTTTTTTTTTAAAAAAACTTTTAGAACGTGTTAATTTCTTAACGTAATTTTTTTAGAACAAATAGAAGAAAAAAGAGACTATTAGCTGGTCAGGTTGTTGAAGGATATCTTCTTCTCAGTTTCTAAAATCTGTTTTTTATAGTAATTAGTTTTTAAATGGAATGTCTTTGTAAAGTGGTTTATAAGTTGATTGTAGTATATATTACAGTGACATTATTTATATCGGCTAAAATCACATGCAGGTTTCTATTATTTCATACTTTCTCTCACAAATAACTCAAACACTTCTTTTGTTAATTTCTCTTGTTCAGGACTTCTGGTTGCCCTGTCGGGGAAATCCTGCTGGCGAAAGAAACAATATAAAGAAGCTCCTTGGACGCTTCTCTTGTGATCCCATTTTCATTTTTCACCGGCGTCGGTTCAATGCACCAACCAGTTGTTGATCAATAGACAAGGTTGTATTTGTGCTGGTGTTTGGAACGTGGGTCCAATTCTCGCGGAAACGAAAATTAAATTGTTTACTTTGAAGTTTCTGTAAAATTTCTGTGTTCCAAATGGCCATGAGTTTTTAGTCGGCAGGCATACCCTGCAAGGAATTGGTTATTTTTATTTTTAGACAAATCACACTTTGACTCACGAATGTTCTGCGGTCTAAGGGCATGTATAATACAAGACGAAATTATAAATAATGCAAAAATAAGCTTAAGCCAATAAGCTTAAGCTATATTGAGCAGGGCCTATAGCCACATTGCCAAACACCCATGTAAAAGTTACTTTCTCTAATGCAAACATCTCTTTTATGGGTGTTTAGATATTATATTATCTTTTAATTAGATATAGTTATACACATAAGCACCTGTTAAGCATTGATGCTTCAAAATAAAAATCTTACTTATCTTATGTGGCAAGAAAAATCAGTTTTTAATTGCTAAGCATCTCTCTAAGCGTTTGCATTGTACGTGCTCTAAAGAGTATCAAGGTTATCCAAAGGGGAAGGGTCCGCTCCAAAGAGTTTAAGTTTCTGGCTTACGATTTTGACTATTGGTTTTTAGTTGAATTTACATTATAGCGACGATTAGTTTTTGTGAGTCATTCAATTCAAAGAAAATTAAAAAAAATAAAAAAACTGCTATATCGTCATAGACAATGTAAAGAAATACGAAAAAAGAAAAAACCAAAAAAATAAAAAATAAACCGAAATTAGAAGATGACGTGTTTTAAGTGGCTTTAGTCTAAATAAGCCGAAAGTTAAAACATACTAAAGAAGCTCAAGTGTTTGGAACCGACCGAAAATAATATCAGACGGTTACTGGCTCTTCCTCTGAAACATCAACAGTAGAGTTATCATGTTTTCTCCTATCCTAACAGTCGCTGTGCGTCTGCTGCAACCACTACAACAACCGGCACGACCGATTGACCGTGCCGATTCAGAGGCACCACTGCATTACCACCGCCATGATGTGCAGAAAAACAAGGAATGCCAGGTTACGTAGGTCAACATCTAGCACTACCACCACCATGATGTGCAGAAAAACGAGGAATGCCAGGCTACGTAGGTCAACATCTAAAATCGCTATCTACAGGCGAAAATATTCCTCCCCTGCATCGATGGGCACCCGTACTTTCCAGAGGCAAACTGTAGCTCGTCTATGACCATAACGAAAGGACTAGCTTCAGATTGCAAACAGCGAAATCCTTGACGGTAGGTTACAAGAGTTAGCCAAGAGTTCCCAAATACAGATTTGGCCGAGCAGCAGCAAAACATATATATATATATATATATATATATATATATATATAAAAAGGATTGTACGATGTATTTCCATGATTTCTTTTGCACAAAATGCATAAAAGATTATTTGATTTTTTGGGTAAAATTTTCACATTGCTCTGCTCATGGGTGCAGAAGGAACATGGAAACAAATAATGGGTTCCAGTCTTGGATTAGACAACATAGCTCTGCAACCCAGAGTGAAATTGAGACTGACCCCAAGGCTGTAGGGGTTTCACTTGATTATTCCAGCCCGGTCGTCATTGTCCTTCCAGTGATGTAGCAGCATCCTTCTCATCAGAAAAGTAATCTTTCCTGCAAAGGAGATCAACACAAACCATGTCATCTCACTCTGTGAGACATCAAACAATAAATGAAGAAACATGTCTTAGCTTTGTAACAAACCTTATTTTACGGGAAAGTTGATATAAGCCTGTACAGGCCATTGCAAAGTTAACACTGGAAAGATTCCAGTTTTTCTGAAACAATATACCATTACAAAGCAATGATATGAACAACAATTAAAATAGGAAACAACATGGAATGCATGCTAAAAAACCTCTTTCGACATAAAAAAGAAGCGTGCAGAATTAAGATCCAAGTCATTTCACTGTAGATGTATCAGCTCGTTTCAATTCAGGAAGTTTCAAAACAAGGTACATAAGAAATCAGTATGGTGAAAAGTTTTTTACTGCCTGTTAACAACAAGGAAACTGAATTTTCTTTTCTAAGATCAGGAGTTCAGGGTACTGAACAAGTGGAAGGAGAAGGTTCAGGAGTATAAAGCATAAATTCAACAAGTAACTGAATATCAACAGTCCAATTCAGGGAGTAGTTAAAAAAACAATATCAGAAGATTGATGCAACTAAACCAATATCTTTGCAGCAAGAAAGATTAAGTTTAAAATGAAAATTTCAGATAAAATATAACCCACGTCACCTAATAAGTTTCAGTGCATAATAATGAAAAATGGTAGTACACATGGACAAGTATCCATGGCTTACTGGTGTGATAACCATGCCGTAGCGTGACCAGATGATTCCAGAGCAAGCAACAACTGCACACCATACAACAGAATAAGCATGTGAGAAGTGCACAAGAATGAATGGTAAACTAATGTCCATGTTGTCTGCAATGCAGGAATAGAATTGATTGGATAACTTAAACATACCAACTTGCTGAGGATAGGATATCTTTTCAGGCGGCTTCGCAAAGTCAGCAACATTAGCAATGCTGATGCCCCATTTAAATGTTGGAGCCCAAAAATGAACTGCAAGGAAGGTCACATGATGTCTCAGCCTTTCAGGTGATAGTGATAACTTGTAAATGCGCCATCCAATAGATATACATCACATATTAGTACAAATGAACCATAAAATGGGCCATCTAAACTGGTCCATGGTTCACAACACTGACCAAGAATACATTTTCCACAATACAGACTAGTGTAACACTAAGTTCAATACAAATACCCAAGAATGCAGCTCAGGCAAGTCAAGAACATGCGCAAAGTTCGCAAGAGCTCATGGAAAAGCTGGAGACTATTCAGCTTTCCAAGGGATAAGATGTAAACTCTTCGGGGCTTGAGAAAACTGTGGTATTTAGCACTGGATCACTTTACAAACACCTAACATTTGAAGGGGTTATTAGCACAAGAGTTCCAAGATCTTTTGGAAGTCTACGCTTTCATTAAAAAGGCAAGACTAGCGTAAAAGGTGCAATGGGCAAGGGGATGAACATTATCAGCTCTGTGGTGAGCTGATAGGACACTGACCATATACTCTTTAGGTGCCCCATTGCTCGGTTTGTTTGGACCTGTATGAGAGATGCCTTGCTATCAGGAAGTTCCTTACTCACTATCAGGAAGCTCCTTACTCATTATTGCACTTTGTTGAGGAGCAGTTACAAAGAGGGGGAGGGGGGGTTAAGTCAAAGTGTCAAATTGCTAAAAATATCTGGCCTGGGGATTGTGCTGACCACTGTGGCTAATCAGGAACAAAGTGGGAATTGAGGAAGAAGTTCTTGGGTAACCCAACAGATGCATTATAAATTTTTTGACTTTGATGCAGCAATGGCGGTGCCTACTTCGTGAAGGGGAGAAGGTGGAACTGGCTACTACCAAATCAAATGGGTCATCGGAGAATTTAAGCGTGAAGCACAGCGGCTGTCCACAGGAGGGGTCTGAAAAATTGTTGGCTCTAGGTTCTGTTGGTTTCAGGTTTTATCGTGTGATGCCAGCAATCTTACTGTTACTTTTGTATTCTCAGTGGTGGTTTGTTTTCTCCTAGTCTTGATGTTGGTTGTTCCAACATGGGTGTTGACAGAGTGGGTTGCCTGTTTTCTGATACTGTTTTGTTCTCCCTCCTCCCTAAATACTGTAGCCCAGTAATCGCTTTCTAAATGAAGCTCGGAAGTATATTACTGTCTAAAAAGAACATGCTCAAGCTATCCTGATGTCTATGGGAATCATTATATAGGTTGTCAGTGTGCATGATAAACAAAGCAAAGGTGACAACCAAGACAGAAATGACACAGGAACATTAATGTGAATAAGAGTGTCACTAACTGGTTTTGGGGCCAGCAGGATGGTTCCAAAAGGCTTGAAGCTTTGAAGAAGCCATTCAAACTAACACACGCTTTCCTGTCCTTTTGCTCAACCTGTTTTCACCCACTTAATTGTTGTCCTGTGCCCCTACAAGCAGAAAATAAAAAATCACGTCTGTAAGCCCGCCATAATCAAGATATCACAAATGCCATAACAGATGGTGGATGCATCTCTGAAAAACCTATTCAACTACAGGGCATAAATAAAAATAATAAACCTCAGCCAGAATATGCAAGTGCAGCAATTTGGATATAACAGGGATAAATAATTGATTTAAGGAGATCAAGTTCATTTAATACTGTACGACAGCCCTATTTCAGGATACAAGAACCCAAAATACACCATAACAGAACACGATCCAATAATTCCCATCAACATTGGACAGAGTGAATACAGTCTCTACATAGTTAAACCTTGTTATAACGATACGAGTAATAGATTCTATCACAAACTTGATACTGCATAGGCTATGTAAATAAGTAAAATCCACAGAAACAGAGGCAGGAACATAAGTTTGTGCAAGGATATGGGGAGTTCCATCCAGAACAAAACTAACCCCAATGATCCTCGACATATGCAACCAAGAACACAGGTTTGTGCAACAAATATTTCAAACTGAGAACTTTTTTTTAAAAAGGAATAAGTCTATATAACAAACTAAATTTTGTTTGAAAGTCTGTCTAGTACCTCGAATTATGAAACAGACATTTCACCCCTGAACTTTGCAATTTGGTTCAAATAACTCCATGACCCAGTTTCGCACTATGGTATTACCGCGTGGCACGATGAGTGGACGATTTTGTCACGTAGAATGACACACTGGCCAAATTAGATTAGTGACATGTGCGGCCCATAAGGGCTTCTTCCCACCGAGTTCCTAGCTGTGCTTACATGGCCACCACCCCTTTAGTTTCCTCTCTCTCTTTGTTTCAATTTGACAGAGAAGACCATATAGGCCTCACCTGTCATTCACTTACACTTGATCAACGTGCCACGCTACGAATAAAACCACCCACTCATTGCATCACGCGGGCAATACCGCTATTTAAAACTGGGTCAGGGTGTTATTTGAACTGGATTGCAAAGTTTCGAAGGTTAAATGTCTAGTTACATACCTCGGAATGCTGAACGGACTTTCGAGCAAAGTTCAACGGGTTATATGGAAATTTTCCTTTAATAAAAGTCATTGAGATAAGGGCCGTGGAGAAGTCGACGGGATTAGATTTAGTCCATTTAGAGGGGCAAGAGGGCCGTGGAATGGACATGGCTGATTGTGTTAGGGTTTCGAGGGCTAGCACGATTCAAGGATTTGACCAGGTGGTGAGTAGGATAGGAAGAGGGAGCCAGCCAGAGTACTATCCGGACTGACAGGACAACGGAGGTATCGCAGCGACTTGCGGCCGAACGACATCGCCTGTAGCGGCGCGCCCTGAGACTAGAGTAACCCTCGCCGCAAGTGAAAGACATGCCCCGCCGAGCCTTGCCAGAGAGGAGTAGCGGGGAGGGGGACGGAGCCGGCCTAACCTTGCGCCGCCGTTGCAAAGCTCGCGGCCCAACTACCAGAAACCCCCTCAAAAACAGATCTAACGCAGACGAGACGAACCAACCAAAACCCACAGATTTCACGGCGAGGAGGATGGGGATAGGATAGACCGATCACCTGAGACTCTCGCTGCCGGTCGCCGGAGCCAAGGAAGCCGACGAGAATAGATGAATTCAATATAACAGGGTCAGAGGCAGGCGTGCGACGACGAGTGCATGGACTGGTGGGAGCTGGTGTACGGAGACTAGCGAAATCGTACGCCGTTCGTAGGGATACGGACGGCAGATGAGGGTCGGGTGTATGCATTTGGTGTTTGGAGGAGGAGGAGTGCAGAGGATGTGGGAGGGGGACGTGGTGCTGGATTGCTTGGAGGACAAGCGAATCGCGCTCGAGGCCGCGTGGTAGGTGGAACTAACTCTTGGTCGTTTCATCAAGCTGTATTGGTTGGATGCGTGTTTGGAAGGATCTGGACACCTGGTTTTGTTGCCCGCGAGGGGAAAGCTTAGGCGTTTCGGTGTTTTAAGTCGATTTTTTCATACGGATAGATTGATTTTGTGCGGATTTGGGGACAAACGGGGCTGTCTTTATGCGGAGTTCGTAGAGAAGGCGTCATCTCTGATGGAATACTGCTTGAAATGCCATCCTTGTTCTCTAATTTAGTGAGATTTTCATTCGGATTAGAAGGGTTCATGGAGATGAATGACAAAATTATGCTCAATTCTTTTCTCTCTCTCTCTCTCTCTCGGATTTTAGGTTGATTAAATTGGATAATGAACACCCATCAGAATTTGTGAAGACTTCTGAATTTCACTCCTTGAGAATTCTCCTAGATACAATTGTGGAAGAAAAATCGACATATTTAAGATGATTAAGTTTCCAGGGAACATTCCTATTCTAGAGTGTCTTTGCAAAAATATTCCATTTCCTTCTGTATACTACATTATCATTTTCAACTGTGATTGAACTTAGCGAGCTTCATTTTAAAGTATCTGTTTGCAGTTGTCCATGCTATAGGTTTGGGAAGAACATGAGGAGAGCCAATCTCGGATCTTGCTTCCTTCAGGTACAGATAATCATATCATCAACATATGACCATATTTCGTCCATTTCCTGCTTGCCCTTTTTCTATGCAAGAAGTTTAGTCACATTGCTGTGTAGGTAAGCATGTAAAACCGCATGAGCCTAGTAGTAGGGATGCTGCTGTTAGTAGGAAGTAGGAAAACATTCTGTTTGGAATAGGCTTTGAGTCCATTATAGGATGGATCTTATCGGTCAACTTTTTTACATTGAGTAGATTATTACAATATAGTGGTCAGGAAGCGTTGAGGAAGGTAACATTTTAAGTGTGTATGTGCTTTTGCTTATTTTACCATCAAGGTACTCCCAATTAGTGTGGAGATTTTTTTTTGGTATTTCAAATGTGTATTTTGGTTTTCATACTTTATTTTAGTTCTCTGTTTGTTCTGATTTGCTCTTCATGCCAGAGAGGTGGACACATTTGTTCGATTTGCTCTTGTTAAATTCTTTAAATGCAGGCTACTATCACGTTAGCTATTTAGACAAATATTGCAAACCTGTCTTTTCCTTAGCCGTATGCTTATACAACGGAGTGGCTGATGCTTACGATGTTTGACATGACAATGTGAACAGCATTTGCTTAGATAATTCTGTATTCGTCTGGTATGTCTTAGACCTGGTCAACCTGAATGGCATCCTGCCTTTTTTTATTTCAAGCTTGTGATTCATCCCGTAAAGGATAAGTTCTAGTAAAATGTTCTCTAGTTATATTATATGTTGGAGGGAATCAGACCACATGTTGGACTTGCCAGACAGATCATTACTATATTTTACTCATTTTAACCACTCAGTCAGTCTTGAAATGCCAACTAAATATATCTTTATCTCAGTCGGTGCTTCTTATATAAAAACTGTCTTGGAATTTCTCATCCCACTCAACATTAAATATGTGCAATTGTGCATTGCTTCTCTTGAATTATATTTCCAGTTGGTTCTCATCAGACAAAGTGACAAAAGGAGATTATATTCCTCTTCAACGTAGCTCCTTCTATATCTATTAAAAATGAGGATGCTTATTCCCTGAAACTGGACAGTTTTACCATCCATCTCTGCAAAGAAATATGGTTTTATCAGCATATTCTTTATTTTCCTTCCCACTTGCCAAGTCCTCATTGAAATACATGTAAGTGGAACCATCACATCCCAAGATCTTTTAGCACAAATTTGATTCAACCATAAGTAGACTGTGATTTGCGTACCTTTTCGACGCTGCTTGATCCGTCGATCCATCCACTTACGACACATGTAGGGGTACTTGTATATGCGATGTAGGCCACCATTCTTGAGTATTTTCTCTCCTTTCTTCTTTCTACTTTCAGTATTCCCTCGATGTTTAGAGAACTAGAGACTTTGATGTGTATGTATGTGAATATGCACTTCCTTGTTCGGCTATTTCTCTTACACAATTCTTCATGGAGAGAGCAATAACAAGTTCTGCCACACACTCTTCCTATTATCAATCAAATGGCCTCCTATATATACTGTGTGTCTAAGCAGAGGTGCTTTGGCCATCAGATGCGTCCATTTAATTGTGAAACGGCACAACAGTTCAATGCCAAAACGTGTGAAACCTTCGTCCATTCACATGCATCGAATTAGTCTTAACTATGCATGCAAAAACTGCCGTCACTAATATAAGCAAATGGTGCGATGCACCTCTTTGAAGCTAGATGCACATAGCAACAGCCACACATACATCGTTTAGTGCTTAATTGTTGTAGCAAACGTACACACATACACTCAATTACTTCCGTATAAAGGTAGAGGAGAGGGAATTTGAAACCCAGAACTCAATCCCTTAAGTCAGGCAACCATCACACGAGACCACTTCTTATTAGAATCATTTCATTTAATTATATGCGACACTTCCGATTATGAAATAATCTTACAATACAATCATTGTTTTCTCTGTGCCATATTCTTGTTCCCATTGATTTTGACATTTCCAAGTTTACCATAAGTTTGCTTGAATGGATCTCTGTTGATAAACTTATGCTGGTTTATTAGACTCTTATTCACCCTGCTGATGCAAGAAGAAATTATTTCAGGGAATGGTTTACTTCATTTTGTTAGTGGCTGTTCTGGTCAGCCTAATTGCCTTTTCTGTAACAAGGCATCATATATATTTATATATGGGACTTGGCTCTGTTCTCTTGATAGCAATCTATACCGGTTACTTCCGAAGAAGAATCAGGAAGCAGTTCAATATCCGGGTAAGTATTTCTTGACGTTACCATTTTCATATAAAGTATTCAAACAGGTTGCTAGTGTGCTAGAGCCTAGAAGTAGGGCTTAGTGCAGTTGATTATGGCGCTTGTCTTCTCTTGCATCATCATCTCTAACAAATTTTAGCACCTCAAATTAATTCACGACCTTGTACTTTTCTGAGACTTACTACATCATTTTGCTCTACTCAAATCAACAATAACTGAAAACCTGGAGGTGATATCGATATTTTGGCATAAGTTGTGATCAAACTGATTGTTCACCATTTTTTGTGCTTACAGGGTACTGATAGCAGTCTAGATGACTGTGTTCTCCATCTCATCTGTCCTTGCTGTACGCTGTGCCAGGTTATATCCACATAAACCCCTTTAAAGCCCCAGTTCACCAAATTTGTTTGTTATTGATCTGTTAACCTCACAGTTACTAGCATTTGAATGAGCAGGAGGCTAGAACTTTGGAGATGAATAACGTCCAGTGTGGTGTCTGGCACGGGCGGGGTGATACCATTTGTTTAGGGAGCAACGGTGAAGGAAACAAGGCTTTCGCTGCTCTACACAAGTCCCCATTTGTGCCTATAAAATCTCCAGAGTTGTGTGGCATGGACAGAACATCGAATGGTGCTGATGAACATGAGCCGCTTGTCCCATCAGCCCAACCAGAGCAGGAGTAGGGAAATAGGAGCAGTTATATTCCACATCGCCTTAACCTTAGCACAGATCCAAAAAGAATTTGTTGGCCTCTTCTGCGTGTTCTCAAAAATAAGAATTGGTGGATTGTCCTGTGCGGGAAAATCATAATTACTACGATTCTCTGCTTGTTTGCTGTATCCAGTCTGAAGAATTTGATTGGCAGCAAACATATGTGGATGATGGGTACAATTGGCCTGTTGTTGTAAACTTCAGTGATAGTTTTTATCATGTATTGGACTTATTTTAGGTTCAAGGCCGGTATCTACATTATGTCATGATGCTCAAGGCTTATGTCTGAATCCAACTGTAAATTTCTCTTGATGTAACATAGAGTTCTAGTGACATATTGACATGAATGAAATGGAATGTCCTCCACTGGTGGTGCAGTGGTGCTCCTCCTCTTACTGATGCTTTTTCCTGTAAAATTTGCCCTCCATTGCTCTTGATTAACATCATGTACCTTTTCTTTTTTCTTTAAGAATAGATAATTAGGCCCCGCTCATTTTAGCTTCTGGCTTATTTTTCACTATTCATAAATTTCTTTTTTTTTGAACTTTTAGCTTTTTTTAGCTTTTTTGCCGGTTCTTTTTTTTCTGTATTTGTTTGCATTGTCCGTGATGAGCTAGCATATTTTTTTATATTTTTAAATTTAATTACGCCAAATAAGCGACGTTCAGCTACAGTGAAATTTTAGCTGCTACAATAAAATTTCAGCCATAAGCCACATTTTTCAGCCGAACCGGTCATATGAAGTACACATGCTGGAGGGTTCAGAATAACCCATGACTTCGTCGGGATAAGCAGATGTATTAGTACAATCATTGATAAGGATTAAGCCTACTAAAGCTTAAAAGTTGCAATAATGCAAGGTCACGCCTCCTCGGCTAATGCAGATGCATGATGTTTTCTTTTGTTTTTGCCTTTTTCCTCCATGTGGGATGACCTTTTGAGTTCTTACTTCTCTGGGACAAGGATTGAAGGACAACTCACTATAAAGCTTTGCCCTAGGCTTTACCCTTTACCGAACCATTAGTTGCTCGCACTTGAATGCGTATGCGTGTGCTTGTCTGCGTGTGTCCACGAATTGATATCTTCAGTTCTTGAAGGCACTTCATTTTCTGTGAATCATCAAACCCTCCTACCTACTTTCTCATGATCAGCATAATTTTAGCCTCGCTTTTCCCTTCTTCGATAGCGGTACGTTCGAATAATTATATTGTGGAAAATATGCTTAAGCAAGTTTCAAAAAAAAGTACGTAATGATTTTTTTTTTTTGAGTGATGATGCTCGTTTGGAACACACAAACTTTACAAGAGCATAGCAATTCACCAATTCCACCAGAACTCCTTAAAATTCATACATCCCAAAACTGAGCCTGAGGTGCAAATTTTGAAGTTTTTAGTTGAAATGCAATAAAAATCAGATCTGATAACATGTTAAATTGACCTAGTCCACACTACGGTGCCATTCGGTTGGACTTAATAAGCTAGGTTATAACTAAAATTATATTATAACTGATGGTGATTTAATTGACGCAACTAAATTAAAAAAACAGGTTAGCCCATTACGAACAATGCAAACGAATACGAAAAAAATCGGCAAAAAAGCTCAAAAAAAAAGATGAAATTTAGGAATAGTAAAAAATAAGCCAAAACTTAAAAGGTCAAACCGAAATAAGCGAAACCTACATTTGCAAACACCTAGCTTAGGATGACACACTGGCCAAATTAGATTAGTGACATGTGCGGCCCATAAGGGCTTCTTCCCACCGAGCTCCTAGCTGTGCTTCCATGGCCACCACCCCCTTTAGTTCCCTCTCTCTCTCTTTGTTTCAATTTGAGAGAGAAGACCATATAGGCCTCACTTGTCATTCACTTACATTTGATCAACGTGCCATCCTACGAATAAAATCACCCACTCATTGCATCACGCTGGCAATACCGCTATTCAAAACTGGGTCAGGGTGTTATTTGAACTGGATTGCAAAGTTTCGAAGGTCAAATGTCTAGTTTCATACCTCAGAATGCTGAACGGACTTTCGAGCAAAGTTCAACGGGTTATATGGAAATTTTTCTTTAATAAAAGTCATTCAGATAAGAGCCGTGGAGAAGTCGACGGGATTAGATTTAGAGGGGCAAGAGGGCCGTGGAATGGACATGGCTGATTGTGTTAGGGTTTCGGTGGCACGATTCAAGGATTTGACCAGTGGTGAGTAGGATAGGAGGAGGAGTCGCCGAGTACTATCCGGACCGACAGACAACGGAGGTATCGCAGTAATTGCGGCCGAACGACATCGCTGTGTGGCGCACCACGAGACTAGAGTAACCCTCGCCGCAAGTGAAAGACATACCCCGCCGAGCCTTGCCAGAGAGGAGTAGCGGGGAGGGGGACGGAGCCGGCCTAACCTTGTGCCGCCGTTGCAAAGCTCGCGGCCCAACTACCAGAAACCCCCTCAAAAACAGATCTAACGCAGACGAGACGAACCAACCAAAACCCACAGATTTCACGGCGAGGAGGATGGGGATAGGATAGACCGATCACCGAGACTCTCACGCCGGTCACGGAGCCAAGGAAGCCGACGAGAATAGATGAATTCAATATAAGAGGTCGAGGCGGAGTGCGACGACGAGTGCATGGACCGGTGGGAGCGGTGTACGGAGACTAGCGAATCGTCACGCCGTTCGTAGGGATACGGACGGCAGATGAGGGTCGGGTGTATGCATTTGGTGTTTGAAGTGACTTGCGCCGGAGTAGTGACGACAGCATACCCAATCACCACCCTCGCCGGTCCATCAGCTCGGCCCCGTCGCATCATAAGTGAAACTGACATGGCCTGCGATTCTGGGCCTGGGCTACAGTGTGTACAAATTGGAATGGGTATGTCTTATCAAATTTCAGTTGGGGTATGACTAACAATCACCTGAATATTTTCTTTCTAAAAATCAGCTAGATTTTTCACCGTCCGGTTGCTTTGAGATTCATGCATCAACCTAATAAACGCTCCCACCCGCTCCGTCTCCCACCTCCCGCCACCTCCCACACTGCGTCGTTCCCTTCGCGTCGCCCTCTCCTCGTCGTCCTCTACGCCGCCCCCTCCTTGTCGCCAGCAACGAACTCCTCCCATGGTCTCCTCCTCCTTTCTTGCTGGAGTAGCTCCGCGTGTCTCCCTTTGCCACCCCCGCCCCTCCTCCACCACCCGCAGCTAGCGGCGCCCCCGCCCCTACCTCGCCCCGTTGTGCCGTCCCTGTCCAACTTAATAGCTAGTACCTTCCGCCGCCTCCGCCCACCACCCTCCTACCCTGCCCGTTGCCTTCACCACCGCCTGCCGCCGGGCCACCGCCCCCGGCCTCCCTCTATGCCCAGGGGGAAAGGTGAACCCTATGCATGAAGGGTGGGATTCTCCTCTTGGGCTCGTCGGCGAGAAGGAAGAACCTCAACAAACCTTGCCGGAGAAGACGCCACCTGAGCGCTAACCTCGCCGACGAAGATGAACTCGTTGGAGAGGATACCGAAGCCAAAGTCGGAGCACGAATCGCGTGGCGAATCAAAAATCAGAAATTTGGATGATTTTTGGGTTGATTCTATCAGGGTGATGATTATCAAAATCCAATTGGAATTGACAGGCATGGTCACTTCTCTTTAAATTTTAAGAACATTCGGGGAATATTTCTATCTGGCAAATATTCCCTGCCACAATTTGAAAGGCATAACGATGAAAACCTAGGCCATTCAAAAAATTTCAAAAAACCCCCAAAAATGGGAAATATTTAGGGCAAACAGAAAATTCAAAAAAAGCACAAACAATTCAAAAAATCGTAATTAAAAATCAAAATAATACAAATTCATTAAAATATGAAAATTCAAGGAAAAAGGATACTAAATCTTCACCATTCAGATTAGATCCAAACATCACAAAAATTCAGATGAAAGAATACAAGCATTCATACATGGGTAAAATGGTCCAAACAAGGAGTAAACAATGGGCACAACAATTTCTAGCTTATTCATGAGCAAAGTGCACATTTTTATTAGAAAATACATGACTAGTAATAAAAGGAATCCAGTGTAGAACATTGGGAAGACTTCAGTTTGAGCTGAAAGGTGGCTGGATAGCAAAGTGCACAACAATGTCTAGCTAAAACTCTTTGATCTAAAACTATTTCATTGATTTCTTCCACAAACCTTTGGTAAATCCCAAAAATATAACATGTCCACGTGTCCAAGCCAATCATTGCATCTATAAGCAAGGCAACCCAGCAGTATAAAAATTAGGGAATGACCGATCTGGACGTTGGCTTCGTACGCTGCGTTTCGCCATAGGATATGTCGGTGAGTAACTTCTACTATTTGATTCCTCCCAGCAAAAACACACCGCATATGCCCCTCTGCTTTATCCCTCATGCTCACTCGTGGGGCATTGTTGTGTGGCAGGTGGCAATGGCATGACTCACGAGCTCAAAGCAGGAAGTAGCGATGGCCAACCCCGGTGTCTCCATGCCAGTAGGAGGGACAAATTTGGCGGTGCAAGGCCGGCCCGGTGCACTTCTAACCACCGTCGCTATGATGCCCTCTCCTCGTGGCTTCTAAAGAAGGAATAAATAGAGCAACAAGAGGAGCTGGTTGATGGTGGCCGTGGAGCTTGACACTACCGCTATGGCTTCAGGCTATGCCTACTCCATGCGTAAATTACTTCACAAATAACAAATATATCTCTAAAAATACATTACATCCCTCCAACAGTTTGAAAATGCATATGCAACAATTGAAAATACCTCCTGCAACATGTCAAATAACTTGTTATAACAATCCATTTCAACCAAAATGTGCAACAAAATAATCACCCCTCTGCAACAAAAAAAATTATTGTGCAACAAATTACCCACTGCAAGAAAATTATATTTTTCTACTAGATTTGAGAAAAGACATCGCAACAAAAAAAATACTTCGTGCAACAATGGAGGAAGTGAGCTGCAACAATTCGAGAAAACACCCGCAACAAGCATACCAAAGAAGGAAGGGCATGGATGGTGGTGAGTAGCAGAGCTCACCAAAGGAGGTTGAAGTGGCATTAGTGAGGATCCTGCAGTAATAGAGCTCTGCTTGCCATGGCAAGACTCATGGGGAGAAGGCTACTGCTCATGCATTGGGTCCATGAGGGAGAGAGATCCATGAGGTTGGTGATGGTGACGTCCGGTGAGAGATCCATGAGGAAGAGAGTAGTAGAGAGGGGAAGAAGGGCATGGAGTTGGATGCATGTGCGATAGAGATGTCTAAATGAGTGGTTTGTGTTTTCTCAGTTATATTGATGGATAAGATAAAGTGGGAGTAGCTGTGGGAGTGAAGTGTCTGATACGTCGGACACCCGGGCGGTAGCAAATCCGTAAAAAAAATAATATTATTGAGGAAAACACAACCAAATTGATAGTGCGAGGCTACCGGAGAAGTAGAACAATTCAGTGTCTGTTTGAATTACGTTGTGCTAGGTGAAACTATTTATTACAATTTAACATACTATATTGCCCATACCTTCACTATATTGGTCATAGTGAATGTAGATCAAACTACACCATACCGCCAACCATAGCATAGCCTAGCGGTGTGGCACCTTGTCTCTCTGGTTGATGATCAGAGTTTGATTCCCACCAACCATAGATTAGGTGAGTTATTTGTGTGTATTTTCCACTTTAATTGTCCTGGATTTGAACTTGTAACCTATGAGTTGTAAGCCTTAACATGACTACACTAGCCCATTATCCCCACCCTCTAAAAAACCTACAACCATACGCAAAAGTTTATGCAAGATGAGGATCCCAACAACAGATCTTATCAGTAGACACAATGAGACCATTGCTTGTAATGCACTGATTATGAATTCTTGAAAGAAGTGGTTTTAGAAGGAGGGGTGAGTGGTGAAAAAATAAGGGAGAGATATGTGCGTGAGACAGAAGTGAGAGGAATAGGGTGCGTGATGCCCCGTGACCCTCTACCTTATCCTCGGAGCAAGACGAGAGCGAGAGAAATAGAAAAGCCACTTCGAGAAGTCATGTGTTCGTATTGGCCAGAGGTAGAAGCCAATACGAACACCCCTAAATAGGGAAAGTGTGGGGTCCATCACTATCTACAACCAAACCTAACCTGAACAACTAGTCTACGAGTGGAAATCTTGGCCACGACGTAAAATTTGCTGTCTGTTCGTCCACCTCAATGCTCCAATCAAACAATTGATTACCACACAACCCCTGGTGACGAGAAGAACACGAAATTGACTTGTCCTAATTGAAGCTACTAGCAATGGAACCCCAAATTGAAGCTACTAGTGAGGGCGTTCACACGAGAGGTAGAGGTGGCATCGCAAGAGGATGGTGCTCTCCTATCTTTTGATTAGGAAAGCGACACATACCAGGGGTAGCGATCATTTATAAAAAACACATGACACTACTAAGTGGTAACACGATGTATAAAATCTAACACCTACCCAGTGCTGGAAGGTCGGGCGAGCGATGCTTCACGAGGCGATGGAAAAATTCTCATGTGGCCAAGTGATGAGAAATTTCAACCCCAAAGGGCATCCAAACGTCCATCCTAGCTGGGCGGGGCCAAATTCACAGGGGTTTTTGATCCATGGGATTAGCCCAGGATCCTTGCTGGGATTTAGTCCCCCAAACAAGTCCTTAAGAGAAAGGGGGAATTGTTTTATCCCCATCAAATCCAAGCTTTTATTACTTCATTTAGAGTAGTGCATCTATGCTGCCTCAAAAAGTGAAATGTACAAATCAAGACACATCCTAGGCAAAACTAGACTCCAGATCCATGACCACCGTGAGCACGTCGTGTTGGTGTATTCTTGTGAGAAATACTGCTCGATGGTATACCGTTTTTTTCTGGAATAAATGGACAGTGCGCATAAGGTGTCCAATGGAATCCCACCGAACGCCCACCATCATCCAATTTGATAACTCTCTTTGGTGCAACTGTGGACACAAAAAGTTATGAACCTATCCATCTAAGTTCAAGTCTCACTTCTACATTAAATTTAAAGTAGGGCGCATATCTTGACAAAAAAATCCATTTACTTGCTTCTTCCTATTTCCATGGTACCATCAGATTCTTTCTGCTCTGCTCAAAAGTCTCATCAAATCAAGCTAGAGGTAGTTATTACATTGGAATAAGTCCATTCAACCCCCTCAACTATTGTCCGAGTCTAAAAATCAACATCTTACTACAAAATATCTATTTCCCCCTCAATTGTCAGTACAATTCACTTTTAACCACTAGGCTTGTTACATAAGTAGTTTTCGCTGGGTGAGTGGCCACGTCATTGGGTCGGGTCCACATGTGTCACATGATTTTAATTTTATTTTAAAAACAAATCTCCATGGTGGCACAAAAGGAAGAGATTATGGCACTCGTTGAAACAGGCTGGCGAAGGAGGGCCGGAGAGGCATTGGAGATGGGAAAAACGGGTTGCTTGCGACTAGGGAAAGCCAATGGTGGTTGTGATTTGAGGAGTGGAGCACTGGAGACACGCCGATGGCGAGTGGCAGGTGGTGGCAGCAATGGGCACTCTTGGGCGCGGTGACACGGTAGACAGTAGCTCAAAACTAGCATGCCAAAATGAATAGAGAAGGAGGGGGTGCCCAAGTGCAAAGGAATTGGACATATTCTCACCAATGACAACGAATAGTGATGGTGAATTCCAGGTGGAAACACAGAAGAAAAACACTAGATTCAGTGACTTCGAGTAAAGAAAAATCAATTAATCTGGAGGATTGGATGAGCAAGTGGCCAAATTGGTTTTAACGCAAAAAAATGCAAAAAAAACTCACTGAAAAGGGACATCAAACATGGTGGTTCGTCGAGTCCAGTCCTCCATATCCATTCTATCGCCGATAGCCCACCTTTGTCCAATCGATCGCCTCCAACACCTTCACCATCTCTTGGAACATCTCACACATGACCTTTATTACTAGAACCCCATAGTTGCCTAAGTGCCATAGTCTCTCGAATTTTTGGTCTGAGCAGCGAGAGGAGAGATTGGAGAGAAAGAGAGAAGAGATGGAGTTGTTGACTCAACACATATCTAGGTGGCAAAATTAGGTGATGTGGTTGTCTATAAATAACCAGTGATGTGGCCGCCCACATGGCAAAAACTACCAACGAAACTAGGCAAAAAGCGAACGGTTTTAATAGTTGAGGGGGTTCAAACATCCGATTTTATAGTTCGGGATTGATTTTTGGACTCGAACGATAATGGACTTATTCCTATTATATATGAAGGCAATGAAACTTCTGCATGTCATATGCACTTCACAACATGTGCTTTTCAACACATTAAAATGAAGGAACTACGTCACTCGACTAAAAAAATTTAGGATTTCAATCGAATTTTTGTGACCAATGTATGAAAAACTAAGGCCTAGATCTTCCAACCACACACATATCCATCCCATTCCTCTACTTTAACCCCATTCCCCTCCCCTTTGTTGCTGTCCTTGCATCATCGTCTCCCGCCTCCTCCTTCTCCTCTGTCACATCTTCACCGCTGCACACCATCGCTGCCCTCCTTCCTTGTGGTGGTAGGGCGAAGCTATGGACGCAAGTAATTGGACTAGATTGGAGGTGGAAGGGAGAAATCAAAGTTAGCTCACTAGTGGTGATTTGGGCATCAACTGCAATGGCACGACATGGCTGGATTTGAGGAAGGAAGGGTGGTAGTGGGTGAGGGGCAATGTGGAAAGAGGGTGAGGGAGTCACGGAGCTCGACTAAGTAGGCGTCGAAGGCGGTGGCGACAGTAGCGGCACGAGAGCATGCTTGGCATGTAGTTTTCGCATTGCAACGGTGAAGCTGGCAAGAGCATTGGCGGTGGGAGATGCATTTCCTCTCACTAGCAGGAGCGCGAGGTGGCGTGGTGTGCCATGGCATTCGTAAGGTGTCAAGTTGTTGGCCTTGCTGAGTGGCGGTGGCGCGGATCGACAATGGGGCGACGCGGCGCTGAGTCAACAGTGGTGTTAAGGCTGGGTACGAGTGGTCAGCGAGGTGGCATGGGCGCTGTGCGGCTTTTGGTGCGAACGCTGGTGACGGACATGCGAGGTAGTGCGTGCGAGTGTGAACGGCGTTGCGACGCACACTAGCGGGAGTAGAGTGATGGTGGATAGGCTTGGGTGCGCCTCCATGCCTGGCAAGTGCAAGTAAATAACGAGAAAGTAGCTTTGTTTAGAAAAATTTGTGGATTTAGCAAAAACTCTAAATTCAAGAAATTTCAAATAAATTATTAATTTTTAAAAATTTTGGGGTTGTCTCAAAAAATTTGAGATTCCATCTCTAAGCAGCAAAGCTATACCACCGAAACCATTATGACTTCACACTTTTAAGTAACAAAACTCCGTGGATGTAGAGGTACATGAGCAGCATTAGGGCATGTTCTTTTGGGCTACGATTTATGGTTTATGGCTGCGGCTTATGGCTTTTGGCTATTTCGTGAGAGAGAATACAGAGTAAGAGAAACTCGTGTGCGGTTTTGACCGATATAAATGAAGTTGCTATAATATGTACTACAATTAACTTGTGGATGCCGTCTTGAAAAGACACTTGTTTGCAAGATAGTTACCATAGAAAAGCTAAAAAGCAGTTTTTATAAGGAAAAAAAGAGGCCCTTAACTTTCAAGCAACAAAATACTTAGTGATATGGTTATCAGTTTGTCCTTAAGCGGCTAAGCCGACCATAAACCGTCCAGGCGACAGAGCCAGGCATGCAAGAATTGACGACTAAGCCATGCAACTTAACAACATATTAACAAATTACATGGATGTAAGTTCAAGCTCCAATTAGACTGGTTTTGGTGATTAATGATAAATATAAATATGAAACTAACTCGATTAACGACAAATCTAAATATGATCCTAACTCACTAATGACAAGTCTAAATGTGCAACTAACTCTTTTGTTGAATATGTTATTGCTTAGTATCATTTGGATAAAAAGCTGAAAACATGGAGGTATGCATTTGACGTTATATTCTTATATCTTATTGCATGCCTAAGATCCAATATATAGGTTGAACTCCACAAAAAGTCTAACTTGAATATGTGCATATATTTTTATGACACATTCTTGTATGCACACATTTAGGGGGAGTTCACTCTATATTTTGTGGTTTCATAAGTATTGATCCATGTTTCTTTTTCCACATATATTGGGATCTCTACTTTGAAACATATTCTATGAGTATATAAAACTAGTGTAGTCTACATATACTCACATTGACTCATATTGATTTATACTCAATTATCTATGTATGGGACTAACATAATTATCAAGTGTTTGAAAGGTTTAGTCCCGGATTTTGCTTAACAACTTGGAGATGCATGCTAACGTTGATAAGAAGATCGACATGGCTCAAGACAAAGGTCATGCATGTATTTGAATTTAAATTCTCAAGCCAACTATGCATTGCCATAAGAAAACAGTACTACCGGAGTTTGAACGGCGGAACTACCGCAGCGTGTTATGACCGCAACTCCTGAACGGTACTACTAGAACCCGGAAGTTTCGAATTTATGGGGTGACATGTTTTTTTCAGAGAGGACCAAGTTTGGACCTCAAGATAAACGGAAGTACCGCATATGAAATCGGAACTACCGGAGAGCGGAACTACCGGACTGACAATGGTGGTAGAACCACACTTTGAGTTCAAATGATTTTATATTCAATTTATTATCTCATCATTTATTGAGATTGTCATCAAGCACCAAAAATGAAAAGATTGAGAATCTAGTTCCTCTATTATGAGTTAATGGTGAGTTTTGATAATTAATGACAATCATATTGTGGGACTAACATTTTTCATGAGTTGGATGAATAGTTTAGGTTCCACGATGATGAAGACTTTAGATGGCTTCAGAAGTTGAAGGTCATCAAAAAGATGATGCATCATATGTTGATGCACATCAAGATTTCGAAAATGAGATAATCATGAGTTGATCATTAAGAAGATGGTCATGAGTTGATAATCAAGTCAAGAGAAGACAATGACCCGAACTTGAAGTGAGGATGTACGTCATCAAACTTCAAGAGGATGCTCAAGGCAAAGGTATAATTAGCTAGGGCTAAGGTATGTTTCTAGTCTTTTACCGGTCTTGGAGTTTGGTTGGAAGACCGGATTGCTAGTATAGATTTGCCGTACTATTAAGAGGGGTCTTGTCTAGTAGTTTGAGTTTCATCATGTGTTGACAGCTCAATCCCGCTTGCTCCAGCTTTCTGTGGCATGATGCCATTATTTGCGAATGTGTTTTGCAAATAGTTGAGGCTCATGCATCTAATCCTTGTAACATGTAACTATACTTTGCAAATGTGTTTTGCAAAAGGTTGAAGTCCATGTACATATTCGTTGTAGCATGATATCTAAGTTTGCAAATGTGTTTTACAAAATTTGGAGATCATGCATTATCACTTGGCATGGTCTAAGATTGTTTGTTGTCATTTCCTTTGACATTAGACCATAGTAGTGACTCTTTGGATGTCTTGTGATTTTTGCACTGATCTAATGTGTTTAATATCATACAAATAAATGAGTTATATAACCCTCTGAATAAGCTTTCCACAGAGTCTAAGATCACTCAAGTCCGACATCGGAGTCAAAAGTTATGACCGTTTTTTCGAGTGTCGCCTGTGCTGAAAAACCAAAAACGGAAGTGCTGCCCTTATAACTGCGATAGTTCTGAAGAATGGATGTACCGCTTTTATAACTGTGGTAGTTCTACAAATGGCTGAATGACAGCTATTTTTCTAGTCGTTATGATGGAAAATGGAAATACCACTCCTATAACGGCAGTAGTTCCGAAAATCTTTTTTTTTGTCTCCAACGGCTAGTTTCGTGGTGTGGGGTATAAATACTCCCTTTAGCCGGTTAGGGTAAGATCTTTGTCACTCTATTTCATTCTCTTGAGCTAGTGTGAGTTTCTTCTCTCAATTGTGCATGTGTTGCATCTTGTGAGCAAGGAGAGATGTCTTTAGTTGTATGTGTTGCATCTAGAGGTGGATTTCATATCCACTTGAGCTTGTGCATTCGTTGCACATGGTGAGAGTCAAGCAATGGCTTGACTTATTACTCTTGGAGTTTGCCTACTTCTAGACGACAATGGAGGCATCGTGCGTGGTGATCTTCTCAAAGAAGGTTATGAGAAGACTCGGCAAAGTTGTGAAGGTTGGAGCTCACCTACCCAGAGCGGGAAAGATCTACCACTAGTGGATTGAGGTGTTTCGGTTTAATTCGTGGAGCCGATCTAATTCTTTTGGGCTAATTTCAACATGGACTATGGGAGACCAGCAAGTCTCCGAACACCACGGTAAAAAATATCGTGTTAATTATGGTTTGTTTTCTTGTGCTCAATTTATATTCAAACAATTTACATACATAGAATTAAATTAATTCTTGTCATCCTAAGATTGCAAACCTTGACATACCCTTAAGGTGTTGGTGCATTTAGGTGAACTTATTTGATCTAGACGCTATTTGTGCTAAACCAAATTGATTTAAGCTTCCGCATTGTATACTTGGTTTAAACAAATACACTAGATCTTTAAATTAATACTAGCTGAATGCCCGTGCGTTGCTACGGATTTTAAAATTTGATCATACTATATGTTCTGATAACGGATGGTAAAATTTTTTAGAACATGTATACAAATATGTTCTAAAATTTTTTAAAATCCGTAGCAACGCACTGGCATTCAGCTAATTGATCAAAAAATAAAGAGATGTGAAAGTAAGTTACTACATTTGATCGTAAAATTAAGAAACGCGAAAGTAAGGTATTTGTTTGGCCATACATTTTCCATCTAACAAAACTGAATACCCGTGCGTTACTAGAGATTTTAAAATTTTTATCATATTATATGTTCTGAAACTAACGGGTGGTAACATTTTTTAGAACATGCATACAAATATGTTCTAAAATTTGAATAAGTAAATCCAAAAGGAAATATCTATTTTAGGACTGAGGATTGGGGAATACTTTAGTCTGATAGTTGTGTGTGGTGAGATACAAGCATAAAGAAGCTAGTTAGAACTACAGAACTCTCAAACAAAATATATTTCATACAACATTTCTTTAAAAGTATGATATTATTTCACCAAGCATTTCATTTAAGAAAACTCCCTTCGCCAAACTTAACACAAACTACAAAGACTCTGGGATATCCCAAGTGATAATTCATTTCTGACATGCAATCTATGAGCTTTCAGGAGGAAAGAGGTAGTTATTAATCCCTATATGATGTAGCAAGAAGATAAAAAACACATTCAAAATGGAATTGTGGAAGATGAAATAATACACATAGCATTGGTATGCTTGAAAAAACAGAATGCTAACACCTAAACCTTTCACGCCTGAATACATTGTAATTCCCTGTAGGATAGGCAAAACATTGCCTTTTACCTTTATAGCCAGCAAAGGCACTAACACACATTAACATATAAATTATTGTTAGATGGAAAAGAGCCCAAGGTTCAGCTTAGGCAGTTGCACAGGGAGGGCAATCAATGACTTGCAACTAAATAATAAACAATGTGCTAGATAATCTCTGACAAGTAATGGAGTAATACATTATAATATCTTGAACCTTAATTAATCCTAAATTTGGATCTATTATCCGTAAAGAAAAGGGAAATATGAAAGCTAACCACATGACCCATATCTAGATCTGAGCAATCAACAATGTAGAAACTACTGAAATTATCAGCTTATCTGAAACAATATGCAGACTGATTTCTCTCAAGATAAAAGATCGACAAACTTCTGTAGCTGCATAGTAAACATCTACAAGGTAGAGCAAATACATGACTCTCCAATGCCTGCATGGAATATTCTAACTGAAAAATGCAAGGCCAAATAAAAAAAATTAGCTTCCTGCATTCACACAAATGACTTTGGTTCTAGATGAAGGACTTACCTAGAAGGAACAATCAGTGCCTTGACTGCCCTCTTACCAAGATGCTTATTCCACTATTGGGAATGCAGTATAGCTAGAAAAACCATAGAACAAAGCCTCCACATAACCAACAACGTATTAAGTGACTTGAAATAAGAGCATCGCTGAATAGCTCCCCAGTGGGCTGCAGCACACGCAACTGGCATGCCTATAACCAAACCTTGCCTCATGCCTAGAAACACACATTGCAGGTAGCACGACGGCAACCAAAACAAAGCACAACGACTGCAAAACCTAGCCTGAAAAGGATACAAAAATGATAAGCAAACGGAAAGAACAGAAAGAGCAATCTAAATGAAAGATTGGTGAAACCAACATCAATGTAGTCGTCGTAGCCCCGATGGAGCCCCATCTCCAGCCAAAAAATGGAGCGGATTTTCGTAATTTCATCTAAACATTAAAAATTGTGTGCTACAGCCAGGAAGCTTGGGGCTCAGGGCTGCCACGGTAGACCTCGACCTCGACGTCAGGGGCACGCCGCAGAGGACGTCGCCGTCGATGGGCAGGTCCCGCGCACAAGATGAAACAGCCCGAGGCGGAGAGAGATCCGCGCCGCCTCTAGATCTGGGGTCTGGTGGGGCGGCGGCGCCGAGGGAGGGGGCGGCGGAGAGGAGGTAGGGCAGCATTGCGGTGAAGAGGAGGTTTTTCTGGGGCGGTTGCGTATGGGAAGGAAGGAGCGGGGAGGAGGCGGGCGGCGGAGCGGAGGCGGGGAGGAGGAGGCGGCAGCTGGGTGGGAAGGAGGAGGCGACAACGCGGGTGGGAAGGAGGAGGCGGCGGGCGGCGTGGTGGGGAGGAGGCGGCGGCACGTGGTGGGAGGAGGAGGAGGCGGCGGCGGGGGGGAGGAGGAGGCGGCGGCGGAGGGCGGGAGGAGGCGACGGAGGAGGGAGGTGAGGAGGCGAGGAGAAATCGGGGGCGCAGGTTCGTGGGGTGGGGGGAGGCGGGGTGCAGGCGTAGGAGGGTGGGTGGGCCCACGTCGAGACAAAGTATCTTTTTTTGTCAAGAGAGATAGGAATGGTGGGAAAGGCCGCACCAACCACCAACTCATTCTTTTAGAATAGTAAAGATTAATTGAAAGAAGAATTTTCAAACCACCTATTCATCATCCTTTAGTCGATTTTCTCGATCTTACAGTGACTTAACTAGGAAACTTATATTATTATAAAAGAACACTACATTTTATTCAAACATAAAGATTAGTACAACAACACATGTAGAACACACACTTCCTTATGTAGCTTTCCCGTTGGCCTACTTTTAGTCTTGTCTTTTCTCTGCGAGGCAAGGAGCGAGCTTTATTCATCAAACAAAAGGTGATATTACAAGTAGTTGTTGAACGCATTGTGGCACCTATGCTAACCAGATGACGCGGTGCACATTTCTCTTAGCTATTTGAGCTAGTTCATGAGTACTCTATTACACTATCTTCTAATCATTTCTCTTGTATTTTAGTCATAGAAAAGAGGACACCACCTACTTGCATATTTGTTCGTAGCCATTGGATTTGTCGGGGAGTGGCCACAGCTAGGTCCGATGGGTTCACCAGTATAGAGGCCCATTATGTGTACTTGCGTGACAGATTTATTTAGATTATGCAAAGAAAAAGACGTGTTTTCTCTTACCAAGTAAATGTCTTAAAATAGGTATTTATATAAACAATCTCTTTTATAGCTATAAATATGATCTATAGGGCACTATGAAGAGGAAGAAAACATTCTTATAAGAAAAGGCTCCCTCACTTTTAGTTCATAGGCTCCAGTACCACCCCACGGTTTTTTTCATAGCTCTGATATCTACTATTTAGCGCATAATCATAATATAATTATTTCCCGATAAAATTCTAAACCTTGCTCTAGAAAGATTAATACATAATTTTAGATTGATTTTTACAGTAACTTTAAAGGAAAATATCTAGCTCTTCCAACGTTGACAGATTTCTAGAAGTTCGTATTGACATTCTTTAACACTAACAACTCCTAATCCTCCATTCAGGTCATATGATCTAGCAAGCTGGATGCTTCAGGTGTCTAGAAGCTCTCAACTAGCCCCACTTTCTAAACCTTCCCGTCACAGTCCCCTCCGCTGGTAATGTCCAGGTGCACCGCAGACGCGCACTAGCATCCCTGAGGTGCACCGCCGCCGAGGTGATAGGCGTCCACCGGCGACCTCAAGGTACACCTTCCCGTCGCCTTCTCTTCTCCGGTGATGTCTAGGTGCACCGCCTGCTCGCTAGCCACACCGCCACTGTGCTCCGTCGTGTCGTCGCCGTTCACTGCCCCGACGTGGACCATATCGCCACCGTTCGCAGGTCGGCGTCCTCGACGCATGCAGTTGTCTACAATGTGCCATTGTGTATGTACAATATGTTTTGCGTGCACTGTCGTTGTATACTTGTATGTGTGTTGGACTATGTGTACTTGTTTTAGAACAAGGACTGTATTGTGCTGTGGAGTGCTGTATAATACTCCTCTGTATGTGTACTGTTCAGTGTAGTACTCCTCACAATGTGTATGTGTATTTTACTGTACATAACATTAGCGCGTGGATTTTTTGTATAATAAGTAGTAGTACATTGATTTGAGCACGGTATGGACTACATTGTTCAAAATTCAACGTTCAAACAACCCTGGCCTAACCATCTTTGTGGAAAAACGAGCGCAGCAGCGTAAACTAGTTATTTGTTGTATCCGTGGTTTATCTCGAATAGCAGGTGCTACGTTGCAGTCGCAATTATTCTTTGGTAAGACAAGGCAAGTATGGTGAGTGGGTTTTTCTCTATTGCTGTTGATGACTTATATATGTAGCTGGTAGCTTTTGATCTTAATATAAATATTATATGAATAAATTAAATACAGATAAACTGTTTCGAAATAATTATCTTGATAAATAGCTTCAAAATAACGGTGCAAAAACACCGTTTGTTTGTTAAAAAAATATGCTAGTTTTTCCAGCTGAGCTATATATAGCTCGTCGTATCTATAAACAACCAAATGTACGACTAGATGCCAAAGAAGGCAACTAGCGATTGGGAGGTGCCCTAAGCATGATGAGCATTCATTTTCCTTGGTCGAGGTACACTCGCACCATGAGTTCATGCAGTTGCTGGCATTGAGGCAACTCCAATGCCCAGGGGCCACGTACACTCATGAGTGCGACCGCAGCATGTGATTTTTGGAGTTGGACGCTAGGCCGGTTGCCAATACGATACGCTGTTGGTGGGAACTGAAAGATACACCCGCATCACACGCCACCACGCGCATGCTTCGTTTTCATGGTGGGCATGATCAGTGCACCCAATAACACTAGCGTATGGAACTCCATGTCAGTAGTATAGCTGGAGCCATGTGGCAGCTTGTGCGTTCCAGTAGGACTCAAATCCATTTTCTTGTCACTTACCTTCGCGTGTAAAGCCTGTTTGAAACGCGATAATTTTCCTCAATTCATACAAGATTTCAGGTATTTCCAGTAAAATTCCTATGCACAGCTATTGGACCAGAAATTAATGTTCTATATGAAGCGACTATAGCAAACTCATCTCAAATCAAACTAGGACCATTTTGTTCTTTAGGGCATGTAGGACCGAGGGTGAATAATTTTTGAAATTTTTTATCCAGCAGTATTCAAAATATTCATTTAAGTGACTATGAGATTCACCAAATTCAGATTACACCAATTAAGCTACACAGAGCAAAGGTAGAGATCAAAACCAACAAATTCATCAACCTTCAGTACAAAATCGGTCTGCCAGCCAAGTCCGATCGGACCGCAAGTCCAAGACCAGTCTAACCGGTTCATGTTCTAGACCTAAAAACTCTCAGATAGACCACCTAGAACATGATTTTGAATTTTTTACTCAAGAACATAAAAAACCAAGCAAAGAACGAGTGCAACACTAAGAATAGATCAAAAAGTCGATCTATTATCAGTAGAGTAGGTGATTCACAAGTACATAGATGGTTACAAGGTGCTTCCAAAGCACCACCCTTACATGCGATTTTTCACATGGGGGAGAGAGAGAGAAGAAACTACTTAAGACTTAGAGAATACCCCAATGTCTCTCTTAAAGTCTCAACCCTAGCTCTCCCCTTTTATCCCTCATATAGCCATCACCATTTAGTGGGTCTTATCCCGCTAAGCACTTGGAAAAACCTGTCAACCCTATTGATGAGAATAGAATAATTCTCAAACTATCATGTCACGTTATCCTCCGGATATACCCCTTATTGATAAGGGAGAAGATTCATGAAGTAGTTATAAGTTCTCCTTTGGCTACTCTGGATATAGCCAAACCAACTCACCTTGACCTAAAATGCTTCTCCTTTGTGTCTCTCTGCATCGTGGTTTTATCTAAGGTTCAAACTTAGTATTTTGGTAAACTCCCAAAATACCCCTAACGAAACTTTTGAGCACTTTTCCTTGACTCTGTCACTTCCCATGTGGCCCCAATGACTTCCCGGCAAGCCTATCATATGACCGGATCTCACCGAACCGTCCTTGCTTGCAAATGGGTCCAAGTCACTTGACTCGCCATATGCCTCACCTTGCACCATGACTGCACCTGGCTTCCCTGACAGTTCTAGATCTTAGCTCCTCCTGAGCTTAGTCTCAATTTATCTTGCCGTTGCCCATCATGTCTTCACATCAACGCATCTTTCGTATGACTTGACACATAGTCTATAGTACCCAATGACTAACTATCACGTCTTCATGCATTCGGATTCCCCCGATCCGCCTCTACGCCTATTGGTCTCTTCGCTTGACACATCACATGTACCTACTTGTCTGTTCACAATCATTGTATTTCATGTGCTTCCCGCTTTAGCCATGTAGCCTCATCCGTATTTACACTACCACTCGCGACTAGTCTTGGTCACTTGCCGTCGATCCCTAATGTTCTCCAAGCCACCTACACATCCAAAGACTAAGTAACTATATCGAGCATAAGTTCCATGCACTTGACTCATGCTAGTCAAACACAATGCATTATGCAACTCAACATAACCAAAACCGACATACATGCCGTGTTCACACTCAAACCACTCCTGTTCTTTGGTCACAGCGACCGGTCGGACCACACTGGTCAAACTGCCAACCAACGTCCGATCTGACCGGCCTACTAATGTGACAACATCTTCAATGCCGGTCACATCTCCCAACTCGACTCTGGTCCGACCGCCAACCAACGGCCGGTTGGACCGCACATGCTAAGCTTCAAAACACGCTCTCTGAATAAAACAATTGTCAGCTAAAATCTGGTCGCACCACACTGGCAGTCCGACCGCCAACCAAAGGCTGATCACACCGAATCGGCCAATCAGACCGCAACTCCAAGCCGGTTTGACCAGTTACACTGATAGTACGAAACTAAATTCTTCCAACTTTTGCAAAATTAAAATCCAACTCAATAAATATGTCAGTTATTCATCACCATTTGGTCATAGACCTTCTCACGTGCTCCTTTGTAGCAGAACCAGGGCCAATCCAGAATTCAATAACAACATTATATCTTGCAATTCTTAAGTCACTTTGTGCAATGCACATGGACACTGGCATAGAGAAGACATGAATGCCTTGATTGCAGAAGGCCAAGGAACCCCTTCCTCACCCCTTCACCTACTGGGGATTTTAGGTGTGTTTCGTCTACTCTTGCATCCATTCCATCTGCTTCTGTCAATGTTTTAATATCGATCTTACGTATGATTTTTTTTGGATTCGGGGATTCTCTCAATAGACCTAGCATATGCGCATGGAGAGTAAAGACACGAAAATTTTTATCCAGGTTCGGGCCTTCTCCTGAGAGAATAATAACTCTACATCATGTGTAATTGTTAATCACTAGAAAGAAGATTACAACAGAGAGTTATGCGAATAGCTAGCGCTCTCTTTAGCATGCCTCTTCTTCCATTGACGTTAACTTTTATATAGCCAGTGAAGCGACGACAGTTGTCTCGCGCTGGAAGACGTCTTAACGCTTTGGATGATAACCACCTGACGGAAGTTACTGTCAGAGAGACATAAAAGGCCGTTCACCATGTTGCGATTGTTGTCAGAGAGAGATTATATGCGGTTAGTGGATAAACACATGTTCTAACTGCCTTGTCAGATGAACCGACAATGTAGTTCATCGTCGTAGACAAGTTGGTTGGAGATAGATTCGTCATAGGAATTTCCACGATCAAAGAGTGGTTGCAGCAAGATTTACGATTGCATGGTCATAGAAGGACTTATGACCAAGGGGTAATCGCAGTAAGACTTACGACTTCATAGTCATATAAAGACTTACGACCAAATGGTAGTTATAGTAAGATTTACGGTTTCATAGTCATAGAAAGATTTACGACTATATGGTCATAGAAGAGCTTACGACTATCCTACCATATTTATCTCTTACCGACAAGGAATATATTCAAGAAATATAAAAACTTACTAATTTAAGGATTATTTTATCCTTTCAGCTACCTTTCAATGATACTTAATGCTGTGCCCATATCTTATCAGAACGGCTCTTGAATGAATGAACATAATGCAGAACAGGACAGAAAACTCCCTGGAAACATGCTTTAGCAGAGGAATTAAGGATGATTGGGGCTAGTCTGTTCATCGTCAAACTTTAGCCATTCTGTTCTTGTTTTTTTCCAAGGAGTCACTGCCCCAAGTTTGGGCTCTGTATTACCAGATTAGCCCTCGAATTGTGGACTGGTCAACTACTCCGTCTCTGTGCTCCGGTTATTGTGCCTGTCCTTTTGAACTGTTATTTATAGTTTTTGATTGTGTTTTATATATTTTGATTATTTACACAAAAGAGTACGAAGATATAGAGATTCACGTGTAATTTTGGCTGATATAAATGAAGTCTACAGTGTGTAGTACAATCGATTTGTAGATCCTATCTTAAAAAGACACTACATTTGAAAGCTAGTTACTATAGAAATATAGCTTTTAGAAGAAAAAGAAGAGAACCATAAGGGTAAAGTATATTCCTACCAATAAAATATATTCCTTATAAGGGCATCAGGAGTGTATAAGGTTGTAATGGGTCTTAAGGTGGGCTCCACCTAATTGTTAAGGTCGACTCGTTATGTTTAAGGCCACCGCTTGGCTGTAACATGGGTCCCACTCGGTAGTAAAAAAATTGTATTTTAATATTTGTGGTTATTGGTGGTTGGCTGGTAGAGGGAGAGAGAACAACATGATTAAAATAAAATTGTATTTTAATGCTTGTGGCTAGGTCTTTAGCTTAAGGACTGGCCTTAAATTTTTTTTGCTTATGGCCTGCTTAGGATCAACCTTGTAATATATAAGGTTGATCCTAAGGTGGCTTATGACCCTCTATTTTCATACACTACGGATGACCTAATTGTCGGAAAACCATAGGCGTATATGTACACGCATTTAAACCTTCAATAGAAATGCAACTACTTCTTCATTGATAACAATGAGCATCATAGACCATTTTCAAGCAATAAAACTGAGGTTCCAAATGAGTAGTAGAATTCAACAAATCAACAGACAATTCTAAAAGTCTGGTATTCATCATGGCCGGCTACTCTTCTTACGGCAGCATTTCTTACCCGAGCCATTCTATTCTAGAAGCCCTCTTGAGAGGACAGCAGCCAACTTCGAGATCTGGTCATCTTCAAAAGATGATCTGGTCCAGATCAAAGATTGAAATAATTAGCACTAAAATTCTGAAACATTACAAAATATGCTTGCAAGATGACAAGAAGTCTTAAAAGATTTGCCAGTCAACGACCGGCCTTCGTTAAAACAGTCCAAGTCAACGCTGCCGCCTGGAGCTTTTAGCTACTAATGTTAAACCAGGTCAAAGAAGGTTCCTTTTTGTAATTTGTCCATGAAGTGGAGCCTCGTTATCCATCAAGCTATAACATCAATCTGTATCCTACAACCACCACCAATTACTCCCAAGTCCAAGCTCCCTTCCTCTCGGTCCCAGGCAGCCCTGGCTGGCTATTCCTCCAAGCTCCCATCTATGGCTCCCTTCTTCTTCCTCCTCCTCTTCGGCCAAATCCTTGTCTGCACAGCCGTCGACACCATCAACGCCACCACACCGTTGTCCGGGATGCAGAAGATTGTGTCCAAGGGCAACAAGTTTACCTTGGGCTTCTACTCCCCATCACAAGGTAACACCTCTTCGAGCTCCAACAACTACTACATAGCCATATGGTACAGCAACATACGGCAGGTGACGACTGTGTGGACGGCAAACAGCAACATGCCGGTGTCTGACCCGACCACCGCCTCCTTGGCCATCGGCAGTGATGGCAACCTTGTTCTCCTTGATCAATCCAAGAACCGGCAGCTATGGTCGACCAACGTAAGCATAGCCTCCAACTCCACCATCGCCATCATCAAGGACAACGGTAGCCTCGATCTCACTGATGCCTCCAATTCATCGATAGTGTATTGGCGTAGCATAGATCATCCAACAAACACATGGCTTCCGGGGGCCAAGCTTGGGCTGAACAAGACCACTGGTGTAAGCCAGAGGCTTGTTGCATGGAAGAACAGCGCGAACCCGTCCCCCGGGTTGTTCTCACTGGAGCTGGACCCAAACGGCACAACACAGTACTTCATCCAGTGGAACAATTCCATAAGTTACTGGACCAGTGGCCCTTGGAACGGCAACATATTTAGCCTTGTTCCTGAGATGACGGCCGGTGCCAATTACAACTTCCGTTTCGACAACAATGTTAGCGAGAGCTACTTCACCTACTCGATGAAGGACGACGCAGTCATCTCACGGTTCATCATTGACGTGAGTGGGCAGATCAAGCAGTTGACATGGGTGGAGTACGCACAGGAGTGGATTCTGTTCTGGTCCCAGCCGCGGACACAGTGTGAGGTGTATGCTCTCTGTGGGGCATATGGCAGCTGCAACCTCAACGCCTTGCCGTTCTGCAACTGCATCAAGGGGTTTAGCCAGAAGGTTCAGAGTGATTGGGATCTTGGGGAGTACAGTGGTGGGTGCAAGAGGAACGTACCGTTGCAGTGCCAGACCAACTTGAGCTCTGCACAGACTCAGCTTGATAAGTTCTATACCATGGCAGGTCTGAGGTTACCTGATAATGCTCAGAGTGCAGTTGCCACGAGTTCTCAGGACTGTAAGGTGGCTTGTCTGAACAATTGCTCCTGTAGTGCTTACACTTACAATAGTAGTGGCTGCTTCGTTTGGCATGGAGACCTCGTTAACCTCCAAGAACAATACACTGGAAATGGGGGAGGAACACTCTTCCTCAGGCTTGCAGCGTCCGAGCTGCCAGACTCTAAAAAGGGCAAAAAGGTGATCGTTGGTGCAGTTGTTGGTGGAGTTGCTGCAGCTTTGATAATCCTCGCTATTGTATTCTTCATCCTATTTCAGAAATGCCGCCGAGACAGGTCTCTTCGGATATCCAAGACTACTGGGGGAACCCTGATTGCCTTCAGGTACAGTGATCTGCAGCATGTCACCAACAACTTCTCAGAGAAGTTGGGGGGTGGTGCCTTCGGCTCGGTGTTCAAAGGGAAGCTCCCAGATTCAACTGCCATTGCTGTGAAGAGACTTGATGGGCTTCACCACCAGGGGGAGAAGCAATTCCGTGCTGAGGTAAGCACCATTGGGACAATCCAGCACGTCAATTTGGTCCGCCTACTTGGATTCTGCTCTGAAGGATCAAGGAGGCTGCTTGTGTATGAGTTCATGCCAAAGGGCTCCCTGGAATTGCAGCTGTTCCCTGGTGAGACAGCAGCATTGAGCTGGGCCACTAGATATCAAATTGCACTTGGAACAGCAAGAGGCCTAAATTACCTTCATGAAAAATGTAGGGATTGCATCATACACTGTGATGTCAAACCAGAGAACATACTCTTGGACCAGTCATTTGTACCAAAAGTATCTGATTTTGGTCTAGCAAAGCTCTTAGGCCGAGACTTCAGCCGTGTTTTGACGACAATGAGAGGAACAAGGGGTTACCTTGCACCTGAATGGATCAGCGGTGTGCCGATAACAGCGAAGGCAGATGTCTTTAGCTACGGCATGATGCTCTTTGAACTCATATCAGGCAGGAGGAATACTGATCATGAAGAGGAGGGCAGGTCGCTATTCTTCCCGACCTTGGCTACAGTGAAGCTCCATGAAGGGGATGTGCAGACCTTGTTGGACACCAGGCTGAATGGAGTTGCAAATGCTGATGAGCTCACAAGAGCTTGTAAGGTTGCTTGTTGGTGCATCCAAGATGATGAAAGTGCCAGACCCACAACGGGTCAAATTGTCCAAATCCTAGAGGGATTCCTTGATGTTAACATGCCTCCCATTCCAAGGTCATTGAGAGTTCTTGGTGAAAGCCCTGACGTCATAAATTTCTTCTCAGATCTGTCTTCAAGTCAGACTTCCCCGACGAAGAACAGTACGACAACATCTCAGACACGCAGTGCTACTTCAGGCGGTTCACAATTCCAAAGCTCATAAATCAGATAATCCTGCAAATTACGAGGGCAAGGCATTTATATGCTAGCAAATCGCTACAAGTGACTGAAGTTGTATATATGTAGAACCTAATATGCTCTGGTTTTGTGTAGTTTTGTAGTTCAATATTGCATACTTACAGCAAAATGTAATAACCAATATAAAAAGTAAGACCACTGTTGTGCTTACAAATTTGTACTTCCTACCTTTTTTTATTATGATATGTTCTACTCAACTCAAAATAAAATAGCGGGTTCTCCACAACACGCTGGGGCTGTAGATTTCCCTTACATTGTTCTTATTTGCTTCGTGGAACAAAACTCATTAAGTCACAAGGAAAAAGAATGTGCGTGTTATGTCGCTATGATAATACCATGTTATTGTCTGCTTGCAGATAATACAAATTAATCATCTCAATAGAGCAACTTCCATAAAATCCTTGAGCTCATTGACAGAAACAACTATTCTGTTAACATCAAGACTCAGACATGCATCTAGAGGCTGAAGGTTTTCTAATTCATAAGGAGCTGATTAGCCATGTTAGCCTTCAACATGGCGCATTAGACACTTGTGTTTTCTCCTAGATTAGTATTAATTTGGTTACTATTGTGGTTACAGATCAAACATTAAATAAGAGAGCTGCCGGGGAGGTCTCGAAGGGACTGCCCAGCGCCGTAGATGCTATGGGAAATGTGTCCAGGATACTTGTCTAGAATACAAGCATATTTTCCCAAAAATTGAGTGGTTACCTTCCCCTTGGCGCCCCGAGGCACATACTTATAGCCTTAGGGAGGCTTGTTATATAACTACCCCTACCTGGGACTACGCTTACAGGGGTAAACCTATCATTTTCTCCACTTGAAGTTATATGAATACCTCTACCTGAGTCTATATATACAGGGATAAACATGACATTTTTCTGGCCTATACTCCTTGCCAAGCCAGGCGACTAGCTTATTGGCATGATGGGCCGACTGGCCAAGGTGGACGCCACTCCCCAATAGTAGCCACTCATGGTTGAGGGGCCCTGCTTTCCGTGGACTGAGACCATGCCTGGTGTTCCTTGGCCCCCTCTATCCCTTCGGCCCATTGGAAAGCCACCTCTTTGAATTCCCGCCAAAATGGTGCCGACTCGGTCGGTACACGTGTGACCCCTAAGGCTAGGACTGTGCAATTTTACACCGAACCGAAAAAACCAAACCGAACCAGTCAACTCGGTTTGACCGGTATTCGGTATTCGGTTCGGGATCTGGAAAAGTGACATCCGGTTTATTCGGTATTTTCGGTATAAACCGAGTAAAACCGAAATTATCGAATAAACCGATCAGCCATCATATTATTTGCACTGGTATTACCATCTCTGTCTTGAGCCGAAAACTTTCCCGATCACCAGGCAAAACAACCTTGAGCATGTCACTAGCCACTGCTGCAAAGTTTTTCTTCCTTTGCTCCAGACTTAAAGGTTGTGCGCTTTCATTGATCACACTACCAGTGGGACTTGGTTTGTATTCTTTACACTCTAATACTGATTGACCGATTAACTGATTAAGTGATTAATGTTTAGTAATTTGCGTAAATTGATTGATTGATTAACTGATTAAGTGAATAATACTGATTGACTTGGTTTGTTTCTGGATGACTGGAATGGAGAATTGGAGATTAACTGATTAAGTGATTAATGTTTAGTAATTTGCGTAAACTTTGGTAAAATTGGTATTTACCGATACCGTACCGAAATAAGATGGTATTTACCGATACCACACCGTATTCTATAAAATACCGTATTTCCTGAATTACTAAAACCGTATTTACCGATTAAACCGTATTTACCGAACCGTATAAACCAAAAAAACCGAACGAACAGTCCTACCTAAGGCTAGGTTGGACGTGGCGACGGTTGTTGAGCCACACATGGTGGCGGTTGGTTTTTCAATTTGCACGAGACGAGGTGTTGCGGTAGTCTAGGATGGCGCTGTCGCGATTTCCTTTTAACCGTGCGGCCAATGCCCCTTTCTACTATTTGCTTCTCACTTTCGCTCCTGTCTTCCTTCTATCGCTCGCCATTGCTTTGGCCGACGTGGATAATCCCAGTAATTTTCAATGCGCCCTCACGACACCGTCGGCCCACGCTGTCCTTGCTCCAACTGATCCCGTGTGTTTGTAGTGCTGTCACTGGCAAAGGCGGAGCATGCCACGTGCATGTTTCTAGGACCGTACATCTTTAAGGAGCATAGCCTTTGAGCGTTGATGACTGTGTGAAGAAACGTTTGGAGCAAAACATCCTTAGCGATTTCCATTAGGAGTCTCAAATATATAGCGTATAGATGAGATTCGGTTGGAAACCAAATCTGTTACAACCAAATATACCGTTAACAGATATGGAAGAGAAACTCCTAAACATGGCAACTAAATGCTTGGTGCGGCGTAGTCTCCGGAACAGCAAGGGGCCATGCATGAGGCGATGCATGGTGCGTGTTTCGCTAACACCCCCGCAGCTTGGGACGGGCGGCGCAGACGTTCAAACTGGAACAAAATTCACGGAAGACAGCAGTAGGAAGCCCCTTGGTGAAAACATCAGTGTACTGCGAGGTCGTTGGTACATGTATAACACGAACCTCGCCAAGTGCAACACGCTCCCGGACAAAATGAAGGTCGATCTCGACATGCTTCGTTCGTTGGTGCTGAACTAGATTTGTCGAGAGGTACACGGCGCTGATGTTGTCACAGAAAACGACAGTAGCCTGCTATAGAGGACAAAATAGCTCGGCGAGGAGTTGACGAAGCCAGGTGGACTCAGCGACAGCGTTCGCGACAACCCGATACTCAGCCTCAGCACTGGAGCGGGAGACTGTTTGTTGGCGCTTGGATGACCACGAGATGAGATTATCGCCGAGGAAGATGGCATATCTGGAGGTCGACTTGCGAGTGTCGAGGCACCCGGCCCAGTCGGCGTCAGTATATGCAAGTAATGTGGTCGGGGAAGTCCGATGGAGCTGGAGACCATGATCCATGGTACCCTTGAGATATCGCAGGATACATTTCAGCAAGTTTGCATGAGGCTCACGCGGGTCATGCATGTGAAGACATGCTTGCTGAACTGCGTACGAAATGTCCGGGCGCGTGTAGGTCAGGTACTATAGGGCGCCTGCGATGCTCCGATAGTCGGTGGTGTTAGCCACCGGGGCGCCTGCAACAGGAAGTTTGGTGTTGGTGTCTACTGGAGTACTCCAGGGATTGCAATTAGTCATACCAGCGCGAGTAAGAATCTCCCCTATGTATTGCCGCTGCGACAGGAAGAAGCTTGATGGAGTGCGCTGCACGGAGTGACGGAGACACCGAGAAAAAAATGGAGCTCGCCAAGATCCTTCAGTGAAATATCACGGTGAAGCGAATGGATGACTCGGCGTAGTAAGATTGGCGATGACGCAGTGAGGACGATATCATCAACATAAACAAGCAAGTAGACAGTGTTTGGGCTTCATCGATAGATAAATAATGAAGGATCGGCTTTGGACGCCACAAATCCGAGCAACTGGAGGTATGTCGCGAAGCGGGTGAACCAGGCCCGGGGGCCTGCTTGAGGCCGTAAAGTGAGCGGTTGAGTCGGCAGACGTGCGAGCTCCGGGCTGGGTCGACAAACCCGGACGGTTGCTGACAGTAGACCATCTCAGACAGCGTCCCATTGAGGAAGGCATTGTTGACGTCGAGCTGGTGGACGGGCCAGTCATTGGCCAAGGTGATGGTGAGAACAGTGCGGACAATAGCCAGTTTGACAACCGGACTAAAAGTCTCACCGAAATCCATGCTAGGCCGCTGGGTGAAGCCGCGGAGAACTCAACGAGCCTTGTATCGATCCAAGGAGCCATCCGGCTTCAACTTGTGTTGATAGATCCATTTTCCTATAACAACATTAACACCCGTGGGACGTGGAACAAGTTGCCACGTATTGTTAGCACATAAAGCATCTTACTCCTGTTGCATAGCCAACTGCCAATTTTCATCTTGGAGAGCAGCACGGTATGTGCGTGGAATCGGGGAGGGGACAATGACATTCAAGTTGAGTTGGTTGGTCGGCTGCCGAAAACCACGTTTGGCACGTGTGGTCATTGAGTGATCATTGGCGGTGGGAGGAATTTGCTGAGCAGTGGGAGGGACTGGAACGACAGCAATGTTAGGCACGACATCAAAGTAGCCAAGGGTGGGTGCAGTCGGGAAACTGGTGTGCACGGGAGAAGCATGTGCTGCGGCGGGTGCAATGGGGAGCCGGTTGCAGGGGAGAAGGCTGGTCTTGTAGGGGTGTAGGAATAGCAGGAATGGGAGGAGCAATGGGCATGGGTGCTGATGAAGGTGTATGTGCGGCAATAGACAGGAAATCAAAATCTGATGGTCCTGGGGGCCACTGTGGTAGGCAAAAGGAAATGCTGACTCGTCGAAGGTGACATGGTGTGAGACGAGCACGCAATTGGTGGCAAGATCGAGACAGCGGTAGCCTTTGTGGTTCATTGGATAGCCGAGGAATACACAAGCGGCGGATCGCGGTGCGAGTTTGTGGGGACCTGTGGCAGACAAGTTTGGATAGCATCGACACCCGAATACGTGGAGATGAGAATAATCGGGGGGTGATCCAAAAAGAGCTTGATGCGGAATGCCGAAATCGAGGGACTTGGTGGGGTGTAGATTTAGAAGATATATGGCTGTGTGGAGGGCTTCGACCCAAAAGACAGGCGGCATATTAGCTTGGAATAGAAGAGAGCGAAGGATGTTGTTGATGGAACGGATGACACGTTCTGCTTTGCCGTTTTGTTGGGATGTGTGTGGACAGGACATGCGGAGTGCAATGCCATGGGAGAGCAGGTGGAGGCGCATGGTGTTGTTATCAAACTCGCCACCGTTGTCGCACTGAATAGCCTGGACCGTGGAGGAAAACTGAGTGCGGACATGGGCAAGAAAATTGCGAAGAACGTCAAGCACTTCAGATTTAAAACGAAGGGGAAAGGTCCATAGGTAATGAGTGAAATCATCTAATATGACCGGATAATATTGGATCCAGAAACACTAAGGACTGGCGAGGTCCAAAGATCACAATGAATTAACTCAAAAGTTGTGGTAGTGCGAGAAGTAGAGGGAAAAAAAGGAAGGCGAACATGTCGACCTAATTGACAAGCATGACACAAGGAGTCATCTGAATTTTTATTACAAGAAACATGGGAGGCGCGCGCAAGTTGGGATAGTGCAGCGGAGCCGAGATGACCAAGGCGTCGATGCCACAAGGTGGAAGACGACCGTGTGACGGAGAGCGCATGGGGAGTAGGGGGCCAACAAAATGGGTAGAGGTCACCGTGACTATTGCACCTGATGATCTAGGTCTTGGTGCGTAGATCCTTCACAGAGACCAAAGGGGTCAAATTCGACAGAACAATGATTGTCTATGGTGAAATGACGAATAGAGATGAGATTTTTAATAATAGAAGGTGTGACAATGACATCGTTTAAGGTGAAAGAGTTAGGTGGAAAATTGATAACGGTAGAACCAGAATGGGTGATGGGGATGTGAGTGCCATCACCAACAATTGCGTATGAGGAAGTGGGAGGGGTGTGTGAGAGAGACGAGAGACTACCCTGATCGGAGGTCATGTGGGTGGAGGCCCCAGAATCCATGTACCAATCTGAAGACGGAGGATTGAGCGTCATGGTGTTGAAGGCCTGCAGGAGATGTTGATCCCAGGATGGTGGTGGCATGGCGACAGGAGGAGCCGGAGGGTGCACCTGTTGGTGCATCCCAGGCCAGTGTGTGTGGGGCGCATTAGGCGCATACAGGCCCGGCCACTGGGCGCCTGGTATTGGCACGACAGCGGTGAAGGCGGCAGGAGGTCGGGGCCCTAGCACTCCTTGCTGGTTGGGGCGAGGCCCCTGGCCTGGCCACATATGAATGAAGCCAGCCCACGGGGATTGGAAGGATGGCCAGGCTGCCCCTGGCTATTGTTGGTGCCGCGCGAGCCGCCACCACCATTGCCAAGGGAGTTGCGGCGCCAGTAGTTGTTGTGGTTGGAGAAACTGGTGTTGGACGCCGGCGGACGGTGCTGAGTGCCGCTGGGAGGTGAAGTCATGGTACCGGATGCCGACCTCGATGCAGAGTCGCGAGACTGGGCGCCAAGGGTGGTGGCGATGAAAACCGATGCCGAGAGAGTGTCTTTGCCGAGGGAGAGTTCCTCCAGGAGAAGTGCATACCGTGCTTCAAGGAAGGACGGGACGGGTCGCTGCATCGAGATGAGTGTGCGCATATGGGAGAAGCGCGAGTTCAAACCACGGAGGGTGTTGAGGATGAGGCTCCGGTCGGCAATCGGGTGTCCCACGGCAGTGAGCTCATTGGCAAGTGTTTTCTACTTGCAGCAATAATCCATGATGGACATGGACCCTTGCATAAGACTGTAGAAGTCTTGCTCAAGATAGATGGCCCGTGTTTCGGCGTTGTCGCGATGAAGGCCCTCGATGCGTGTCCAGATGGTGTGGGCGGTGGCGTTAGACTCCGTGGAGTCCATCACCATGGCGAGAAGCTCAGGGGTGATGGCTGTGTACAGCCATGAGCAGACGAGGGCGTCCAGTTGAAGCCATTGTGCATCCGGTGTCGATGTAGAGGCTGCGCAGAGGTGATCGTCGAGCGCGAACTTGGCGAGAGCAACCTCGAACAGCCCGCGCCATTGGGCATAGTGGCCTGCCTGTAGATCGAGGGTGACGGGGACCAAGAGTTTGATGCTGGAGACACCGACAGCTTGTGTCCACAGCGCCGCTTTGGCCTCGAGATCAGTCGCGGCGAGGGCAGCGGCCTTGGCCTCGGCGGCGGCGACGACCTTGGCTGTGGCGGCATCACGCTCGTTGTCGCTCTGCGTCATGGCGAGAGACGAGAGGAGGCAGGATCGTATTTGTAATCTGATACCATGAAGAAACGTTTGGAGCAAAACGTCCTTAGCGATTTCCATTAGGAGTCTCAAATATATAGCGTACAGATGAGATTCAGTTGGAAACCGAATCTGTTACAACCAAATATATCGTTAGTAGATATGGAAGAGAAACTCCTAAACATGGCAACTAAATGCTTGGCGCGGCGTAGTCTCCAGAACAGCAAGGGGCCATGCATGAGACATGCATGGTACTGTGCTCGACTAACACTGTGGGGGATCTGCGCATCAACTGCATTTACAATGCCTTGGGCATTGCTATACCTAAGCACCCTATGCTTGCCTCAATCGGTGGTGTGGGCATGGCACGGGCGACCAGGATGGTGAAGGCGCCGTCGACCGTGAAGATCCTGGCGAGTGGGGTGGCTCGACCTCAGCTATCACGGTCGTGCCTCTCTCGTTGGCACCTCCTGGTCTCACGGGTCGGAGACCCGCCTGGACGAACTTGGCTAGCCTGGTGACTCCGAGGCAGAGGAGGGCGAGAGTGAGGAGGCTGAGGATGAGGATGGTGACAATGACGACGACAACATGGATGGCATTGGTGGCGAGGACGACGTGCATGTCATCGACGTGTCGGACTTTGCCGTGGTGGCGGAGGACAGGGTGTACCCAGGAAAGAGCGCCTCGTGGATGCGGGAGAGGACCAGTTCACCACTGAGCCTGGTATGGTGGGTCCCATCATGGCCGGGTGCTTGGGGCCTTCGTTGACCCTACCGGTAGCCTTGCTGCCTTCTGTGCCATGCGCTTTGGTGGCTTCACCGGGTCGTTTGGTGAAGCACGCGTGTGAGCTCCCCCGCGGTAGCCCCGCAAGGGTTTTGCCTTGCCCCGGGGGATCCCGACGAAGATTTGAGTTTGAAGGCTGGCATGCCGTTGTCCCCTCTGGCTGTTCCCATAGCTCCTCAAATGATGATGCTTCTCAGGGAAAGCCTTCATCGAGATGATGGCGATGCTCCCAGGGCCACCGTTAGCTAGCCTATTACAGGTACAAGCTCTTTCTGTTCTCAAGACTTTGTGCAATTGTCCCTGCTATGCTCCCTCACTCTATTATCGTCATTAGCGGTTCCCGCAGTTCTAGTGGCAGAGCACCGGCTGCCTAGCGAAGAGGAGGCTCGTGGGCTTGAGGCGGGCCTCAGCGTGGAGGGTGGTTCACGTATGGAGGCAGCGGATGTGGCATGCATGGAGGTGTTTTCTCATGGTGGCCTGGCCGAGGATCTTGACGTGGAGTCTAGAAGACTTTCGCTGGGCGATTCAATCCCTCGTCTAGACGCTCTTTGCTCCCTTTGCGCCACCATGGATTGTCTGGACACCAGCCTTGACCAGAGCACGTTGCTGTCCTACGGTGCAGAGCTTCTCTTTGGGGCGCTCGAGGCAAGCGAAGCGAGGGTATGCCTGCTATCCCCGAGCGAGGTTTGTCTCTTTTTTTATGAGCGTCAGGTCTATGCTTTTGCAGATGGTTGCCTGGGCATGGGAATTACAGACGGTGACGCTTCGGGAGGCATCAGGCCTGCAGGAGTAGCTGACCTTATCCCAGGCTGAGGCCATCGTGCTTTGCCAAACTATGGAGGAGTGCGAGGACTACATCCAGTTCCTTAAGGTCGAGGGCGCAAAGGCGTTGGCTACTACGGAGGCTGTTGCCGCTGAAGTGAACACCCGTGCAGCGGAGGAGAGGGTGAACTTCCTACAGCAGGTGGCCGCGCTCGAGGAGGAGAAGGCCCATCTGCAGTCCGAGGTGGCCGAGGGTCACCACCTTCACGATTAGTGCACTGTGGTAGCTTAGGAGGCCATGTAGAGCTTGGAGACGACCCTGACAGACCTTGTGGTAAAAGTCCCTCCATATTCGCATGGCTTAGAGGATATGTGGGGAAGCACATGATGCATACGCAATGCGTCGTCACTTTCCTTGAGGGTGGCTCAGGCTTACGGGGACCACTTCTCGCAGGTCACCGTGCAGCTACTCCTCAGCCTGCTACACATCTGAGGGTGTCTGCATGTGGGTGAGCTAGCGGACCAGGCTCTGCACTTTTCTCCTGGGAATACTACCATGCTACACGCGATTCATATGACACAGCGCTCTGCTCGTGCTTTCCGGCAACGTCTTTGGGAATATTTGGGCGAAGTTACCGCTAAAGTGTCCCTACAGTGCTCCCTCGAGGCGACTACAGCCGCGCACTGCGTTGCCGCTGCCGGTGGGAGAGAGAGTTGAGGAAGAGATCAGTTAGATAGGGGAGAGAGATACACGGGAGAGAGAGAGTTAATATAGATTAGAGATAGGAGAGAGAGAGATTAGGGATAGATTCTTTTTTTGGGTGCTACAGCTCTCCCCCTTATAAAAGATTCAGTCTCGAATCGTCTAGCTCAAGAAGATAGGATAAACGGAATTTGAGTAGGTTAATTAGATGGAGGGAATCCTAAGAAGTAAACCTGAGGTAAAGAGATTGAGGTAACTCTCGTGCATCTGGGACTTCTAGGGGTGTAAATGGGTTGGGTTAATCCCGACCGAATCCGGTCGGTACCGGATTTGGGAAGGGAATTTGGTATCCGGTCGGATTCGGATTCGGATAATTCATGTCGGATTCGGATTCGGGAGAGTTGTTATCCGACCGAATAGTATCGGTATTCGGATACTGGATAATTATCCGGTCGGATATCCAGTCGGATATTCGGACGGATATTCGGTCGGATATCCGGTCGGATATTCGGTCGAATATCTGGTAAGAGCTAAGAATTCATCTTTTATTTTGCTAGTATTTGTTTTTTTTGCCATGTTGGTTGGTTGAGGTGTGCAGTGTATAGAAAGCTTTCCTGATATGTTGATTCAGGTATTGCACTCTTCTTTTTGTAAATGTTTTTTTATCTTTTTTCGTTACAAATTTGCTTCTAACTTAGTTTGACATATTAATTGGCGAATTGTAGGAAGAAGAAATAGCTAGTGAATTACTTTTTTCGTTACAAATTTGTTTCTAACTTACTTTTGGAATTAAAGTATAAGCTTTTGGGCCGTAATCATCCATATTATCGACCTATATTATCCGTTTCCGAGCCGAATCCGTTACATATCCGTCCCGACGATACCGTATTCGAAACTCCGAATATTCTGAATTCGTATTCGTATCCGGTCTTACCGTATTCGACTTCGAATCCGGAGAAAAAATGTGGGTTAGGATACGGTTTAAGCAATATCCGTCCGAATCCGATCCGTTTTCACCCCTAGGGACTTCCAACACCCAGGTAGCTTCATGTTTCATCTGATGAAACGACAACACCTTGACATAAGAAATGGTCCGGCGTCATAATTGACGCTCTGAACGCTACAAGATACGAACTGGTCATGCGACGACGGTCATATTCTTTGAGACCTCCAAAGTGGTTTACTCCAACATTGATCAGGATCATTTTGATACCTTCTCAACATAGAGACATGAAGGACGTTATAGACATCGGACAAGGAAGAAGGTAACCCCAAACGGTAAGCAAGCTTCCCGATCCGCTCAGTGATGGAAAATGGCTCAACATAACAGGGTTTTCCTTTTGCTTCTAAACGAACCATGCCCTTGGTCGAGGAGACTCACAAAAGCACTTGATTGCCCACCTCGAATTCTAGTGGACGACGAGGCATATGGCGCATGGCGCGTGTGGGCCTGGAGTGGACAAACGGTATGGCATATGTGTTGGCACTGAACACACGGACATGTGTCAAGAGGGGAGATCCTGATCATTTTCCTCGATGTGGGTATGTTGGGCCGATGAGGACGTCGGGTCCTTTGAGAGAGGTGTATGTGACACATCGGCCCCTGTAGAATTAGGCCCATATGGCCCATATGTGTGTGCACATGATGGTGTGAATTAGTCCCACCTTGCTAATTTAGCTTGAGTAGCACTAACATATAAGCCTAGGACTTCAAATGGTAGCAACCTCCGATTAACCGTTTTACGCGAAGCGATGACGAAAGTGCAAATGGGTTGCTACGTGTGCGTGACCTATCTAGAATGAGGTTAGACCTAAGCCGATTTGAACTCTAGGGAGTTACATCGTGCTTCCGCTTTGAGAAAAAAATTGAAAAAAAGCTTGTAATTTTATTGGCTCCTATTCATCCCCTTTAGATACCATCTTCGGACCTAAAACAATGTAGGGCCTATTCGGCTACCTCTGAAGCCAGCGGTTTTTGGCTTCTGCTACAGTACCTAACTTTCAAACGGAGTATTTTCTCAAGACGGGTCTACAAGTTAAACGTAGTACACGTTAAAAGCTCAACATCTGTAGCAGCCAAAATCGTAAGTGAGTATCGGTCTTTCCGTAATCTGTACCGTAAACAGCCAAAATTCAAAATTTTCAGCCAAAAGCCATAAGCCGCAGCCAAAAAGAACAGACCCGTAATTGCCAACTAGTCAACTACGCAACGGTGTCAAGAGAGTTGGGAAAACTTCACTTTCATCGAAACGAAAATCTTAGCAGGACCAAAGAAAAAAAAACAGCTAATAAACATTTCGTGTCTGGACATAAGGTGCTCATTGAATGGTTGTTCTTTTGCCATTAGGCAGAATTACAACCATTATTTCACAAGTCTAGTCAATCAAATGAGAAAGTTGACAATACCAACATCCATATTTCACTAGTCAAATCAAATGAGAACGCAGACAATATAGAGAAAAGAAATCAAAACACACTTTTCCTCTCCAGGGGATGCCCACACATCCAGGATTGCGTCCAAAAAGATGGCCTTCCCCAGAAAGACATGCTCTTCCATTTCTTTTCCCATATTATTTCTCTTCCATGTTTGCACAATTACAACTGCTGTGACTAATACAATCTCCAGAGTCCAGCCTCTTTGTGGATATACAACTGTTATCTCGAAAGCAGGAAACTTTGAGCTGGGATTCTTCTCTCCAGGTAATAATGGAAACCTTTATGTTGGTATCTGGTTCAGAACTTCAAAGAAGGCTGTTATCTGGGTGGCCAACAGAGACAACCCTGTCCCTAGTGCTTCATCTCCAGAGTTGAAAATATCTGAGGATGGAAATCTAGTCCTCCTTAACAAGTTTGGAGCACCAAAATGGTCATCAAATAGCAAAAGGAAATTAAGAAGCTCTACCGTTGCAGTTCTCCTTGACAACGGAAACCTTATCCTGAGAGACCAAGACAACTCTTCTGATGTAATTTGGCAGAGCTTTGATCATCCAACAGACACGGTACTGAGTGGGCAGGGGTTCGGGATGAACAAGATCACAGGTGAATACCAGAACCGTGTTTCTTGGAAGGACCCAGAAGATCCTGCACCAGGTCTTTTCTCTAATCATGTAGACTTAATTAGATTGAGCCAATATGTCTCTCTCTGGAACCAATCTGAAGTTTATTGGCAGTCCGGGAATTGGACGGGACAAGCATTCACATCGATCCCTGGAATGCCACTTGATGCTAACTACAGCTTTGTTTTCATTAACAATAGTCACCAGCTCAAGTGGACAAGCATTCACATCGATCCCTGGAATGCCACTTGATGCTAACTACAGCTTTGTTTTCATTAACAATAGTCACCAGCTCAAGTTTATATACACCACAAAGGATGTGTCCATAATCACAAGAGTAGTTCTTAATGTTAATGGTCAGCTCCAACGTCATACATGGTCAAACGAATTAGAGGAGTGGATAGTACAATGGTCTCTACCAGCAACTCTGTGTGATGTATATTCGGTATGCGGGCCTTTTGGAGTGTGCAGGATAGGTGAGAATGAGCAATGCTACTGCTTGCCAGGTTTCAAGCCAGCTGCCTCGAGGAGTTGGGATCAGGGTTCTCAATTTCGTCCAAAATTTCGGATTTCGGACGAAATTTCGTCCCTTTCGTCCCCCAGCGAAATGCCTTCTATTCGGTTAAAATTAAGCCGAATTTGGTACCATTTGAAATTTGGTCAAATTTTATTAAAATTTTGGTTAAATTTCATCAAAAATTTGAATTTTTTCATCCGAAATTTGAACGAAATAAACGAAATTTCGGTGTTTCGGTTGTTTCGCCTGTTGACGAAAAACATTTCCCCCCGAAAAAAATTTCCCTGGTTGGGATATCGGAGCATGGAGTCAAGGATGCATCAGGCAAACAGATCTCCAATGTGCTGACTCTGATACACCAAACGACCAAAAAGAGGAGGACAAATTTATCAAGATAGCAAACATCAAAGATTCAGATCATCCAATTCCACTGCTCGTCCAAGACAAGGAGTGCAAATCTATATGCCTGAGCAATTGCACTTGTACAGCATATGCACATGAAGATGTAGCACCCAAAAAAAATCCTATCTGTAATATCTTTCCTGTGCATCCCTCTCTCTACCGTTATATTCCTCTCTCTCTATTCCTTTCCATCTATTTATCTCTCTCCTCTCTAATATCTCTCTTTTTTCCGTTACATGCCTCTCTCTTTCTCTTTCTCTTTCTCTATCTATCTCCCTCAGTGAGTGGCGGCGCAAGGCTCCCCGGCGGCGGCGATGGCGTCGGCGGCAAACGGCGGCTGGCAGCGAGAGTGACGCTGCATGCCGAGCCATCGAGCGTCACGCCTCAGCCCATCATTGGCACGTAGGCCCACAAACTTATCAATTGGTGTATATGCCTCTTCTTCCAGTCTTGACTGCATGGAGCTTCCCTCCTTTTGACATGTGACCGTATGGGCCTCCTCCTTTGTGGTCGCATGACTCTCTTTCTCCTTGGAGCTGGCTCGTTGGTCCTTCCGTCCCTATTCTTCCATTGCTTCAAATCTGAGAACATACAATATATTTGTATTAAGTAGTATACCATTCTCATGTAGAACAATAGGAAAATCTCTAAGAAACAAAAGCATCTATTGTTGCAACAGTTTATCTCTTGCTCTTGTCATAGGATCTGTTGGAGCCTCATCACTAACTTTATCATACACCCTTGGAGTGGAAGGTGAATGTGTAGTAGAGATGTCCTTATCACCTCAACGAAGTAAAATATAATATGACAAAAAAAGTCTCATCAAATTGATATTAAAGACCTACCTTGCCAAGCAAGTCCGGTCTCAGGAGCATTGTCGCTAGCTGGTTTACCCTTCTTTTGTAAGTTTCAGACTTTCTTAGCTTCTTGTAGCTAAGAAAAAGAAATGGCTCCTCCCTTCTTCTTCCTCCTCCTCCTCCTCCTCCTCCTCCTCATCCAAATCCTTCATTGTGCAGCCACCGACACCATCAGCCTCACAACTCCGTTGTCTGGAACAAAGACACTGGTGTCCAAGCACAACAAGTTCGCTCTCGGCTTCTACTCACCAACGCAAGGTAACAGAACCTCTTCCTTCAGCTCCAACAGCAATTACTACATAGCCATATGGTACAGTAACATAGCAGAGCTGACGACGGTATGGACGGTCAATTCCAACCGACCGGTGTCCAACCCGAACACCACCTCCTTATCCATTGCTCGAGATGGCAACCTTGTCCTCCTCGACAAATCCAATAATCGACAGCTCTGGTCCACGAACATAAGCATAGACTCCAACTCCACTGTGGCCATCATCTTAGACACAGGAAGCCTTGAGCTAGTTGACACATATAATTCATCGATAGTGTATTGGCGAAGCATAGACCATCCGACAAACACATGGCTTCCGGGGGGCAAGCTTGGGCTGAACAAGACAACTGGTGTAAGCCAGAGGCTTGTTGCATGGAAGAACAGCGCGAACCCGTCCCCCGGGTTGTTCTCACTGGAGCTGGACCCAAACGGCACAACACAGTACTTCATCCAGTGGAACAATTCCATAAGTTACTGGACCAGTGGCCCTTGGAACGGCAATACATTTAGCCTTGTGCCTGAGATGAATACCGGTGACAATTACGCCTTCCAGTTCGTCAACAATGGTAACGAGAGCTACTTCATCTACTGGTTGAAGGACGACGCAGTCATCTCACGGTTCTTCATTGACGTGAATGGGCAGATCAAGCAGTTGACATGGTTGGAGTACGCACAGGAGTGGATTCTGTTCTGGTCCCAGCCGCGGACACAGTGTGAGGTGTATGCTCTCTGTGGGGCATATGGCAGCTGCAACCTCAACGCCTTGCCGTTCTGCACCTGCATCAAGGGGTTTAGCCAGAAGGTTCAGAGTGATTGGGATCTTGGGGAGTACAGTGGTGGGTGCAAGAGGAACGTACCGTTGCAGTGCCAGACCAACTTGAGCTCTGCACAGACTCAGCTTGATAAGTTCTATACCATGGCAGGTGTGAGGTTACCTGATAATGCTCAGACTGCAGTTGCCACGAGTTCTCAAGAATGTCAGGTGGCTTGTCTGAACAATTGCTCCTGTAGTGCTTACACTTACAATAGTAGTGGCTGCTTCGTTTGGCATGGAGACCTCGTTAACCTCCAAGAACAATACACTGGAAATGGAGGAGGCACACTCTTCCTAAGACTCGCTGCATCAGAGATAGCAGAATCTGAAAAGACTCGAAAGAGCAAGGTGGTGATCATTTGTGCCCTTGTCAGTGGAGGAATTGTTGCTTTGACAATCTTTGCTAGTGTATTGTACATGCTAGTTCAGAGATGCTGCAGAGAGAGGGCTCTAAGGATATCCAATAGGGACACATTGATCTCCTTCCAATACAGTGATCTGAAACATGTCACCAAGAACTTCGCAGAGAAGTTGGGCGGAGGTGCGTTTGGCTCGGTGTTCAAAGGGCGACTACCAGATTCTACATTCATTGCTGTGAAGAGGCTGGAGAGGTTTAACCAAGGGGAGAAGCAATTCCGTGCCGAGGTGAGCACCATCGGTATGATCAATCATGTCAATTTAGTGCGCCTGCTTGGATTCTGCGCAGAAGAGACTAGGAGGCTTCTTGTCTATGAGTACATGCAAGGTGGTTCTTTGGAGTTCCATCTGTTCAGGAAAGGAACCACATTTCTTGACTGGAACACGAGGTATAAGATTGCATTAGGTGTCGCACAAGGACTAGCGTACCTCCATGAGGAGTGCAGAGAATGCATCATCCATTGTGACCTCAAGCCAGAGAACATACTCCTTGATGCAAACTTCCATGCAAAGATCGCAGATTTTGGCATGGCTAAGCTTCTTAGTCATGATTTCAGCTCTGTCTTGACGACAATGAGAGGTACAATTGGGTACCTTGCACCTGAGTGGCTCTCAGGTTCGCCAATCACACCCAAAATAGACGTCTATAGCTATGGCATGATGCTTTTTGAGCTGATAGCTGGAAGGAGGAACTTAGTCCAATTCGAAGAGTCTGAACTTGGAAGCAAGGCTTTCCTTCCATGTTGGGCAGCAGTGCAGGTGAATGATGGCAACGAACAGATCATTCTGGACCCAATGTTAGAAGGAACAGCTGATAGGGAAGAACTGATGAGGATCTCGAGGTTAGCATGTTGGTGCATCCAAGACTTTGAGGCGCATCGGCCATCCATGGGGTTTGTGGTGAAGATAATGGAGGGGTCCTTCGATGTGAACGTGCCACCGCTTCCAAGATCTATTCAACGTCAGATGGAGGGCCAGGATTCATGTCCATCTAACTAATTATGAAGAGTATGATCCAAGGGAAATTTCCTAAAGTGTTAGAAAGAAGCTGAAATTTCCTGAAGTGTTAGAAGAAAACAAATCTTTAGCTAATAGTTGTTACTGTGAGTTAGTCAAGAAATAACCACTGATGCAGGGGGCAAACAAACGTACACCTAGACAGAGCAAAATGCAGAACAGATTATATTGAATAAAGAAGTGGTTACTGTGTTAAATATTCATTCTTATGTTGATGCTCAACTCTACGCTACCTTCTCCTACTGCCTTTTTTTTATATTAGAGTAATGATATAACTATAAAATGCAATTCACATAGCTACACTGCAAGTGAAATCTTGGTGCATTTGAGAGTCCGATATTCTTCTGAGTAACAAAGTAATAATCTAGAGAAAGATCGAAGCATTAGGTCATAATAAGATATGGGTCCGGTTCTCCTTTCCGGGTTAATTTCTTATAGGTACGCTTCTGGCTTTAATGAATTAGCATGGTTCATCAACTGATAAATGGTAATGTTCCAGCTCCTCAATGATTTAGAGCATAGCTGCACTTTAAAACTTCATAGACCCTGAAGAAACACCTGAATTTTGTCCCTCCAGAGCACACCAACGTAAAATTGTGTTGTTGTTTGGCAGATACTGCATGGTATTGATAATTCAGCTCCGATTCCAAATGACTGCCAACAACTCGTAGTCAGATGATTTTGGCTATTAACTTAGTGCCAAAGGGCACGCTAATTGTTCGCAGTTTAAGCTAGGTAAACAGATAGCAGTGGTCCAGTTCATCATTGTGTTACTACGATTTAAATTTATTCTTAATAAAGCATTAATCATATTCCGTGGAATCTGTGAAATTTCTGCATTGAAAAGTTGCAAGACGGCAGCAGCAGCTTCTGAATAACGCATGTGCCATGAACTATCTTGTGAGGCAATTACAAGTACTGGCTTATATGGCAAGACAGCCGCTACCAATGTGCGTATCTCTACCAATGCCCGACGCAATCACGTGTAGCAACAAAGAAAATTCCTAGACAAACTCCACTTGCAAATTGCAATGTATTTTGAGCTATTGACACTATAGCTCCTCCACAAATCAAAGCAACTGGGCTGGGCGTCAGCTTCAGGTCGGCAAAAAATTCCAAGCTCCAGCGCATTCTACGGTGCAAAACAGGTTAACCTACCGACACTACCACAGGAATTACTGTCTTAAAAATAGAAACACAGAAATTGCTTCGACGCCAAACCTGGGATGCAATCGGCTGCGTTGCGCACTAACCAGCGGCGATGCAACCGCAGATCAGGAAAACAGCACCGAGCGGTAGAGACGGCGACGGCGAACCTGGGTCCTGGCATTCGACACGGCGACGGCGAGACGCCGAGGTGCGATTTGTGAGGTGAGAAGGGCGTCGGGCGAGGTGGGCCGTTGCTGCGGCCCGCGGCGAAGGCGGGGACTCGGGGTATCCTTCACATTTGGGTCTTGACCGACGGTTAGCCAGGTGATGGGCTGTGGTGGCGTCAGATAATGGGCCTTCCCGTTGGAGACTTCAAGCCCAAAAGTAGCGCGCATTTTTGTGTGGAATATACATGTGCTTTTCAACGAATCAAGCACCGGTCTTTGCTACTTGAAAGGAAGGAAAGCGGTGGTCGCGGCTGTAGTGTTAGTAGGGGTGGAAAACGGTAACGGATAATTCGTTTTATCCGATATTCGTATCCGGGAAAACGTGAATGTGGTAAGCAAAAATCCGTATTCGAAAATGTTCGCATTCGTATTCGACAATATTCGTATCCGTATTTGAGAATATTCGTATTCCTATTCGTATTCGAGAACATTCGTATTCGTATCCGTATTCGAGAACATTCGTATTCGTATCCGTATTCGAGAACATTCGTATTCGTATCCGTATTCGAGAATATTCGTATTCGTATCCGTATTCGAGCATATTCGTATTCGTATCCGTATTCGTATTTAAGAACAGTAGTATTCGTATTACCGCCGGCTCGTCAATCGGGGAATCGGACCACGGCGCGAGACAGCGGGAGTCACGCGCGGGCGCGAAAGTCACGCGCGGGACGGGAGTCACGCGCGGGCGCGAAACGGCGAAAGTCACCGTCACTCAGACACTCACTGACTCACCGTCTCACAGTCACCACTGAGTCACCCCGAATCCGATCGATCCCCAACCGGCCAACCCCAAATCCCCAATCCCGCAACCGCAAGGCCGCAACGCCTCCCTCGCCCGGTCGCCCCGCCTGCTCCCGCAACGCCTCCCTCGCGCCGCCGGCTCCCGCAACGCCTCCCTCGCGGCGCATGCTGGCCTGCCGCTCCGTTGAGGGCCCCTCGCCCTCCTCGCGCCGTCGGCTCAAGCCGCCTCCGTCGCGCCACACCGCCCCTATCGAGAGCCCTCCTCCTCACGCCACTGCCGCTCGTTGAGGGTCCCTCCTCGCCGCCATGGCGCGTTGCGCCCATTGAGGGCCCCTCCTCGCGTCGTCGGCTCCAGCAGCGCCTCCGTCCCGCAGCCGCATGACCTCTGAACACTCCTCCCTCGCGCCGTCAACTCCAGCACCAGCACCACCTCTGGACCTTCGTCGCGCCTCCTCCCTCACGTCGCCGGCTCTAGCACCACCTCCGACCTCCACCACGCCATGTGAGTCATGTAGATGATCCCCTTTGAGTTCTTTGATCAATCTGATTTGGTATACTGAAACACCGATTGATCTCTAATAATTTATAGTTTTATAGTTTAAGGTTTCAAAGGTGTTCATATAAAATTGACTTGCTAATAAGCTGATAATATCTTACATGTAAAGCATGTGCTCTGGGGGTAATTTCATTCTTAGCTGAAAACTCAAGAAATAGCTTTTCTGTTTTGTAAGTTACATACTTTGTTGTATACTTGTATGCTCATCAGTAGTCATTTCTTACATACTTTATTTGCTTGTGTAAATGCCTGATCAAGAAATGGCATCTGCAACTGGAAGTGACAACAATGCGAATGCTAGTTTTAGTGGCGGCGCTTCCATGCATGGGAAGGTTCAAAGTATTGTTAGTGAGAATTTTGCAGCAGAGACAGAGGGTGGTTCTGGTTCTGGTAGTGGTAGAACAGTACAAGGTGTGGCCAAGAAAATCCAGGAACGAAAGGAAAAGAGGTTAACATCAAAAATTTGGAATCACTTCACACGGAGTTTTGTTGATGTGAGGGAGGGTGATAAGGTTGTCAAGAAAAAGATGGCAGAATGCCGCTACTGCAAGATTGTTCTTTCTGCTGAGCAATTGATCTATGTGACTATGATATTTGGTGTCATGAGCAATTGATCTATGTGACTGTGATATTTGGTGTCATGAGCAATTGATCTATGTGACTATGTGATATTTGGTGTCATGAGCAATTGATCTGCAGCATAGGAAAGAGCTAGTGGAATTTGAATTTTGACATTTGATGAAATTTGAAATGTCAAATTTTGAATTTAAAACCGCTAATCGGAAAAACCGCTAAATTCAAAATTTGACAGTTGATGAAATTTGAAATGTCAAAATTTGATTTTAAAACCGCTAATAGGAAAAACTGCTAAATTCAAAATTTGACATTTGATGAAATTTGAAATGTCAAAATTTAAATTTAAAACCGCTAATTGGAAAAACCGGTCGATTACGACATTCGTAGGAGGATATTCGTATTCGACCGAATTAAGCATATATCCGATTCGAATTCGTATTCGTTACGACATTCGATTCGTATTCGTATTCGAAAATGTTCGAATTTGTATCCGTATCCGTTTTAAAAACATGAATTCGTATTCGTATTTGAGACTATTCGACCGTATCCGATCCGTTTCCATCCCTAGGTGTTAGGTTGCTCCTCTTAGCTCTCCTTTTTTCACTTTTCTAAAAAACCTATAACAAAAAAAAAACAATCTACCAAAGCACAACATTAAGCTAGCAACCGGAAAAGCATATAACCCTAGACCAAAAAGCACACGTTTATAGCTATTCTCGGGATTTTTTTTGTTGGAGAGGTAAAAATGAACCGATTCCTACAAAACTCTTATAAAATTCATGCGTTGCAATCAGGCCAAGGCCAGGAGATGTATCGACGGATAAGCACGGAAACGAATGGTTCCTGTTTGATAAGTGCTCCGAAAAGGAAGTACGTTGCTACATTCCAGGCTGGGCTGGCTGCAGTGCGCATCGGCGAAGGCGACGCTCTCGGCGTTACGCAAGGCAGGTTTGGTGCAAGTACGCCGGTGACGCTCATGGACAAGAGCTCCAAGGTTCTAGCTCGCAGGATTCCCATTCCATGAGGGTCCATTTAGGAGGTAACGGCGCCCACCCTTAGGCCAATAATGCGGCAGGCAGATGGTTGGAATCTTGGCAGCGAGCGGAGCTCAACCTCAACCGTTTGGCCCAGCTCCAGTACTGATTAGACTGGAACGTCGACAGTGTTCTAGTTATATCGTACACCTATCACCTATGTATGGGTTATACCTGCGTGTTTTGTTTATATGTGAAACCAATTATTCGATGGCAGTCAATCGCGCTGTGACAGCAAACGATAGTAGAGAAACTATGGAATGTACATATAGTTTAGTTAGTCAGTGAACACATGCATGCAAAGTGTCGTATACAGTTTACTCGGCCTCTCGCTAGTGTACTACTTTCACACCGATGGAGACCCATGAACTTGTCTTGCTCGTCCGTTTGTAGTGAAACGACGCGCGGTATCGCGGCTTGTTTTTTTCACCTTTGTTTTCCTCTTCGATCTCGTGTTTTTTGTTGGATGACGTACTGGATGTCACTTTTCGATGACGTAAACTGGGGCCGTGCGCGCCACAGTGACTACGGAGCTCGGCGGCTCGCGGAGGCTGCTTGCGACGGCGGAGCCGGATGCCTCGGCAGAGCTCGCGGAGCGGCGTCGGTGGAACTATGGCGGCCACGTCCGGCCAGTTTTCAACGGAGCTTGCGGAAGTCACGGCCACATCTTGGCGGCCTATACCACCAGTGGTCCACCGATGAAAGCTTTGATCTAGTATCCAAGCTATGGGTTTTTTTTCGTTATGGCTGATACTTTTGGTTCTAAAATGATTACTTGTATTACTAACCGAATACTAATAAACCGTTTTAAAAAGACTATCTCAATAAATTATATCGAAAAGGTGACAAAAAAAGTTATTCTATTTATCTGTATAAAAAAAATATAAGTTATAAATTGAAAAGAAGTGGACCTAAAGACCATTCCCGCTCTGATCTTTGCGGTTGATCTTCTACCGCTGGCATCATCTAGAACAGGCAGACGTCGTCCACCAATCAGGAGGAAAAAAAGCACACATATGAACATAAAAAAAAAGCACATACATTTCCAAGTTAGGGATGATTGACAGTATAATCCACGGCACACACGTTCTTCACGACACATGCTGGCCCAGAAGAAGATTTCATTTCGATGCAATGTTGCATAATATATGCCATATCAGGAGGTACGTGCCACGACAATTAAGGGCCTTTTTTTACTGTGATTTATATTTTTTGGTTGAAAATTTTGAATTTTATCTGTTTGCGACAGAGATTATAAAGAGAGAGATACTCGCTTGCGATTTTGGTTGATACAGATGTTAGGCTTTTAACGTGTACTATAATTAACTTGTAGATCCGGTCTTAAAAAAATACTCCATTTGAAAGTTAGGTACTGTAGTAAAAGCCAAAAACTATTTTTAGAAGCCGTAAAGAACATGCCTAAGTTCTTAGGCTTGCACTCTCTCTATTTCTTTTTACAACGCATATATTTAGCTGTGTACGGAGATTATAAAACCAACATAATGGTATAAGGAAAATACATATCCATGGTGGTAATAGCTTGGGAATATAGAGACGGCTCATTTACGTTCCTAAACGATCCTTAATGAACTGAAAGAAAAGAATGGCACCAATGTGTGAAAAAGGTTATCAATGGTAAATGGCCATATGTAAGAGTATATTTTGTACCTCTATACGTCATTGTGTCATTTTTTTTACAATGGATAAAGATTCGGCTTGATGCTTCATCCACCAGGGAGATTCCAAGTCTGACAATGATGAATTTCTCACGTGGTACCCAACACCTTGCCACTAAGATTGTACGCTTGCTCCAAAAAAACGTCACCACTTGAAATGCATAAGTCTAATTGGTACATCACATGTAAGTATTGCTTCTTCACGACCCTTATCTTTCTCTCATACTTCTTGGCTTGAGATGTTTGTTTCACTCGGACTTACGTGACACGCTATGACATTATGACTACTTCCATACACTCGGTCTTGCCGCTGGCCACAGCAATCATCAAAGCAGCTACACACCAAAGAACAAAGCAATCGATCCGAGTACAAATGACACGCACTTGACTCTCCATTAGCAAACTAAATGCATGAACACATGCCATAACGCACACATGCATGGACCTCCCATGACTAACACTTGCATGAGCTTTCGTCGTGACTAACATCACCAAAACTACAAAAACAACCTGAATTCAACTCCACTCAGTAGGGTTGAAATGTAATTTCACAAAAATCAAACTCAATAAACACAAGCAAAGCACAAGTAATGTTAAATACTCATCACTCTCATAGGACTGCCACCACATGGTCGTACAGTCTCCCCCTTGATGAGTAATTTGATTTCCACATGAACTATTTCTTTTAATTTGCTAATTTCTGCTTAATTATTATTCTAAATTTTAGTTAAATATGGATGTTACTTTGGAAATTGTATGGAAATCAAATCACTAATTTTTCTTTATTTTTAATACTGAATTTTTCTTAGTTTAGATTGTACTTGACATAGACTTTTTATTTTAATCTGAGTTGTTATAACTCAGTTCCACTAAATTAAGGTACATATGTTTTTTTGTGAGAATTTCTAAGACATTCTTTTTTTCTTAGCAACTTTAAAAGTCTTGTCATCGACTTTTTGTATATATTTTTATTTTTAATTTTAAAATTTTGTTAATTTGGATTGTACTTGACAAGAACTCTTTCTTTTAATTTGTAATTATTATTTAATTATTATTCCAAATTTTAGTTATTTATAGATGTTACTTTGGAAGTTGTATGAAAATCAAAATACTAATTTTTCTTTATTTAAAATTCCGAATTTCTTTTAATTTGGATTGTATTTAACATGGACTCTTTTTTTGAATCCGAGCCATTATAACTCGCGTCCACTGAATTAAGCGCTAGATATTTTAATTTTTTTATGAGAATTTTTAGTATATTCATTTTTTTCTAAGCGACTTTAAAACACTTGTCATCGACCTTTAGTAATAAATAGGTTTGCGCGAATCCGCACATGCTCGGGGGCACGACAGCCTTTTCCTGCCTCCGATGGTGTGGAAGGTCCCCTGCGCCTGATCGGTCCTTTCGTGCTCGGTGACTGGCTCCGCTCGGTCCTGCTCTTCCGTGCTTTAGGGCTACAGCACGCACGAGGTGTCAAATGCTACTTTATCGGCCTTCGGGAGGAAGCTAAATCCGTAAAAAAAATGCTAAGACTAGATTTACAAAACAAAAAAAAAAGCTACAGAAGGCCATAAAAGAAAAAGAACTCGGCAATGTACGCGTCCGCGCGCGCTGACGCATGCACGCTGGCTGGCCGCCGACAGTGCTGCGACGATCGAAGGCTAGCGGTCTGGCGGAGGTTTATCACGATACACCGAACACCCAACGGTAACATATCCACCAAGCTCGATCGCACGGAGCGTCTAAACGTGCTTCTCTATGTGCAGGTTTCTTTTCGCGAGGCGAAGCTTATCGGGCCGCGAGTACTACAATCCACAGACGTAGTTATCAACGTATACAGCTCCATAGACGTATACAGCTCAATGTGCCTAGCTAGCCCGCACTAGGACGGATAGACGGATCCATACATCCAAGGCCGGCCGTCCCTTTTGCTCCAAAAGGAGACGTCTGCAGCTCCCAAATAATGCATGCATTGATGGAAGAGGGCAGAAATTAACATATATATGCTGCTACTTCCCTGTGGCTTTTGGCTATAGTCTACACCAGCGAGGGCGACACTCTCTCGGTCTTACATGGCATGCCAGAATGCTGGCTGGACTGCATCTGCGTGGCCAATTAATGGTCCACCATGACTTCATGAGTTGGCCATTGCATGTCTTCCATCGATCGATTGATATATATATAACTGCAAAAGGATGGACCATGAATTGTCTCTAAAGAATTATGTGAGAAGATCGAGAGTTTTGTTATGATAAACTATTGTTATTTTAGAAGAGTGAAATTTTAAAATTTGTAAATTTACAGATTTTTTGGATAACTTGTAGAGGCAGCGGTCGGACCAGCCAGCTTATGTTGCTTTCTGCCGAAATGGATGATCTTAGAAAATTTAAATCATATAATGATTTGGTTTGACCTAGGTATGTTCATATGTGTGGCATGATACATGTTTCAGCTAACATGGGTTAAGTTGTGAAGAATTTATGCTTAGAAACAATTTCTTGGTTTTTGAATGTGCAGGGGCGCTTTGAGTTAACTATGATCAACAACGAGGATCGGGGTTACACTCGAGGAGCCGAGGCACAGAATGATCAAGGATGCCGGGAGAGAAGATTGAGTTCAAACATGGTACAAGGAAAGTGAAAAATGTTGAAGGAAAGTTTAAGCGATGGATTGCATCATGTGCCTTAGTTGATCTAAGTGAGGCATGGTCTGGTGAAACTGGAACAAAAGAGACTTACTTATACGTGGGAAGCCAGTGGTACAGCTACAAGTGACAAGCATGACGATTACTTATAAGGAAAGATGAAGACTATGTAAAGAAAGGTTATTTTGGTAAGTTAGAAATTAGCTTGGAGAAAAAATTGCTGCACTTGAGCAGCACTTGAAAAAGCAGTTTAGGTCAAGAAGAAGCTAAGAAGATCAAATTGGATCAAAGGCCAAAGGACTTAGCAGATTTGGACTTATGTATTTTGAAAAACGTGCATAAGTGTAATATGTGAGTAAAAACTATGTTGTATGGGGTTAACGGGTTTCTCCCATATACGCTAAGTAGATAGTATCCATTAAGGCTAGATGAGACCGGTTGCCTTATCTATGTAACGAGTTGGGATGAAGACTTGCTAGTTAACCATCTAACCATTGTAGCTTTACTCATGGAAACCAAATGTTGTAGGGTTAGGGATTGAGAAGTGCGAGTGTTGTGATATACTCTCTTGTTCTCTAGTAGAGTGGCTGTAAAACTTTTATCTTTAAGTAGCAATATATTAACTTTGTTTGTCTCTCATGGATTACTCTTGTTTTGGTTAATTTACTTTTTATTTTGGTTGGTTTTGATCTTGCATCTTACCTTTATTGATATTGCTGGGTACTAAGAATGAGTAAGTTTAGAGATATACCTTATAAATCAATTCTTATCCATCTAGACATCAGGTTTAGGCATTTAGCAAGTTCTTGAAGTTGCCTAGTTTTTTCTTGATTTGGCATCTCTGAGTAATTTCTCAATCCAGTTGTTTTTTGCCTCGATTCCTTAGGTGTTCTAACTTGCTGTAACATGTGGTAATACATCTAAAACCATCTTGGCTGTCATTCACCCAGAAGCAATTCATATCCACCGTTTTTTTGTTTTTGTCCAATTTTGGTGCAACCTTTCTTCAAACGGAAAAGGGCTAGAACTTTGACAATGATTTTTTGATTATCAATTGAAATATGTTCCTAACATTAGAGAAGGTGTATACCAAATTTCAAGTGATTTTGAGCCTTGGTTTAGGAGTTGGCTCAATTTGTGGTTTTGGCCCGTTTTGGTGCAGTGGAGCTTCTCGAACTAAAAGATCCCAATTCTCTTAGTTTCTTTCAAAATATTTGGTTGGCATAGGTTCTCAAGATCATGATCTGACCTTGATTTAAGTTTCAAGTCTTTTAGATCTACGGATCAAAAGTTATATAGTTTTTTGGATTTAAAATAGTGATGTTTTCATTGTTCATTGAGCTGATTTTACTGTAGCACAGTGGATTTTCAGAATTTTGGTTTCTTGATCTTCATATCTTCTCATAGCTATTGGAGTGAAGAATCAGCAAATACTTGAAAAGAAATTTGATGGCACCATTCACCTTGCTCTGTTGCCATACCAGTCCTATAGTCTCCGATTGGCTTTAGCTGATTTGTTGTTTTCTACCCTTTTGGCCATTTCATGCCTTTGCCCTTTGATACATATATGTGGTGTCATTGGATCCAAACAACCAATTCAACTGTTTCAACTCTCAAGTGCCACATGCAGATGCAGTTTAGTTGTACATATTGGCGAATGCGAGACTCCTTTGGTCATGCATGACAGACTCATTGGGAAGCGATGCCAAGTTACTAATGCACACATTACTACAGAAAGGATCATCATAGATAGTTTCTGACATGTCTAAATTTTATGTGCCTGTGATAACACGTGGTTATCACAGACGACTCTTGAACTGTCTACGATAAGTATCAACATAGGCGGTTTTAAAAAAAACCGTCTGTGATATGTCAGATATCACTGACGGTTCTTAAACATAGCCGTTTGTAATATGTCAGATATCACTGACGATTCTTAAACATAGCCATCTGTAATAGTCTATTATCACAAATGGATCTAATTAAGAACCGTTTGTGATTGCATCTCATAAATAGACCTCCTTTAGTTTATCAACATTCTTTAATTGTGATATAAAATAATGCAATCAGAGAATGCAGATGGACCAAAGCAGGCCTATTTATGAGAACGAGATCATCGTGCAATAAACATTGGTGCCATGTTTTCATCTTGCTATAAAACATGAGTTTCAACAAGGGCCGAAACCCTAGCCATCCGTCAATCATCATAAGAATTAAGGTATCAATAATTAATTTTCACACTCATGAGCATCAAGATTTACATGGTCGAAACCCTAGCCATCCAATAATTTCGGATAGGGATATATAACCGACAATGAAGGAGAGGAGGCGGCAGTGTCACCGTTGTATTATGACGGTGACACTGCACAAGACACTCTTACAACAATTACGCCAAGAATGTTTTGTGTAGTGAACCATTGCGTCACAATTTGAGGCGGAGGAGTTCACGACAGTAGTCGGTGTTGTCAAGGGGACGAGCGCTTCGGTTTGGGGGAGGAAGTAGGAATAATGAGTGGATGAACTGGGAGTAGCAGAAAATATCCTCATCAGTGATGGTTCTTACAGTGAAAATTGGGGGAAGGGAGATGGGGAGTAATAAGGGGCGAGAGGTGGGAGGAGGCTGATGCCTGCCGTTCGATGCGAAGAGAATGGATGGGTGAGATCGAAATCGTAGGAGAGATGCTACGAATCGGTGATGTGGCATTATCACAGATGGTTTAGATTAAAAACTGTCTGTGATGTATGCTGATATCATAGACAATTTTTAATCTGAATCGTCTGTGATAATACCACAGATGGTTCTTGTGTTAAGAACCATCTGTAATAATTATGTATCATAGACGGTTCTATCCATTATTAGTAACGTAGACGATCATACTTTTAAAACCGTCTGTGATAATTGCAACACTGACGATTCTCTGGAACAATCTGTGATGAGGTGTCTTGTATAATTTTTTTTGTAGTAGTGACATGAGCTAGGAGGTTTGGAAGATCATGTAGGATTGCATGGACCTGGCATGCGTCATTTTTACATATATTTACTTATCATTTTGCCCTTACATTTTTCGTATTTCGGGACTATTTATCATCATTTACATGCTTTTCTATAATTAATTGCTCAATTTGGACCATTTTATATTTCTATAATTTTCTACATGCTGGCGTGATCAAGGCATATAAATGACAAATCTGGACTTTTGGGACTGCTCTGTACAGATATACGCGTCACCACGGTCGCGTAGGATCAAACTGTGACGAAATCGGACCTCTGGAGGGCCAGAATAGAAGAAATCCAAAGGGAGCAGGGATCATATTGCGTATAGGGGTGGAAACGGATCGGATACGGTCGAATAGTTTCAAATACGAATACGGATTCATGTTTTTAAAACGGATACAAATACGAATTCGAACATTCTCGAATACGAATACAAATCGAATGTCGTAACGAATACGAATTCGAATTGGATATTTGCTTAATTCGGTCGAATACGAATATCCTCCTACGAATGTTGTAATCGACCGGTTTTTCCGATTAGCGGTTTTAAATTCAAATTTTAACATTTGAAATTTTCTCAAAATATGATTTTCACAGTTCATATTTCTAGCACCATTATTTATTCGCACATGTAGCCTACACGGTAGCAATTGTATCCATCAACCAAAACTGTAAACATCACCTCGTTCTGTAATGATCTCAGATTCCTGGAATTCAGGCGCTTTATAGTTTAGTAATGCATGCATCCAACCTGACAAATGGTAGCAGCCGCCGGCCACCGACATGGCAGCAGGTAGAAGCAGTCGCCGGCCAGAGTGTACTAGTTGAGGACTTGAGGTCTTAGCTCTTGAGTCTTGAGTACTAGTTGAGGAAATCTGGAAATGAGGAGTTGAGGAGTTAGTCTTGAGTACTAGTTGAGCGAAACGAGGAGTGTATTAGTTGAGGTCTTGGCTCTTCCTCTTCCGCTCTTGGCACTTGACGCTGTGACGGAGACATGCTACTTACCGAGTTCGCTCGCCGCCCGCCGCCGCCGGACGCCAAGACTACGCCACTCGCGTCGCCAGGCAGTCGCCAACTTGCCACGCCCAGACTCACGCTCGATCTCGGACGCTCGGTTGGCCCAGACTCGCCACTCGGCACTCGGTATCTCGGTTGACCGAATGAGTAAATGACTCGTGAGTACTGAGTCGTGACTCGTGACTCCCGCGTGGCCGCGCGTGACTCCCGCCTTGGTGTGACATTCGCGCCATGGCGAATTGGCAATTGGCGAGCCGGCGCCCGGCGGCAATACGAATATGAATATGAATACAAATACAAATACGGATGTTCTCGAATACGAATGCGAATACGAATATTCTCGAATACTAGTACGAATACGAATATGAATATTATCAAATACGGATACGAATATTGTCGAATACGAATACGAATATTTTCGAATACGGATTTTTGCTTACCACATTCACATTTTCTCGGATACGAATATCGGATAAAACGAATTATCCGTTACCGTTTTCCACCCCTAATTGCGTAGGATCAAACTGTGACGAAATCGGACCTCTGGAGGGCCAGAATAGAAGAAATCCAAAGGGAGCAGGGATCGTATTACAATTTTAGAGAACGGGAAGGACTAAAATGCAAAATGTGCCAATCCCCAATCCTCCCGACGTTCCCTAGCCGCCGGCTGCAATCGGCGAGCTCGGTTTTCTTCTCACCCTAGCCTCCCTTGCTTCTCTCCTCCCTCCTTCTCCACATCTGGCCGCCGGCGAGCGCCGGGCTGCAGCTCGTCGGCGCGCCACCTCTCTCCACCGCCTTCCACTTCCTCCCGGACGCCACCGCAGCCGCCTCCCTACTCAGTCCTCCTCCCTTCACCGCACCTCCATGACGCCGCCCTACATCGCCACCACACCGCCGTAACCACCCACAGCACTGCCACGGGCCCGGTTCTTCTCTTCCCTTGCCCCCTTTAGTTCTTCTTCCATTAGCCCCCCACTGCTTTCTCTCCCATCCCCCCTTTTCCAGCTCCTGTTCCGGCGAGCCACAGCCACCACCACCAAATCGCAACGCCGAGAGCCACCTCACCCGCAGCCAGCTCGCGGGCGCGCCACCTCATCCATCCGTTGCAGCCGCACCCCCTTCCTCCTCTGCTGCTCCTCCAAAACACCACATCACCACCGGCGCCCTCCCAGCAGCTCACCCGCGCCGCCCTACTGCCGCCGCCATCCACCAAACACCGCCCTTTCCCTTCCTCCTTCCTCCCTTCACCAGCCTCCCAACCAAATCCACCCGTGCGCTGCCACTCCACCGCGCCGACGCTGCTCCACCACAGCTCCCATCTCGGTCGCAGCCCCTTCAACGCCGGCAAGGTTCCCTCCTCTGCATCCACGGCGTCCTCGGCCATCTCCTCCCCTTCCAGTCGGCAGCCGACCCAACTCCTCGTCTGCGCCACTCACCTCAGGTTCCCCTTCTACGGTTAATCTCCAAATCCTCTCTCTTTCTTTTATTTTCTTGATTACTATTACTACATGAACTGTGAAGATTAAACTGTGATTTGAGATGCATTGTTGGGCACTGTAATGGTTCTGTTAATTTTGCACTGTAATGTATGTGATCAGTGGTTGAGTTATTGTGCTCTGTTAAATTGTTCCAGGATTGCTATATGTTCATGTTGCCAGTAGTTTAACTCAAGAATTTGTGCTTGTAATTTGTTATGTGTGATGGCGTTATGACCTTTGTTACAAGCAGTGGTTAGATGTTAGCTAGTTGTTAGTAGTAATTGTCACCTGTGATATCTGTTAGCTATGTTAAATGTTATCTGTGTAGATGCTAGCTTGTTAGTCCAGTCTGTGATCAGTGTTGACTATTTTGTGTAGTTGTCAGTGTTAGTGGCAGTACTTGTTTGTGTTGCGCGAATTAGCTAGTTGACGACCGTCCTCATCCCCTTGCTATCTCGACTCCCTCTTTGCTTCTAGTCCTCTGTTGTGCTTCTTGATCTCCCTTTTTTCTTCTATCTCGCGGTCTGTCGATAGTTATTCGTGCGGTTGTTGTCGTAGTTGTTTGTGTTGACCCGTCGTCGTCTATTTGGCTGTCGACCGTTTTCTCCCTTTCTCTCTCCCGACTCCCGTCGTGCTTCTAAACTCCCCTAGTGTTTTTCGAATTCCTCATTTTGTCTGGCGATTGGTAGCTAGTTAGGTCGTTGATCAGTCGTTTAGCGTATTCGTTCGTGTAGTCGTCGTCGTCGTTGTTCATGTAGTCAATCGTCGTGTAGTTCGTTCGGTCGTACGACATACATTCGTACGGTCATTTTCGTCCTGTCGTCTTTTGTATGTGTGTTTGTTCGTATTTTCGTCCATACGAATTAAGGTTCGTTGATCATTTTCAATAGTTGTTCGTTCGGCCGATTCGGTAGTCATTTAGGATTAGTTTTTTTTACATTTTCTCCCCAGTTTCGATTGATCTAGTTTTAGTTGAGCACTGTAGTCGTAGTCTAGTTCCTGTGTAGAACATGTTACTTGCAGCTATTTCAGTGGCAATCCGTGTATTTGCAGGTGTGCTATTTTTGCGGACCATGCACCGCAGGTAGGCTGAGGGTCATATACTCATCATATAAGAGAATAAAAATGAAACAAACATCCAACAATGCAAAGGAAGGGGAAGATAGACTAGTGCTAGGTGTGTTTCACCAGCAGGAAGAAGAACAACCGCCAGTTATGTCAGATGTGAAACGTCCCTAAAGCTAGTTCTCGCCCGGCCACTCATTTCACAGCTAGCCCTGCCTGTACATACGTGAAAAACCTCACACTGACACACTACAATATATATCGACGACCCTCTCTAGCTCTCTCTCTCTCCGTGTGTCTGCGCTTGTGCGTGTGGACAGTGATTTGTTGCACGATGAGAAAAACACAACAAGATTCTTCAAGGCGGGCACATCCGGACGAGGAGCAAACGATGGCACGGCACACGTTCCTCACAACGCATTGGCTCCTAGCGCCGCGCTCGCCTTCAGTCCACCTCTCATTTCTGATCGTATGCGTGCGTAGAAAAAAGCAGTGCACACACGTTCCTCACGACAACAGGTCGATACAACGCGGTGCATGGTTAATTGACGCTCATCACGGCACGTTTTTCCCCCTCTCCTTTCGACGTACGTACGGACGTTAGATGTGTTACTTCTCACCGTGGTTGAAAGCTGAAACCTGGAATCCATGCGTGCAATTGCGTTGCACCCGTGACGCGTCCCACCTGTAGTAGTAGCTTAGACGGGCGTGTGCATGTGTATATATACACCCGTGAGCTCCTGTTGTAGCATATTGTACAAACCTCTCCTCTCTCTGATTGGTAGCTAGCGTTAGCGTTATCCTCACGTACGTACATAGTAGGGACGCTGAGTTCAATTTGCATGCGTGTGATATGATGATTGTGTAGCACTTACTAACTGCCTGACACACTCAAGGCGCGTAACCTAGCTTGTGTGTGCATGCATGCAGGCCAGCAGGCCGGCCATGTCTTCGCCGGTGACCGGCGACAGCGCTGCTCGCGAGAGCGGTGCCGCCAGCCTCAGCCAGCCGCTGCTCGCGAACGGCAACGGCAACCGCGGCGTGCAGGCCGGAGCGCTAGTCGCGGTGGCCGTGCCGAATGGTCGCGGCGGCGGCAGGCCTGACGCCAAGGAGAAGGGCGCCGTGGAGGCGAAGGATAGGCACTGGGAGGACGTCCCCCAGCCGGAATCCACGGATCTGGAGAGTGGCGGCGACGGCCGGCCGCTGCTGTTCCGGAACAGGAAGGTCAAGAACTCCCTCCTGTACCCGTACAGGTGCGTGCACACGTAACTTGCAGTTGCATGAGTACTCAAATCAAATGCGTGCGTATTACTAATATCACGAATTTTGGATTGATACCGTGGTGAGAAGAGAATAAAAATCATGCTGTTAACATCATCTTATAGAAAAATTGATCAAAGCTTCCATTCAATTTACTAAACATATATGCATGGTAGATTTTCTGGAATAGAACCTAAGACTGTCTCTCGACTTGTATCGTGCTCATATTATGCACAGACCTCGGCTCATTCTGCACACCCAACCTCGCACAAGAAAACCAGAGTTCTCCCTCTCAATCTGATTCTGCAATGCATCTTCTGAAATCAAAATGTACAGCTGGTAGTTTTGCGTACATATATGTTCTCTTAACCTGCTAGCTGATCTTCTACTAGAGGCCATAGCTAGCTATGACACCCGAGATCCAACTATGACACCCCGGTCCATGATGGCCTATATATGGTTGTGCACATGAGGGTGTGGGTTAGTCCCCACCTCGCTAGCTTAGCTTGAGAAGCACTTACATATAAGTTTAGGAGTTCCAATGGTAGCACTCCCGGTTAACCGTTTTGCGCGAAACGAGGACGAAAGTGCAAACGGGTTGCTATGTGTGCGTGGTCTATCCAGAATGAGATTATGCCTAAGCCGGTTTGAACCCTATGGCGTTACAAATGGTATCAGAGCCGACTCTCGTGGTTACATGGGCGCGTGCGGGTTAGAGGCGCAGGTATATGGTGCATGTGGGTCCGGAGTGGACACACAGCATGACATATATGCTGGCACTGAACGTACCGACATGTGCCAAGAGTGGAGATCCTTATCATTTGTTCCAGTATGAGTATGTTGGTCCGACAACGACGTCGGGTCCTTTGAGGGGGTGTATGTGACACCCCGGCCCATGATAACCTATATGGTGTGTGCACATGAGGGTATGGGTTAGTCCTACTTTGCTATCTTAGCTTGAGAAGCACTTACATATAAGCCTAGGAGTTCCAATGGTAGCACCCCCAGTTAACCGTTTTGCGCGAAAGAGGATGAAAGTGCAACCGGATTACTACGTGTGTGTGGTCTATCCAGAATGGGGTTAGGCCTAAGCTGGTTTGGACCCTAGGGCGTTACACCAACGGACGCACATTTTCAAACATATGTGCAAATTGATCCTATATATTAACAAGCTCTACAACTGCCCAGCTGCTAGCTAGCTTTAAGTAATTTTGCCATCTAATTAAGGTCATCTTCTCATCACAATTGCATAAAAAAAATCTTCAAAGTTGATATCTTTCAGCTCTAGGAATTAATGTTGTCTTGGCTCCAATTACAACGGACGTCCAATTTATAAGAATCAAGAAGAGTCGGTAATGAAGTGCATAAGAAATAGATACAAACAACAAGTAGAAATAGTTGTTCTCGATCGATCGGTAATGTACGCAATGAAATGGAAAAAGAGAAGCTACGGATGTTGAGACATGCATGTACCCACATTTCCATCATTACCCTGAACGACATTTTCCCCTTATGATAAACAGGGCATCGATTTTTATACGACTAATTGCTGTAACCTTATTCATCGCATGGCGCATTAAGAACAATAATTCCGATGTCATGTGGTTTTGGGCGGCATCCATTGTCGGAGACGTATGGTTTGGCTTATCTTGGCTATCCTACCAGCTCCCAAAGTTCAACCCCATCAAAAGGATACCCGACCTTGCTGCACTTAGACAACAGTACGACCTCCCAGATGGCAGCTCCAAGCTCCCAGGCATCGACGTCTTCGTCACCACCGCCAATCCTAACGACGAGCCGATACTGTACACCATGAACTGCGTCCTGTCTATCCTTGCAACTGAGTACCCTGTTGATAGGTACACTTGCTATCTATCAGATGATAGTGGAGCATTGATCCTCTACGAGGCGTTAGTTGAGGCAGCAAACTTTGCTACCCTGTGGGTTCCCTTTTGTCGAAAGCACTGCACCGAGACAAGAGCCCCAGAAAGCTATTTTGAAACAGAAGGACTGATGCACACAGGAAGCAGATCACTAGAGGAGTTCATGAATGATTATAACCACGTGCATGCAGAGTATGAGGAGTTCAAGGTGCGCTTGGACACGCTTTCTAATACTATTCGCCAAAGGTCAGATGTTTATGGCAGCATGGAAACAAAGGGAGGGGACGCAAACCCGACCTGGATGTCTCATGGGACGCAATGGCCAGGCACATGGATTGACCCAACTGAAAACCATAGGAAAGGGAATCATGCAGGAATTGTTCAGGTATAAAGGTTCGCCTTAGTTATTGCTGATGTTTTTTTTAAAAAAAGAATAGATAATCATTACACTTGTATAACCCAAAGACATTGGCACAAAACTTTACATTTTGTTGGAAAATTTAGGCACGTAGGTCGGTGATGCCATTATGAAAATTTTCCAATGACATGTTTCTTCCTTCAACAGATTGTGCAAGGCCAGCCGAGTCGTAAGGCGCAGCTAGGCCTACAAGCGAGCAACCACAACCCTCTCAACTTCGATGGTGTTGATGTGCGCCTCCCAATGCTTGTGTATGTGGCTCGCGAAAAGAGCGCATACCACGACCACAATAAAAAAGCGGGTGCACTGAATGCGCAGCTACGTGTCTCCGCTCTGCTCTCCAACGCACCATTCGTCATCAACTTCGACTGCGACCACTACATCAGCAATTCGCAAGCCCTGCGTGCAGCCGTGTGCTTCATGCTAGACCGACGAGAAGGGGATAGCACCGCCTTCGTTCAGTTCCCGCAACGCTTCGATAACGTCGACCCGACGGACCGATACGGCAACCACAACCGCGTTTTCTTCGACGGCGCCATGTACGGCCTCAACGGTCTCCAAGGGCCTAGCTATCTCGGCACCGGCTGCATGTTCCGTCGCGTTGCGCTCTACGGCATCGACCCGCCTTGCTGGAGACCCGACGACATCGTAGTTGACTCCAGCAAGTTCGGCAACTCGACGCCCTTCCTGAGCTCGGTGTTGGCAGCCAGTAAACAAGAACGGTGTGTCACACCACCACCGCTAGACGAGCCATTCCTCGCTGAGATGACGACAGTAGTGTCAGCTTCGTATGATAAGGGGACTGACTGGGGCAGGGGTGTCGGGTACATATACAGGATAGCAACCGAGGACATAGTGACCGGCTTTCGCATCCACGGGCGAGGCTGGCGCTCCATGTACTGTACCATGGAGCTTGACGCGTTCCGTGGCACTGCACCGATCAACCTAACTGAGCGCCTCCACCAAATTGTGCGGTGGTCCGGCGGCTCCTTGGAGATGTTCTTCTCCCACAACAACCCGGTGTTCGCTGGCCATCGACTCCTCCCGATGCAGCGCGTCTCATACATCAATTCTACTGTCTACCCAGTCACGTCGCTCTTTATCCTGATCTATGCCCTCTGTCCAGTGATGTGGCTTCTCCCAGAGGAAATATTCATGCAGAGGCCGTTCACTAGGTACGTCGTGTACCTCGTCGTGATCCTCGTGATGATCCATACGATTGGCATGTTCGAGATAGAGTGGGCGGGGATCACATGGTTGGATTGGTGGCGCAACGAGCAGTTCTTCATGATCGGCTCGATGAGTGCATACCCGACGGCGGTGCTGCACATGACGGTGAAGCTTCTCACGAACAAGGGTATATACTTCAGAGTCACTTCAAAGCAAACGGCGGCTGACACCGACGACAAGTTCGCCGACTTGTATGAGATGCGATGGGTGCCCATGCTGATCCCGGCAGCGGTGGTGTTGTTCTCCAACGTCATGGCTATTGGTGTGGCGACGGGCAAAGCGGTTCTGTACATGGGGACATGGTCTGCAGCGCAGAGGAGGCATGCGGCACTGGGTCTTCTGTTCAACGTGTGGATTATGGTGCTCCTCTACCCGTTTGCACTGGCGGTCATTGGACGGTGGGGCAAGAGACCCGGGATCCTCTTCGTCTTGTTGCCGATTGCCTTTGTGCTCATTGGGCTGATGTACGTTGGCATCCATTTCTTCCTTGTCCGTTTCCTTCCATTCATGGTGATATAGCAAAATCGTTGTATTTTAACTTGATATAATACACAAGTGTCGGCAGCAAGTAAATTTTGACCATTTGGTATGATGTAACCACGTATAATTCAATAATTGTACAGTGCCATTCACAAGGAAAAATATACTTTTGGCGGTTAAATTCAGACTATCATTCAGTTGCTACAACTTTCTAGGAGTAGATACTACTTACTAGTCGCTATGTCCTTTACCGACTAAAGAAGCCATGAAACTATACATTACTAATTTGGGAAAATTAAATACAATGGTCGAACCTGTATTGAGAAAAAAAAAGGTACTACTCAAAATCATCAATCCAATCGAAAATATGCTATCCTTTTCCAAATTTCCTTTCGAAAATGTTAGGTAAATTATTTTTTTTCTAAGTATGCCAAAAACTAGCCCTGCCCTCTTCTTTGTCCCCTCACTTCTCTTTCTATTGCTCGAGCCGTTTCATAGCGTCCGCAAGTACTCCAAAGAAGTATTAATTGCCACGTGAAAACAACAGCACAAGTCTCTTGCAGACGGTCAGCACGTACATGCCCAAACCGAAAATAATCTGCACCCATTGTGAGGAGGCCAGCTTGCCATGGGTAGCCTACTATGGCCTCCAAGAATTTGCCATGGCTCCGATCAAGAGATCGCTGCAGAACCTCCAATTTTCTGCAACCAATTAAGCGTCACTTGGTGCATATATATAACTCCGCCGCTGCTTGTTTATGAGCGACTGAGAACAATCTTGGCGATGCCTAGCTACCACGATTTTAACAAGGAATGCTTGATGATATAGTATGAGCTATATACACGCCTTCTGGAACGTTAAGAGTGAAGTGTCCCATTGGGGTACGCCCGGGCGTGTAGCACTGTACTTCTCTTAGGTCTGTATACTTCATAAACTTGCGAATCGCCTCACCGTACTTTATATGTTAGTTTTGGTTTTGAAATGTGAAGGCATAGAAGCATGTAAGTGGCTCACCATAAATCCACCGATAGCTTTGGAAGCATGTAATAAATGGCTTAGCTCTGTTCGTGTTGGGTTCTGCTTAGAAAAGTCCGATTTTTTAAAGTGGTTTCTCCACTTCTCTTGTTACCGTCTCATTCTGAGGATAAGGAAGGAGGTCACGGGTATATCACACACCATACTCCTCTCGCTTTTGTCACGTGCACACATCTCTCCATCACTTTTTCCACCGCTCGTTCCTCCTTCTAAAAACCCACTTTTTCACCCATTACTATTTTTTTCAGCCAAAAGTTATAAACCTTTGTTAAAAGCCATCAATAAAAACCAATACGAACGCCTCCTATAGTTCAGGCATTATATTAGGAGAAGCTAGTGCACAATCCCCCTTGTTGTGTCAAGCAAACCAGATAACTTCGCCAAGCATGTGAAGAACCATGCTGAGAATGTCCATGGCTTATGTGTGCTGAATAATTGACAATTGGCAATCATGTCGAATTAAAATTTGCATTTACAAAAGTTTACAATTTTTAGATATGCCTGTCAGGGGCGGTCTGACCACTCTGTAGAGGCGGTCAGATCAGCCAATTGCCCCTCAGGCAATTTGCCAGGGGGCGATCTGACTAGCATGAGTCAAGTGGTCAGACTGGCCCTGTGAGTTTCTAGATTTTGGACATAAAACACTTGTGTAGGAGTGTCTTGAGATGTCTTTGCACTAAATATCATCTTAAATGGAGTTCTAAGCTGAAACTAGATAGCAAAATACCAATTTTCCAAAGCGGGTCTTTCTGGTGTTTCGCCCTGGCGGTCTGACCAACATGTGGCAAGCGATCAGACCGGCCACGACTGTTCTTGGCTAAGAGGGTTCTGGAATTTATGGGAATTGGTCATGGGTTGAGTTTTTGGGTTCTAGGTCATTGCATTCATGTTGCATGAAGCATGTTTGGACTAACGTAGGTCAAATTATGAATAACTGGCGTCCAAAAATGATTTCTTGGTGTTTGATATGTAGGATGCTTGGAGGCAACTATGGTCAACGGCGTGTATCGGGACTAGGCTCGGGGATGAGCTGAGGTACGGTCAAGGAAGTCGGATGTGATGGTAAGGCTCAAGCAAGGCACATAAAAAGACAAGGGATATTGAAGGAAAAATTCAATCAACGATTCATTAAATGATGTGGTTGGTGCAAGTGAGATGTGGTTGGAGAACCGATACAGAGAGACTTATCGAAGCATGATCCATTAGTGAATCTACTTGTTACAAGCATTGAATTACTTGCAAAGGAGAATGTAACCATGCACTAGGCTCGAGGAGGAGGTGAGGTCCATGGTAACGGCAAAGGTGTTTTGGCAGGGAAGCCAAAATACCAAAAATGATGAAGGGATCAAAACCGCGGCACTTGGAGGGTGTTGGAAGAATGATTTAGGTCAAGGAGATGCCGAAGAAGCCAAGTGGACGAAAACTTGCTCCTTTGTGGGGTTGGGCTTATACGCTTTGAAAAGTGTGCATAAGTTATGTATGAGTGTAAAACTCGGTGTTTGTGGGGGTTAATGTGTTTCCTAGGTTGTGTTAGCGGATAGTATCCATTAGAGTTAGATGTAGGATAGTTGCTTCATCTTCGATTTGGAGCCCTTTTAGTGAACTTGTGTTCCTAGGGTTTTGATCACGAATTTTTGGGTGCACCTCTTGCTGTGACTTATGGGAACATATCTAGAGTCATCTTGGTCATATCAAACTCATAAGCAAGTCATATTTCAAGTTATTTACTCAATTTTTGTGCAACCTTACTTGTCTTAAGAAAAGGCTAAAACTTTGGTCAATATTCATGAGATCCTTAGAGGGATTAGGTTCCTAAGATATTTGACAAGGTGTGTGTGCAAAATCTCAAGTCATTTGGACTTGTATTTTGAGAATTGTACTATTTTGGGTTTTAGCTCATGTTAATTTCTAGGTCTGGATCTAGGTTGAAGTCAGACAACCCCACGCCAGTGACTAGACCAGTTCACTAGAAAATCAGACCACCAACATCCCGTTGGTCCAACCGCTCTCTCCATAGCGGTTTGACTGGTCTTAAAGAGTTGAACTCCATTTTGCTTCTGTGCTTTGGTGAGTTCTTTGTTAGTGGGTTAATCCGATCTTCCTAGCTTCCAGTAGTTAGTGGAGTGAAGGTTTTGAAATACCATCTGGGTTGATTGAATTTAAAGGCATCATTTACCCCTTTGATTGCCATATTGGGTCCTACAATGTGCTTGCACACGTTGGTAGCAGGTCAATGGTGGACATTGTTTAGTTAATTGGAAGAAGGTTTCCACACCTAAAAAATTAGGTGGGCTCAGAATTAAATACCTAGAGTTGATTGGAAGGCTTCTGTGTTTAGGTGGTTGTGGTATGGTATGAATGGACTAACAGAGATAGACCACACATGCATTGGAATAGTAATTATGCCATCTGATAAAATGGACATATTATTATTCGCTGCACTAACATGTATTTCGCTAGGAGATGGATCCAGTTCAAGCTTCTGGCACTCAAGATGGCTCAATGGTCTTGCACCTAAAAAAATGGCACCGTTCTTGTTTGCCATTGCAACAAGGAAAAACAGATCAGTTAAGGAAGAACTTGAAGCACCTCAAAATTTCAAATTGTTTTTGAATTTTTTTTTGTTGAATTTCTACTGAATTCAAAAACTTTACCAATTTTGCAACTCTTCATGAAAAACCACTTTCCTTTATCGGCCTTCCCATTTTCCCTTCTCGTTGGCGCCTTTCTTTAGCCCGTCTCTTCCTCCTGTGCATCGAGCCATCTGGCCACTCGCCCACGCTCACCACTGCCAGTGCCATTGCGGGGATTTCTATCGGTCCCAGAAATGGGGGTGTTATAGAGTAGTATCAGTGCCTGCTTGACTGTAGGATGAGACCCTGTGTTGTTTGCTTCCCACCAATGTCAGGGCCAAACCGCTGCTTGGTAGATGAACTACCAAACCATGCAAGAAGGCACAGAGATATCATGGAAGGAGTTTGATGAATCCTTCTGTCAAACTCACATTCCAACGGGTGTCATAGAAGCCAAGTACTGAGAGTTCCTTGCTCTAAAACAATGAGGACGCTTGGTGACGGAATATCTCCATCAATTTAACCAACTTGCTTGCTATGCTTTGGACGATGTTAAAACAGAAGCAAAGAAAATAGAACATTTTAAGGAAGGATTACAGAAATTCTTAAAATACTACATATCAGCAATGGATATTAAGGATTTATTCGTAATGGTGAATAAGTTAATCATATATGAGGAAGCAAGAAACGACTTAGATGTTACTTGTAAAAGAAAAGCAATGCAGAGGATATTGTCACAATACAGATACCAACAAAGCCGACAAGTGGTAGCTGCTCCAAGACCTCAATACAATATTTCTCAACCCTAGACAGCACCAGATCTCAATAGATGGAATGTATCGATATATCTCTTAACAAAAGCTATCACACAGAACAGAAAAATTCGGTAAACAAGAACATGCAACTCATGGGGTATAAAACTAATGCATGCATCAACTTGCGCCAATTGACAACATCTCAGATCTACAAGAGAATCAAACAAATGTATAACGTCTAGATTTCATCTTCTCCTCCCCCTGCCATCGATCGATCTCAATGGCAGCCCGATATAGTTTCCCTTGCATGCTCATAGTTTTTTTAAAAAATAAGATAGGAGCTCTACCATTTATTTCAAGGAGAGAAGAATATAATACCAAAGCCGAAGGTTATACACTGCTGACAGGGAAGAGTTTCTGCCGAAAACACCAGAAACACCGCAAACATCACGCTAGAGGCGAAGGCTAACTAGCACTACACAAGACACCGAGGAAGATGCCACGCCACTCGCCACCACCAACACCGGGCCTCTCACTCTCGCACGACCGCAACCAGGTCTGGCCAGCCATGCCAAGAAAAAGGATAATTTTACCACCGTAGCCACTGACGTTTCACCCGTAGACAATGGAGGCAAATTGCACATTTCTATTCCCCCACTTGTCCTCGGCGAGACTAACGATATACCTGACACGGTGCAAAAGAATACAGAGCTTGCACTGCGACGTGCCTTCCCCGTGAATCGCGTCCTGTGCGTTTTTGGTCAGCCTGTAGCACATGGACGCATTCTCGTCCACGTTTCCTGTATGGATGGTTGTTTAATCTGAACCGAAATGGCTGAAGTGCCGATCGATCGCGCGCGCACAGATCTGGATGCATGTAAGCATCTGTGCAGGTGTACGGTTAGTGTTACGCACTACAACCAATCAAGAAAATGATTGTATCGAATATGATCTCTACTTATATTAGATCCGGTTAGAGGTTTTTTGAGTAGGATATGATCTCTACTCGTATTGGATAAAGATCCAACCTAAAATTTCCGAGTTAGATACAATATCTGATCATATCGAATAAGGATATGATTAGAGACTATATAAAGGAGGTGTGGGGCTGAGGGAGGCATCCCGAGATACACTCATCGAAATCTTAGCCACCACCTATCATAATCCCTGCTGTGTGCATTAGTGGTAACACACCGACATACGACGTTCCATCCTTGCACGTGTGAATCTCGATAGAAGTGTTACTGCGACTGCGGCGATGATTAGGACGATCGCGACGAGAAGATAATTAACCAGAGGACGATCGACTACTTTCACTACACCGACACGCGCTTCGTTGAATCGGCTACTTCAAATCTACTTCCGTTGCACTGCGCATCTAGTGATAATAATTTATGATCTCTTACTCTTATTGTGACATCCTGGCCCATGATGGCCCATATGTGTGTGTACACATGAGTGTGTGGGTTAGTCCCATATTGCTAGCTTAGCTTGAGAAACACTTACATATAATCCTAGGAGTTCCAATGGTAGCACCCCCGGTTAACCGTTTTGCGCGAAACGAGGACGAAAGTACAAGCGGATTGCTATGTGTGCGTGGCCTATCCAGAATGAGGTTAGGCCTAAGCCGGTTTGGACCCTAGGGCGTTACAAACAGTATTTGAAGGGAACCTCTAAATTGGGAATACATTATTCTGGTCATCCGGCAGTCTTGGAAGGATTCAGTGATTCCAACTGGATCAGCGACTCGGACGACATGAAGGCTACGAGTGGTTATGTATTCACTCTAGCAGGTGGGGCCGTTTCATGGAAGTCTTCTAAACAGACTATCATTACACGGTCCACAATGGAGGCTGAGCTAGTTGCACTAGATTCAGCGGCTGTAGAGGCAGAATGGATTCGAGAACTCCTTTCGACCGCCTCAGGCTTTGAAAAACCGATTCCACTATATTGATCTCTGCGATAACCAAACCGCTACGGTTAAGGCGAAGAGTAGAAAGGACAATATGAAGTCCTCAAAACACATAAAGAGACGACTTAAGTCGGTACGGCATGCCAGAGAGACGGGTGTTATTTCTGTAGAATACATCCAGTCTGAAAGGAACTTGGCAGATCCTTTCACCAAAGGATTGGCTCAAAAGGTCATCCTTGCAGCATCTCAGGGAATGGGACTTATACCCGTATGAAGGTTCACATCGGTAGTAACCTATCCTAGGAGATCGGAGATCCCGTGAACTAGGCTCTAGGACAACAAACTGTGTGAAATTAGAGAGCACACCTAACGGGTCCCATTAGCTGTAGTGCTCTTTCTGTATGGAAGGTTGAGCCAAGGCTCTTAATGAACTCGAGGTCTCAGATATGACTTACTGAGTCGTCCCACAGACTCCTAGAAGGGTTCACCTACGTGAGTGTGATTGTGAGGTCGCAATCAAAGAGAGATAAGGGTATCCTCTCTTAAGCGCTCATAAGCTAGATATCGGGACATGACCGGAACGTCCCAACCCGAGAGGGAAAGGGCAAGCCGCCCAGTACAGAATGTGACTTGGGCGAAAGCTCTCACACCAAGACTTTGGATCAAGGCAAAAGTCCTCCTTTGTCTGTGCAGAGTCGTAGCTTTTGTTGCTAGTCTTTGGGTTCAAACCCGCAAGGTACCCATCGACGAACAGCTGTATATTAAACAAGACATTGAGAATCCTTCATCAATTGGAAATTGGTGGGGATTGTTGTATTTCAGGGGGCAAAATCGTAAATTCCCAATTGAGGAAAAGGAAAAGGAAAAGGAAAAGAAAACGGTGGGGGTCCACCGTAAGTGGACAACAAAAGAGATAAGGGGAGGAGACTTGCCTCCTCCCGTGCGTGCTGATCGCCTACCGTGCGTGCCGTGCGCGCGTCTTCTGCGATGGCCGTTTCGTCTTCGATCTGGATCTGGCGATTTTCTCGGCGATGAGAGGCGGCGGTTGGAGAGGCGAGCGACGGAGGTGCGAGCTGGCCCGGGTTCCTCGGAGCCGGCCGTTCGCGTCACCTCCTCGCAGACCCGCGCTTTCTACAAATAGCCGAGCTCGGATCCGGTGAAGCATCTCCTTTCGATCGACTTTTCTCACCGGAGTTCTTCGATTCTTCTCGGTTCTTTGGTGTGCGGAGGTTCGGGCTGCGGCTCCATCTCCGGTTGAGATCTTGTGCCGGCGATTTATAAGCACCCTTTTCGGTGTGATAAGAAATCAAAGGTAGAAGACACATCCGAAGGGGAAACGAAGGCGGATTTGTTCCTGTTGTGAGTACTCTTGGCCGGAGTGCTTCCTGTGGTCTTGTGCGGCGCTCCCCTGTACCTCGACTCCGGCATCGGACTCCCGTGGCTGGAGAAGGGCTTTGTATCTCCGTCAACCACACCTCTTTGTTCATCGGCACGAGAGGTGATAGGTTTTCGGGACGATGCTTGTACGCCTTGCCTGCCTTTGGTGTTCTTGGTTTCTTCAAGTGATTTCAATATCACTACGCGATTGTTGAGTTGTTCATCTCTGTTCTTGAGTATTATTGTAGAAAGAGATGTTTTGTGGGCTTTGGTTGATTGCTCGTGAAGAAATTGTCGATATCGAGATTAGTCTAAATAACTGGACTTGATTTGAGCTCATTTGATCTGTTCTCTGTACAGTGCAATAGCTGGTTATATTTCGGTGAATAGATCTGTTATGTGCAATAGCATTTGGTAGAAGTAGCTCTATCTGTATAATCGGTTATGTTCTCTATCGTGATCTGCTTATCCCGGTGTTATAATCGATAGTCTATTGGTCACTCCTCGTTATTCTCTTGCATATTAACATTTAAAACTGAAATCAAGAAGTTGGAATCTTCATTGTGCCTTCGTTATGGTAGAGAGAACATAAGGAGGAGCTCAAATCTTAGATCTTAGTTATGAGGACTTTTGTTAAGAGTATCGATATCAACATGAGAAGGCCAAGATGTATGATCTTGAGCAACCATGTTCGAGAGCAATATTAAAATCTTTACATTGTTCACTACTAGATGTAATTGCTCTAATTTGCAAAGGCTTGCACAAGATGTTACTTTCGGCAGCTGTATGGTCACATTCGTTGTTTACTCATTTGTATGTGAATGCCATGCCGTTATTAATTGTGTCAGTAATGATGTTTATGTTAAGTAAATATTCACTTTGCAATGACTTAACTGATGCATATCTAAATATGATATTTAAGTCATTCTTTTGTCATATTTGTGTGAATATTAGTATCATAATTATTATTGAATTGAAATAGAAAATATGCGTATACCGCAATATTTACAACAATCCGTAAAACCTATACTTGAAAGAATGGCTTCCTCTTCCGACGTCAGAAGCTCAAGTCTTTGACGGTGTCAACTTCAAACGTTGGCGTGCGAGGGCTAAGCTTTGGTGGACCGACCTTAGGCTCTTCGGGTCATTTCAAGTCCTCCGGCGTTTCCGCTAGAGATACCTGAAACGATGCGAGGCCAATAATGCAGTCTTAGCCCGTTTGCTAGCCATCCTGTCTAACCGTTTGTTTGACGTCTACGTCAACTTCACGAATGCCAAGCAATTGTGGGACGAGCTTGATGAGAAGTACTCCGAAGGAGATAACGGAACGAGTCCTTTGTAACGGCAAATTACTTGAACTATAAGATGGTGGAAGGACGGTCGGTGATGGAGCGACTTCACGAAGCTTCAACTCCACGTGCGTGACTTAAGTCGATCGACCGTACCCTACCGTAGAAGTTCCAAGTAAACGTCATTCGGCGGTTACCGCCTCGTGGCGTGACTTTGTGACCGCTCAGAACATATAAAGGAGCGCTTGACGCTCAATGAGTGTCACCGCTATCAATGTCAAGAGCGTGCGGATCGGTGACGGTATGGGAAAGGCTCAAGTCCAAGCTCATCAAGTGGAAGTCAAAAGAATTGGAGGCCCCGGAAACCCAAATTCAAGAGTCACCCCAATACAAGCTCCAACCAAAGAAAATGAAGAAGAAAAGGAAGACATTGTCTGCTTTGTTTATGGAGAGGTGGCCATAAGGCCAATCATTGTCGCAATCGAAGGGCAAGGGTCCCGCTCTGGTCAACACAAAGGCCATAAGGTCAAGCAAATGTCGTCTTGGCAAGCTCCAGTGGGAAGAGTATGTACCTCGAGCCTTTATGGCAAATCCATCTATTGATTGGTGGATTGATACAGTGCTACTAGACATATATGTGCCGATCGATCTTGTTTCTCTTCATTTCGGGGTGAAGGTGGTGGATCCGTCCTAATGGGCAACGGAGCCGCCGCAGCGATCGTGGGATTGGACAGGTTTGCTCGAAGCTCACTGGGCAAAACACTCATCCCGAGAGACGTCTTTGTATGTGCTGCGATGACTCGCAACCTCCTTAGCGGGTCAATGTTATGTAGGCAAGGAATAAAGCTTGTATTTGAGTCCAATAAGGTCATTTTGACCAAGTTTGGTAATTTTGTGGGCAAAGGCTATGATAGCGGAGGCATGTTCCGCTTATCAACTCTTGATTCGAATAATGTAAACATCTTTAATGTTTCCCATTGCAATAAAGTTCATGATATTTGGCATTCAAGGTTATGTCATGTAAATTCTGAAGCCATTATGCGGTTAAGTAAAATGAGTTTAATTCCTAGTTATAATTATGAGAAAGGTTCAAAATGTGAAGTGTGTGTGCAAGCTAAGCAGCCCCGAAAACCTTTTCATAGCGTCGAAGGGCGAAGCACTTCTCCACTTGAACTAATCCATTCTGATATTTGTGAGATGAATGGAATATTAACTAAAGGTGGCAAACGATACTTCTTAACTCTCATAGATGATGCAACTAAGTATTGCTATATCTATCTTCTTAAAACGAAGATGAAGCACTTGAACACTTTAAAATCTATAAAGTGAAGTTGAAAATCAACTGAAAAGAAAATCAAACAGTTAAGGTCGGACCGAGGAGGTGAATATGTTTCACATGAGTTCTCCCAATTCTGTGAAGAAAGTGGAATAATTCATGAAGTTACTCCACCATACTCACCCCAATCAAATGGAATAGCCGAAAGAAAGAACCGAACTCTATGTGACTTGGTTAACGCCATGCTTGAGTTCGGTATGCTTGGACTATTGGTGGGGTGAGGCGGTTCTCACTAACTATATTCTCGAATAGGGTTCCACCTCGTAATCAGGAGGAAACACCCTATGAAGGATGGAAGGGGAGAAAACCCAACTTATCATTTCTTCGGACTTGGGGATGCCTTGCAAAGGTTCATGTACCATTACCGAAGAAAAGGAAGATTGGTCCTAAGACCGTTGATTGTATCTTTCTAGGATATGCTTTTCATAGCACCGCTTATAGATTCTTAGTGGTCAAATCCGAGGTAGTTGACATCACTACTAATATAGTGATGGAATCTCGTGATGCGACATTCTTTGAGCAAGTGTTTCCTATGAGACCAAAGGAAGTTAGTGACCATTCTGGTTTAGATGATCTCTCTATTCTTCCTAATGTGGATATCACTACTTCAGATTTGGAGTTGAGGAGGAGTAAGAGACAGAGAACCGAAAAGTCACTTGGTGAAGACTTTGTCACCTATGTCGTGGATGATGAACCACGAACACTTTCGAGGCATACGCATCTCCGGATGTGGATTATCGAAGGAAGCGGTTCAGAAGCGAGATGGATTCCATCATAGCTAACGGAACATGGGAAATTTCAGATCTCCTTTGGTTGTAAGCCAAGAGGGTCGCAAATGGATATTTAAAAGAAAGCGAGACCGATGGTACTATTGAAAAGTACAAGGCCCGTTTAGTGGCTAAAGGTTTCACGCAAAGGAAGGAGAAGACTATTTTGACACATACTCTCCGTGGCTCGCTACCCACAATCCGAGTGCTTTTAGCAATAGTCACGCATACAAGCTCCTAGTACATCAAATGGATGTAAAGACCGCTTTCCTAAATGGAGAGTTGGATGAGGAGATTTATATGCAACACTCAAGGATTTGTGGTTGAAGGGCAAGAAAAGAAAGTATGTCGATTGATCAAATCCCTGTATGGTCTAAAGCAAGCTCCTAAGCAATGGCATGAGAAATTTGATAGTACGATGACGTCGGTCGGCTTTTGTGTAAACGGTTTATAAATGTGTCTACTATCGGTTTAGTAGAGGAGAAGGTGTCATTCTATGTCTTTATGTAGATGACATATTGCTTTTGGGACCAACATGGATGTGATTAATAATACAAAGTCTTTCCTCTCCCGAACTTTGATATGAAAGACTGGGTGAAGCCGATGTTATTCTAAACATCAAGCTTATAAAGGGTGAGAATGGGATTACTCTTTCACAATCCCACTATGTGGATAAAGTCCTAACCAGATTTGGATTTATGGACTGTAAGCCAGTATCCACACCCTATGATCCAAATGCAAAGCTGCACAAGAACACTGGGCATGGGAAAGATCAACTTAGATATTCCCAAATTATAGGATCCCTGATGTACTTAACTAGTGCAACGAGGCCAGACATCTCATATGTTTGCTTGCGATTGAGTCGTTATACGTCCAATCCGTGAGATGATCATTGGATAGCACTAGAGAGTACTCGATATTTGAAGGAACCTCTAAATTGGGAATACATTATTCGGTCATCCGCGGTCTTGGAAGGATTCATGATTCCAACCGGATCGTGACTCGGACGACATGAAGGCTACGAGTGGTTATGTATTCACTCTAGCAGGTGGGGCCGTTTCATGGAAGTCTTCTAAACAGACTATCATTACACGGTCCACAATGGAGGCTGAGCTAGTTGCACTAGATTCAGCGGCTGTAGAGGCAGAATGGATTCGAGAACTCCTTTCTGACCTGCCTGTGCTGGAAAAACCGATTCCAGCTATATTGATCTCTCGATAACCAAACCGCTTACGGTTAAGGCGAAGAGTAGAAAGGACAATATGAAGTCCTCAAAACACATAAAGAGACGACTTAAGTCGATGCGGCATGCCGAGAGACGGTGTTATTTCAGAATACATCCATGCGAAAGGAACTTATGATCCTTTCACCAAAGGATTGGCTCAAAAGGTCATCCTTGCAAGATCTCGTGGAATGGGACTTATACCGTATGAAGGTTCACATCGGTAGTAACCTATCCTAGGAGATCGGAGATCCCGTGAACTAGGCTCTAGGACAACAAACGTGAAATTAGAGAGCACACCTAACGGGTCTCATTAGTCAGTGCTCTTTACGATGGAAGGTTGAGCCAAGGCTCTTAATGAACTCGAGGTCTCAGATATGACTTACGGAGTCGTCCTACAGGACTCCTAGAAGGGTTCACCTACGTGAGTGTGATTGTGAGGTCGCAATCAAAGAGAGATAAGGGTATACTCTCTTAAGCGCTCATAAGCTAGATACCGGGACATGACCGGAACGTCCCAACCCGAGAGGGAAAGGGCAAGCCGCCCAGTACAGAATGTGACTTGGGCGAAAGCTCTCACACCAAGACTTTGGATCAAGGCAAAAGTCCTCCTTTGTCTGTGCAGAGTCGTAGCTTTTGTTGCTAGTCTTTGGGTTCAAACCCGCAAGGTACCCATCGACGAACAGCTGTATATTAAACAAGACATTGAGAATCCTTCATCAATTGGAAATTGGTGGGATTGTTGTATTCGGGGCAAAATCGTAAATTCCCAATTGAGGAAAAGGAAAAGGAAAAGGAAAAGAAAAACGGTGGGGGTCCACCAGTAAGTGGACAACAAGAAGAGATAAGGGGAGGAGACTTTGTCTCCTCCCCGTGCGTGCCTGTTCGCCTACCGCGTGCGTGCCCGTGCGCGTCTTCTGCGATGGCCGTTTCGTCTTCGATCTGGATCTGGCGATTTTCTCGGCGATGAGAGGCGGCGGTTGGAGAGGCGAGCGACGGAGGTGCGAGCTGGCCCGGGTTCCTCGGAGCCGGCCGTTCGCGTCACCTCCTCGCAGACCCCGCGCCTTTCTACAAATAGCCGAGCTCGGATCCGGGTGAAGCATCTCCTTTTCGATCTGACTTTTCTCACTGGAGTTCTTCTGATTCTTCTCGGTTCTTTGGTGTGCGGAGGTTCTGGGGCTGCGGCTCCATCTCCGGTTGAGATCTTGTGCCGGCGATTTATAAGCACCCTTTTCGGTGTGATAAGAAATCAAAGGTAGAAGACACATCCGAAGGGGAAACGAAGGCGGATTTGTTCCTGTTGTGAGTACTCTTGGCCGGAGTGCTTCCTGTGGTCTTGTGCGGCGCTCCCCTGTACCTCGACTCCGGCATCGGACTCCCGTGGCTGGAGAAGGGCTTTGTATCTCCGTCAACCACACCTCTTTTGTTCATCGGCACAGAGAGGTGATAGGTTTTCTGGGACAGTACTTGCTTGTACGCCTTGCCCTGTCTTTGGTGTTCTTCGGTTTCTTCAAGTGATTTCGAATATCACTACGCAGTGAGTTGTTCATCTCTGTTCTTCAGAAGTATTGCTGTAGAAAGAGATGTTTTGTGGGCTTTGGTTGATTGCTCTGTGAAGAAATTGTCGCATACTGAGATTAGTCTAAATAACTGGACTTGATTTGAGCTCATTTGATCTGTTCTCTGTACAGTGCAATAGCTGGTTATATTTCGGTGAACAGATCTGTTATGTGCAATAGCATTTGGTAGAAGTAGCTCTATCTGTATAATCTGGTTATGTTCTCTATCGTGATCTGCTTATCCGGTGTTATAATCTGATAGTCTATTGGTCACTCCCTGTTATTCTCTTGCATATTAACATTTAAAAACTGAAATCAAGAAGTTGGAATCTTCACAGTGCCTCGTTATGGTAGAGAGAACATAAGGAGGAGCTCAAATCTTAGATCTTAGTTATGAGGACTTTTGTTAAGAGTATCGATATCAACATGAGAAGGCCAAGATGTATGATCTTGAGCAACCATGTTCTGAGAGCAATATTAAAATCTTTACATTGTTCACTACTAGATGTAATTGCTCTAATTTGCAAAGGCTTGCACAGTATGTTACTTTCGGCAGCTGTATGGTCACATTCGTTGTTTACTCATTTGTATGTGAATGCCATGCCGTTATTAATTGTGTCAGTAATGATGTTTATGTTAAGTAAATATTCACTTTGCAATGACTTAACTGATGCATATCTAAATATGATATTTAAGTCATTCTTTTGTCATATTTGTGTGAATATTAGTATCATAATTATTATTGGAATTGAAATAGAAAATATGCTTATACCGCAATATTTACAACAAACACTTCCTGACTTGCCCGATTCCGACTCCCGAGGACCTCGTCCTTCGTGATTCCCTCTTCCTTCGTGATTACACTTATGGATTTTTAATTTACGTGATAGGAAATTTTAATCGTACATCCTATCTATATTGCAACACACACAACTTGTAAACACTTCCTGACTTGCCCGATTACGACTCCCGAGGACCTCGTCCTTCGTGATTCCTTCTTCCTTCTCGTCGTGTTTCTCTGTAAATATGGTGCAGCACACTTGCTCACTTCGTGCACCACTGCAGTGGCGAAATTTAGTGATCTCCTGGCTTCCTCGATCTGCTGGTCTTAGCTAGAACTTTGGGCTTGGCCGGGAGGCATGGCATCGCCGGTGTCGGCCGCCGGTGCTGGCAGGGGCAATGCCGGTCTCACCGACCCGCTGCTAGCGAGCCGTAACGGCGCCGTGAAGCAGGTGGGCGCGAAGGGCAGGTACTGGGTGGCCGCCGACAAGGCAGAGAGGCGGGCGGCGGAAGAGAGCGGCGGCGAGGACGGCCGGCCGCTGCTGTTCCAGACGTACAAGGTCAGGGGCGCCCTCCTGCAGCCCTACAGGTACGCCCAGCTTGAGTAATTCTGCGTGTACACGCACGCGCGCATCCAAGTGTATATATGTTTGAAGCCAACTACTGCGCATTTACTTTGGAAATTTCCATTTTTTTTTCTCGAGTTGCTTGAATGATATCCTACCCACCTAATGATGCACGCTAGAGTTTGCCTAGATCCTACGGACTTAACAGAATTCTGCTGCCAAATTTCTTTTGGTAACGAACAGTCGTTGGCCTGTGCATCCACACGGGCTAATGTTTCAGACAGCATTTTTTTTATGTTAATGGCACTAATTTGACCGCGGAATATTTCTCCTTTTTCGCATTTCCCAGCATTTCTATGACAAGACCTGACGACACACTTCCCCCCTTACAGGGCGTTAATCTTCACACGCTTAATTGCCGTCGTCCTATTTTTCGCATGGCGCATCAAGCACAACAAATACGATGTCATGTGGTTCTGGACGATGTCCGTCACCGGCGATGTCTGGTTCGGCTTCTCATGGCTGCTCAACCAGCTCCCAAAGCTCAACCCTACCAAACGCGTCCCGGACCTCGCCGCCCTTGCAGATCAATATGGCTCCTCGGGCGAATCCAACCTGCCCGGCATTGATGTCTTCGTCACCACCGTCGACCCTGTGGATGAGCCCATACTGTACACCGTGAACTCCATTCTCTCCATCCTCGCCACTGACTACCCAGTCGACAAGTATGCGTGCTACCTTTCGGACGACGGCGGGACGCTGGTCCACTATGAGGCGATGGTTGAAGTTGCCAAGTTCGCTACGCTCTGGGTCCCCTTCTGTCGAAAGTATTGCATCGAACCAAGGGCCCCGGAGAACTACTTTGTAATGAAAACGCAGCCGTACATAGGAAGCGTGCCTAGAGAATTCATGAGTGATCACAGGCGTGTGCGAAGAGAATATGAAGAGTTCAAGGTGAGGATAGACTCCCTTCCTAACATTATTCGCCAGCGGTCTGACACGTACAACAACGCGAATACCGAAGAAGCTGGTGTAAAGGCAACTTGGATGGCTGATGGGACACAATGGCCCGGCACATGGATTGAGCAAGCTGAGAACCATCGAAGAGGACAGCATGCTGGAATTGTTCAGGTATAACTTGCACCTTTCGATTATTGGTTTTCACTAACATATTTTGTTAACAGGAAATTTGGAACTAACATGCTCTTTAACAGGTCATACTAGGCCATCCGAGTCATAAACCACAACTCGGATTGCCAGCAAGCACCGACAATCCATTTGACTTCAGCAACGTTGACATGCGCCTTCCAATGCTTGTCTACATTTCCCGTGAGAAGCGCCCCGGCTATGACCACCAAAAGAAGGCAGGTGCCATGAATGTGATGCTCCGTGTCTCTGCCTTGCTCTCCAACGCGCCCTTTGTCATCAACTTCGACTGCGATCACTACATCAACAACTCCCAAGCTTTCCGCGGCACTATGTGCTTTATGCTCGACCCTCGTGACGGGCGAAACACCGCCTTTGTCCAATTTCCACAACGATTTGACGATGTCGACCCAACAGATCGGTATGCCAACCACAACCGTGTCTTCTTCGACGGTACCATGCTCTCCCTCAATGGTCTCCAAGGGCCCTCCTACCTTGGCACCGGCACCATGTTCCGTCGTGTTGCGCTCTACGGCATGGAGCCACCTCGTTGGAGAGCCGATAACATCAAGGTTATAGGCAAGGCCAACGAGTTTGGTAACTCCAAAGCATTCATAAACTCGATGCTAGATGGTGCAAACCAGGAACGGTCTATCACGCCCATGTTGCTAGACGAGTCAATCTCCATTGACCTGACTACCCTGACGACCTGCGCTTATGAGGATGGTAGTTCATGGGGGAGAGACGTCGGGTGGGTCTACAACATCGCGACAGAGGATGTGGTGACCGGATTTCGCATGCACCGGCAAGGGTGGCGCTCCATGTATTGCTCCATGGAACCAGCCGCATTCCGCGGAACCGCTCCTATCAACCTCACCGAGCGCCTATACCAGGTGTTTCGCTGGTCAGGTGGCTCCCTCGAGATGTTCTTCTCCCACAGTAATGCTTTCCTTGCCGGTCGCCGGCTACACCCTCTACAGCGCATCGCATACCTCAACATGTCAACCTACCCAATTGGCACAGTGTTCATGCTAGCCTACACCCTCTTCCCGGTGATGTGGCTCATCTCTGAGCAATTTTATATTCAGAGACCATTCGGCACGTACATCCTGTACCTCATAATGATCATAGCAATGATTCACGTGATCGGCATGTTCGAGGTGAAATGGGCAGGAATCACATTGCTGGACTGGTGCCGCAATGAGCAATTCTACATGATCGGCGCGACAGGTGTGTACCGACGGCGGTCTTGTACATGGCGTCAAGCTCATCACGGGAAGGGATACACTTCGTGCTCACGCCTAGCGAGCGGAGGCTGCTCCAACGACAAGTTCGCAGACTTGTACGTCGTGCGGTGGGTGCCGTTGCTAATCCCGACCATCATAGTCCTGGTCGTGAACATCGGGGCTGTCGGTGCGGCGATCGGCAAGGCTGCAACTTGGGGGTTGTTCACGGAGGAGGCACGGCTTGCGGTGCTTGGAATGGTGTTCAACGTTTGGATTCTTGTGCTCTTATATCCGTTTGCACTTGGGATCATGGGACAGTGGGGGAAGAGACCCATCACCCTTTTCGTTATGTTGGTGATGGCCATTGGTGCGGTCGTACTCATGTACGTCACCTTCCATGCCTCGTACCCAACAGAATAGTCAAAAATTGCTACTTCTCATGGCAAAGCATCGCTGATCGGGCCATCTGGGTAGGTACAGTTCAATTTCACAATGCCACCCGGTGCAACAATGTGGGTGTTTTTCAGTTATTTTGCGGAAGCATGAGAGCTGGTCGTCATGCACTACTCTAGTACTCTACCCAAGAATTGTATTCTTGCAATGTGAGATGTTATGTTATGAAATTTCTTAATATTTCTTTTGACATCTCTTTGTCTATAATTGTAATCGTGCGGTGGGTGCCGTTGCTACATGGTCATCATGTACTAGTCTGGTACTCTCCTCAAGTAAGAATTGTACTGTTTCAGTGTGAGATATTGACATATGTTATATTTTGTAATCCGAATCTGATCATGTTAACTTTGTTGCAGGAGAAAACGCACACATCGCAAATAAACTGAAAGAACACAGAAGAATTTCTGAATTTCTCTATTCTCTTACTTGCTTCCCTCTTCCTTACAAAACTGGTTACAAACTTTCTCAATATATAGGCTAATACTCTCCTACTAGCATACGTATTCGGACTTCAAGTTGGGCACAACTTCAACTTGAGTTATATACGGAGACGGACTCTATTACGTCTTGAACTCTAAGTCAAGATTATTTCTAACAATCTTCCCTTTAATCTTGACTTACGTATTCTAGTTTTAGTCTCAATGCATTATGAACTACCAGCCACACCTCCACATGAAGTATTCTACATATAAGCTATATATAGGAACTCAACTCAACTGGTACGGGTCATCTAGATGCAAAGATTCTAAAATATTGAGGCAGTCAGTCTCAACTACGACTTACTAAACTCATACTTGATACAGAACGGTGACACATCTCCTCAACGTTTCGATTTCTCTTCATCTTACTTGAGTTTGGACGGCGACACATTTTCTCGACGTCCCTGACTCAACTCATCATCAGAGCACTGTTGATTCACCATCGCTAAGCGCTTTAGTAAGAAACGCTTTCTTCATCCTCGGCTTAGGGCATTCTGAAGCAAAGTGTCTATAATCGTTACAATTATAATACCTCACTTTTACCTTATCATACTTCCGATTCTGACAGCCTTGGCCACCACCCCTGAAAGTGTTCTTGCCTTCACGCTTCGATAATTAGATCTCCCACTCAGCGGGTCAACAAGACCTATCTGTCGCCTTTGTTACTATTGTCGTGGATGCGTTCCTCATACGCCTTAAGACGACAAAAACTGAACAGAAATTAACAATTGGATTTGTATACAAATTTCAACAAAAAATTGCAATTTGATTTCCATACAATTGCAAAATGAAATCTCTAAATAACTAGAATTCTATATAAATTAATAAAATTAGCAATTTGATTTGTATGCGAACTTCAGTAAAAACAACTGAACTTTTCAATGAAAATAAAAGTTACAACAAGAATAGCACAAATGGTGTCGATTTGTCCAATAAAAAGACATTGATCCACTGGGAGGCGAAGAGCCGAGGTGATAGCAGAGGAGATGAAGACAATATCATGTTGTCCACCTTAACTGTCCGATAAGGACAATGTTGTGATACTCGCCGAAATCGTTGAAGAGGAAGACTAGAGTCAAAGGAACCAATGGCCATGACGACAAGTGGTGAGTGCTAGTATTGTTGAAGAAGTCAGTGTCCAAATGGGAGAATTGATCATTTGCCACTGTCAAAGATATGACATTTCAGGATTTACCACTAATATCTTATTGACATGTAGCCCCAGGACCCATATGTTATTGAGATATAGAATGGCAAATTCTAAAGTGCACATCTGTACATTAGCAAATGATGAAATATCTCGTGTCCGGACAAGCTTGATAATAAGGAAACCTTGGCAAAGAGGAGATAAAGCTTTGCATTAAAGATGCGCTATAATGATATGGGGTCATCAAGTAGCTAGGAGTGTGCCACGCTGGTAAGAGGCACGACGTCACCTACGATGGTGAGAAGATTCTCCATATCGTTATACAGCAACTAAAGCAAACATACCGACATTAGTGAAAATGTGAGATTACCGCGGTTAGTGAGGAAGCCATAAGTTGAGGTGACCAATGTTGAAAAAGAGGAGCAATCAATATGGAAGAAGAGAGACTTCGAGCACGTATAACATCATGCATGTATATACATGCATGCATCTGTACAAATAGAAGCATGGACATACATAGACAAGTAGCAAAGAGCTCAAAGTACAGATGATGCAGCCATAGGGAATAGGCTTAAGGTCACCCAAGAGATCATGATGTGTGTTCTTGGCAGGGATCAGCGACAGTTGCACATGTATGCATGCTTGATATTGCAACGGTCATCATTAAGCAATAATTGAAAGAAGTAGAAGATAACTATGTGGTAGAGTATTATATTGGAATGGGTAGTAGCTAAGAGATTACATTGGAATGGATAACAATTAAGAGAGATCGATCAAGAATTAGGTGTGTTGTTGGAGGTTTAAGTAGGAATGTTGTAATGGCAAGAAGAGATAGAAGATACATGGTTTGATGGGGTAGCCAGCATGTGAGAGATTATAAGTTCAAGGTAGGTCGTGCCATGGTGTATCGGTGTATAAGTGGGCAATATACTCTAATACCATGTAAACTAATAAAATTGCTGCACATATAATCAACGTATTGCTTTTAGATTAAATAGAGGTACATGAACATGCATACATTTTGGCAAAGAGTAACTAATGGATGAAGAATAGGGGAATGTAACTACATGATCCATACATATGAAGAGTGTTTATTTGTTTAAGAACCTCAATCCATCAAGCTTGTACTTCAATTACATTTCTCAAGTTGTATTTTTTTTCAAGCTTCTATTATCATTTTCAATGTTTATGATGTATTAAAATCCTAAATAGCCTATAACATACATAAACATATTATTAAATATCTAAGTTATATCATTTGATTCTAAAAACTTTGAAATAAATCTAGATGCGCAAATGCGCGGACCACTTTGCTAGTTAGCAATTAAACCTCAATTATGAAATGTCATGAACTCACCAAAAATGGGAAATCTAACAATAATACGATAAATTAAAATTATACACATCGCATGTAAAATCCATGCCATAATCCGTAAGTAAAAAATCTTTGGCAAAGGCTACCTAGTACATTGTATAGACCCGCAAATATGCCCATAGGTCTCACCTAACACATGAAACTTCCTTAATAAATATAAAATAATAAAAGAAATCATTAAGTTAGGATTGAGCAATAGTATTCTTCAGTCAGCTATGCCTAACCACCTTTGAATCTGCCGCAGAATATTCCTGTGAATATTCTTTCATCCTCATTGATCCTTCTTTGATATCCTTCCCGGTAGGTTTCCTACCTGCCATTTCCCCTTCGCTCAAAACTTCGTTTTACCCTGTCTGCATCCCACACTCACTAAAACCCACCTTTTGTCACCGACAAATCATAATAAAATTTAATTGAATTATTTGAATTTATTTGGATTCAGTTGTTTGTCGCACAACTAAAATTTGGAGTCTCGAAGGAGCAACAAATCGAGCGAGATCAAAATTGAGATAAAGACCAAGAGTTTCAAGAACATTAACTGAGAAGGCCTTGAGCAAGATCAAGGCCACAATAAATTGAGGGAGGCAAGTCACCACTTTGATCATATTGCACCAACCTTTTGAATACAAATTATTTTATTTAAAAATATCAAATTGCGTGTTTTACTTTATTAAACAAATTATATTTACATTAGCTCATGGTTAATTACCTTTAGATAATTGCTTAATTATACTCGACTTCTTGGTTTTGGACATAAACCCTTGTCGCCATAGAATTTAAGTCCGTATCTAAGCGACATGCTTAGTCTTGCTTAGCCACTGGAGGGAAGTGTTTGATATTTGAACTAGAAAAGATATTTTGAAACTCCAAAACTCTAAAATTGCTTAAATATCTGGGCGAATGGTAAGATGGGCTGGTTCAGGTGTAGCATGTGGGTGTGATTTATGACAGAACCGCCCAGATAACCCTAAGAACCGAATCTTATGACGACCTCCCAATATAAAACAGTGCCAGAGAGGGCCTCTAAAGTGGGTGGATGTAACCTCAAAATGGTGGAAACCTTAGTGGGTGTAGCTCATTATCTTAGCGGGTGTAGCCTTAGTGAAAAGATGCATTGTAAAGGCCTTATGGCGATCTTCTTGATCTGTATGTTGAAGGAAACATGTAGAATGTGACAAGTTGATTATCTCTTGTGAGTAAAGTGTGTGACCTCTGTAGAGTAAAAACTATTCGAATAGCCATACCTACTGTCATGGCTGAGCATGGGAACTTACTTGAGTTAGTGTCTATTTTACAAAAGCTACTATGTGGGTAGAATGAAAAACACGATGGGTGAATGTAACCTTGATTTGATTTTCCCTAGGTGGATGTAACCTAGTGATGATAATAGGTGGATGTAACCCTAGTAACTAAACTAGCATATGGTGGATGGAATCATACTATGTAATAGGTGGATGGAACCCACACTACTATTATTGCATACTCTTACATTTTTTAAAACATAGCTCTAGTTAAAACATCTAGGTCATAGGAATTTCCTATAACCGTATTTCAAAATGATGGTAATTTTGCAAATAAAATGACTTCAAGCCTCCCATGTTCATCCTTGCATCTATTATAATTGCATTCTGTGTGGTGACTTGCTGAGTACCTTTGTACTCATCGTCGCTCAATTACTATCATTTAGTAAGTAAAAAGGAGAAAGTCAAGCTCTGTGGTCATCTAAAGAAGTTTATAGGACTCGAAGATGATGAGGCCAAGAACTAGATCACGAGCCCCAGTTGATTGCCTGTGGGCATATCCTAAGGGTCCCACCTATTTGAAAATTCCATTTCCGTTGTTGCTCTTTAAAGGTTTAGACCTTATCGACCCATGTATAAGTATATTGTTGTATTAGTTATTCTTCTACAAGATATGTATTTGATATTTAGTAATGTATATGTGAGCACTATCTATTGATCTAAGGAATAGTATGGTACAATCACGGAGGGTCCTAGATTGAAAATTCAGGGTGCGACAGAGCTAATATCAGAGCATATCAACTGTAGATCATGACCTTAGTTAGAATGGTCGTTGGATTTATGACTAGAATTGTTTTTCAAAACCTATTTTCGCATATAAAGGTTTTAATAAACAAATATGTATAAGTGTTATTGCTCCTCATCCCTCCTAGATGGTATTCTCTTACATATATCTTGCACTAGTAATTTTAATTCCATAGCTACCATGCCCCGATTCAGAATGTTATTTTTCCAAAACTCTTCATAAAACCATATTTGAAGGCTACCTAAAAATCTATTTTGGACCAAAATCACAAAACTTAACTTTGAAACTTATTTTTAAAAATCATTTTATCCTTAGAAGTTCAACTATCAAATTGTTTACAAAATTCATTTTCAAACTCATTTCAAAGAACCTTACCTTCCGAGGAAATTTTCAAAAATTTTGATTTCTCCCCAAATTTATTACAAAATTCGCTTTCATTTTCTCAAATAGACAAGGCAAAATTATTTCCCAAAAAGGCTTCTTTCAAGAGTTGACCTTTGGATTTTATTTATAAAAAAATGGTTGATTTCAAAACTTACCCTGAAACCTAGACCCCAGTATTTATTTGTCCAAACTCATTTCCAAAAACTCATTTTCAAAAAAAACTTTGAGATCCATTCTCTTCGCAAATTGTTGATGAAACTCTCTTTTAAAAACAAGATTTTCAAAATTCAGTATCTTGGAACCCCTATTCAAAAATCATTTTTTCCTAAAAAGCTATACCTTCAAAAATAGTAATAGAAATACGAGTAGTACTATCAACCAAATCACCTCTGAATGCTCTCTATCTTCTTTTGATTTGAAAAGGTGATTGATTTTCTTTTCCCTTACCCCTACTTCAAAACATAAGTTTAGGAACGTCAACAGCTTGTGAAGATTAGATAGTATCATTTTAAAAATCCTTATGTGCTAAACCATGCACCCTCATATTTGTCCCTGCGAATATACGTTGCATTGTGGCAAGTTTTTAGTTGGATCATGTGCACTTCCTATTTGCCTATGGGTGTCATATTTCGCAATCATCGGAAAGCTTCTTTATAAAATTCGTGTGATTTGTGTGAGCCTCCCCAGCTTCTTGGGTATACTATTTTGGATTTTAAAATGGGCTAGTTACCTTATCTCCATGATTCTTTCCTGATCTTATGCTATTTCCCCTCACCTTCTGCTGAAAACCACAACATGTCTAAAGAGTGGAGTGACGGATAGCCAATCCAAGACAGTCAAGAAATAGGAGAATACCACTCAACCTTCTGATATTCAGAGGAGATGACATCACCAAGAATACAACTACTTGAAAGCCTTAGTCCACACAAGTACCAAGGCTTGAGTCCCCATATTGTTTTCCTTTTCTTGTCACCTTCATGATAGACCCATTGATCAAATCCTCATCAAGCAAACACAATGGCCAGGGACAAGATGACTATCATGGGCAGAAGTAAGAAAAAGGGACCGATAGTTTCTACTCGCCATAGCCTTAACCGTTCGTACAAGATGACACCTAACCCCACTCCACAAGTATTGCCTAGAAGAAACCATCGTGATGGAGCCACCACTACAAAAGAGGCTATACTGGATGGCTACATTACAAACGGTTCATACGGTACTGTCTGTGCTTAAACTATCACAGACGGTTTATACTAGCAACCGTCTGTGATAATATTACATACGGTTATTAATACGAACCATCTGTGATAATTGAGACATCACAGATGGCTCGTGTTAATAACCGTCTGTGAACTTTCACAGACGGTTCTCAACATTAACCGTCTATGATAAGTGGGATATCACAGACGGTTCGAGTTAAGAACCATCTGTGAAAGTTTAGGACATCACAGACGGTTCATATAAAAAATAGTCTCTGGTATTCTGGACATGACAGACGGTTCTTAACACGAACCGTCTGTGATATTGCGGATATCACAGATCGAAGCTCACTTGATTCGACGGGGTTTCAGAAATGGGTACAAATGTTGGACTAGTCACTGTGAAGAGAAAAGTACACAATAAGATAGTTATGACATCGTCGAGTGAGACAACAATATACCGGTTGTGGACTGTGCTTTCGATCATGAGGATAGGTCGTAGGATGACAGTCTGGATCAGACGCTACGTGATGCAGAAGGGAACTATAGTGAGAGAGAGTTTGGTAAAGTCGAGGGCTTGATAGAGGACTCGGAGAAACCTTTGTTCCCGGGCTGCAAGCCGCAATACACGAGGTTGTCATCAGTTCTAAAATTGCTGAAATTGAAGGCAAGCAATGGTTGGTCCGACAAGAGTTTCACTGCATTGTTAGGCCTCCTAGTGGACATGCTTCCAGAGGGAAATGTGTTGCCGAGAACCACCTACCAAGCCAAAAAGATTCTTTGTCCATTAAGAATGAAAGTAGAAAGAATACATGCATGTCCGAATGATTGTATCGCGTACCGTAAAGAGTATGCTAGCTTACATGTTTGTCCTGTGTGCAAAGCATCCCGATACAAGCATAAAAATGACTCTGATGATGGGAAGGGCATCGAGGTGAAGCAAGGACCTCCTGCTAAGAAAGAGGTGTATGATATGGTCAAGGATATCGACGTTGTGCTTAGAAAGAGACGTAAATTGAGGACCTATCGGAAGAACACGTGGAAGAAGAGGTCAATATTTTGGGACTTGCCTTATGGGAGCACTTAGAAGTTCGCAATTGCATCGATGTCATGCACGTAGAGAAGAATGTATGTGACAGTTTGATTGGTCTCTTACTGAACATTCCTGATAAAACAAAGGATAGAGTCAATGCAAGGCGTGACTTGGTCGCTATGAACATTAGGACCGAGTTAGCACCAATAGAAGACCGATAAAGGCTAGACGTACCTTCCCCCAGCTTGCTACACTCTGTGTAAGTCTGAGAGAACTCAACTGTGCCAGTCCTTACATGGTGTGAAAGTTCCGTCCGGTCACTCCACCAGCATGAAGAAACTTATTTCCATGGAACATTTGAAATTAATTGGCATGAAGTCTCATGACTGGCATGTGCTAATGACACAAATGCTACCTGTTGCAATTAGAAGTATTTTGCCGAACAAGGTTCAAGTGACAATCATAAGGCTATGTTATTTCTTTAACACAATTGGTCAGAAGGTCATTGATATCGATGGACTAGATGCTCTGTAGACCGAGGTGGTGACAACTCTATGTCATGTAGAGATTTATTTCCCTCCATCATTTTTTGATATCGTGGTCCATCTCATTGTCCACCTTGTGAAAGAGATAATGATATACGGCCCCATGTTTCTACGTCATATGTACCCATTCGAGAGGTACATAGGAATTCTTTAAGTCCTATGTACGCAATCGATCTCGACCGGACGATAGCATTATCGAAGGTTATACAATCAAAGAGGCCATTGAATTCTACATCGGCTACATGGCTCAGGTCGAGCCAATTGGTGCACCTCTATCTCGTCATGAGGGGAGGCTAGAGGGTATCGAGACTATCGGAAGGAAAGCAATAACTCCGAATCAAGATACATATGCTCAAGCCCATTTCGCGGTTTTACAACATATGACTGAAGTGACCCCATATATTGAGGAGCACAAGGACATGCTACGGCAAGAGAATGCAGGCCAGTCGGAGGTTTGGATCACGAGATCTTGCTTGTTTTCAGAGGGCATGGCTAGCATATCTTGAGGCTAGCCAAAAAAGAGCAAATAAAATCGCTGTTGAAATAGCTATCACAGACGGTTCGGTGTTCCAAACCGTATGTGATATATATATCCCAGACGGTTTTAAACACTAAACCGTCTGTGATACAAACGATATCACAGACGGTTTTTGTTATTAACCGTCTATGATATTCGACTATCACGGACGACTTTTGTTATTAACCGTCGTGATATGGTTCATATCACGAGCGGTTCGGTGTTCCAAACCGCCTGTGATATGAACCATATCACAGACGGTTAATAACGAAAATCATCTATAAAAACCGTCTGTGATACTCGACAAACGACTAATTGTTTCCTTTGAGGTGACATAGGACATTGTGCGAATAGATGTCCCCAAAGGAATTTAGAAAAACAAGCAAAGGGTGCCATCACCACCTGCCTTAGCTTCAGCCAAGAAGAACATATCAACCACAAGTGCCCCAGGAAGGAGCAAGCCACGTCAACCAAAACTCTACTACCAGAATTGGAAGCTCAACCAAGTACTACATGCTTTGAGTGTGGTAAGCCAGGACATGTAGCCCAATTATGTCCTCCAATATTGCAGAGGTGCATGCTTTACATGTGGGCAAATAGGGCACTACTTCTACGTGTGCCCAATTCCCTACCGCCCTTGCTGCAAGGAGCACCATCAACCAGAAGATTGCCTTGTGAACCTAAAAGCATGTAGGCATTATGGAGAAAAAGGGCATCGAGCAAGCCAATGTCTCGTAAATTGCCCTAACTGCGATAAAGACCACCAACCCATAAAATGCCCAATGAATAAGGTCACATGTTTTCTCTGCGAAGGACAAGACCATTGTCCCAAAGATTGCTTCCTGAGCCCATTGCGGACCAAGGCAACTGAGATTCAACGGACAAGTTTTCAAGCTGCCATGAGACTCGTCATGCCCGGAGCTAGGAAAGACAACTAATATTGGAGGTCCTTTAATTTAAAGGGGTAGCAAGAATACACAAAGATGTCATATTAATATTATAACGTACAGTTACTATTTGGTAGTACAATAACTTATAATGAGAGTAATTAGACCAACATGCAAGGGTACAAAAGGTAAAAATCTTTTGGTGGTGACATTGGTTGCTAGCGCTGCATAAAATTTAGATTACACTCTTTAGTAGGTTGAAGAATAAAAATTGGATTCTAGTAAGGACAAAGGAACACGATATTAGCAATGCTAGTTATTATATTAGACATCTTGAAGGCTACCTATTCTTTTGGATATGGACAGTATTGTCAATCCATCAATAGGAAATTTGTGACCATCATAAGTCTAGTAGACAACATGACCATTCAATTCTACAATAAAGTGAAGACAACATTGTTGAGAAACAAGCACTTGGAAGCCTATGACCTACCCGGAAGAACAAGGCCTCTCTCTGCCACCTTTATGCAGATTCTCTCCCTCTTGTCTACTCTAAGGAAAGGACAATATGTCAAGCAAAACTCTAGAGCCTACTTCTAGCTAGCTTAGCCCCACCTTCTTTCTTTCCATTCTATCGGGGTCAAGATTCATTTTAAAGGGTAGGTTTGTACATCCTAAAAACTGGAAAGAAAATATGAAAAATTAAAACTTTTTAATGCATTTTGGTGTGTTTCAAATTTTCTTATTTTTATTCAAGAATCTTTTATTGGATTTTGTCAAACAATTCAATTAATAAAAATAAAATCAAAATCTAGGACTAAGAGCCAAGCAATTAACAAAGCAAATAAAAGTGAAGACTTTGACTCTGAAAAGAAAAAGGAAAAACAAAAAGGTATTAAAATTCACATTTGAATAATTGGGCCAAGAATTTAAATAAGAATTCAAATTTGAAATTCAAAATTCAAATGCAAAACTGAAATTCAATCTAAAGTCAAAATTCCAATCGAGCTCAGCACACTTCTTTTTTCCCTCCCTCGGCCCATTTCCTTTTCTTTCCGGCCTATTTCGCCATCCACCTTTCCTCTCTCTCTCCTACCTTCTCCCTTGCCGCGCACGATGAGCTGACCTAGCCCCGTCGTGCTCGCCACGCTGCACGTGCAGCACGCTCCTGCTTGTGCCACAGTGTTACATCGTCTGCGCACGGTACACACCATGTCCATTCCGCCTTCCCCTATGCACGCACAGCATCGCACGCTCCCTTGCCCATCCAAGCTCCGCCACACCCGCCGTACTACACCGCATGTGCATGTTCCCCCGTTACCCTCTCGGCTGTGCACCACGCATGGACCACAAACGGTGTGCCCACACCTACCTTGCGTCTTGCACCCACACCTTGGCACCACACCCCGTGCCGCACGCGCCAGCTCTCCTCAGCCCCGTTCCATCGCCGCTGGCCACGCCATATTCTACACTACTCCTCTATAGTGCCGTACTAACCAGACCACCTATAAAGGCCACTCCAGCTGGCCTCCATTCCCTTCCCTCTTCCTCTATTTTCATCCCAAGCCAAGGCAAACTTTCTCCTCCTTCCTTGGCTCTGGACTTGTCGTCGTGTGCCACTCACCACCTCTCCTCATCGTTCCAACCATTCCAATGAGCTTTTCCCCAAACTACTCGTGTCACCTCAATTATAAAATGTCATGAACTCACTAGAAATGGGAAATCTAAGATTAATACTATAACTTAAAATTTTACACATCGCATGTAGAATCCATGCCATAATCCATAAGTAAAAATATTGGGCAAAGGCTACCCATTACACCAAATAGACCTGCAAATATGCCTATAGGTCTCACCTAACTCATGGAACATTACTACAAAAAAGCTATACTGAAAGCCTCATCACAGATATTCTGGAAAACCGTCAGTGTTGCAATTATCACAAACGGTTTTACAAACGTGACCGTCTACGTTATTAGCGATGGCTAGAACCGTCTGTGATACATAATTATCACAAACGGTTGTTAAGAAGAACCATCTGTGATATTGTCACGGACAGTTCAGATTAAAAATCATTTGGGATGTCTGTAATTATCACAGACAGTTTTTAATCCGAACCGTCTGGGATAATTGCATATACCACAGATAGTTTTTAATCCGAACCATCTATAATAATTCACAGACGGTTCTTAACAAGAACCGTCTGTGATAATTACATACATCATAGACGGTTCTTAATCTGAACCGTCTATGATAATGCTACATCACCGATCCTTAGCATCTCCCCTAGGATCCCGATTTCACCTGTCTATTCTCTCCGCATCGAACAATAGGCACCAGTCTCCTCCCACCTCTCGCCCCTCATTACTTCCCTCTCCCTTTTCCCTAATTTCACTCCAAGAACCAACACTGATGAGGATATTCCTACTATTCCTAGTTCATCTACTCCTTTACAAGAAGCTTCAACTTCTCCAATTGAACCAACAGGGCCGATCACATGGGCACAAGCAAAGAAACTACAATAACACGTGAATTTGTTCTTTAAAGAATATACTTTTGATAAGAATTTGCTACTACCTAATTCTAGTATCTCGTGTGTGCTTAGGTATAAAGAGGAGGTTATGCGCCAAGGCCCATGCGACTGTCCAACGGGTCTGGAAACTTCGGAAGTCGTTTTGAGACCCTAAATGATGTTTTTTGGGGATTTCACTTTTCCAAAGCCTGGTGAATGAATCAGGCCTAGACTTATGGAATTTTGGATGTAACTTTTCATTAGCTTTCAAACGAGTCCAAGAACTTCAAAAACGGAGTTCATATGCAAAAACTATGGCTATTTTATTGAACATCGCTCCAAGACCAAAACTAATGCACCGTGAAGATGATCCATGGCCTGCATGCCGCTTGTTTTGGATGAAACTAGTCTATGGTTCGGTTTGTATCCTGTTTTGAGTCTTAGTCTGACTTGGTGAGTTAGTACATGTGTGTATTTGTTCATGAATGGTTAATTTATTTCATTTGAGTTACTTGATTTGTGAAATGAATGTTCTTGTTTATGAAATAAATGTAAATTGAAAATATATATATATATATATATATATGTATATGTATTTGTTGTGTTTCTACTTGTTTAAGAGGGTATGGCTAACATTTCTTGAGGCTGGCCAACAAACAGAAATAGAATTAGCAATACAAGAGAATATCACAAACTGTCTGTGATACATCAGCTATCACAGACGATTTCAACTATAAACCGTCTGTGATAGTCTGTATCACAAACGGTTTGAAAATCGTCGGTGATGACCTCATGTCATTACTGACTCATAAACTCAGACGGCTCACGAAATCAGTTGTGATAACATTATTGAACAGTTTGTGATGACATTTTCTGTAGTAGTGGAACTTCCTTAATAAATATAAAATAATAAAAAATTATTAAGTTAGGATCATTCAATATTATTCTTCGGTCAGCTATACGTAACCACCTTCGAATTCATAGCATAATATTCATGTGAATATTCCTTCATCCTCATTGATCATTTTTTATATCCTTCCCAGCAGTTTTCCTCCCTGCCATTTCCCCTTCGCTCAATACTTCATTTGACCCCGTTTGCATCCCGCACTCGCTGAAACCTACCTCTTGTCATTGACTAATCATAATAAAATTTAATTGAGTTATTTGGATTTATTTGTATTCGGTTGTTTATCGCGTAACTAGAGTTTAGAGTCTCGAAGGAGCAACAGATCGAGTGAGATCAAGATCGAGATAACGACCAAGAGTTTCAAGACCATTAACTGAGAAGGCTTTTTTGAGCGAGATCAAGGCCATAGTAAATTGAGCGAGACAAGTCATTAGTTTGATCATATTGCACCAACCTTTTGAATGCAAATTATTTAATTGAAAATATCAAATTGCATGCTTTACTTTATTAAGCAAATTATAGTCACATTAGCTTATAGTTAATTTCCTATGGATAATTGCTTGATTATACCCCATTCCTTGGCTTTGGACATAAACTCTTGTTGCCCTAGAATTAATGTAAACATACTATATATATGTCTGTATTTAAATGCCATGCTTAGTCCTGCTTATATTTTTGGGGCATTAATTTGCTCTGGCATCATTTCAAACATGAAAACTTGGTTTGGGCGACCATTGGAGGGAAGTGGCTGATATTTAAACTAGAAAGAATATTTTGAAATCCCAAAACTTTAAAATTGTTTAAATATCTGGGTGGATGGTAAGAGTGACTAGTGCGTATATTGCACAAGAGTGTGGTTTGTGATAGAATCACCCAATTAACCCTAAGTACTGAATCTTGTGACGACCTCCTAATATAAAATAGTGCAACCACAAGTCTATAATAGGTATGATCTAGCTAATTAATTTACATCGACCCAGCACAGGTTGTGCTATTCGGATGAACATGGGTCGTGTCGCTGGATATAAGTTGTCGTGCGGCGCAAGAGGGGGTCTCTAGAGTGAGTAGACGTAACCCTATAGCGGTGAAAAACTTAGCAGGTGTAGCCTCATCGGGAGGATGCATTATAACTTGATCTACATGTCTAAAGAAACATATGAAATATAACAAGTTGATTGTCTCTTATGGGTAAAGTGTGCGACCTCTGCAGAGTGAAAAATATTTGAATAGTCATGCCCACGGTCATGGGTGGCATAGGAACTTACTCGAGTTAGTGTCTATTTCACAAAAGCTACTCTGTGGGTGGGACAAAAAAACATGATGGGTGAATGTAATCCTGATTTGATTTCCCCTAGGTGGATATAGCCCAGCGATGATAATGGGTAGATATAACCCTATTAACATAACTAGCATATGGTGAATAGAACCATGCTCCATAACAGATGGATGGACTATGCATTACTATTATTATTGCATACTCTTATATTCTTTAAAAATACGGTTCTAGTTAAAACTTCTAGGTCATAGGAACTTCGTATAACCGTATTTCGAAATAGTGGTGATTTTGCAAATAAATGGACCTCAACCCTCCCTTGTTCAGCCTTGTATCTATTATAATTGCATTATGTGTGGTGGCTTGCTGAGTATCTTTGTACTCACTGTTGCTCAATTACTATCATTCAGTAAGTAAGAAGGAAAAAAGTCAATCCCTATAGTCATCTAAATGAGTTGATAGGACTAGAAGATGATAAGACCAAGAACTAGGTCTTGAGCCCCAGTTGATTGTCTGTGAGCATATCCTGATGGTCTCACTTGTGTGAAGTTTCCGTTTTCGCTACTGCTCTTTGAAGGTCTCGGCCTGATCGACCCATGTGTAAGTCTAGTATTGTATTAGTTATGCTTCTGTAAGATATGTATTTGATGTTCAGTGATATATTTATAAGCACTATCTATTGATATAAGGAATAGTACGATGAAATCACAAAGGATCCCGAATTGTAAATTTGTGGTCCGATAGGTTTTTTGCACTTATTGTAATAGTTGAAAGGTTTAGACATTTTCATATTTAAAGATGAAAATTGGAAAGTCGGGTTAGTTGAGAGGGTTAAAATGGAACTGTACAAGGCCATCCGTGCAGTAGGGCTCAACTAGGCCTGCAAGTGAGCAATGACAACACACTCAACTTGGACGATATTGACGTGCGCTTCCAAATGCTCGTGTCTGTCTCTCGTGCCTTAAATGTGCAGTCATGTATCTCCGCTCTACTCTAATTCACCGTTTGTCATCCACTTCGGCTTCATCTACTGCATCAACAATTCACAAGCCCTACATGCAGCTACGTGCTTCATGCTAGACCAACGAGAAGGGGATAACACTGCATTTGTTCAATTTCTAGAACACTTCGATAGTGTTGACCTGACAGACCAATATGGCAATGACAATTGGGTTTTCTTTGACCGCGTCATGTTTGGCCTCAACGATCTCCAAGGGTCTACCAATATGGCAATGAATCTTGATGCGTTCGGTGGCACTGCAGTAATCAATCTAACTGAGCGCCTCTACTATATTATGCGATGGTCCGACGGCGCCTCTACAACCATAGAAGTTCGGAGGAATGGCATTGATTCCTACGGAATTCTTGCAAAGTTTCTTTATTCCAAACAGGACTTACATTTTTAGGAACGTAAAAGTCGAACATTAACGCCTTGCGTATGACTATGTCTTGCGTATTCACATGAAGAAAAATATCAAGCAAAAGGACTGAACTTCAGCAAGAACACAGGGCTTCTGGTCAGATCAGTACATCGGTTTCGGCTGTTCACATGGATGACTAAATGCATGTGGTGCATCATCTATTCCACGACCACGTAGATGCATGGATCAATGGATCGATGTGGGGTTTCCTTGCTCCTACCCGTCCTGTGTTATGCTGTCAGTTTTTTTACTAGTAAGATACCCGTGCGTTGTAACGGGACGGTTTGCTCGGATCCACCATTGCTGAGATCGCCGTTCTAGATCTACCCTCCCTAACCCCACTGTCTTCGTGGTTCTTCATCGCCTCCAGCGATGTACACCTCGTCTGAACCGGTGTAATCCGCCTCCCTATTTGTTGTTCGTGTTTGTGTACTCCACGTCTCGGTCGTCGACCTCATCGATGTACACTTCTGTTCCGTCATTGTCCCCAGTGGTGTACACCAACGCTTCGTCATCAACATCGGTGTGCTCCTCTTCTTTACCACCGAGTACTGTTCTGCCTCTCCTCTTCTTCACAGTCCTAGTGTAGCAGTAGCATGGTGGCGCACAGGAGGAAGGAGACACAGAGGCTCCGAAGGGTTGGGCTGAGGGACCAAAGTGGCTAGTCGCATCACCATTTTTTTCATAGCCGTCAGATTGGGATCTAGTGGCTAGGATCAGCTGAGGGAGAAGGTTACCCTATATGTAAATAAAAAACATCTTCGGCCCCTCCACTCCCACCAGACGCCGCCTCCTCCCCTCCCCCGCTTCCCCCTACTCACGCGTCGCCGCCGTCGAGAGCCACCACTCCCCACGCCTCCACCCCGCCAACGGCTCCCATCAACAGTATCGTCTCCTCAACTCCCCGTCTCCACTCGGCCCCCTCTCCCCGTCCACGCGCCTCCACTGCATCGCCTCCATTCCCCGCACCTCCTCTTGGCCTGCGGCTCAACTCCATGTGTCACCGGGCCCATCGCCACCGGATCCACCATCACTGTGGTCACCATCACCGGATGCACCGTCTCCAAGGTTGCCGCCTTTGGATCCAGCTGGTACACCCCACCTCTACTTTCACCTCAACCTCTAGTACAACTCAACCTCCACCTCCGATACTCTACCAGAGTCATCGTGCTCCTCGTCAGTGTCCCCAACCCCATGACATTCTGATTTTAGGGTTATCATCCTCGACATCGATGTTCTCTACCCTAGCACGATGGATCCGACTGACCCTGAGATCACCGCTTCTGGATCTGACATCCTCGAGGTCACCGTCGTCGGGTCCAGTCATCCTTGCCTCCATTGTAGTCAGATTAGGCCATCCTCACAACGCAATAGTGGGGGCAGCGGTGTATCAAGAACATGAAGCCGTAGCTGGAGCTAGCCGACCACGCCTACAAAAAAGGACAAGTGGAAGGTGGCGGCGCCAGTGGAGGAGAGTCAGAGAGAGTGGTCTCCGCCGCCAGACCTGGCGATCCCCGCGTTGTTGTCGCCGAACCCGAGTGCGAAGCCGGAGTCCAACGGATCTAGTGATCCCTGTCACCGCGCCACCGGATCCGGCCATCCCCGATCCCAATGGCGCCAGATATGATCATCCTTGATCCTGGTACCATCTTCTTCCTCCTCCCCGAAGTCGCCTCGTCGCTAGCCAGTTCAAACTACCACCGCCTCCTCCTCGCTCGCCAAGCCCAATTGCTGCTTGGCGACGACCCTTCTGCTTATTGTGGGCATCGGTCACCAGCACCACACTCATCACGGATCTAGCTTGCAAAACTGACAAGGCGCAGTTCCAGGGTATGGACAAGGGAGGGCATTAGAAGAGGTTGATCAGAGTGAGGAGAGGGGATGGCTAAGGACACGAGATAGCGAGAGTGGCTAGCGATTGGGGCCTCAGGGGTGTGACTATGTGGGGGAAAAAAGAGGAGCGGTTGGGGTGTGAGGCCACGAGCAGCTCGGGAGGGAGCCAGCTGACGACATGGGCCCACATGTTGAAAACTCCCCTTTTTATATTAATAGAAATTACAAGGAAGACACACGCACACCATAGCACACACGTCTGCCAGTGCACCCCTTAACACACACCTAGAAAGGTAGAGGCTGGGGATAAATCCGCAATCTATAAAATTACTACTAAAATGCATTCACGTGTGCATAAAGGTAAGAACTAGGATTTAAACCTTGATGGTTGGAATTGTACAACCTATGACATCCCAGCCCACTTGAGATTAGGTCCGTTGTAGCCCATGAGTGTGTGTGCATGAGTGTGATATTTTGTACCACCCTGCTAGTCTAGCTTGAGATTCACCAACATATAAACCACATAGGTCCAAGGGTATCAACTCTTTATTGACTATTTTGCATAAGTTGATATTAAAATGCAAATGAGTTGTTGTGTGTACGTGGTCTATTCTGAGTGGGAGCGGGCCTGAGTCGATTTGAACCCTAGGGCATTACAAATGATATCAGAACCGACCCTCGCGACTACACGTGCATGTTGGTTAGGGGCACAAGCATATGGCTTATGGCATGTGTGGGCCCAAATGAGTGGTCACCTGTTACTATTCACCAAACCCGAAAATGCATATTTATACCCATTTTGATCGTTTCGAGCCCGCCGATCCATCCCTCAACTCCGTTTCCTCGTATTAGCCACCTATAAACCCAAAACCTATTTTTATTTCATTTTTTGGATTTTATTTCTTTATTCCTAGCTCACCCCTTCGAGCGTGGAATTGAATTATTTTTCCTTTGCTTTACGCTAGCACACGACGTCAATGGTCAACCAATTCAAGAATGAGAAATTCAGGATCAAGCCCAAGCTCAAGAAACCGAAGAATTCGAAATTGTCGAAGTCGTAAATCCACAAGGCAAGTCACATGTCTTTGATCATATTGAACCTACATTCCTTTAATTATTTATTTATCAGTATTTTCATTACGTTATTTACGCACTGTTATTTCTTGTACAATAAATATTTAGAATGACATGATATTAACTAATGTCCTACCACCCAAAAAAGCCCTGTTTAATTTGACGGCCATATTCACCTTGACAAAACTTGATAATATTAAAAGTATTAATAATGAAATCATGGTAGTTTAGAAACTTAGCAAATTTTTCACTACTAAGAGATTTGGTATTTTGCTGATAGAATTTTAAAAATAGAGTAGGATAAGAAAGTATCACGGGAAGCCATGAGTTGGCCAGCACTCATGACCTTATCCTTGGGTGGAGGTTTGGTTGTGGATTGGTGGCAGTGCCGCGGGCGCTGAACATGAGTTTGTGGAAGTTGTCTCAATGAAAATATAAGGATTAGACCCTTATGCAAAGTAAGGAACATAGTAACCGCTCAATCACAAGCGTTGACTTGTCAAACCTGGTTCAGTAGGTGCTCAAATCGATTGAATATCTACAGAAAGGCATGATATACTGTTCTAGAAAAGGGAACAACCGGCGAAGGGTTGTGGTATGGAAACGGTAAAACTATACTTTCACAACGGTAGGCTCCACCCTGTCAGGCCGCTGTTTTCCGTGACAGGGGGTCCATAGTCTATCGGGTAGAGGCTACATAAAGAGATGAGCAGTGAAACAACCTTATTTTCTCAACTCAGTCATGAGGGTTGAGGAATCTTGTGGGTAAAGTTGGGCAACTCTGCAGAGTCATTTACAAATGGTATCCGAATGCATTATGCTTCCGGTATATGAAGTTGTGTTTAATGGGTAATTCCAATAGCGAAGCATAAGTAGATTTGAAAATATTTTGAAAGTGTTGGAAGTCAGGTAATCAAGTTTTGAAACCCCAAATTGTGTTTTAAATCAAAATGTTTACAAATAAAATTACATCCACAAATATTTTAACAAAACCACTATACTCCCATCTTTTGAAAATCCTGGCAATTAGTTATATAGCATTTTCCCATGTGACTTGTTGAGTATGGTTGGTTGTACTCATGCTTGCTAAAATCATAAGCAGAAAATGCTTGTCAAGAAAAAGAAGGAATCTATGAAGACGACGCTGAGCTCTACGATTTAGACGATGCCTGGTGTTAGGGTTTATTCTACACTCGGGCATGCCTATGGAATTTCTTTTTGTAATGTATCATAACTTTGTGTTGTACGCCCCTCTGTGTAAAACTTGGTTGTTAAGCCTTAATTTTGTAACAAAGTTTGGTTGTTATGCTTAAGCTTATATTGACAATGGTGTACACTCATCTATAGTACTCACAGCTGAACAATTCTGAACAGTTGCGAGGATAACCTAACGGCCCCAGAAATAGGGGCGTTACACATTACTCAAAGACCAGCCCATTAGCACATCTAGAAACCTTTGGGTTGGCATGCATCAATCCGTCTTTAGATCGAGCATCCGAAGCACCTTGCATGTGTATATATGGCCTTTTTCTTTTTGGTAATGCTCTTCAGATCGAGTTTTGATGGGCATGTTGGTACGATAATTAAGAGGTGAGGAGTACTAGTACACAAATTAAACAAACATTGTGTGGGATCTGTACTTGAACAGGTGCACTAATAAGGACTATATTTATTTGGGCTGTAGGATCTACTTATACCATAACTAATTTAAACACAATTTGTAAATGTATATTGCGTAGATTTTTTTCAGTTGTCTATTTCATAGTGCGGTGCATTAATTTCAATTACACATTGCTTGACAAACTGCTTTATTATGCCCAAGTTTGTCTAATTGTGTAAAAAATATATAAAATGGTTTGTTCTATCAAAAGTGAGAGTAATGCTGCAGCTTACTTTACCTATAACTACAAACAAGAATCAATCGCTTTCAAAAGATGGTGGAATTTTGGTACATACCAATTAATTGAGATGTACTAGATTAGCACAGTTTCACAACGACTTCTACTAGTCACCAGCATGTGCGAGTTGTTTTAGTCACTCGTGCCACAAGTGGCTGCTGCGACTCGTGAAATACTACAATGCAAGTACAAATGCAGCTGAAATAATTAGGTCCATTAATTAACTGATAGACGCACTAAATTCTTTTTCTTCTCCGATTAGCATGTGAACTTGTAGCCTTCTTTCTGCAATTAATCTGGGAAATTTCTTGGGTTTTTTGCCTCTCCTAAATCAACGTGGGAATTTGTAGAGAGACTAGTACCTAGATATATATAAGTAGACAGCACCAGATCTCAATAGATGGAAGAGATCGACATATCTCTCAACAAAAGCTACGCACAGAACAGAAAATTTCGGTAAACAACAAGAACATGCAACTCATGGGGTATAAAACTAATGCGTGCATCAACTTGCGCTAATTGACAGCATCGATCTCAGATCTACAAGAGAATCAAACAAATGTATAACGTCTAGATTTCGTCTCCTTCCCCTGCCATCGATCGAACTCAACGGCGGTCCGATATAGTTTCCCTTGCATGCTCATAGTCGTAGATGATATATAGATCAGATCGTTGCACCCACATGCAGCCGGTAAAGAGGAGAGACGATCGAAGCAAATTGTCCATTTCTATTCTCCCACCTGTCATCGGCGAGACAAGCCAAAAACTTTCACAGCTAGCGCCCATCTGTCTACCTGAATTTACTAGGACTTAGCGCAACTAACGAATATACCTGACACAGTGCAAAAGAATACAGAGCTTGCACTGCGACGTGCCTTCCCCGTGAAACGCGTCCTGTGCGTTTTTGGTCAGCCTGTAGCACATGGACGCGTACGTCCTCGTCCACGTTTCCTGCATGGATGGTTGTTCAATCTGAACAGGAGTGGCTGAAGTGCCGGTCGATCGCGCGCACACAGATCTGGATGCATGTTAGCATCTGTGCAGGCGTACAACCTGTAAACACTTCCTGACTTGCCCGATCCCGAGGCCCTCGTACTGCGTGATTCCTTCCTTCCTTCCTTCCTTGTCGTCGTACGTGCCTCTCTATAAATATGGAGCATCACACTTGCTCACGTCGTGCACCACTGCTCTGGCGAAAGTTAGTGATCTCCTCGCTTCCTCGATCTGCTGGTCTTAGCTAGAACTTCGGGCTTGGCCGGGAGGCATGGCATCGCCGGTGTCGGCCGCCGGTGCCGGCGGGGGCAATGCCGGCCTCACCGACCCGCTGCTGGCGAGCCGCAACGGCGCCGCGAAGCAGGTGGGCGCGAAGGGCAAGTACTGGGTGGCCACCGACAAGGCAGAGAGGCGGGCGGCGAAAGAGAGCGGCGGGGAGGACGGCCGGCCGCTGCTGTTCCGGACGTACAAGGTCAAGGGCGTCCTCCTGCACCCCTACAGGTACGCCCAGCTCAAGTAATTCTGCGTGTACGAGAAACTCTACTGTGTCACGGTTGCACAGCTAACTTTGTTTCACAAGCCAATCCGGGGCTGCCACTACCACATGGGCAAAAAAATACTGTAGCAATACTGTACCAGTGCTGTAGCAGTACGGAAACAGTATTTTACTTGTTTTTAATGGCTGCTACAGTGTATGTTACCACGTGTCACAGTCCCATTGGCTTGGTAACGAACTCGGTTGTATCACCGTTGCTATTAGAATTTTTCTGCGTGTACACGCTCGCGCGCATCCAAGTGTATATATATTTGAAGCCGACTTCTACGCATTTACTTTGGAAATTTGCATTTTTTTTCTCGATTTGCTTGAATGATATCCTACCTACCTAATGATGCACGTTAGAGTTTGCCTAGATCCTACGGACTTTACGGAGTTATACTGCCAAATTTCTTTTGGTAATGAACAGTCGTTGGCCTGTGCATCCACATGGGCTAGTGTTTCAGACAAAAAAATTTTATGTCAATGGCACTAATTTGACCGCGGAATATTCCTCCTTTTTGTTCACATGTGCATTCGCATCTACAAGCATTTCTACGACAAGACCTGACGACACACTTTTCCCCTTACAGGGCGCTAATCTTCACACGCCTAATTGCCGTCCTCCTATTCTTCGCATGGCGCATCAAGCACAACAAATCCGACGTCATGTGGTTCTGGACGATGTCCGTCATCGGCGATGTCTGGTTCGGATTCTCGTGGCTGCTCAACCAGCTCCCAAAGTTCAACCCCGTCAAAAGCATACCTGACCTTGCTGCCCTCAAGCGAACATACGACGACCTCCCAGACGGAGCCTCTAGACTCCCCGGCATCGACGTCTTCGTCACCACTGCTGACCCCATCGACGAGCCAGTTCTGTACACTATGAACTGTGTCCTCTCTATCCTTGCCGCTGACTACCCCATTGATAGGTACGCCTGCTATCTCTCAGATGATAGCGGAGCATTGATCCTCTATGAGGCGTTGGTCGAGACTGCAAAGTTTGCTGCTTTTTGGGTTCCATTCTGCCGAAAGCATTGCATCGAGCCAGGAGCCCCGGAAAGCTACTTTGAACTAGAGGTGCCGTCGTACACCGGAGGAGCACCGGAGGAGTTCAAGAATGACTATGCGAGTGTGCATAGGGAGTATGATGAGTTCAAGGAGCGCTTAGACATGCTTTCCAATACTATTTGCAAACGATCGGATGTCTACAACAGCATGAAAACCGAGCAAGGAGATGCGAAGGCGACCTGGATGGCTAATGGGACACAATGGCCGGGAACCTGGATTGATCCAACAGAAAACCATAGGAAAGGACACCATGCCGGGATTGTCAAGGTATCGAAATATACCTTAGTAGTTGTTGATGCCTTAATTAGCACATAATTAGCGTACTTCGGTAGTCCAAACTTAACTTGTTGTGGAGATTTACCACAATCTGCCACTCACATATATGCTCGTTGCTTTAACAGGTTGTGTTGGACCATCCAAGCCGTGGGCGCCATCTTGGTCCACAAGCTAGCACCGGCAACCCTCTCAACTCCGGTGACACTGATGCGCGCCTCCCGATGCTCGTCTACGTCGCTCGTGAAAAGAACCCAGGGTACGACCACAATAAGAAGGCAGGAGCCTTGAACGCACAGCTGCGAGTCTCTGCTCTGCTCTCCAATGCGCAATTCATCATCAACTTCGACTGCGACCACTACATCAACAACTCTCAAGCCCTACGCGCGGCCGTGTGCTTCATGCTAGATCACCGGGAAGGCGATAGTACCGCCTTCGTTCAATTCCCACAGCGCTTCGACAATGTCGACCCCACGGACCGGTACGGCAACCACAATCGTGTCTTCTTTGATGGCACGATGCTTGCCCTCAACGGCCTCCAAGGGCCCTCTTACCTCGGCACTGGCTGCATGTTCCGTCGCATAGCGCTTTACGGTATTGACCCGCCTCAATGGAGACCAGACGACACCATAGTCGAAGGTAACAAGTTTGGCAACTCCATACCCTTCCTAGGTTCAGTGTCGAAGGCCACAAGGCAAGAACGGTCTAGCACACCGCCGCCACTCGACGACGCATTTGTCACCGAGATGGAGATGGTCGTGTCAGCTTCACACGATAAAGGGACCGACTGGGGCAAAGGCGTTGGGTATATATACGACATAGCCACTGAAGATATAGTGACTGGTTTTCGCATCCACGGCCAAGGCTGGCGCTCCGTGTACTGCACAATGGAGCGTGATGCCTTCCGTGGCACCGCACCGATCAACCTAACCGAGCGCCTTCACCAGATTGTGCGCTGGTCCGGTGGGTCCCTGGAGATGTTCTTCTCCCGCAATAACCCACTCATCGGCGGCCGACGGCTCCAAACCCTTCAGCGTGTCTCGTACCTCAACATGACGGTCTACCCAGTCACATCACTCTTCATCCTGCTCTATGCTCTCAGCCCAGTGATGTGGCTCATCCCTGACGAAGTATACATTCAGAGGCCATTCACTAGGTATGTCGCGTACCTTATCATGATCATTGTGATGATTCATATGATTGGATGGCTCGAGTTGAAGTGGGCGGGGATCACATGGTTGGACTACTGGAGGAACGAGCAGTTCTTCATGATAGGCTCCACGAGTGCGTACCCAGCCGCGGTGCTGCACATGGTGGTGAATCTCCTCACGAAGAAGGGTATACACTTCAGAGTCACCTCAAAGCTAACAGCCGCCGACACCGGCGACAAGTTCGCTGACTTGTATGAGATGCGATGGGTGCCGATGCTGATTCCAACCGTAGTAGTTTTGGTCGCTAATGTTGGAGCCATTGGTGTAGCCATCGGTAAAACGGTGGTATACATGGGAGCATGGACAACGGCGCAGAAGAGGCATGCTGCACTGGGTCTGCTATTCAATTTGTGGATTATGGTGCTGCTTTACCCGTTTGCATTGGCCATCATCGGACGGTGGGCGAAGAGGCCGATAATCCTTGTCGTCCTGTTGCCGGTTGCCTTTGTATTTGTTGCCCTTGTATATGTTGCTCTTCATATATTACTTGCTAATTTTCTTCCATTCTAGGTGATATAGAGTAACAAAGACTGTAATTTTTAGCTTCTGTAGTAAGCTGGGAGCCAATTATGTTCCCTTGTTTCGAATAAAGCAATATTTCACTTGGGAATAATAAAGAATGGTTCTTGCCGAGGATATAATAATCCTCTAATTATTAGTCGTAAAGTCTTACTACGACTTCTCCTTGGTCGTAAGTCTTACTGCGACTACTCGTTGATTGTAAGTCTCTCTACGATCACATAGTCGTAAGTCTTACTGTTGTTAAGGATAAGAATAGGAAATAGATAAGAACTCTTATCTATTTCCTTATATGACTTGTATTCCTTCCATATACTCCCTCTTGTACTCTATATATATATATTGCCCTTTGGGCCTCATATCATACACACAATATTCATAACATGGTATCAGAGCAAATGTTCAAACTCTAACCTTTGTCCTTCTTCCGCTGCCGGTGCCCCCGGGAGGATCAATCTCATGCTCCCGGGGGTGGCCACCTCCACTGCCGCCGCCATCGTAGCCGCCGTCGCCGCGCTGGCCGTAGCCGCCGCCACCTCCACCTCGGGTTGCCGCCGCGGTTGCCTCGTCGTCGCCATCCGTGCCGCCGCCCGCCGTTGGTCGCCGCCCCGCCCGTCGGTCCTAAGCTTCTCGCATGGCGCCGCCGCTCCGCCGACCCCACGGCGCCGCCGCCACCTCGGGCTCCCCGCCGCGCGCGCGCAGCCGCCATCGACGCCCGCCATGTCGCCAGATCCGCCGCCGCCAGCCGTCATTGCCCGAGCCGCCGCCGGATCCGGTCGATCGGGCTCCGTCGTCGCCGGTCGTCACTCCGCCGACCACCGCTCCCGTTGCCGCCGGCGAGATCCGCACGCCGCGCTAGTTGCGGGCCTCGGCGTCGCCGTCGCCTCGAGCTCCCGCCGCCGTGTCTTGCGCGCATACACGGCGCCGCCACCGCCGACGCTCGGTTGATGTACGGCGATCGCCGCGTCGCCTCGGCTCCCAAACGCCGCCGACCGTGCCGCCTCGAGCCCCGCACGGCCGACCGCCTTCTCGATCTCCGCCCGGTGCCGCTGTCGCTCCACTCGGCCGGTCACCGGCACCCGAAGCCGACCGCCTGCGCCCAACGGCGAGGGAGAGAGAGCACGAGGGAGGAAGAGACGGACCGGCGCCGCCACCAAGTAAAATGCTGGCCTTCTCTGCGCCGCCGCCCGAAACTCAGCCACCCGTGCCCGCTTGAGCCTTTCCCCGAGGCGTCGCCCCGCCTCGCCGCCGGCCGGCAGCCACCCGTGCCCGCTTGAGCCGGCGCCGGACTTGTATTCCTTAACAACTGTAACTACTACTTGGTCGTATATCTCTCTATGACCTCATTCGTAAGTCTTATTGCGACTACTCATTGGTCCTATGTCTCTCTACGACCTTATAGTCGTAAGTCCTACTGCAACTACTCCTTGGTCGTATATCTCTCTACGACCTCATAACCGTAAGTCCTACTGCGACTACTCCTTAGTCGTAATTCTATCTACGACCATATAGCCGTAAGTCCTACTACGACTACTCATTGGTCGTAAATCTCTCTACGACCACATAGTCGTAAATCTTACTGCGACTACTCCTTGGTCGTAAGTCTTTCTACGACCATGTACTCGTAAGATGTCATACGACCTGGTCATAGACTTTTCTACGAATAACCTATCTAGTACCTCGTAGAGTTGCCTGACAAGACGGTTAGAATATGCGCTTATCTTTAATAACCGCACACGATCTCTCTCTGACAACAGCCGTTGTATGGCGAATCGCCCTCATATCTCTCTGACAATAACTTCCAATGGATGGTTATGATCTGAACCATTGGGATATCTTTTGGCGCAAGACAACGGCCACCTCTTTATCAACTACATAAAGGTTGATGTCAGAGAAAGGTAGGAAGGAGGCAGATCCAAACAAGAGATAGTGCAAGGTATTTCTCATTAGACACTTCGTAATTTTCCTCTCTGAGCAATAGCAACACATGACGTAGGGTTATTATTCTCCCATGAGAAGGCCCGAATCTATATAAAAATTCCCGTGTTTTCCTTCTGTATTACCAGATCTTAGTGATAAGAGTTTTCCCCGAATCCAAACAAATTAAGATCAGTATTAAAATACCGATAGTTGATGCCCACCATGGGGCAGACTTCTTCCAAGATCCTGGTAATTTTTTGGCCTACAAGTTCTCTTTCTCCTGATGTCCTCATGGCAGGGGAGTGGAACAAGGAGGACTGGTTCGACTTGGCCGAATATGCAGACCTCGACATGGATGCCTGCTATGACTTCGAGCAGACGATACAATCCTCCGACGGTGAGTCTCCTTGGAAATCCGTCATGGAACCTCAGAGATCCCACCGTAGAAAAGGCTGATGAGGGATCCAATCTGCCACAGCAATACGCCCAACGGATGACTCACTTCCTCAAGTGGCAAGGGTCAACCTGACCATGATGACTCGCAACGCGACAATGGGCCTGCCCCCAAGCGTTCGAGTCCTACAGCAACACCCCGAGCAGTTTTAGCGAGCCCTGGAATTTGTCAATCCGGGAATCCATCGCCAACTACTGGTGGTGACTCTTTGGTCGAATTTGCAAAGAGAATAGGTGGGCTCTTTTCGCGTTCACCCGTATTTTCACAGGGAATAGATCAGACCAGGGGCAATTATAACGGAATTCCCCTACCTGGCGGGGTTTACTCTAGACCACGAGGCAATCTCGCTCGACGATTCTTCAGATGAGGGGGCCTCCCCCAGAAGTGGAGATTCTAGACATAAGGTCTTTGCCCTGCCCGTAGATCTTTATTACCCTCTCGAAGGAAGGCCTGAGGATGCTCCCCGCCGATCACACTCTCCCGCTTCTTGTGAGGATGGTGAGAAGACCTCCAGTGATGAGCCCGATCAGTACTCTGATGAGCGTGGGAGAAATTCTAGAAATAATCGCTCTCTTGTGTGGCAGCCCCAGCTAGCATCAGGGATCAAGGATCCCGAGACCGCTCGAAGAAGGCGACTAGCGAGGCATAACTTTATCTCTTAGTCGAAAATTCATTCTCTTTCATTTCCTTTTTTGATCTTACGAGTACTAATTGCTCCACAAGATGAATTGCAGGAAAAGAAAGGTGTTTTTTCATCTCCCAAAGGTAAGTCTTTCATTTTAGTAAGTCTTTACAAATTACCCCTTGGTAAGTTTTTATAACCTTACGCATCGGTTACCTGTCTTGGGAACCAAACGGTTATCTTAGAACCGAACTGTTGTCTTGAGAACCGATTTGACGGACAGATTGGTGGAAATCGATTGCAATTCCTCTGTCTGATGTCTGTCTGTCTTCTCAACTCAAGTGAAATTACTCTATTGACCAAGCTATTCCTGGTCGATAAAGGACGAGAAGGCTTTGCTTTCGACCATTTTTCATTTACGACTCATTTTTCTCAAGCAAGTTACTTTCACTCAGTGTTCAAGTAGGCGCTAGGCTCCTGCTTGCCGCCCTTTAGCATGATGTCCTACTGGCGATGTCAAGACATATATGATATTTGAAGGAAGAATTGTTACCTGGAATAATTTGTATTGTTGTAAATTTAATAGATGATGATGGATATTGCATCACTTGATGTAAATTCTTGATGTAAATGCTTCATGTAAACCTGCACATTAAAAATTAAGCAATACATGAGACTCTTGGTATATGGATAAATTTATACAACTATTGCTCTTTAGACTTTTATGTAGGTATGAAAGAATGAAAGAAATAAGAAATGACTGCAAGACAATAAAACATAGTCACATAGATCAAATAAAGTATAAAATAAGTTCACAACCATACATAGACACAGTTCACATTATAACATCTCACACCAAAAGTTCTCAACCAGACAACCACACATAGCAAAATAATTCTTAAAAAACATTAAAAAAGTAGCATGCATAGATAAAATGATCAATCTTCATCCTCTTGGGGCATTTCGCAACATTCCCACTAATGTATGCAATATGTTGATTGATCCTATAGATCCCACCAGAAACAACCTTATCACACAAAATGCATTTTACCTTGTCCAAGTTGTTTGAATTCACCAACACACCATATTTCCACCCTACATCACTCGATTTTCTCTTGAGGTTATCTTCAGTGGTGCTCACCTCCGGCGCTAAAGCAACAGATGACATGCTACACATACATAGCATAAAGAATTAAAGATTAGCAAAGCATAAATAAAAAATTAAAAATATAATTATCAAAGTATTAATAAAAGTGTATTGCAGTCTGCGGTGCATCAGCAAATTAGTAAACTAATCAATGTTTAATAATAATTTAAGTCCTCCGTCTTGACAATGGCTCCCACCGATCGCCGACAAATCACCGACTGCTGCAGGCGGCCGTGCCCCTCTCTCTAAATCTCTCGCCTCTCGGTCTCCCCGTGCGGCTACAAGTGCCGACTCCGCCGCTCCCCTCTCTAAATCTCTCAGTCTCTCCCCATCCCTAAGGCCCCATGCGGTCGTGCGGCGTGCGCTCCTCCGACCCCAGCCGGATTCTTCACCGGATCTCCACAGCGGCCCGGCAGCATCTTCCCTGAGGCTGAGTTGGAGGGGAGGTGGAGATGGAGGTGGAGGGGAGGACCGGAGGAGACTAGGAGAGGCGGAGCCGGATGGGATGCGAGGCGGAGGCGAAGGCTAGGGGAGGCCGGAGGCGGAGGGGAGGCCAGAGGCGGACGGGGAGGCAAAGGGGAGGAAGTGCAGCACATACCAGGGATAATCCGGCGAAGGGGGAGGCCAAAGGCGGAGGAGAAGCTCGGGCTGCTCGGCCAAATCCGGCGAGGACGCGAGGCGGAGGGAGAATCTCAGCCAAATCCGGCGGTACGACGTCGCCGGCACGTGAGAATCCCAGGAGGTGGCGGCGGCTCTGTAAGTCTCCCCCTTTTGCAACCCTAGTTTTTGCGCGCTCTGTTGAAATGTCATGCAGTACGCACCGTTTCGTCCTTCTCATGTCGTCGTCCCCACGCCTAGGCGTCCTCAACAGCCGCCTAGCCGTCGCGCCCGCCTGGTTTGCCGCCGCCTCGTGCCCGCCTTTGACCGCCACGCCTGCTGCGACCGCCCACCACCTAGCCGCTGACCTCCCGAGGGGCCAAGGCGCGGCGGCGGCCACCACCACCGCCTCGGCGCCGCCTAGGCCGCCTTTTGCATCGCCGCTTTCACTTAAAGTTGGAGGGCTAGATGACGAGCATGTAATAATCCTCTAATTATTAGTCGTAAAGTTTTACTAGGACTGCTCCTTGGTCGTAAGTCTGTCTACGACCATATAGTCGTAAGTTCTACTACGACTACTCCTTGATCGTAAGTCTCTCTACGACCACATAGTCGTAAGTCCTACTGCGACTACTCCTTGGTTGTATGTCTCTCTGACAACAACCGTTGAGTGGCGAATCACCCTCATATCTCTCCGATAATAACTTCCAATGGATGGTTATCATCTGAACTGTTGGGACGTCTTTTGGCGCAAGACAACGGCCACCGCTTTATTGACTATATAAAGGTTGATGTCGGAATGTGGTAGAAAGGAGGTAGATCCAAGCAAGCGATAATGCAAGGCATTTCTCATTAATTTTCCTCTCTGAGAAATAGCAACACAAGACGTGGGGTTATTATTCTCCCAGGAGAAGGCCCGAATCTGTATAAAAATTTCCGTGTTTTCCTTCTGCATTACCAGATCTTAGTTATAAGAGTTTCCCCCCTTCTGCATTACCAGATCTTAGTTATAAGAGTTTCCCCCCTTCTGCATTACCAGATCTTAGTTATTAGAGTTTCCTCGGAATCCAAATAAATCATTCACCGACAGTTCTAAATCTGGACCTTTGGCGGCTAATGTTAGCAACCGTTTGCTTTCAAGTTGATTTAATTCATCTGCTAACTCAGTGGCTTTGAAGTGACTGAAAATACATTGAGTAGCAGTGATACACTGGAAATCAAAATAAAATTTTTGTTAGCCACTGAGGGCAGTTTGGGAATTTCCCATATGAGAAAAGGCGGGGCCCACCTGTCGGTGAGCCGCGCGCTGAGGAAAAGAGGAGGAGACTTCGTCTCCTCCCCGCGTGCGTCGCTTGCGCTTCCCGAGCGAGTCCCGTGCGGCCGTTTGTTCTTCGCCCGATCCGGCGATTTCGGCGATTGGAGAGGTGGCGGCGGAGGGTGCATGGCGGAGGTGTGGTGGCCGGGTTCCTCGGAGCCGGCCGCTCACGCCACCCCGCATCTAACCATCGCCCTCTCTGTTTAAGGCACGGCAGCTCCGACGGTAGGCGTATCCTCTTCTTTATCTCCGGTTGCCTCTCGTGATTTTGACGCTTTTCTTTGTTCTTGATGGGCGACGACTTGGCTCTCGGGTCATCTTCGTTTGAGGCCTTGTGTTGGTCCCGTGAGTGAACCCTAATCTGGGTTTGTGCATCTCGGGATTGTGAGAGGTCTAGCCGGGGAAGAACAAGGCGGCAGCGCTGTTCCCTGCTGTGTTTGATTGCTCTCGGCCAGAGCAATCTGCGGTCTTGTGCGGCATACCCGAACCTCGACTTCTTCTTTTGGTGTTCGGCTACAAGGAGAAGTGCGGCATTGTATCTCCGTAAATCATCTACTTGCTTGCAACAGCGGGTTGATAGATTTTCTGGGTCAGCGAATTTTTTCGTGCCTTGCCATTTCAATTGTGTTCTTGCGCTTTGATGCTTCTAGGCGCTTTGACTCATGCGCTTTGTGAGTATATTCGGTTCTTTCTCATTTACGCAGATATCTTGATCTGCAAGCTTATTCAAGTTATTGAGGACTGTTGTGAATGTTTGTGGCTGAACCGAATGCTCTGTGATGAAAAGTTGAATATTGAGATTGATCTAGTTGTCTTGATTAGGATTGAGCTCTATAAAGTTGTTTTCTCTGTCTGATCCGTAGAATATATTGTCTACTGATCAGGTTTTGTTCAATAGCAGTAAAGACTTTAAGTTGTGCAGTAGAAGGTCTTGAGTAATTTTGTTTAGAAGTAATCAATCTTATTCATTTGAAACTACGCCTTTGGCCTCTTGAATTGTTTCATTACTCATTTCATTAATGTTGGTCTCTTGCTCGATCCCGATAGTAAATAATAAGTGTTAACCGAAGCGAGTTTTGACAGAGAAATCATAGTTTAGAGCTCAAGTCTTAATTAGAAAACTTCTAGATCTTTGTTAAGGATATTCAACATTGACATGAGAAGGCCAAAATCTATGATTTTGTGCGACTCTGTTCTGAGAGCTCTAAAAACAAATAAATCTTTGTTTTATCTTGTTTTAGTCATTTGTGCTAGATTATTATTGATGGCGACATCTTCGTAATTCTATATCAATGATCATATATGTTAATCTTTCAATAAGAGTAGCATGCAAATACATTATTGTTATGAATGCCATGCTATTGTTGAATTCATATATGATGTTCATGTTGAGTTTTCACTCATCTTTCAATGATTTGAATGATGCATATGTCAATATGTTGTTTAAGTCATTCTTATGCCATGTTTGGGTGATTATTATAATTATTATTGGAATTAAAATAGAAAATATGCTTATACCGCAATATATACAACAATCCAGAAAATCTATACTTGAAAGAATGGCTTCCTCATCTGACGTCGTAAAGCCTGAAGTCTTTGATGGTGTCAACTTCAAACGTTGGCAGGCGAGGGCTAAGCTTTGGCTGACTGATCTTAGGCTCTTCTGGGTCATTTCAAGTCCTCCGGCGTTTCCGCTAGAGATACCTGAAACGATGCGTTGGGAAGAGGCCAATAATGCAGTCTTAGCCCGCTTGTTAGCCATCTTGTCTAACCGTTTGTTTGACGTCTACGTCAACTTCACGAATGCCAAACAACTGTGGGACGAGCTTGATGAGAAGTACTCCGAAGGAGATAATGGGAACGAGTCCTTTGTAACGGCAAATTACTTGAACTATAAAATGGTGGAAGGACGGTCGGTGATGGAGCAGCTCCACGAGCTTCAACTCCATGTACGTGACTTAAGTCAGTACGACTGCGTCCTACCAGAGAAGTTCCAAGTAAACGTCATTCTGGCGAAGTTACCGCCCTCGTGGCGTGACTTTGTGACCGCTCGTAGACATATAAAGGAGCGCTTGACGCTCAATGAGCTGTCAGCTGCTATCAATGTCGAAGAGCGTGCCAGATCAGGTGACGGCATGGGAAAGGCTCAAGTCCAAGCTCATCAAGTGGAAGTCAAAAGAACTGGAGGCCCTGGGAAACCCAAATTCAAGAGTCAGCCCCAATACAAGCTCCAACCAAAGAAAATGAAGAAGAAAAAGGAAGACATTGTCTGTTTTGTTTGCGGAGAGGCTGGCCATAAGGCCAATCATTGCCGCAATCGAAAGGGCAAGGGTCCTGCTCCTGGTCAGCACAAAGGCCATAAGGCCGAAGCAAATGTCGTGCTGGCAAGCTCCAGCTTGGAAGAGTATGTACCTCAGGCCTTTATGGCAAATCCATCTATTGATTGGTGGATTGATACAGGTGCTACTAGACATATATGTGCTGATCGATCTTGTTTCTCTTCATTTCAGGGTGAAGGTGGTGGATCCGTCCTAATGGGCAACGGAGCCGCCGCTACAGTACGTGGGATTGGACAGTTTGCTCAAGCTCACCGGGCAAAACACTCATCCTGAGAGACGTGCTGTATGTGCCTGCGATGACTCGCAACCTCCTTAGCGGGTCAATGTTATGTAGGCAAGGAATAAAGCTTGTATTTGAGTCCAATAAGGTCATTTTGACCAAGTTTGGTAATTTTGTGGGCAAAGGCTATGATAGCGGAGGCATGTTCCGCTTATCAACTCTTGATTCGAATAATGTAAACATCTTTAATGTTTCCCATTGCAATAAAGTTCATGATATTTGGCATTCAAGGTTGTGTCATGTAAATTTTGAAGCCATTATGCGGTTAAGTAAAATGAGTTTAATTCTAGCTATAATTATGAGAAGGGTTCAAAATGTGAAGTGTGTGTGCAAGCTAAGCGGTCCGAAAACCTTTTCATAGCGTGAAGGGCGAAGCACTTCTCCACTTGAACTAATCCATTCTGATATTTGTGAGATGAATGGAATATTAACTAAAGGTGGCAAACGATACTTCTTAACTCTCATAGATGATGCAACTAAGTATTGTTACATCTATCTACTTAAAACGAAGATGAAGCACTTGAACACTTTAAAATCTATAAAGTCAAGTTGAAAATCAACTAGAAAAGAAAATCAAACGGTTAAGATCGGACCGAGGAGGTGAATACGTTTCACATGAGTTCTCCCAATTACGTGAAGAAAGTGGAATAATTCATGAAGTTACTCCACCATACTCACCCCAATCAAATGGAATAGCCGAAAGGAAGAACCGAACTCTATGTGACTTGGTTAACGCCATGCTTGAGTTCGGTATGCCGACTATTGGTGGGGTGAGGCGGTTCTCAGACTAACTATATCACGAATAGGGTTCCACCTCAATCGCCAGGAAACACCCTATGAAGGATGGAAGAGGAGAAACCCAACTTATCATTTCTTCTGACTTGGGGATGCCTTGCTAAGGTTCATGTACCATTACCAAGAAAAGGAAGATTGGTCCTAAGACCGTTGATTGTGTCTTTCTAGGATATGCTTTACATAGCACAGCTTATAGATTCTTAGTGGTCAAATCCGAGGTGGTTGACATCACTACAAATATAGTGATGGAGTCTCGTGATGCGACATTCTTTGAGCAAGTGTTTCCTATGAGACCAAAGGAAGTTAGTGACCATTCTGGTTTAGATAATCTCTCTATTCTTCCCAATGTGGATAACACTACTTCAGATTTGGAGTTGAGGAGGAGTAAGAGACAGAGAACCGAAAAGTCACTTGGTGAAGACTTTGTCACCTATGTCGTGGATGATGAACCACGAACACTTTCAGAGGCATACGCATCTCCGGATGTGGATTACTGGAAGGAAGCAGTCCGTAGCGAGATGAATTCCATCATAGCTAACGACTTGGGAAATTTCAGATCTCCGCTTTGTTGTAAGCCAAGAGGGTCGCAAATGGATCTTTAAAAAAGCGTAGACCGATGGTACTATTGAAAAGTACAAGGCCCGTTTAGTGGCTAAAGGTTTCACGCAAAAGAAGGAGAAGACTATTTCGACACATACTCTCACGTGGCTCGTTTACCCACAATCCGAGTGCTTTTAGCAATAGTCTGCATACAAGCTCCTAGTACATCAAATGGATGTAAAGACCGCTTTCCTAAATGGAGAGTTGGATGAGGAGATTTATATGCAACGACTGAAGGATTTGTGGTGAAGGGCAAGAAAAGAAAGTATGTCGATTGATCAAATCCTGTATGGTCTAAAGCAAGCTCCTAAGCAATGGCATGAGAAATTTGATAGTACGATGGCGTCGGTCGGCTTTTGTGTAAACGGCCGATAAATGTGTCTACTATCGGTTCGATGAGAGGAGAAGGGTCATTCTATGTCTTTATGTAGATGACATATTGCTTTTGGGACCAACATGGATGTGATTAACAATACAAAGTCTTTCCTTTCCCGAACTTTGATATGAAAGACACAGGTGAAGTCGATGTTATTCTAAACATCAAGCTTATAAAGGGTGAGAATGGGATTACTCTTTCACAATCCCATTATGTGGATAAAGTCCTAACCGATTTGGGTTTATGGATCAGAAGCGAGATCCACACCCTATGATCCAAATGCAAAGTCGCATAAGAACACCGGGCATGGGAAGGATCAACTTAGATATTCTCAAATTATAGGATCCGATGTACTTAACTAGTGCAACGAGGCGGACATCTCATATCGCTTGTTTGATTGAGTCGTTATCGTCCAATCCAGGAGATGATCATTGGATAGCACTAGAGAGTACTCGATATTTAAAGGAACCTCTAAATTGGGAATACATTATTCGGTCATCCGGCGGTCTTGGAAGGATTCGATGATTCCAACCGGATCGGTGACTCGGACGACATGAAGGCTACAGTGGTTATGTATTCACTCTAGCGGTGGGGCGTTTCATGGAAGTCTTCAAAGCAGACTATCATTACACGGTCCACAATGGAGGTGAGCTAGTTGCACTAGATTCGTACATGAGAGGCGAATGGATTCGAGAACTCCTTTCGACCGCTGTGGCTTTGAAAAACCGATTCCAAATATATTGATCTCTGCGATAACCAAACCGCTCGGTTAAGGCAAAGAGTAGAAAGGACAATATGAAGTCCTCAAAACACATAAAGAGACGACTTAAGTCGGTACGGCATGCCAGAGAGACGGGTGTTATTTCTGTAGAATACATCCATCCGAAGGAACTTGGCGATCCTTTCACTAAAGGATTGGCTCAAAAGGTCATCCTAGCGAGATCTCGTGGAATGGGGCTTATACCGTATGAAGGTTCACATCGGTAGTAACCTATCCTAGGAGATCGGAGATCCCGTGAACTAGGCTCTAGGACAACAAAGCGTGTGAAATTAGAGCACAACTAACGGGTCCCATTAGCTGCAAAGCTCTTTACGTATGGAAGGTTGAGCGGTGGCTCTTAATGAACTCGAGGTCTATATATGACTTACTGAGTCGTCCTACAGGACTCCTAGAAGAGTTCACCTACGTGAGTATGATTGTGAGGTCGCAATCAAAGGAAGATAAGGGTATACTTCTTTAAGTACTCATGAGCTAGATACGGGACATGACCGAACGTCCCAACCCGAGAGGAAAGGGCAAGCCGCCCGATGAGAATGTGACTTGGGCGAAAGCTCTCACACCAAGGCATTGGATCAAGGCGTAGTCCTCCTTTGCCTGTGCAGAGTCGTAGTCTTTGTCGCTAGACTTTGGGTTCAAACCCGCAAGGTACCCACAGTCGAACAGCTGTATATTAAACAAGACATTTTCTTCTCAATTGAGAAATTGGTGGGGATTGTTAGCCACTGAGGGCAGTTTGGGAATTTCCCATATGAGAAAAGGCGGGGCCCACCTGTCGGTGAGCCGCGCGCTGAGGAAAAGAGGAGGAGACTTCGTCTCCTCCCCGCGTGCGTCGCTTGCGCTTCCCGAGCGAGTCCCGTGCGGCCGTTTTGTTCTTCGCCCAGATCCGGCGATTTCGGCGGCGATTGGAGAGGTGGCGAGCGGAGGGGCTGCGGCGGAGGTGTGGGCTGGCCCGGGTTCCTCGGAGCCGGCCGCTCACGCCACCCCGCATCTAACCATCGCCCTCTCTGTTTAAGGCACGGCAGCTCCGACGGTAGGCGTATCCTCTTCTTTATCTCCGGTTGCCTCTCGTGATTTTGACGCTTTTCTTTGTTCTTCGGTGGGCGACGACTTGGCTCTCGGGTCATCTTCGTTTGAGGCCTTGTGTTGGTCCCGTGAGTGAACCCTAATCTGGGTTTGTGCATCTCGGGATTGTGAGAGGTCTAGCCGGGGAAGAACAAGGCGGCAGCGCTGTTCCCTGCTGTGTTTGATTGCTCTCGGCCAGAGCAATCTGCGGTCTTGTGCGGCATACCCGAACCTCGACTTCTTCTTTTGGTGTTCGGCTACAAGGAGAAGTGCGGCATTGTATCTCCGTAAATCATCTACTTGCTTGCAACAGCGGGTTGATAGATTTTCTGGGTCAGCGAATTTTTTCGTGCCTTGCCATTTCAATTGTGTTCTTGCGCCTGATTGCTTCTAGACAGTTTTGACTACTGTCTGCTTTGTGAGTATATTCAGTTCTTTCTCATTTACAGCAGTATATCTTGATCTGCAAGCTTATTCAAGTTATTGAGGACTGTTGTGAATGTTTGTGGCTGAACCGAATGCTCTGTGATGAAAAGTTGAATATTGAGATTGATCTAGTTGTCTTGATTAGGATTGAGCTCTATAAAGTTGTTTTCTCTGTCTGATCCGTAGAATATATTGTCTACTGATCAGGTTTTGTTCAATAGCGAGAAAGACTTTAAGTTGTGCGAGAGAAGGTCTTGAGTAATTTTGTTTAGAAGTAATCAATCTTATTCTGTTTGAAACTACAGTCTTTGGCCTACTGAATTGTTTCTGTTACTCATTTCATTAATGTTGGTCTACTGCTCTGATCCTGATAGTAAATAATAAGTGTTAACTGGAAGCGCGAGTTTTGACAGAGAAATCATAGTTTAGAGCTCAAGTCTTAATTAGAAAACTTCTAGATCTTTGTTAAGGATATTCAACATTGACATGAGAAGGCCAAAATCTATGATTTTGTGCGACTCTGTTCTGAGAGCTCTAAAAACAAATAAATCTGTTTGTTTTATGCTGTTTTTAGTCATTTGTGCTAGATTATTATTGATGGCAGCATGCTGTAATTCTATATCAATGATCATATATGTTAATCTTTCAATAAGAGTAGCATGCAAATACATTATTGTTATGAATGCCATGCTATTGTTGAATTCATATATGATGTTCATGTTGAGTTTTCACTCATCTTTCAATGATTTGAATGATGCATATGTCAATATGTTGTTTAAGTCATTCTTATGCCATGTTTGGGTGATTATTATAATTATTATTGGAATTAAAATAGAAAATATGCTTATACCGCAATATATACAACAATTTTAGCTCCTTTACTCAGCAAAGAAAAACTGATAACCGGTCAAGATATATCACTAAAGTACATATGCACAACGACTCGGTCAGTTCTGCCCTACTAGTGTGCTAGTGTTCAACTGTTCTCCTCTCTTCACAGCATATGTAATAAAAACCATATCTGTTCTTCACATAGTTCAGACAAATGAAATTTGCGCACACTAAACCAATAGATTAATGCGCTCTGAGTTAGAAGGGCGTTCTAGATCATGCAATATTTGAGTTATGCTGTTTATGCAAATGGTTCTATTCTATTAGCCAGTAGGAATGCCAAGAATGCATCATCCACACTAGCTAAAGTGTCAAATGAGCTCCTAAATGCAAATTTAGGCTCACTGGTGAGCACTGAGCAGCTTGTATCTATCAATCAAAACTTCTCAACCGAAAATTTTAACCAAGTATAGATAGCAAGCAAGAGTAAAAAAATTAGGATATCTAGCACCAGAAATCCAGGCCTGTCGCACAGATCAGGGACATTGCCCCCCCATAGGGGCCTATCCCTCTCGTGTTCTACCAACATAAACACGCAACCCAGCACCTCACTGGCATTTGATCGAACACTTGAGGGGCACTACACGGAACAACACGAGTTCCATCGCCAACCGAGCATTAATCTCGTCGGTCAAACAACTTCGATGCAAGGGAAGCGTGAGCTCACATGTGGCCGGGGAAGACGAGGGAGCCGGGGAAGCGCACGGCGGCGACGACGTTGCCGGGGACGGACGCCGGAAGCCCCTCCTGCGTCGGTAGCGAAATAGGACTGAGTACATTGGTGGGCTGAGTAATTTAGAGGCCCGACCTGGCGATAGACGACCAGGCGTAGCTCTGGTGGTTTAGGCTTCAAGCAGCAAGAGATCAATTCGTGCAGGTTTGCTTTTTAGGAGGTGGGTTTCTTTTATTCTGTGGTTTATAAATTTTGATTTAAATTTTAAAATTTTACATGTTCATAAGAGAGTACGGAGAAAAAATATTCGCGTGTGATTTTAGACGATATAGATAAATTCGATATAATATCTAATATAATCAACTTATAAACCCCATCTTAAAAAGATATTGTTTGAAAGTTAGTTATTATGGTATAAACTAAAAGTTATAAGTTTGAAAAGACACACCTAATATTGACTTTTCGCAATCCTCGGTATGGAAATTTGATTATTATTTTCTATCAAAACGTGTTTATAAAAGTCATAAAAAATATACTATATAGGGCGTGTTCTTTATGACTACGGCTTATGGTTTTTGGCTGTGGCTTGTGACTTTTGGATTGTTCATGAGAGAGATTATAGTGTAACAGAAACTCATATGCGGTTTTTGCCGATATAAGTGAAGTCGCTACAGTATGTATTACAATTAACTAGTAGATATTATCTTAAAAATACACTCCATTTAAAAACTAGTTACTATAAAAAATCAAAAGCCGAAAGCCAAAAGATGTAAAGAATATGGCCAGAATTTCAAAAGTTCCACTGTGACAGCTTCTATCCAAATGGGGTAAAGTAATTTTTTTCGTTTCTGCAATACTATATTTCCAAAGTTCAAAAGCTATAAAGAATAGCCTCAGAATTTCAAAAGTTCCACTGCGATAGCTTCTATCCAAATGGGGTAAAGTAACTTTTTTTGTTTCTGCAACACTATATTTCTAAAGTTATCAGAAGCCATAAGCCAAAAGCTATAAAGAATAGCCTCAGAATTTCAAAAGTTCCACTGTGATAGCTTCTATCCAAATGGGGTAAAGTAATTTTTTTCGTTTCTGCAACACTATACTTCCAAAGTTATGCTTCTTTTCGTCAAAAAAATCTATGTCTAAAAATTTAGCAAACATGTACAGTGTACTTCGAAGTCTTAACACATCTGTGTCGCGTTTCAAAAATAGGCGAGCATGTCAATGTGTGCTACACCGCTACACGTCCAACTTTTCCACGGCAAAACTTCGCTCAACACTAGTGGGCTGTAGGCGGCGTTCGGCCGTTGGCCGGCCGCTCGGTTCACGACTGCTATGTGCCCAGTTGGGCATGCACTTGCGCTATCCGGCATGCCGCATTGCCACTCCCCACCACGCTTCATTTGATTAGAGATGGAAACGGAATGTATATGATTCGATAGTCTTAAGTATGAATACGAATCCATATATTTAAAATAAATATAAATTTAAATATTTTCAAATACGAATATAAATTCAAATTGAATATGTACTTAATTCAGTCGAATACGAATATCCTTCCATAACTTCTGTAATGAATCTTGGTAGAACAAATTACTAGCGGTTTTGCCGGTTTTTCACCCTTTTTTGACCGTAACCGGTTTCAAACCGCTCAAATTCAAATTTTGAATCACAAATTTTGTCCGAATTTTTATCGGGATTTCCGCTTGACCGCTGGGCTAGGCCGACCGACCGATAGATATTTCAAATAGATCGAATACGAATCGAATAATCTCGAATACGAATGCGAATATGAATATTCTCAAATATGGATACGAATATTCTTGAATACGAATACAAATACGAATATTTTTAAATACAAATTTTACTTATTATATTCGTATTTTCTTAGATCTGAATATCAGATAAAACAAATTATTCATTACTATTTTCTACCCGTACATTTGACCCGCTCCTTCCCCTTCCCACACGCCAGCAGAGAGCCTCGGTACAGCTCCGTTGAGCTCTCAAGTTCTGAAAAGCTCTTGCGCCTGTCGCCTGATAGCTTCGACCCACAGGTACACCAGACAGTGCCACGTGCATATATGTATACGAGGCGACACAGAGCATTCTTTGGCTCTGCTCCAACGAGCCTCTAATTTTTTATTCTAGATTCTTAATTTTATCTTTTTAGTTTTTTTATTTTTTTAAGCTTTTATCTATCTTTTTATTCCTTTGTATTATTCGTGATAACATAACTTTTCATATTTTTAATTTAATTACATTAAAAAACTAACAACAACTACCATAGATTTCAGTCATTATAATGCAAAAAAGCTAGAAGGTTAAGCTTATAAGTCCAATGAGCACTAACTATAACTTGTTGATTCCATGGGACGGACCCAGTAAGGTCCTGTTTGTTTCAGCTTTTTTCTTGGCTTAAAAGCAAAAAAGCCAGGACCTAAATAAACGGCAGGCTTTTTTCTTGGCTTTTGTAAAAGCCAAAAGCTTGTTTATAACTAAAAGCCATAAGTCTGTAGTGTGGTGATTTTTTGGCTTTTGCGAAGTCAAAATAACTATCCGTCACTAGATTTAATGAAAATTACGGCCAAAATGCCATCGTATATACATCATCGTCCAGCCGAACTGTCTGTATTCCCACCCCTCCACTTCTCGGCTGAGTCGCCCAGGCGACTGGTTGAGGCGCGTCCCGCCCCGCCGCCCTCCCATATCCCCAGAGCCCCGCCGCCCTCCTGTGTCCCCAGAGTCCTCTTCCCCGTCCTCGGAGCCCCGCCGCCCTCCCGCGTCCCTGGAGCCCTGCCGCCGTCCTGCGTCCCCGAAGTCCACTTCCCCGTCCCCAACACCGCCGACATCCATCCCACTGTCGTCGACGCCGCAGGCCTCCTCATCACCGGCATCCATCCCGCCGTCGTCCCGTCTTCCTCACGAGATCCTTCTCAACGCCGTCCACTTCAACCCAGATCTACCGTTGTCATCTTGTAACAACCCCGTCTTCATATTTGATCTGCCATTGTTTAAACTGTACATGATCTTGAATGCTCTTCAGAAGATTGATCATATTTCTCTTGAATTTCAGCCTCTATTCATATATCATGTTCTTTTCGACATAAGTACCACTGGATACAAGAACCTGCAGCTCAGTCGAAAGGGATATCCCAATTGAAAGGGCTATCTAGCTCCTTACAAAGGACAAAAGTATCATCTACCAGAATTTCGACAGGGTCAACAACCGAGTAGAAAATACGAGGTGTTCAATCATACTCACTCCTCCCTTCGAAATGTGATTGAATGTTCATTTGGTGCGCTCAAGATGAAATGGAGAATCTTGTTGGCTATGCCAAGTTATGACATGGACAAGCAAACGCAAATTATTATTGTGTGTATGGCGCTTCATAACTTCATCCGAGATAGTGCTTTACGTGATAAACTTTTTAAGAGATGCGATGATGATGAAGACTATCAACCAAATACTACACACGCTGGACCATCTAGAGGCAACAGTGGCAGTGGATTGGCAGTGGATGATACAAACATGTGTGCCTTTCGTGAAAGTATTGCTAATTCCTTGATGTTCGTAAGAGTATAGACAATAGGATAATTCATATTTACATGCAATATATATGATAGGTACATGTTACTTTTACTATAAATTGCAACGTTTAAATTCTAATTGCAATGTTTGTCTGGCTAATGTTAATTACAAGATTAATACACATTAATTAGAAGGGTACTAATGCGGGGTGCCTGATCTCCTACATAATTCTTAAGTGTTTTAGACTCGGACTCTCACAAAAAGAAAATAAAAATAAAAATCCGTAATGCTTTTGAAGATAAATTCTCCTCCATTACGTAGCCCTTGAAATAAGATTTCCAACAAATTCAAGATCACCTCAATCAGACCTTATATGTGAAAGTTATTGCCTTTATACGCTAGGTATACGGTCAGAGATACGGCCATTGTGTTTCGAACACCTTCAAGTCAATCGAATGACTGCAAGCGTCTCTAGCCAATCCAACGGCAGGATAGTTCGGCCTGGTCCGAACGTTACCATAAATATCGACCATCCAAAGTTGATCGAACAACACAGAACGGGGAATGTTCGAAGCGGTCTGAACATCACCGTCGTTATCGACCGTCCAAAAACCGATCGAACGTTGCAGAATGAACGAACATTCGGAGCGGTCCAAACGTCTCCAAAGCGATCAGGTGGTCCGTTGAAGATCGGATGGTACGACTCATTTGGAGTGGGTTGAACGTTTCCAAGGCGATCGGGCGGTCCGTGGAAGATCAGACGGCGCGATCGTTTAGAGCAGTCCGAACGTCTCTGAAGCATCTGAGCGTCCAATGCTGATCGGACGGTGCGGACAATCGAAACCATTCGGACTGGTCCGAACGTTCCAAAGGTCTTGCGAGCGCCCGATGTGGATCGGATGGTCCTGAACACATCTGTGATCGATCAGAAGGTAGCTTTTGATACCAGTTGAAATCGTTTGAATGTTCGGAGCATCTTTATGAGTTTAATTGTTCTTGTAGTCGATCCGATGTGACAATAAGGACTTGGACATGTCTTTCCTTGCTTGACTCTAAATATTTGTTCTCCATTAGCTTCATTTGTATATTGGTCATTGCTCCATTTGTATGCTCAACAGTTAATCAAAACTCTCAAGGGTAATTCAGTCTTTTTATCCTATCTGCATCTCAGCAAGCCAACCATCTCTAAAAAACTAGACTACCAAACAACCTGACTTAAGCTTAAAAGCACCCTGCTTATAAGCTGGTTAAGCCAAAAAGCCTAAACCTAAACGAACAGAGCCTAAAAGTCCAATGAGGGCATGGCCTCACTCAATTTTTAGCCTACATCTATATCAATTATAATTCTATCATTTATGCCTCGACTGGTCTAACAAAATGCCTCTATTAGACTTAGAATTGGTTCAAAAGAGCAGAGATCTAAGTCTAAAGTCATTTATGCCCCACTCAATCTTCATCATGGATTCGCTCAATGATTCCAGCACAAGTGGACAACACTGTGTTCTCCCGTACGTACCTTCCGGCACAGCTGATTCTCTCTTATGTCTTATCTGACCTGGATGCCATATCGGCTCCGACTGCAGGTTCTTCCAAAGGTGCCAAACCCGTCGAAATCTTTATTAATTTACCAGGCGACTTTTGGCCGGTTGTATTTGATCGATCAGAACTATCCTTGCGGCAGCGCGCTATGATCGGAAAGAAGGAAATACGCTAGAGCGGCGGCTTACAGTTGCAGTATTTTGACCGTGCAGACTGCAGATGACGATTGATAAACGATCTCTTCTTAATCTGTTTGGTTTCGCGCCCTACGGCCCTGTATATATAATCCCCATTCGGCATGCACCTAGTCGGTACGAACAAGGGAGCTAGCTAGGTGCATGACGGTCATGGCTTCCACGGTGGCCGCGGCAGCCACTAGCAGGATCTACGCCGCCCTCCGCGTCTCTTGAATAATCTAGCATATTCACTGTGATCGAAAGACGTAAATCGTAGCCCATGATCAAAGTCGTAGAGTACCGTTGTAGTCGTAGATTTACTATAGGTCTGTAGCGGTCGTAGAATACTGTAGCAGTCATGGGGTTATTGTGTAGTCGTAGAGCTACTGGTCATAAGTTATAGTCGTAGTGACCGTGGTCGTAGTCGTAGTGACTGTGGTCGAAGAGTTGTTGTAATAGTCGAAGGTGCTCGACGCGTGCTCAATCCACGCGAGAGCATGTTCTCTGCTTTGTTAGCGTCGTGTGCGTCATGACCTGGGTCCGTGAGATCGTGTAGGTAGTGGCGTGTAATAAGGGTGCCCTAACCACCAGAGTTAGACTAAGATTTTCTTTACATAGCAGTCTAATACAATAGAAAACGCTGTCAGATTTCCAGCAACACAAAAACTCGGGTGTTCTTGCTCTATTCTCCCAACTTCGTGTGTGTTCGAGTATGAGCTCAGGCGTGTTGATCAGCCAAAGTTCCTGACATTTGGTATCAGAGCTAGGAAACACTGATCCACGATGAAGCTAGGTGATTCTGCGTCACCCCGACACTCGTAGTCTTCATTGCCACATCCTAGAGATCACGCCGATAGCAGCGGGGGTGTTCTCATGGTACAAAAGGTGGTGAAGGAGGTTGGGGAATCGGCGGTATATCCGACATTCACGAAGACGAACTATGGTGATTAGGCCTTAGTGATAAAGGTCATGCTCCAAGCACACGGGCTTTGGGACACCGTCGACACTGGCGGGGCTGAATTCGAGGAGGACAGGATGGCACTAGAGGCCATCATGCGTGCCATTGCGTTGGAGGTGATCTTCACACTTACCGTCAAGGCAACCGCTAAAGAGGTGTGGGATATATATATTATCAAGTTGATTCTCGAGAAAAAAGGTAATATACGTCGAGTTGGCTGTCCGCCACTCCGCATCGCGGTGTGCTCGGTGCGCTTCGTTTGAGCCCCACCTTTTTCCCTTCCTATGACCAAAAGCTACACTGATCATTTCTCGCCACTTGAACCATGCTTCTATTCGTCTCCATAAAAAAGTCTCGCAACCGTGTGGTATTCCGATGTTCTGATCAGCTCCTGCGCTTGATAACTTAGACCCACAGGAACGGCAGAATTGCAAACGTACAGCATCCATAGACCGGGTTGGACATAATAGCCTGCTGATTCCTGCACAAGTGGACGACACTATGTTCTCCCGTGCCTTTCGTCCAGTTGTTTTTCTGATCTGACCTGGAGGCAATCTCTCCTACGAACGTACACGTTTTTATAAAGATGTTGTTACAGCATTTACGACTGTTCTCATCATCTTTACACCACCTTCAAGTCGCTACGATCATGTCCTGTAGTCGTACGACCACGTTATAGTAGTTATGACCACCTCCTGTATCGCTACGACCGCTCTGCTGGTCCTCCGAACATGTTGACAGTCGTTACGACCACACTGTGATCTCTCCGATCACTCTTCGTTGCTCCGACCACATGGTCGTAAACTTCAGTTGAAGTTACGACCACGCTCACCGCTTCTCGCTGCACTTCCTTCAACCACGGTCGATCACCATAGTTGTAGCTCCTTACGACCACGCAGTGATTCTGTCGACCGCTGTGGTCGTAACGACCTACGACCACATCCTCAATTCTGTAACCGTGGTCGCAACTCCTTTATGACCACGCCTTCAGCACTGCGAACACCTTCGCTCGTTGTCGTCCTCAGCTCTGTGACTATGGTCGTAACTCCTTACGACCACAACTTCTGCTTCAGCGGACACCTCCGCTCGTCACTCTAGTCGTAACTCCTTTACGATCAAGTCTGCTGCTCCTGTGGACGCCCTCCGCTCAATCGCCGTCGTCGTAACTCCTTTACGACTACGTCTGCGATCCTCTGCTCTGTGGCCGTGGTCGTAACTCCTTTATGACCACGTCTGCCGCCCCTGCGATCTCATGGACCACCTGCGACCACACTGGCCGCCCACACCGATCGCCTACTACCACGTCGGTCGCCTAGACCGATCGCCTACGACCACGCCGGTCGCTCCAAGCTCTGTGATCACGTCGACCGCTTACGACCACGACAGTCGCTCCATGCTCTACACCTCCTCTGCGACTGCATCGCATCCACTCAGTGCTCCTGCGACCACACAGGTCGCCCTCTTTCCTGCACCCCTCTGCGACTACATCTCATCGACTTGCTGCTCTCGCTCTGCTCCTCTCGGTACAATGGCATGTCCTTTTATACCCTGCTCTTCGATCATGAAGCGGACTCGTCTACGACTCGGATGCAAAGTCGTACTCGACTACGACCATGAACTCCGACTCCGATAGAGACGTACTCGTACACGACTTCGACCATCAAGTCGTACACGACTACAACTACCAAACTGAAAACAAGATTACAAAATCTAACAGATGTCATTCCTGTTGAAACAGGAGCGTAGAGATATTTGTTAAGGGAGTCGCTTCCACCTTAGCCCAAACGGCGCATAGCGTTAGCGGAACAGGCTAAAAACTTCATGGAAACTCACAAGACTAAGAAAATGACATATGTACTCCTCAAAGCATAGATAGGGTGTTTAGGTAACTCCAAGCAGGAGAAAGGACATCTGTACCTCTACAAAGATAGAGATAGATATGGGTATCTGTGTAACTAAACCCACATGGCTATAAGTACTTGTCTGAGTACGCCATTAGAAAGGCTAGAACACTCTTTGTTAGCAAAGAGTCAGATATTACTAACTTTTAAGACATTACCATAGATTTTTATTGTCATCCCAGGGTGTTCACGGCTATAGACAGCCTCTCCACGGGCTCACTATAGCTTATATCTTATACTGTTTGATACGTAATCACAACAATTTATGTACAACAATATTTATGTAGCAGGTGACTTTTGGCCGGTTGTATTTGACGGTCGGACTCACTATATCGAAAGGAGGAAAGTACACTGCTGTAACGGCGGCTTCCAGTTGTAGTATTTTGACCATGCAGGTACAATTTATGACGATCTCCTATCTTCTTGACTCGTTTGGTTTCCCGCCCTATATAATCCCCATTCGGCAAGCGCCTACTCGGCACGAACAAGCGAGCTAGCTAGGTGTACACGGCCACGGCTTCCACGATGGCCGCGGCAGTCACTCGCAGGATCCACGCGCTCCGCGTCGAGCCCCCGAACGGCAAAGGCGTGGCAGACGGGGACGGCGAGCGCACCAGCGCGGCAGCGAACTCGCCCGCGGCCAAGCGGATCAGCGACGCCAAAGATGATGTGTGGGTGGCCGTCGACGAAGGAGACATGTCGGGGACCGGCGCTGGCGACAGCAGCCGGCCGCTGCTGTTCCGGACCACGAAGGTCAAGGGCAGCATCCTGCATCCTTACAGGTTACCCGCATGCCATCCTAGCTAGCTGCTAGCTTGTTAGTATATTGCTACTTCTGAAATTAATGGCGACGACCGAAGTCTTATGTGCATTTTGTCCATCGCTAGATACGTAATATGATTGCGCCGTGCGTGGTCTAACAGGTTCTTCATTCTTGTGCGATTGGTCGCCATCATCGCGTTCTTCGTGTGGCGTCTACAGCACAAAAACCATGACGGCATGTGGCTCTGGGTCATGTCCATGGTTGGTGACGCCTGGTTCGGCTTCTCATGGCTGCTCAACCAGCTCCCTAAGCTCAACCCTATCAAACGCGTCCCGGACCTCGCCGCCCTTGCAGATCAATATGGCTCCTCGGGCGAATCCAACCTGCCTGGCATTGATGTCTTCGTCACCACCGTCGACCCTGTGGATGAGCCCATACTGTACACCGTGAACTCCATTCTCTCCATCCTCGCCACTGACTACCCAGTCGACAAGTATGCGTGCTACCTTTCGGACGACGGCGGGACGCTGGTCCACTATGAGGCGATGGTTGAAGTTGCCAAGTTTGCTACGCTCTGGGTCCCCTTTTGTCGAAAGCATTGCATCGAACCAAGGGCCCCGGAGAACTACTTTGTAATGAAAACACAGCCGTACATAGGAACCATGCCTAGAGAATTCATGAGTGATCACAGGCGTGTGCGAAGAGAATATGAAGAGTTCAAGGTGAGGATAGACTCCCTTCCTAACATTATTCGCCAGCGGTCTGACGCGTACAACAACGCGAATACCAAAGAAGCTGGTGTAAAGGCAACTTGGATGGCTGATGGGACACAATGGCCCGGCACATGGATTGAGCAAGCTGAGAACCATCGAAGAGGACAGCATGCTGGAATTGTTCAGGTATAACATGCACCTTTCGATTACTGGCCTTCTGTAACATATTTTGTTAACAGGAAATTTGGAACTAACATGCTCTTTAACAGGTCGTACTAGATCATCCGAGTCATAAACCACAACTCGGATTGCCAGCAAGCACCGACAATCCATTTGACTTCAGCAACGTTGACATGCGCCTTCCAATGCTTGTCTACATGTCCCGTGAGAAGCGCCCCGGCCATAACCACCAAAAGAAGGCAGGTGCCATGAATGTGATGCTCCGTGTCTCTGCCTTGCTCTCCAACGCGCCCTTTGTCATCAACTTCGACTGCGATCACTACGTCAACAACTCCCAAGCTTTCCGCGGCACTATGTGCTTTATGCTCGACCCTCGTGACGGGCGAAACACTGCCTTTGTCCAATTTCCACAACGATTTGACGACGTCGACCCAACAGATCGGTATGCCAACCACAACCGTGTCTTCTTCGACGGTACCATGCTCTCCCTCAATGGTCTCCAAGGGCCCTCCTACCTTGGCACCGGCACCATGTTCCATCGTGTTGCGCTCTACGGCGTGGAGCCACCTCGTTGGAAAGCCGATAACATCAAGGTTATAGGCAAGGTCAAGGAGTTTGGTAACTCCAAAGCATTCATAAACTCGATGCTAGATGGTGCAAACCAGGAACGGTCTATCACGCCCATGTCGCTAGACGAGTCAATCGCCAATGAGCTGACTACCCTGATGGCATGCGCTTATGAGGGTGGGAGTTCATGGGGTAGAGACGTCGGGTGGGTCTACCACATCGCAACAGAGGATGTGGTGACCGGATTTCGCATGCACCGGCAAGGGTGGCGCTCCATGTATTGCTCCATGGAACCAGCCGCATTCCGTGGAACCGCTCCTATCAACCTCACTGAGCGCCTATACCAGGTGTTGCGCTGGTCAGGTGGCTCTCTCGAGATGTTCTTCTCCCACAGTAATGCTTTCCTTGCAGGTCGCCGGCTCCACCCTCTACAGCGCATCGCATACTTCAACATGTCAACCTACCCAATTGTCACAGTGTTCATCCTAGCCTACAACCTCTTCCCGGTGATGTGGCTCATCTCTGAGCAATTCTACATCCAGAGACCATTCGGCACGTACATCCTGTACCTCATCACGATCATAGCAATGATGCACGTGATCGGCATGTTCGAGGTGAAATGGGCAGGAATCACATTGCTGGATTGGTGCCGCAATGAGCAATTCTACATGATCGGCGCGACAGGTGTGTACCCGACGGCGGTGTTGTACATGGCGCTGAAGCTCATCACAGGGAAGGGGATACACTTCAGGCTCACGTCTAAGCAGACGGAGGCCTGCTCCAACGACAAGTTCGCAGACTTATACGTCGTGCGGTGGGTGCCGTTGCTAATCCCGACCATCATAGTCCTGGTCGTGAACATCGGGGCTGTCGGTGCGGCGATCGGCAAGGCTGCGACATGGGGGTTGTTAACGGGGGAGGCGCGACTTGCGGTGCTTGGAATGGTGTTCAACGTTTGGATTCTTGTGCTCCTATATCCGTTTGCATTTGGGATCATGGGACAGTGGGGGAAGAGACCCATCATCCTTTTCATTATGTTGGTGATGGCTATTGGTGCGATCGTACTCATGTACCTCACCTTCCATGCCCCGCACCAAGCACAATGGTCAAAATTTGCTACTTCTCATGGCAAAGCATCGCTGATCGAGCCATCTGGGTAGGTACTGCTCAATTTTCACAATGCCACTCGGTGCAATATTGTGGGTGTTTTTTTCAGTTATTTTGCAGTAGCGTGAGAGCTGGTCGTCATGTACTGGTCTAGTACTCTACCCAAGTAAGAATTGTATTATATCAGTGTGAGATGTTATGAAATTTCTTAAGATTACTCATGTGTGCCACCTTCCAAGATCTGGCATACTAATTTATTTAGCTCCAGTGTGACGCAAATATTGGTTTGTGGATTTCTGGATTTATGTTGTGATTGATGGGAGTTACCCGTAACGGTCACTGTCCTTGTAGATTTTGTCGAGAAGTGCCATAGACTCCATAATAACAGGGTCCGTCATTGAAAACGTAGCCTGCGATGGGAACATTCTGGGGTTGAGGCGTAACCGAGAAGGAGCAGTAACTGTCGCCAGCGTTGAGGACTCTACCCTGGAGTGGGAGTAATCATTGTAAAAGCCTTGTTATGATTGTCTCAGTCGCACGCCTACGGAAGCGTGTAGTGGTCGAAATTATGAGTTAATCATATCTTACTAGCAAAGTTGTACAACATCTGCAGAGCGTTGAAACATATTCGAATAGACGTGCCCTCGGACATGGGCAAAGTATAGAAACGTTACACTTGCGTAGTTTTCATGAATAAAATAATAAACCGGTAATGGTTGTGATAATCAACTTAAAATAGAAGTGGCAGCGGAGGGATTCCTCTCTCACGGTAATGGAAGTGGCAGTGGAGGTATTTCACTCTCACGGTAATAGAGGCGGAGGAATTTTGCTCTCACATTAATGGACATGAAAGCGGAGTGCTTTCACTCTCATGATAAAACTTGACTCAGAAATGAATGTTGATTTTTAATGTCAAAACGGCTAAGTCATATGTTTGGAATCTAAATAAACTAGTATATTTGACAAATTAGTTTTATGCTAAAAGAGACATAAGACCTTTACTTGGTTAAGCCTTGCATATAATTGTATATATAGTTACATTTTACTATAGGGGTTTGCTGAGTATCTTTGTAGTCATTGTTGCTTAATATATGATTTTAGATAACAGAAGTGATGATCCAGTGTACGGATTCACCTATGCCTCCGACTATGATATGGAAGACGAAGGCCACGACTATGTTTATCCTGAGTTGATTATCTATGGCAAGATATGGAGGCCGTTTTGGTTTACGTACTGTTTCGCTACTTTACTCTGAATAATGCTATTTAATCGGTCAGCTCGCTATGTAAAACTTAGTTATAAGATATATTAGCAATTGTCTATGTAATATAAAGTGCTCCTTTTATTTACTCGTATGTATGAATGTGATGTCTTTCGATGTTAGTATGTTATTATATGGACTAGCTACTAATTAAAAAACTAGCTTAAATATACATAAAATTTAGACTGTCAAATTCGGGTCCACACGTTCCCTTAGCAAAGCATCGCTGACCAGGCCATCTGGGTAGGAACAGTTACACTTTAACAATGCCACTTGGTGCAATAATGCGGGTCTTTTTTTGTTATTTCGCAGTAGCACGAGAGCTGGTCGTCATGTGCTACTCTAGTACTCTACTCAAGTAAGAGTTATACTCTCAGTGTGAGATGTTGACACGAAATCTCTCAAGATTTCTCTTGACATCTCTCTGTAACTGTAATCCAATAAATGTGTGCTCGTGACCCGGTAGGGGGCAGATCAGCTACCTGAAGCCGTGGTGCTCGCGTGTGGAGCCAAAGTACTCAACTAATTAATCCTATATGGCGGATCTCATGATTACAAGGTTAGTTTTCGTTGAACTGAACGCACTACTCGTTCAGTAGCCCCTGCGAGGAAGCGCGCTTGGGATCATGGGAGAGTGGGGGAAGAGACCTATCATCGTTTTCGTTACGTCGGTGATGGCTAGTGGCGCGGTCGTACTCATGTACCTCAGCTTCTGGGCCGTTTGGCAGGCAAGAAGTCGGACTGTTTTTTATTTTTGCTATAGTATATAACTTTTAAATAAAATATTTTTTTAAAACGGGGTCAACAAATTAAATGTAGTACACGTTAAAAGTCTAACATCTGTATCAGCCAAAATCGTAAGTGAGTATCGATCTCTCCATAATCTGTACCGTAAACAACTAAAATTCAAAAATTTCAATCAAAAACCATAAGTCACAGACAGAAAGATCAGACCTTGCCCCATACCCAGCAGAATGGTCAAAAATTGCTACTTCTCATGGCGAAGTATCGCTCACCGGGCCACCTAGGTAGGTACAGTTTGCCCGTTCAAAAAATAGGTAGGTACAGTTCAATTTTCACAATGTCACTCGGTACAATAATTGGGTGTTTTTCAGTTATTTTGCGGTAGCTTGAGAGCTCGTCGTCATGTACGTACTACTCTAGTACTCAAAGTATAATTGTACTCTTTCAGTGTAAAATGTTGACATGAAACTTCTCAAGATTTTTGTTGGCGTCTCTTTTTGTCTGTAACTGTAATCCAATGATTGTGTGCACCTGACCCGGCAGGGGACAGATCAACTGCCTGAAGTGCAAGCCCAAGTGCTCAACTAATTAATCCAACTAGCATCGTAGGCGCGGCACCACGCCGTGCCAGCCACTGTACGTACTAAAGTAAAAGAGACGAAAATTCGTTAGGAATTATTTAAAAAAATTCTAAGGGCATATGCGTATTTTCGAAAAGACAAAGGGTTTTTTTTGCAAAGATGCGAGGACCTGTACGTAAATAAAAAACCGCGGCGCCACGCCGCGCCAGCCACCGTACGTACCAAAGTAAAAGAGGTGAAAATTCGTTAGGAATTATTTAAAAAAAATCGAAGGGCATATGCGTATTTTCGAAAAGGCAAAGGCTTTTTTTGCAAAGATGCGAGGACACACGTAAATAAAAATCGCGAGGATGCATGCGTAAAAACGGGACCCGTGTGCAATTTCAAACGCGGGGCCATCACGAAAATGGAGGGCCAAAAAATCCAGGGACCATTTCGCGAGAACCAGGGACCTGTACGTAATTTTGGGAAATCACAGGATATTGCCACCGTCGACCGTACGAAAAAATCGCCGCCACGCGCCGGGCGAGCTGCTGCAGTAGGCGGCGTGCGCCACAAGACTCCGGTTATTAGGAGGTAGGTATATGGCGGATCTCATGATTACAAGGTGATGTTGACGTGAAATTTATCGTAATTTCCTTTGATGTCTCTTTCTCTATAACTGTAATCTAATAAATATGTGCACCCAAAGGCAGATCTAGGTCTCGGGCTGTTGAGACTATAGTCTGAGACCTGTCTCAATTCCCAGTAGTAATTCCATATAGTTTACTCTTAAAAGGCAGAAATTCTCGTATTAATCGAAGAAAAAAGACACAGATACATACCAATGATCATGATGAGTCTAGATTATAACGGTCTGGAATAAAAGAAATAGTCCATGTCAAGAACAATCCAAACAATAACTGAAATTTAGAATAAAAATAAAATAAAATTATTAATTTGATTTCCATACGATTCCTAAGTAAAATCTCTAAATAAACATAATTCATAAAAAATAAGCAAAAAATAACAATTGGATTTGTATATAAATTTCAACAAAAAAACTAAGATTTGTAATAAAAAAATAAAAAAACAATTTGATTTCCATAGAATTCCAAAGCAAAATATCTAAATGACAGTAAATTGGAATAAAAATTAAAATAATAATAATTAAATTTGCATATGAATTTCAACTAAAAAACTGAAATAGAAAATAAAAGAAAATTTACAATCTATTTTTCATACAATTTCAAACTAAAAGCATTAAATAACTATATTTCAGAATAAATTACATAAAATTAGCAGTTTGGTTTTTATATGAATTCCTAAGTAAAATCCATAAATAAATATAATTTAAAAAAACTAAATTTATTCTAAAACAATTTAAATTTGAATAAAAAATATAATAAAATTAGCAATTCAATTTTGATATGAATTCCAAAATAAAATATCTAAATAATTATAATTTTGAAAAAAAATAAAAAAAATTCGAAATTAGATTGTATACAAATTCTAACAAAAAAGTAATTGAAATTTGATTAAAAACAAAAGAAAATTTGCAATTTGATTTCCACACAATTGCTAAGTAGAATCCCTAAATAACTAAAATTCAAAATAAAATTAATAAAATTAGCAATTTGATTTGTATACAAACTCCAATAAAAAGCAAATGAAATTTTCAATAAAAATAAAAGTTTCGATCGGTTGCTGAGATTTGTATTTGCCTACATTTCCATGACTAGACATGATGAAAAACTTTCCCTTTTTATGCATAAACAGGGTGTTGATCTTCATACGATTAATTGCGGTCATCCTATTCTTCGCATGGCGCATCAAGCATAACAAGTCTGACGCGGTGTGGTTTTGGGTGATGTCCGTGGCCGGGGACATCTGGTTTGGCTTCTCGTGGCTACTCAACCAGCTCCCAAAGCTCAACCCCATCAAAAGTGTACCCAACCTTGCTGCCCTTAGACAACACTACGACCTCCCAGATGGCAGCTCCAAGCTCCCCGGCATCGACGTCTTTATCACCACCGCTGATCCCGTAGACGAGCCGATACTGCATACCATGAACTCCATCCTCTCCATCCTTGCTGCAGACTACCCCGTCGATAGGTACGCTTGCTATCTCTCAGACGACAGTGGGTCGTTGATCCTCTGCGAGGCATTAGCTGAGGCTGCAAAGTTTGCGACTTTGTGGGTCCCCTTCTGTCGGAAGCACTGCATCGAACCGAGAGCCCCGGAAAACTATTTTGAGCTGGAGCCGCAGCCGTACGTGGGAAGAGCGGTAGAAGAGTTTGTGGATGATCGCAGGTTTGTGCGTAAGGAGTACCGTGAGTTCAAGGTGCGCCTAGACGTACTTCCTAGCATTATTCGCCTTCGGTCAGACACGTGTAACACTGTGAATGCCAAGCTGGGAGATCCAAAGGCGACGTGGATGGCTAGTGGCACACAATGGCCATGCACGTGGATTCACCCAACAGAAAATCATACAAAAGGACATCATGCGGGAACTGTCCAGGTTCGAGTCTCTGTCACAATGGTTATTACATTTTTAATACAGTAGTATATTTGTACAATCCAAGCTTAATTTGCTGTGGAACTTTAAATTTAAAAGATTTTGATGTGAAAAATACACTATTTCCTTCTAAGAAGTTTGTCACTTACATGCTCCTCCTTTAACGTACAGATCGTATTGGAACATCCAAGCCATGGACCTCGACCAGGCCAACCAATGAGCAGTGACAGCCCTCTCAACTTCAAATCCGTTGATGTACGTCTACCTATGCTTGTCTACGTTTCTCGTGAGAAGCACCCGTCCAAGGACCACAACAAGAAGGCGGGCGCCTTGAATGCTCAACTGCGCATCTCCGCTTTGCTATCCAATGCGCCCTTCGTCATGAACTTCGACTGCGACCACCGCATCAGCAATTCGCAGGCCCTCCGCGCCGCCGTCTGCTTCATGCTAGACCGACGCGAAGGCGACGACGTCGCCTTCGTTCAGTTCCCGCAGCGCTTCGACAATGTCGACCCGACCGACCGTTACGGCAACCACAACCGTGTCTTCTTCGACGGCACCATGCTCTCCCTCAACGGCATCCAAGGACCTACATACCTCGGGACCGGCTGCATGTTTCGCCGCACAGCGCTATATGGTATCGACCCACCTCGTCGGAGGCCCGAAGACATCGTAATCGCTGCCGACAAGTTTGGCAACTCGACACCTTTCCTGAATTCAGTAGCATCAGCCATGAAGAAAGATCGCGCTATCAAGCCACCGCCGCTCGACGAGTCACTTGCCATCGAGATGAGAACGGTCGTTTCGTCTGCATATGACGAAGAAACCGACTGGGGCAGAGGTGTTGGGTACATCTACGATATAGCGACGGAGGACATAGTGACGGGCTTTCGTATTCACGGCCAAGGGTGGCGCTCCATGTACTGTACCTTGGAGATCGATGCTTTCCACGGCACAGCACCGATCAATCTAACCGAGCGTCTTCACCAGATCGTGCGTTGGTCCGGCGGGTCGCTGGAGATGTTCTTCTGCCGCAACAACCCGCTCCTCGCCGGCCGTCGACTCCACCCCATGCAGCGTCTTGCATACCTCAACAATACAACCTACCCAATCACATCACTCTTTATCCTGCTCTATGCCTTCTGCCCAGTGATGTGGCTTTGCCCCAACGAAATATCCATCCAGAGGCCATTCATCATGTATGTCCTGTATCTAGTCATGATTATTCTGATGATTCACATGATCGGCGTGCTCGAGATAGAGTGGGCGGGGATCACATGGTTGGATTGGTGGCGCAACGAGCAGTTCTTCATGATCGGCTCGACCAGTGCATACCCGACGGCGGTGCTACACATGACGGTGAAGCTCCTGACAAAGAAGGGGATATACTTCAGAGTCACGTCGAAACAAACGTCAGCCGACGAGAATGAGAGGTTCGCTGACTTGTATGTTGTCCGATGGGTGCCAATGTTGATCCCAGCTGTGACGGTGCTGGTTGCAAACGTATTGGCTGTTGGCGTAGCAGTAGGTAAAGCAATCGTGTATATAGGAGAATGGTCAACGGTGCAGAAGTGGCATGCGGGACTGGGGCTGCTCTTCAACGTGTGGATTATGGCGCTCCTTTACCCATTTGCACTGGCGATCATGGGGCGTTGGGGGAAGAGACCCATCATCCTTTTCGTCATGTTGCCGGTTGTTTTTCTGGTCGTTTGCCTCATGTACGTTGCTCTTCATAGTTTGTTGATTTTCTCCCCGTTCCACGTGGTATGGTCTGGTGTGATTTCAATATAGATTAATACAAAGTTGCTGCCTGCCATTCTAGGAGGTATGGCCTAGTGTACATTGTTCTTCATTTTCCTGGCAATATAGAGCGGCTGCCTGGCAGATTTATGTGCAACAAAATTGTCTCCTAGAGATGCTTTTCTGTAGACACTTTTTTTAGTGTCTTTATGTTAAGAACCATGCAGCATATAAAGACATTTCTTGATACGTTTTTAGTGTTTTTGAGTGTCTTTCACTACAAACGCGTCTATATGGTCTTTAATATGTTCCATAGGGAGACGTTCCTAGGGCGCTTTACACAGCGACTCAACAATCCTCTATTAAGTCATTTTGTAAAACATCCTAGGAGCGTCTCCTCATAAACCGTGTCAAAGACCGTAAAGATGCATTGGTAGTGAAAGACACTTAAAAAACATCTTAAGAAACATCTTTATATGCTATATGGTTCTTAACGTAAACACACTCAAAAAAAGCATCTAAACAAAAACGTCTCTATGAGACCACTTTGTTGTAGTGGGTCTTATATAAGTTCAATCGAACAATGTCATTCACAGGTAAACATGTCACGTTCCTCCACCATGAACTCAGATCAACACCAAACACTTTGCCAATCAACTCAGGATACAAGTACTGGGGATACAATTGGGAAACATGAAAGTATGACTGGGAAGGGGAAATAGGTAGGGAAGGAGAAGCAATTGTTGTAAAATATGCAGTATAAACATAGTTCTTAATTTAATTCCAATAATAATGATAATAAATAGACAAACATGATGAACTTGACATACAAATGACTTAATCAACGTATAATCGTATGAATCTTGTAAGCCATTGCAAAAGATACATATGCCCAATATAAATACCATATAAGAGTTCAAGACTAGCATAACCTCGTATACACATGTGCATAGAAAAGCTAATCTCAACCAAAATATAACATATATAACCATATTCAGTATATGAACAAATAATTGAGATTTCTTAAGTGCTCTCAGAAGGCTAGTTGCACAAGATTTATTCTTGGCCCTCTCCGTCATGATAAAATCTAATCTTGATTATATATGATAGTTATAGATTAGATCTTGAGCTAAAATTAAATCTTGCTACTACCAAAGATCCACAAATCAAGTAAACAGCTTGCTAGACAGAGCATAACTACTCCTAAAAATCAATCTTCCAAACATTCACGAAGAATGCTATTGATTCAACAGGTTAACAAGGTTCGGCTCAGACCAGACAAGACCAAAAGTTAGCCACTGCACAGATCTAACAGAGATCACCAAGAAATGGATAGCAAGATTTAATGACCAGTGGAAGAAAATATAGCAGATTTAATTGAATGCTCAAGATCAATCTACCATCACATTCATATATAATCTCAGTAATATGTCATTTCATCACAGAGCAATCAATTCACAGAAAATTCTTTGCAATCTTCCAGCTAGTGATACTCACAGAAAAGTGAAAGATTTCACAAAATTGCAAAGAATCAACAACTAATATACTCACAGTTGTGGTGATATTCGAAATCACCGAGAAGAATCTGAACACGGCAAGGCATGCACACGACGCTGTCCCAGAAAACCTAGCACCCCGATGTGCTACACGCAGAAGAAGAGTGTGGTAGACGGAGATACAATGCCCACTCCAACCTCGGGTAGCCGACGCCAGAGTCGAGGGTTAGGGTTGATGCCACACAAGACCACCGAGAGCTCCGACCGAGAGCGCTCGCGAACAACAAGAACAGATCACAAATCTCCCACAGAACACAGCACAAGCCTGAGCCAAATCAACCTCTAGGGTTCATCCAAACCTTTCCTCTCGGCCAAATCAAAGAGGAGGCTCAAGGAAACTGAACATGAAACCCTAGAACAGTGATTTGCGCTCCACAACTGACGGCGACAGGAGAAAACCCGGCCGACGGCTCTCAAGGCTCAAGAATTTGAACTATTTGAGGAGTTCAATCTATATTTTGGATATAAAGAATGCATTAGTAAATGAGAAAGTGATTTTGAATGCATACCTCTTTAATTTCACCTTTTCATCTAAATGAGACTAAACTATAACACACTTGAACAAACATATTAGTCTCATATATACATTTGTCATTATCACCAAAACATTATAAAAGTATTTGTCATTAACATTAAAATCTCATAAATGGCATTTCTCATTAACATCAAAATCTTTCAACGGTGTCGAGACTAGGCACAGTTATTAAAACTGAATCAGACCAGCGGTTCGACCGAAGAAAGTTTGAACCAAAGTCCAGATTGGTTCGGTTTTGCTATTGGATCGGCTATGCATTTGAGCCGCTCTGAATCAAAGAATTTCCAGTTAAACCGGCCGATTTTGTAGTAAACCACATGAGAACCGGAGACGATTGGACCGGTAAGCTAGCCACGTGTTGTGATGGTGCACTAGCCATGTGCGAGAGGGAATAAAACCATGTGCTAGAGGGAATAAAATGACGCACGATGGGGGAATCGAACCCAAGACCTTTGGCAATGGAGGACTAACTTCCCTCACCTAACGAACTGAGCCATAGTGCATATGTAATTCAAGTGACATTAATAATATATTAATGGTAAGTATAACTGATGGTATAATTGCCCAACCGGCGGTTAGATTGCTGAACCAATGAATCGAATCCTCGAGCAGTTCGGCGAGCGATCCAATTTCAATAACTATGGGACATGGTCTTGGTGGTGATGGCAGCGACAATAGGCGAGGCGAGGGAGGGTGGCGGCAGCGACGAGGGAGGTTGACTGCGTTGAAGCCCAAAACCAAAGGGGAGGGAAGTTTGGCGGCGATAGTGAGGGAAGGCGGTGACGGTGGTAGGTGAGGTGAGGCGAGGGAGGGCCGCATCGTCAGAGCCAGAGGAGAAGGCTTGGCAGCAAGAGAAGGAGGTGAAGAGGGAGGAAGGGCAGTGAACCTGCAAGAGAGGGAGGCGGAGGGTGGGGAAGGGTGGCGAGCTGGTAAGAGAGGGACATGGTGAGGTAGGGGGACTGCACGGGAGAGCGACGAGGGAGGGAGGCGGAGAGGGAGGAAGGATGACGTGCCGGCAAGGAAGGGAGACGGTGAGGTAGGGTTGCGGCGAGAAAGGGCACCAGCGAGGGAGAGTGGTTGCGAGGGAGGGCGTGGCTGCACGGTGTCATAGCCTCGAGGGCGAAGGTTAGTAATTAATATGTGTATGTACGGAAAGTCTAGGCTAGCAGATAGTGTAAAGGAGAATCCAAACGCCAAATTAAGGTGGACGGCCACCCATCACACGGAAAACCGCGCGCACGCGCGGTTGTGTTGCGCGGCTGCACAAGCTGGATGGAAATGTGGAGCAAACGTTGGTTTGCTGGTCCTGCAATTCACACAAGGATAAATGTGATACACACACTGACACACGTCTATCCTAATACCATCGAATGTTAGATTGCTGAGAGTTGGAGCAGCACCGGTGTTAAACCATTCTCTTAGACCGTAGTCAACCGTTGTTCTATACTTCAGAAGTATTGCCTGCTAATGTAAGCAACTTTAGCATCGTGCCATCACTTTTCATTGCTAGAGGATCTGAATTTCAATCAATAGGTCATGATTGTGGTTCAAGTGTACAAGATAGATACGAGATCTCACAACACAGAGCTCACGTTCTCACGTGAGCTCCTATCATATAAAGTATATATCTATTTTGGAACATAGGAATTTCACAAAATATTTACAACAATTGTTCCATTAATGTACATAGGAATCCAAACAAATTCACGCATTTCAAATCAGACCTACCTTAATGTGCCGTAGCATAATCCAGAGGGAGTTCAGAAAGCAGATACTCTTATAAGATAATCAGCTACCCTAGTGTAGCCGTAAACACAAGAGAAAACAAGTTGCCTTTCACTCTAGGACTGTACCCTCATTTACCTGAATTATCTGCAGCCAGTCGAAAAACGAACATGCGTACCTGATACACTGTAAACAATACCGTATGGCGCCGCGCCTTCCCGTCCAAACAGTGTCTTGGTCAGATGCGTCAAGGCACATGGACTCTAGTGCACGTTTTCAGCGTGGACAGTAGTGCCTTTCAAGCTAGCCACACGGATCTATGCATTTGTCGAGTAGTCCACTCAGCGCCCTCGTGACTCTGCCCGATCCCAGGGCACGAGGAAGCACGTCGTACCTTGCGTCTCCGATCGCTAGCTAGTGCGAGCTTTCCCGTCGTGCCTTTACCTGTGCTGATATATACACTGCCTATGCTACTGCTAGTCTGCTACTTCCTCCGATCTTAAGAGGGCAGGGCGGGTTAGCTAGCCAGGATTTGGGAGACGTAGGCATGCCTTCGCCGGCGGCTGGCGGTGCTCGTGGCGGCAATGCCGGCCTCGCCGCCCCGCTGCTGGTCGACCGCGACGGCGCGGGGCAGGTCGTCGCGAAGGACAAGTGCTGGGTGCCCGCCGACGAGGAGGAGATGCTGGCGGCGCAGGAGTGCGGCGGCGAGGACGGCCGGCCGCTGCTGTACCGCACGTTCAAGGTCAAGGGCATCCTCCTGCGCCTCTACAGGTGCGTCGGCGTAGTAATTTTTTTCTTCTTCTTTTTTTCGCGTGTCCGCTTAGTACTTTTTTCTAGTTTTTTTTGCGTGCTCCCGTGCAATGTGCATTTTCCCGTGTCGCTAAAGGGGCATCTATCAGATGCAGGCGCGTAAGAGTTTGCCTGGATATATCTTATGGGTGCTAAGTCTGTTGCTGAATTTCTTTAGAAGAATTGTATCGTTTGTATGTGTAAAATTTTCCCCATGTTCTCAGCTACAAAAATGGATCCACATGCTTATATATATTTCCCAAACGGCCAGAGGGGCTGGCCATTGAGTTCGTCTGTACACTTTTTAAGTTTTAACAGCACAGCGTTTTACCCACTGACAGTATTATTAACCCTCTAAAGGCAGTTTATTATTCAAAAAGTTATTGTTAATGCACAGTGGCTTGCACGTTCAGAGACAAGGCTGACATGACAGAGAGAGTACGCAAAGTGAATGCACTCCACTGTCTATAGTACCGGACAATGCTGGATGCGCACGTGCTTCAGCTTAGGCCCGCTCGTCTGCACTTAGTTTTTGACTATTTTCGTCCTTTTCTGTTTTTTAGTTTTTTTGCATTTTTCTTATATTCTTTTTTATTATCTATGATAGGTTAATATATTTTTTAATCTAAAATACTTTAAGTTTAATTACTAAAAAAACCACTAATAGTTGTAATACAAAATAAGTTTGTTACAATGTTAAATAGTAAAAAATAAGTTAAAATAAGCAGCGCTTCAAGAAAATCATAGGGTCTCTTTCTTTTTTGCTTTCGGTTTCTTTTTTAGTTTAGATTAATACGGAGGCTACGGTCCTAAAAAAAAGCCCCTAGCTGCACACCCATGGTTTTTTTAAAAGAATTTTTTCAAGCTGCCGCTTTCATGATCTATTTGAATAAGTGCTTACGGACTTCTTTATTTTAGCTTTTAGTTTTACCTTATAAATAATAGTAATTTGTGAATAAATTTAAAGAGAAAGAAATACTTGTATATGATTTTAATCGATATAAATAAAATTATTATATTGTATATTATAATCGACTAGCTAACTCTATATTAAAAAGATAATAAATTTGAAAGTTAGATATTATAAAAAAATTATTTATTATAGAAAAATAGTTTTTAAAAACAAATACCACTGAACCTACTCCTATGTCGTCATTTCTCGAGACTTTGGCACCCCATCCCACCCATGCACATTGCTATCACGCCCGTAGGTCGTAGCGTCAGCTACTTGTCATTAAGGTACACAAAGATAATTTTGCCCTGTGTAAACATACGAGTAACACCAAGCTGAAGCTGGCAATATATCAATCAGGCCGACTGCTCACTCGTATGGGTATTTGAATTGGCTTTCTATTTGAAAAACCAAAAACCGATTTGAATATATATTAGTTTCTAAAAGCTGCTGGCTAGCCTATATAGCCTTCTCCACATATACATCTTTTAAAAGTCACTTTTTTAATATTATCCCAAAAACTATTTTATCCAACCATTACTATTTCATTTCAATTAAAAACCAAAAAATCTAGCCAAAAAACCATTCTAACTGATTAAAACATCCCTTATCTTCTCTCCGTTTACCCATTCCACAGCGGTGAAGAGCGCCTTGACAGTGGCTGCACTCGGGTTTAGCAGAACGAGGAAGAAGAATAGGAAAGAAGAGGTGGCAGGGGATGCAAGGAGAAGGGCCAAAAAATTTTAAAATCGATGGTATAAGAGAAATAAACACTTTAGCCAGTTACAGAGCATGGAACTGCGCCGGTGGCTACAGAGAGGACGGGAGGTTGGTGATGAGCTGGTTGCAGCAGTAGGTCTTTTATTTTAAGTTTCTAAAAATTGTTTTTTAATTTTTTAAAGTAACTATATTCAAACAAAATATCTTTCCTATAAGTTAATTATAGTATATATTATACCAATTTTATTTATATCAGTTAAAATCACATATGAGTTTATGTTAATCTATACTTTTCTTATAAATAATTTACAAACCTTAAGACACAATCAAAAATCAGAAATCGAAGCCAACAACAATAGGCCAGTAATATCTCTGTCGGCCCGCATCGGCAACTCGAAAATAGTGTGCCGATAATTCGTAGGCCCAACTTCCCTTCATGGCACACCACGGGCCGTGCAGCTCGTATGGTGATTCAGGAAGGTTTCGTAGATCAAGGCTAGAGCAAATGCTCAAACGAGACAAGTGCACATCATACTAAGGTCTCCGAAGACTTCCCTCTTTTGCCTTTCAGAAATTAAAAGCCATTTAAAACATAAAATTTTTCTAATATAATTTTTTATTTTTCTCTTTTTCTTTGTATTATCCACAGACATATAACGATGTCTTTTCTTTTTCTATTTATTTTCATTTTTATCTAATTAAATATCTTAGAAAAAGCTAACCGCCGTTATAGTACTATTCCAGTGAAAAAACAAATGCCATCGCCCTTTGGAATAGAGCTAAATCATGCACAAAACCCTTTTTTGCTACAATTAATCTACAGTAAATATTCTAGTCATATTTTTACACTGCAACCCGTACAACTAGTGCAGTAAGAATGTAAGATTCATATTGGGTTGCTAAAATTATTCCCATGAGTGCATGTTCTAATCTTTTTTTTTTGTTAATGTGTGACAGGTTCCTGACCTTGGTCAGACTAATCGCAATCGTCCTCTTTTTCATCTGGCGCATGAAGCACCAGGACTCCGACGCCATGTGGCTGTGGTGGATATCGGTCGTCGGGGACTTCTGGTTCGGCGTCAGCTGGCTGCTAAACCAGGCCTCCAAGCTCAACCCCATCAAAACCGCCCCCAACCTCTCCCTCCTGAGGCAGCAGTTCGACCTCCCCGACGGCGGCTCCACGCTCCCCGGCCTCGACGTGTTCATCAACACCGTCGACCCCGTGGACGAGCCCATGCTCTACACCATGAACTCCGTCCTGTCCATCCTCGCCACCGACTACCCAGCCGAGAGGCACGCGACCTACCTCTCCGACGACGGCGGGTCGCTGGTCCATTACGAGGGGTTGCTCGAGACCGCGAGGTTCGCCGCGCTGTGGGTGCCGTTCTGCCGGAAGCATTGCGTCGAGCCGAGGGCCCCCGACAGCTACTTCGGGACGAAGATGCGCACGTACACGGGGAAAGCGCCTCAGGAGTTCCTCGATGACCGTAGGCGCATGCGTAGGGAGTATGAGGAGTTCAAGGCGCGTTTAGACGCGCTTTTTACTGTCATTCCGCAACGATCGGGAGCGTACAACCGAGCAAATACCGAAGGTGCAAAGGCAACTTGGATGGCAGATGGGACGCAATGGCCAGGCACATGGATTGAGCCGGCTGAGAACCATAGGAAAGGACAACATATTGGAATTGTTCAGGTAAAAAATAAATCTATTAGCATGTATTTCGTAGTGGAGTTGTTGCTGACAAAATTGTTCAATAGGTTATGTTGAACCATCCGAGCAATGGGCCTCAGCTCGGCGTGCCGGCAAGCTCTGACAACCCTCTGGACTTCAGCTCCGTTGACGTGCGCCTCCCGATGCTGGTCTACATCGCCCGCGAGAAGCGGCCGGGCTACGACCACCAGAAGAAGGCGGGCGCCATGAACGTGCAGCTGCGCGTCTCTGCCCTGCTGTCCAACGCGCCCTTCATCATCAACTTCGACGGCGACCACTACATCAACAACTCCCAGGCCTTCCGCGCCGCCATGTGCTTCATGCTGGACCGGCGCGACGGCGACAATACCGCCTTCGTCCAGTTCCCGCAGCGCTTCGACGACGTCGACCCGACGGACCGGTACTGCAACCACAACCGCGTCTTCTTCGACGCCACCCTGCTCGGCCTCAACGGCATCCAGGGGCCCTCCTACGTCGGCACCGGATGCATGTTCCGCCGCGTCGCGCTCTACGGTGCGGACCCGCCTCATTGGCGGCCCGACGATGCAAAGGTCCTGGACAAGCCCAACAAGTTTGGCAAGTCGATGCCATTCGTCAGCTCGATACCGTTGGCCGCGAACCAAGAGCGGTCCATCGCGTCGCCGGCCTCGCTCGACGAGCTGGTCATGGCGGAGCTGGCCGACATCATGACGTGCGCGTACGAGGATGGGACGGAGTGGGGCAACGGCGTCGGGTGGGTGTACAACATCGCGACGGAGGACGTGGTGACCGGCTTCCGGCTGCACCGGTCTGGGTGGCGGTCCATGTACTGCGCCATGGAGCCCGACGCGTTCCGCGGCACGGCGCCAATCAACCTCACGGAACGTCTGTACCAGATCCTGCGCTGGTCGGCGGGGTCCCTGGAGATGTTCTTCTCCCGCTTCTGCCCGCTCCTCGCCGGCCGCCGGCTCCACCCCATGCAGCGCGTCGCCTACACCAACATGACGGCCTACCCGGTCACGGCGCTCTTCATCGTCGTGTACGACCTCTTCCCGGTGATGTGGCTCTTCCGCGGCCAGTTCTACATCCAGAAGCCGTTCCCGACGTACGTGCTGTACGTCGTCGTCGTCATTGCCATGATCGAGGTGATCGGCATGGTCGAGATCAGGTGGGCGTGCCTCACGTTACTCGACTGGATCCGCAACGAGCAGTTCTACATGATCGGCGCAACGAGCGTGTACCCGACTGCCGTGGTGCACATCCTGCTCAGGCGGCTCCTCGGCCTGAAGGGCGTGCCCTTCAAGCTGACGGCGAAGCAGCTGGCGAGCGGCACGAGGGAGAGGTTCGCCGAGATGTACGACGTGCAGTGGGCGCCGCTGCTGGCCCCGACCGTGATGGTGTTAGCCGTGCACGTGGCCGCCATCGGCTTGGCGGCGGGGAAGGCGATCACCTGGAGGTGGTCGGCCGCGCAGGTCGCCGACGCGGCGACCGGGCTTCTGTTCAACGTGTGGATCCTGCTGCTGCTCTACCCGTTCGCGCTCGGGATCATGGGGCGCTGGAGCAAGAGGCCCTACGTCGCGTCGGTGTATGTCGCGCTCCAGGCCGCGCTCGCCGGCTCCGTGCCGTTCCGGCTGGGATGGTCGGGTGGCGCCGTTTCTCCGGCGAGCTGGCGGGTTTAGGAGACGTGTTTTGATTGATTGATGCAGGTCAACTCGGGGCGATCGATCCCCTGACCCCTACTGGGTGTTGTTGCTAGCTAATTAAGCTAGTTTAAATTTTGTTGAGCAATGTTTGTAATAGCTCTGGCTCGAACAGCTTGTGTATTCCAGTTCACTGGGTATATCCAACGTGATACATTTCTTTGTGAAAAGGGATCAAGGCCCCGTTCGGAACGTGAAAATCATTCCTGACTCTGACAATTTTTCGTGTAAATTTTTTATAATATTATTATAAAATTTCTATGTTCCAAATGGGCCTAGTTCCTCCTAGTAGCATACACTCAGACCGTTCCGATCACAGTGCCGTGGCCGGGATGAGCTCTGTGCTAGATGCCGTGCTAGTATGTATGTTTGGGCTTTTGTTCTACTTTGGACGAGTAGTGGGCTTGGTCCAAATGGCCCATTCACACAGGATTGTGTATAGTCCCACCTTGAAAAGTATAAGTGTGGAATGGGTGCATATATGGCATTGGATGAAATACCACGGATATGATCAAATGTTACTATACGAAGCGAGGATGAAAATACAAGTTGGTTACTGCACATGTTGCATACTAATCACTTTGTCTCTGTCTCTAAGTGTATACAGTGCCCATTGGACCAACTGCGCCAGCTTTGGGGTTGATCCTCTTTTTAACCCAAGTTTCTTGTTCCAATCGATCGTTGGGATAAGTTGCTTCAAAATTTAAACCTTAAGTTCGTAATCTGCTTTTCCAAGTATTTTTGCAAGAACCAGTTCTTGTTCAGTCTCAAGCTTTCTCCGGCTGATTTCCTTTTTCAAACCTTGGCTTGACGCACTGTTAATGCTCTCGATGCTACCCCGATTGAATGGCTGTTATCTTGACATTTTTTAAGTTGAGACTAACAAGATTTGCCAAAAATACCGACATGTAATGTAGTGACATGGTGTATTTAAAAAAGCACAAAATCTGGAGGGACTAGAGCTTATGTTCATTGATCCATTATTTTTTGTTTATAACTTATGTCTTTCCTCGAGCAAACAAACGGTTTCTCCGTCGTTTTTTCGAAACGGCTTATCATTCGCACAGAATCTTGCGTTAGAGCTAAAAGCCATCAGCCACAACCATAATCCATTAGTGGCAACAAAAAAGAACACACTCATTGTCTTCTTGCTGTCCTTATCCCTTTGGTTGTCTTCCTCACATTCATTGTTTCCTCGCTTCTATTTTTGTCATCTTGTTTAGTTGTTTCTTCAAAGTAAGCAATTGTTTAGTTTGTTGTAATACAAGCTCACCAACAAACTCCAATAAAATAGAATCGACATCATATTGCAATACACTTTTCTTCAGATAGAATCAACAATCATATTGCAATATACTTTTCTTCAGACAAATCATATATTGCTGACCAGAATGTTCCTTACAACTCAAAGTGTCTAAAGTTTGAACAAGACCATGGAAGCTAGCTGCTGCAGGCTGGACTGGATATGATGATTGTTGAGTCATTGCCCTTTGCACTTTTGACTTCCACAAATTAAAAAAGAACCAGAGAGAGAGAGAGAGAGAGAGAGAGAGAGAGAGAGAGAGAGAGGGCTGTACTCTCTGAAGTGGTGGTCCTGCAATTGTATGGTTTTTGAACCTTAACAACCTTGCAAGTTGCGACTGATGATGTGCAGAAACTATGTGCAGTTGTGCACCCAGATAGGCTAATAATTCTCCATGATGAGCACTGTTTAGCAGAGCCTCAGAGCAAACCTACCTCATGATGTCCATCAAAGATGGTCCTCCATTCTAGAAGGTAGGGGAGCTAGCGGACAGTCCAACAACTTGTTGAATTATTAGTATTTCAGAATCACCATCACAAAAGCCCGATAGAGCACAGCAGCATTGTTCTTGCTTCTTAGAGTTTCATCTGTTGCGATCTGTTCATTACGAGTAATAAGTAATTCATAAAACCAGGAAAGGAAAGAGCTTCACTAACACTAATCCCCACCTCTAACAAGGTAAATATTTTTCTTGACCGAAGTAATGGAAGAAAAAATTTGGCTTTATCACCTTTGTTTAATTTTTACCGTTAGATCAAATCGTCTACTTCTCTTACTAAGTCACGACATAAAAAATGATGAATTTTAAATTTCAAACCTTCTTTTGTGACTTTCGTAACTGCAAACTTAGAGAAATGTGATCATTTACCTTAAAGTTATAGTGGTTTCAACGATTTGCCATCCTATCTATTGTAATGGATCTTATGCCCCAGAGTTCATGAGCCAATTGATTGTTTATCCTTTTTGCATTTTAAATCAATTGCTGATTTGTTTTCTCTTTAACCCCCGCCTAAAATGACCAAAATGCCCCTATGTGTGTTTTGCCCAGGATATGTGGCTCGGTCGGGGTCTAGCTGCACCCACTGACCCAACCACTCTCCCCCAACGTTCTCTCCCCTCCCTCCTCTCCCGACTCCGGTGAGGTAGAAGGGGAACCGGTGGTGATGTCTTACCGGAGCTCCTTCGTGTCGTCTAGCAGAAGTACAATGCTGTTGCTGGGGCATGGAAAGAGTATGTTGCCCCTCTTGGATTGCCCTATGTGCAGACGAGAGAGAGTGGTGGAGTTCACATCGAAGACAAAAGAGCAACTTAAGGAAGATCTTTGTGATGTGTCCTAGGGATCAATGGAATTTTAAGTCTTCCAATCCTTTATGACCTCCTCCAGTTGGATATGTAATGTAATAATCTGGGTAGGATAGCATACGCCCAGGCCTGAGATACCGTACTAGTCTTGATCTTGATATTTGATGCACTTTTGTGCTCATCAACTAGACAACTACCTTGTTCACCCGCAAAAAACACAAATGGAAGCAATAAGTACAAATATTGAACAAATACTAGATACAGACCAGTTAGCAAAAAAAGTTAGTACCCTAACAGTTTTCTTATTTGACTTTCTGTGAGCTACAATTTTTCAAGGACGTCAGATTTTTGAGTGCTCATGTCAAACTCATTAAATTCTTTTATTGGAGAGCAAGTGCTGCCAATATCAATCTTTGGGTTATCCCTGTCGTACATAGTGTGTTGCTCCTGAGATGTGTGATCATCCCTAAGAATAGGAGAAAATCTATTGGACAACTGTGGCACAAATCAGTTTGTGTCACAAATCAATCGGACGTTGACACGTGGCAGCAAGTATTAAAAACATTAATATTTTTATTGTTTTGTACTGTAGTAAATCAATAAAAAAATATTTTTTTACTGTTTTCTACTGTAGTAAAACAGTAAAATATAATTTTTTTATTTATTGCTACAGTAAAAACAGTAACAAATTATTTTTTATTTCTTGTCTGCTACGTGTCACCACCCGGTTGGCCCGTGACACAAACTGATTTGTGCCACAGTTGCATAATAGATTTTCGCCAAGAATAGCTGCCCCGTGAGCGTCATCCCCCATAAATTAATTTAAAATAAAAATGGCAAATAATCAATTAAGTCAAGAGCTTTGGTGACACAAGATTCTTTACGATGGATATGATGGCAAATAGTTGAAAACACTGTAACTTTGGCGCAAATGATCAAATTTCCCGCAAACTTATTTTAGTGCAGTGATAGACCAAGTTGATCCAAACCGTTCTTATCCTCCATCTGCTGCCGACTTGCCGTCGCTCGCTGACACGTTTATCCCCTTCGACTTGCACTTGACGCCTTCCGCTCTTCCAAGTCTTCCAGTAGCTTCTTCCCTGTCCTATCTCTAGGCTAGTCTCTCCCCACTGCGCCGGAGCAACCGACGCGAGCTCTCCCCTAGCCTCACGATACCCCACCCGGCGATGCAGACTCTGGCGAACCCCTCCGTTGACCTGCCGCTGGCGGCGGCACCGCCTCCTGTGAAGGCGCCGACCCCGCGGCCCCCTCCGCCGGCCTCCCTGCAGCCCGAGTCCCCGGGCGTCTTCTTCGCCGCCGCCGCTGCGGCCGCCCCCTCGGGCTCCTCCCACCGCCGCATCGCCATCGCCGTCGACCTCTCCGACGAGTCTGCCTACACCGTCAGCTGGGCTGTCGCCAACTACCTCCGCCCCGGGGACGCCGTCATCCTCCTCCACGTCCGCCCTACCTCCGTCCTCTACGGAGCCGACTGGGGCTCCGTCGACGTCTCCCTCCCCGCCAACCCTAACCCTAGCGATCCCCCCTCCGCCGAGGACGACGCCGAGGCCGCGGCCCGCAACATGGAGGACGATTTCGACGCGTTCACCGCCTCTAAGGCCGAGGACCTGGCGAAGCCACTCAATGACGCCGAGATCCCCTACAAGGTCCACGTCGTCAAGGATCACGACATGAAGGAGAGGCTCTGCCTCGAGGTGGAGAGGCTGGGGCTTAGCGCGGTGATCATGGGGAGCAAGGGGTTTGGTGCGGCGCGGCGGACCAGCAAGGGGAGGCTTGGGAGCGTGAGCGATTACTGCGTGCACCACTGTGTTTGCCCCGTGGTGGTGGTGCGTTTCCCTGATGACGGTGTGGCAGAGGGTGAGGCTGGTACTGCGGCAGAGTCCGCGGTGGGTGCAGAGGCAATGCTGCACCCTGTGCCAGAGGAGGAGGGCGAGTACCATGATGCCACTGAGGAGCACAAGGGTAATTGCCTCTACATGTGTTAGTGCCTGATTTGAATAGCTATACAGAGTGTACCACAAATTCAATTCAAAATGAGATGTTGTGCATCACAATTCACAATTAATTAATTGTAGTTGCAAACTATAGGATATTTTATATCTAGCTAACTAGTTATACTATACAGAGTAGAGAATTTTTAAGGGTTGCATTGAATAGCATTTGCACTTTTTTTCAATGTGAATCGCATTTCATTAGTGTTATTTTTTGCTAGGTGCCTAGGTCTGCTTTGCCTGGTAACATAGGATTAGTTGTGGACCTTGGACAGCTTGGTGAAACAAGCTGGTACATGGTATATGAGTGAAGGATTCAGCTAGGTTGCTCCATGGCACCTCATCTCGAGGGTCTATGGCAATGGGGCTTGTTTAGTTATTTGTTTTTGTAACGCCCCCATTTCTGGAGACGGTACGGAACTCCGTAACCGTACAAGAATGAACAGTTACAGAGTTCGAATTAAAGCGATTATCAATGAACAGTTACAGAGTTCATACCGTCTCCAGAAATGGGGGCGTTACAGTTTTCAATTTGATGGCTGGTGGTTTTACGTCACATTTACCTATATGTAAGGAGATAGATCATGAATATTTTGGCTGTTTTGTTATTACCCAGACATTTTATGGATCTGTTGGAGAGTTGACGAAAATTTGGCTATTTTCAATTCTATTTGCTTCTTTAACTTACTTTGGTAAATATCTACAACAGGTGAAGGAATGCTGACATGTAGTGCACCTGTATGCTTTTGTCTTAATGCTTGTGGATGATCATCTTGCATGTTCCCATGACATTGAGGAGTTGCTCTGTGTAATCTCAGGGTGTTAGGTATAAGGATACGCTATTCAGACATGGGCATGGCAGTAAAATACAGAGATACACATTTCATATTCATATCTATCCCCCATCTTATGTGCTCTTGCCTCTTGTTGATGAGGTCTTTATGTCCGAAAGCAATTAATTCTATAAGTTTAATCTTATTGTTAGCATGGAAGGAAAGGGTATTGTCTGTCGACTAGTACTTCATGTTTGTTCTTTACCTGATTGGACATTTGGTTGACACATTTAGCTTGGGCTTGTAATTACAATTTTCTGCAATTCTTTGGTGTTTTCACGTAAAAGAAACTTGTTTGTTTGAATTAGATTTTAATGATAGATTTATTAGAGCCTGTTTGTCCAGCTTATTGGGCTTAGATAAACCTAAAAGGCTGTTTGGTGGGAATCCTTATTATTGTATTGCTTATCCCTTCTTCTTATAAGATATAGTTGCATGTATCGAACCTCTTCTAGTATTTTGGAACCATGACTCCTCTAGTCTCCTGCTTAGTAATGAACCAAGACATGGCCCTCTCTCCTAGACTCCCAACTCTTGTGAATGGACATTGGGTCTGTGCCTTGTGGTGATCAAGCATATTTTTTCCTTGGTCTCCTGTATTGGCAGTTTGGCACGAGTATGAGTCTCATGTGCAGAGCGCAGCCTGTAGGTCAGCTTCTACTTGACCAGTGATGCCATGTACCCAATGTTGCGTTGGTTGGGGATGGAGGTGATCGGACCCCGACCACAGCACGACATGGTTGGTTTGGCTTTTGTGACGAATCAATCATAAAAGAAATTTTGAGTAGAGAAATTCACTTTCCCCTTATCTATAGCAAACTGCGCATTAATGCCAGGTATCAGTTTGTTTATGAGTTACGGCATGGACAATGGAAAACTGTACCTCGTTCTATTGGTCTTGAACTTGCTTCCTTCCTTATTAGCAATATTTGTGATTGATTGAATTATGAGAATCATTTGCTGTGATTGATTGAATTATGAGAATCATTTGCGTGTATCATGTTAGTGATTCTAAGTTAATTATGAGAATCATTTGCGTGTATCATGTTAATGATTCTACTTTATAAATTAAGCTAATTTTTTGACTTGGTGTTAATTCCGCAGATACTTGACCGGTCGATGCATGGTGATGTCCTCTTGGATCCAGGTGAGCATAGAATTAAATTTCTCCATTTAGTTTGTATTGTCACTGTCTGATAGTTTGCAACTGCGAAATGTTTTCTTAGGAGTAATTCGTTTACCTTTTGGGTCTAAAGTTCTATCTTTCTTGTTAAGGCACCAAAGCTGTACATTTTTTTAGTATATGTAGTACATATGGTGATTTGTTAACTGTTAAGAGTGTCACCTTAAATACGATAAAAACTATGGTATCTTTGTATCATGTGGTAATGCAACTACAAGTTTGTGCCACATTATACAGTTCAAATGAAGTATCCACATTAATTTTTGAAGCTTGCAGGTGCTAATAATCATGATGAGAAAGATCGTGGGAGCTTAAATGCTTGATTGTTCCCAAGTGATCAATCGTGGGTTTGGGCCACATGATTATTTCATGCTCCACGGCTACACTGGAGAACCCCAGATGGGCCCAAACAATGTCATACATTCTTTTAAGGTTAAAATTGTTGCTGACGAGCCCAGTGGTCCCAGCCTTTGATACTTATGAAAGACCTTAGCGCCCTTGGATTTTACAATTTTCCTCCCATCTGACTCTCTCTCCAGTATGATACTTCTGCTAAAGAGTCCCCCCACCTCCAACCTGTTATTAGTTGTTCCATATATGGTAAACTGAAACTTTTAAGGAACTGCACTATTTAAGCAGGATTTTACAACGCCCTAGCATCTGATTTGACAACCTTCAAAGAATCTTGTTTGCCATATACCTGTTGAATTAATTTCCTTCTATTTCTGTTCAGTCTAATTTCTGTCCTTTTCTTCCACAGCATGTAAAGGTTCTAGCAGTCAACTGTTGGCTGGGTGCTAGCTGGGGTTTCTACTGAGGGCATTAGCTGTTTGTTCGACTTTTACTGCTCATGTCTATCTGTGCTTTCACTTTGTTGTATTTTCTGCTGTCTTCTTTTACGTAGCTTATCTGGCTGTTTGACTGTTTGCCTGGTGAATTTGTGCTACAGAACCTTTGTGATTTGTCCACATCGCACTACCTGTTTCTGATGAAAGTTACAGTTTTGACTACTTCTAAGAAAATATGTTCACAGGGGCCAGAAAGTCTCGGTCATAGGAATTTAGAGATAACCAAGTAATCATGTCCGTAATTTTTTTGCTATATTTTACTTTAAAGTAACTTTGTGGTAGATTTCGTGAATCTTTCGATGTGCTTATTGTCAATGTCCTGTCCCAAGGAAACTTCCTTTATTTTTCTAAATGCGCTTCCTTTTGAAAAAAACTATGCGCTTCTGTATTAGAGCCTGGTTAGTTGTATTGTGCTCTCTGGTCCTTGGCTTGGTTGTTTAGTTGTATCGTTAGAAGGATAACTTATTCTGAATTAGGACTTGGAAAGTGGGCTCTGGAATCTTCTCTCATTCGGATTACCTTTTTGGCACATGGAAACTGAAGACAGTACTCATCTAGTGTGGTTGCTACTGGATGTCTGTGTTGTCCACCATGATGACATGACTGGATTAGTTTATTTCAGTCTTAAATTCTGTTTTGGCATTTGTCACCACTTTGTTGGTCGGTTTGGAATTTTTCGGTTCGTAAGCAGTGACAACTCATGTTAGAGATATGTTCCAAGATGTATGTTTTCATCGCATTTTGGTTTGGATTCCTGTATCATTGTATGAAGATCCTACCTAAAGCCACATGCATATTTTGAGATCTGAATGTGTTGGCTACAAAATAGCCATTAAACATATCTTTAAGGCATCTTGAGGGTCTCTGCAATTTAAAGCGAATCAGGCATCAAAAGATTAGTAACCTGCAAGGATTAGTTTCTATACTATAGTAAATCCATGACAAAAATACCTGTGCAGAGGCGAGTAAATTCTATCATGTCCAGCTGGTAGCCAGGTCAAGTTATAGACCTGTGTGCCTGTAACCAGTAAGGATGAGAAGGGTTTCTTGTTAGTTTTTACCATGTAGTAGGCTAATCCTAACCTTTACACTTAGGAATGGGAATAATGAATAATCTTATTGGAATTTTGTGAATAAAGTGAACAACTCGCCGTTAACTTTCTTGTTAAGATCCTTTTCTATTCTGTGTTCATGCATCTAAGCTGCTCATTTGCCAGCTAAACTTTGCACTTTCTGTGACAAGATAATTGATGTCTCGCGGTCTGGGTAGCCGCTCGCCACCAACCTGCCGTGTATCATTAGGTACACGTTGTCAGCATGGGTCCTTCTACTAGGCTATTTGGGACGCATCTTGCTCTTTACTCCATGCGACTTTCTATTGTTGCGGCTGCATTACGAATTTTGGCTTGGTATTAAAATGCATCATGATCCTCGTTGTTTTCGTTTTCAATTTCTTGGACCGACTACGGACCAAATAGCAGCTCTCTTTTGGTTGGGGTCTTTTCTCTTCGCGTTATCATCGTCATTTTCGAGGACCAAACAAGGACCAAGCAAGGAGGTATTTCCTGTGCGGTCTTTAAGGCCCTCTTTGATTCAAAGGGTTGGTGGAAGAAAAAAAAAAACAGGATTTGAGATTCTAAATGATTGGCTACTGTTCATGTGCTTAATTTGTAGGAACCGTATCAAGAAATTTCAAATGAATTCTATTTATTCCCATGGTTTCACAGGAATTTTACATGAAAAAATATGAACAAAAGAGTGGACAGCGAGAAACTCACCGGCCACCGATTTGCTCTGCACCTCCATCGCCTTTGTTGGAGCCATCATGGTGCTAAAGTTGAAGGATGTCACCATCACATCGTGGATTTGGCGCTGTCGACCTTCACCCTAGCTTCCACCGCTGCCATCCTTCGTCCTGGCTCCTACTGTCGTCGCCTTTGCCCTCACTCCTGGCCGAGATGGTGCCACCGGACTTCGTCCTTGCTCTTGCTGTAGCCGCTTGACCTAGCCATCAGCCTTTGCCCTCGCTCCTGTCGTCGCTTGAGCTGGCGCCACCACCTTTGCCCTTGCTCCCTTAGGTCGCTACTCAATTGTTCCTATGTGGATGAGTGAACGACATAGATGGGTAGGGATAAGAATGACGGAATTTGTTGGGTTAACTCAATGTAGGGATGGGTGAGGTCACTTGTAAATGGCCAGTTAATGAGTTTTATTATATACTGTTAGTTAAATTAGCATAATAATCTCTTTTAGTTGTTCTAAAAGCAAATGGGATTACTATTTGCTCTAAAATTCCTACGATATTCCTTTTCTTGCGAATCAAACACCCAATCCTATAGAGATTTATGTGTTTTCTCATCATCTGTTTTGTACGTACATTATTATTTTATTCTTGTGTTTTACTTATTTCTATAATTTTAGAATCCAGCTAATAAAAAAGCCCTAGGTTTCTTCTTTCTGAATCCTGAAGATAATTAGGCTCCGTTCATTTCGGCTTGAGCTTCTAGCTTCTGGTTTATTTTTAACTATTCATAAATTTTATCTTTTTCTTGCTTTTTGGCTTTTTCTTGAGCTTTTTTGTTGGTTCTCTTTTTCTCGTATTCTGTATTGTCCATGATGGACTCACATGTTTTTTCTATTTTTAATTTTTTAAAATTTAGTTACGCTAAATAAGTCATCATCAGATATAGTGTAATTCCAGCCAGCTATAGTATAATTTCAGTCATAAGCCACTATTTTTAAACCCAACTGAGCAGTACCAGTCCCGCTCATTTCGGTTTGAGTTTCTGGCTTATTTTTCACTATTCCTAAATTTCGTCTTTTTTCTAGCTTTTTGGTTTTTTTGTCGATTTTTTTATATTCGTTTGTATTGTCTTGATGAATTAATCTATTTTTTATTTTTAGATTTTTTTTAATTTAGTTACGTCAAATAAACCAAGTATAGCGTTACGCGTGCTTTGTTAGACTGTAGATGACGCAAATCTGACACCACCGGGGCAGCTTGATTTGTGAGCTCACTGTGGAGCCGTGCTGGCACAATCAGAACCGTCAATTGATCCATCAACGGTTCTAGCTCAACTCTTACAAAAGTCTTTTTTGCGCATGTGTTCTTTACCTGATCTGACGCAGAGTTGTTAATCAAACCTAATATAGATCTGGAGTTGTTGATCGCTTGATAATCTGTGATATGGTGGTAAGACTTTACGAGTCAGGAGGAGCTAGGTTACGGTAGGGAGTATTTGATAAACCGTATAAACCAGACACGAGCTACTGCCTTTGGAGTTGGTTTATGCAGGGAAGTCTTTGGATATTACGAGTGGTCCTTGTTTCCCGGGATAGCTAGTGTACAGAATGGAACTCCTAGAGATTTATGTACGGCGACAGGAGGGCAGAGGTGAACCTGATGCCTGCTTGCACATGAGATATGAGGAGTATCTTGAAGAGATTGTCACATCTAGCAACGAGCAACGGATCGAGTTTGATCTGTTCTGATCTCATTCTTGGAAAATTCACAGTACTTTTCAACCACATACATCTAGTGTAACATCCCAAAAATTTACTCTCTTTAAAAATTTATTATTTAAAAGTGTTTGGATTTTATTTAGATTATTTGTGTAATACTGGAAGAAAATCTCAAAATCCCAATTTCAATCTGAATCCCCAAATTCAAATACCAAATTCCAAGATTCAAATTCAAATATTCAAATTTCCAGAAAAATGTTCGTTCTAATTTTTCTGGGTCTGATCTAATTTTTCTTGACATATTCTTTTCCTTTCCTTTCCTCTCTTTTCTTTCTTTCTCTCTCCTCTCAGGTACTATTCATGCTACAATGCACATGAATACTGTTCATCCATCTTCAACCTTCGTCTGTGTTCGAGCAGAAAACCAACACAAAAAAGTCTCCATTCTTTCTAACACATCTTTTCACTCAAACGTTCGAATTCAAATCCGTCTAAGGCAATATGAGCCCATCAAAACCGCGTATTCATCGTCAGAGTCAATGCTTCCGTTATAACATTCATTAGTGCTTTTATTGCCATTTTATCCATCAGTTCTAAAACCAAAAAAACCGTCTTCATGACTCAAACCAATCAATTCATATCCATTTCTTAGCCATTTAATTAACCATTTTTAGTTTCCAAAGCTTTTAAACCAAGAAAACGACATTGCTTTATTTCGGCCGTTTTCAATCTGTTCCTCTCATTCTTACCCTATAAAATGAAGCTTTGGGATAACGTTCTACCCCTTCACACCCTTCCCAAACCTTAAAAAAATCCCGTGCAACGTCCAAATCTTCTCGTGCGTTGGCCTCCTCCCTCCACCGAGCCATTTTCGTCTCCATTGAATGTTTTCAACTTTTGTTTGCGTCATATCGTGTTCTAGCCTCCAAGAAACTTCCGTACCAATTTAATTGCTTTTTTCTCACAGCCAATCACCGGGAATCGAACATTCTTCGTCGTCGGTTGTTTTCAACTTCCGTCGTCAAATTGTCACCTCCGGTGAACCGTTCTTCGATTCTTTGGTACTGCACCATCACCTCCACCTCTTCTATGTATTTCATTCTTTGTTTTGCTCAATGAGTCACTATGGAGATTCGCCACCATGAACCATGCCGTTTCGACCACCTCACGCCTCACCAGTCTTCCTCAATCGCTCTCTGGCCAAGCCGAGCATAGGACGTGTTTTGCATGCCGAAGCTATGCTCGTGCTCACCTTAGTTCTCCGTATTCCATGCCCTTGTGCCGTCGGCCACGTGAGCCACCCATGGTCGCCACTCGCGCAGTTGCCGACCGCTTCACCGTCCAAGACCGCCGCCGGAGCCATTCCCTCACCAAAGCAATCTGCCTCTACCATCTTCCGCCGTCGCCGACCACTGTCCAGCTATCTCGGGTGAACCCCCTTGCCTGTCAAAAATGACCACTATAGAGTCCCGACCACTCTGTAGCCTTTGACCACTCTGGTCGATTACGACCACTCTCGACGTTCCTTTCGACCACTAAGACCTTTCGACCATGGTCGCTGACGGCCGTAGTCGCTTTTGTTCGTAGCCACTTTCGACTGCAGCCGCTCTCGACCACGGTCACTCACGAACGCAGTTGCCTTCGACTACATTCTATCCCTCGACCACATAAAAGACTTTCGACTACTCTTGGCCTCCCGACCACCATCAGTGTTTTGATCGCCCTGGTCAGTTACGACATCCTCGTCGGCTACGACCACTCCAACCGATTCCTTCGACCGCTCCAAGCCGATCGATTCTTTCGACAACACTACCGCCTTCAACCATCGAGCACTTTGTAGCTTCGACTGAACCAAAACTTTCTCCGCACCACCTCCTCTCTCTGGTCGATCAGACTGGTCTGAACATCACTTTGGCCGATCAGACGGTCTGAACATCTGCCCTTTTTCTTTTCTTTAAGTTTCAAACTTCCAGAAGCTCGTACTCCTTCATCTTGGCTCCGTTTGCACTCATTCAAATTTCTAAAATCATCTAAAATCATAAACTTTCTTCTAGTATTTATATTTTGGTTGTGATTTTATTTGAATTTATTCATCTATTTGTTTATTCTTCTCGTTTTGCGCATGTAGAATCCGACGCCGCCGACGCCAATTTGGCCCAACAAGAAGCGTTAAACTCCAACTTCAGCAAAGGCAAGTCGTAGACCTTTGACCATATTGAACCTATTTTATAAAATTATATTATTTTAAATTAACATGTATTGCTAGTTTTATATTAAATGGTTTCAGGATTAGTTAAATACCTACTTGATATTATGCCACCTTGAATCATTGTAAATGACATATATTCTTGAGCACTATAGAATGGGTAATTTTAGTTGGACCTATTTTAATACCACATGGGAATAGAAGTTATGCTTAGACATGCTTTAGTTGTGCGATGGGTTCCTTCACCATGTTCATCATAAGAATTTCGACAACCATATATGGAATTGTGGCAGGTAGCCACTGTTAATAAAATTTGTTGTGCCATGGCAGGGGATGCCATTGAGCATGGTTGAACAAAAATTGATTTCATACTCAGGCGAATGATCGTGCAGTAAATGGGCTGCGGGAAGCACATTTTGGATGAAGTTGTTTCGTCTGAGTAGCCCCTAAGGACTTAATCTTGTGCGCCACTGAGCTGGGCCTTATCGTACAACCACATATCCAGTATGGGATAGACCTGGCTGATTAATTAGTAATATTTTGATCTAGTTCTCTTTGGGTTGAAGTGTGTTTGGGATGGACATTCACACTAGGCGCAAGAGGGGGCCGGATGGAGGCAAAACCTTAGCGAGCAGAACTGGGTCAAAACAGAGCTTTGTAAAGGCCTTGTCATGATCTCTCCACCGCACACCTAAGGAAGTGTGTTAGTTGCGTGGCAATATAAGATGATCATGTCTTGTAGGTAAATCAGTACAACCTCTACAGAGTGTTAAAAAACTATTCGAATAGTCGTGTCCCCGGTTATGGACAATGCCTGGTGATTTCACATAGGAGATAGAGTTTATCTAAAAATGTGGTTGGTGGATTGGTTGGTAAGTGAGCGGGTAGTTCACTAGTTGTTTCAAAGTACTTGTTTACTTATGTATGTAATCTTTTCAATTATGCTTTTCAATCTATTTATCATATTTACTGTCAAAATTGCTTTCTGCAAAATAGCAATAAAGCTACTCTTGTTCAAGCCTTGTATAAATACTATTTGCATACATTTCCCTACGACTTGTTGAATACTTTATGTACTCACGGCTTTACGCCATTTGTTGATCAGTCATCGAAGAAGACCCAGGGGACACCGAGTTCTACGAGGAGGAGTATTTCGAGGACTATGCGAACTAGGGTGTGCTCTTCACTCGATTGCCTGTGGACATATCAGATGGCTACCACAAGAGTTTCTTCCGCTGCAAGTTTATTTTTTGTTGTTAAGCCCTACATGGCAATAATTGTAAAAACTTTGACCATAAGGTCCGTTGTTACTATTTAATAAAATTTGGCTTATTCTTAGTTGTTTCGTTGTATGGATATAATTTCATCAATGTTGATACTGCGTGAACTAGCTACTGATTTTAGGACTAGTTCAGAATACACAGAGGGTCTGAATTTGCAAATTTGAGTCCCGACAAGTACTTCTCAGCATCAAAACAAGAATCTTCCTTCTCCCGGTCCACACATATTGGCTTTTGGTTTTTACCTACGAATAATGATAACTTATAAAGAAATTTGTAGAGTGACACGCGTACGATTTTAGTCGATATAAATAAAATTATTATAGTATATACTACAATTAACTAGTAGATATTATTTTAAAAAATATTTTATTTAAAAATTAGATACTATATAAAAGCTATTTACAGAAAAAAAAAGCAATTTTAGAAACCAATTCGAGCCCATACGAGCAGAACTGACTATGCGAATGAGCAACACAATTGAGTCTGGTCTGATTTGACGCTTGGAAAATTCACAGTTCACTTTTAACCGCAGAAAACACAAAGAAGCTTCCTGCTCGATGAAACCAGTGAAAACCCCCCTTTCCTACAAAAGAAAATTAATAATCTAAGACTGGTTCTGGAGGCCTCCAACCAAGTCCTACACTACAGAATCACATTATTATTGCCACATAATAAAAAAATTCACCTTTCCAAGTTAGCTGAGGTGTAGGGTTGTAGGCACATACTATGATTATTCCCTAGACTGTGTTTATGCTGGGTACTTAAAGGTATGTTTACACTGAATATAGCTAATAGTTTTTGATTGAAAATAAATATTAATATCTAAAAGAAGTGTGCTTTTAGAAAGAGGGGATGGGCAATGGAGGAAGTGAGAAAGAGTCATGTACTCCATCCAAATGAAAGGAGTAGATTGTGTGATGTGTTTATAATTTTTGCCTTATTTTCGAAACGAGAGGATGGAAAATGTGTGACGTGCCCATCAAGGCGGCGGGTCCAAGCAGGCAGCCAGCCGAGGCCGCTTTAAGGCCCCGCTCGTTTCGGCTTCAGCTTTTGGTTTCTGGCTTATTTTTTACTATTTATAATTTCGTCTTTTTCTGAATTTTTGGCTTTTTTTAGCTTTTTTGCCGGTTCTTTTTTTTGCCGTATTCGTTTACGTTGTTTGTGATGGGCTAACATATTTTTAATTTTTAAATTTAATTATGTTAAATAAGCCTCTGTCATTCTGATGTTTTTCCAGTCATTCTGATGCTTTTCAACAAGACTTTCTCAAGATAGTTCATGGTTTGCATCGTACATCTTGCGTTGCCTACCCATTGCATTTCCAAGGGTTTGAAACACATGCAGCACGACTGCGGCTAGACGCACCTTCCCGTCTGAAACCAATGGCAGATAGAGGAGCTCAAACAATGTTTCTTCTTGTGCACATAGATCACATCGCAACACTTACAGTAGATTAGATGTGATGCTCATCGTCAAAATGCATACCACATGCTATTCCACTTTACCGCGCAAAGATAATCCAAAATTCCAAACCTATAGTGAAACCTATGGTGGTGTCACCATCTGTAACTACCTAGCTCCATTCTCTTCCCATTGTCACCTTTCCTTTTCTCTGCCATTAATTTAGCACATACTTGTATGAACACGCCAAGTCTTCACCCATATTAAGCCTTCATTTAAGCCGCACACACTTCTACTTAACCACAGAAATAGAAGCGCATTTATTCTGAGACTGCGTCTGTTTGGATTACCATTGATTGTTTTGGTTGTGTTTTTTTATATGGTAGCGAACAGCAGAAACATAAATGTGAATGACACGCATAATTTTTGGTTTAAAAAGTCGTTTGAAAAATTCACTATAAGAAACTATTATTTTGATTTTCAGAGAAATCATAAGCAAAAACACAATAAAACCGGACCCACTCGCGATCGGCCGAGCTCACCGGAGTGCGAGCCGAGCTGGCCGCCCATCGCACGCACGCGACTAGAATAATCAGAGCCGTGGCTCACCGGCTCTCCCTGCTACGTTGCACGCTTAACACTAACCCGGAAGCAAAGCTACGTGCTTAGCCGCGCTAAGTAATATACTCTTCCCGCTTGCGCTTTCTCACACCCCCGAACTAAACAAAGCCACGGCACAACTCTCACCATAAACTCTGCCTCTCTCTCTCTCCCCCCTCCACCAGTGAGGTAGTTGGTGCTCACAGGAGCTAGGAGGAGGAGGAGTGTATCCATGGCGGCTTCTCCTCCTCTCGTCTTCTTGCTCCTCGCTTGCCTTTGCAGTGCGCTGACCGTGGCAGCGGCGACGGACACGCTGAAGCAGGGGGAATCGCTCACGGGGGCGGCGACGCTGGTGTCCTCGCCGTCGGGGGTGTTCGAGGTGGGCTTCTTCGCGCCGGACCCCAAGCTGCCGTCCCGGCTCTACCTCGGCATCTGGTACCACAGCATCTCGCCGAGGACCGTCGTCTGGGTCGCCAACCGCGCGTCCCCGGCCACCGCGACCTCGCCGTCGCTCACGCTCACTTCCACCGGCGAGCTCCGCGTCCTCGACGGCGCGACGAAGGACGCGCCGCTGCTCTGGTCCTCGAACACGTCCACGGGGGCCGCGCCGCGCGGGGGTTACTCAGCCATCATCCAGGACTTGGGCAGCCTCGAGGTGCGCGGCGAGGATGGCACGCTGTGGGACAGCTTCTGGCACCCGACGGACACCATGCTGTCCGGGATGCGCATCGCCGTGCGCGCGCCGGGGAGGGGCCCCTTGGAGCGGATGCTCTTCACGTCGTGGGCCAGCGAGACGGACCCCTCGCCGGGGCGGTACGCGCTCGGGCTCGACCCGGCCAACTCCACCCAGGCCTACATCTGGAAGGATGGCAATGTTCCCATCTGGAGGTCAGCATCTTGATGCCCTGCTCCTTAAACTCTTTCTTTTCTGATTAGCTGTTTGGAGTAGTATCATTTGATTTGATTTTCTTTATAAGTTAATTGGCATAAGATTGTAGGGTCTAGAATGTTATGGAGTAATAGTTTTAATTTAGGCATTAATTATGCCTTGGATCGATCAGAGGTTGTTAATGTAAGTAGTTAGCTCCTGGTTGTTCAGTTCTTTCACCATCTGACTTGGGAACTTCTGAAATCTGGTAGTTTTTTCCTTTCTTTTAGGAGTGTATGTATCGAATCTATCTTGTAATTCATGTGGCAATCCAAGAACTGTGTTTGTTTATCAAAAGCATGCTCAAATTCAGTGAAGTTTTTGTTTGGTAGGTGGTTTAGTTTGCTTTGGTTTTTGCATCTCACGCTCTCCTAGTTGCTTCAGTCTGCAGCAAGGCACCTTCTTTGTCGGCTTAGCTAGTCGGGATAGCAAATTGTGAGCATCTCCTTTTCGTAGGTGATATGAACATCGTTTTCACTTCATTATAGGACGGTTGGAGAAGGTACATCAAAAGGATCGTTTAGAAGTAGGAAACTAGCCATGTGGGTAAACATTACCTCCCACTTGCAGCCCATCAGTAGTCACTAGTCAGTCATGGTAGGTCATTCCAGCACTATAAACCACTGTTTCTTGACAGATTTGTCTGTTTTGCTCTGCATTTTATGGTTTGGATGGCATCTGTCTAAGTTATCCTTAATGCTCAAAAGCTTGAAAAATTCTTGCATGTTAGAGGGCCATTGAACAAATCTCTGAAAGAAAAAAAAAATATCTTTGGTGTGCTTGTGCTTGTCCAACAGACTGTGTGCAGTGTTGTTAACACGGGGTATCAGCTTTTGGTTAATGATTTAGTTTAAAATGAGTAGAATTCCGTATGTTTCCTAGTGACTTGAGCTTCTGGGTAAGACTATTGGTGCATGAAGCTAAACATTTAGTGCGGAAGTTTTTAAACTTAAGACCTAAGGGCCTATTGCGCTTTCTTATTGGTGAAATTTGGAACTGGTGGTTCAGTGGTGTACTGGTGTGTATTTGCTGGCTTGTTACTGGACTGGATTGTGCCTGCACTGCTGGGATACGGATAAGCTACACTAGTATCCGATACGATTAGATATCGTACCCAACTCGGAGAGTCTCTGACTGGATCCTTATTCAATATGAGTAGAGATTGTATCGCACTCGAAGAGCCTCCGACCGGATCTTTATTCAATGCTAATGGAGATCGTATCCCACTTAGAGTCTATCATACGGACCCTTATCGTTCCAACCCGTTAAATGTGTGACCCTGTAGATTTATGTATATTCGACTATGGCCCAAAAACTCATTTCCGGCCCATAAGTCGACAGCGGTCCCTAGCAGGATATAGCGACTCCCAAACACGCATAAAGTTCATATCGGACGAATTTATATAGTGCTTATATACCGATCCCTTTGCCTCACGATACCAGATCGAACTCAAAACAAGAAACGTGCCATCTTATGATAACTCGATTCTTCACTCGAATTGTAGTGAATTGCTCAGTTTGTGATTGACTGCTCAACCACATTCAGTATGGTCATTATTGAGTTTCATGCACCAACCAGTTCACCCAAAAGCTTAAGCTGATGAGGAAAGGTGGGCAATTCACTTATACTTCAACACTCCTCCTCACGTGTAGGCTCCCTTAGGCCTAATACGTGGAATAGAAGTGGATTGCAATTAATTTTTTTAATTGCGTCAGCCGGGTCTTAAACTCGGGACTTCTTGGCTCTGATACCATATTGAGTTTCATGCACCAACCAGTTCACCCAAAAGCTTAAGCTGATGAGGAAAAGTGGGCAATTCACTTATACTTCAACAGTCATGCACTTTCTTAATTCAACCACATCGAAGGGGTCAGAGATCTCTCCCGTTATATAGGAGGGGTAAATTTCATCTTGATCGCTCATATTTCTCCGTATGTTTTATAGTAAACCCGAAATCTACTTTTATAACCAGCCAATTATAGATTAGTGTTTGACGATCCCTAAGTAAACTATTACATATGTAGAAAACTATGACGATTTCAAGTCTAAGGATCCTACATACAACATGTATGGGATCAACTGATGACACTTCAGAATATAAAAATTCCTGCAGTGCCTTATGATAGGTCAATCCAATACCATTTTTCTCTAACATATGTCAAGATTGATCCAACACCATGTTTTCTAACATGTGTCAATGTTATTGATTTGATATCTATATATCTATGATCCGTGAAATATGATCATCAATTAATACATGTGTTGATCTATAAATTATAATTATCCCATATAATGATATAAGATCAGGGATAATTTAGAATAACGTCAAAACTTGAATCAAGATTTCCACGAACGAGTAATATACTTGTTGATCAATATGAAAGACATTTATTCAAAAGACAAAACTAACATATTATTCAAAAGATCATAAACATAGAAGTGATATAATCATCTGTATGATCGCCTCGAAGGCATATCACTAACATACACTCCCTTCAAACTTGTGCTATTACACTATGTTTACGCTCTAATACTTGTTTATCCATGTTTTAGAGCTGATCAATGTCTAGATGTAAGAGGAAGTGTTGAAGTAGGATGTCTTCTGTTTGCTGACAGTGACTTTTTAGGGAGAGGGTTGTTGGTTTATGAAGCTGAACAAGGCCTCTAACTGATGAGCTGTACACCACAATTTATATCTAGTACATTTATCCTGACCGTAGTTTTTTTAATAAAAAATTATGTGTATGTCTCCTTAACTACCATGCTTTCTTTCTGTTGGGCGTGATTCACAAGAGGTCTCCTTTTGGTGGCTGGGGCGAAGAAAAGCCAGTAATTTCCAAAATCATAACTTGAATTGTATCTTCTACAGGTCAGGACAATGGTCTGGGCAGGATTTTGTAGGCATTCCGTGGAGGCCACTGTATTTGTACGGGTTCAAACCAGCAAACGATCCAAACCTTGGGCCGTACTTCACTTACACTGCACCAAACATGTCTCTGCAGAGGTTTGTTGTTATGCCAAATGGCACGGACGTCTGTTACATGATCAAGAAGCCTGCACAGGAGTGGGAAACTGTCTGGATGCAACCGTTAAATGAGTGCGAGTACTATGCCACATGTGGTGCAAATGCGAAATGTACCACGGTGCAAGATGGCAAGGCAAAATGTACCTGCCTTAAAGGTTTGTCTTGGTCCCACTTTTTTACAATTTGAATTTCTTTCTTACAGGGCAAAACGTTGAACTCACACCAAAATAGGTTTGATCCAGTGGCCCCGCTCAACTCTTATTTGCTTACAATCCGTGAATTTCTTTTAGGTAGCTTGGATGTGTCTTTTTCCTTAAATGGGTGCACAACAACTGACAATAAACTGCGATTAGGACCCTAAAATAGGAGTACATGGAGTTGGTGCTTTTGATACCTTAGTGTTCTTTCATATATATTTAAAAATAAATAAATATTAGTTGGAACGGCGACTTTACCATTTTTATTATTTACTTCAATAGGTTTTCAGCCGAAGTTGCTGGATCAGTGGACGGCAGGAAATTGGAGTCAAGGTTGCATCAGGAACCCACCTTTGGGTTGTCAGATTAACCAAACTGGGGATGGATTTCTTCCTATGCCAAACATGAAGTGGCCAGATTTCTCACAATGGGTATCTACTGTGAATGATGAGGCTGGGTGCATAGATGCCTGCCAGAACAACTGCTCATGTGGTGCCTATGTTTACCTGCCTACAATGGGGTGTCGAACCTGGGGTAATGAACTGATTGACATCTACCAGTTTCAGAGTGGGGGATATACCCTAAACCTCAAGCTTCCTGCTTCTGAGTTACGTAAGTGATGACAATTATCTAAAGAGCAGAGTCTAAATATGCACGTTTCCATATTTCCTCACCTGTAAATTTATGATGTTTATGTCGGGTTCTTCTGCCCCTTGATGAGCAGGCTCACATCACGCAATTTGGAAAATAGCCACAATAGTGTCTGCTGTAGTGCTATTTGTTTTGATAGCTTGCTTCTTTTTGTGGTGGAAGCGTGGCAGAAATATCAAAGGTAAGGTTTCGTGAATTTTTGTTCACTGATTGACGTGTAGTAAAAGCTCACTCCTTTCTGTTGTCATCCAAGTATTCTTTGTATAATGAACAGATGTTTAAGCTGTGGTTATTATTTAGTATACTGGTTAAGTGTCATAGTTAGTTCCATGATTAATCATGCCTTACAGTGATAAGAAAAACTACGAACTTTGCTGTCATGCTGTCATAATCTCTTTGCTAAAGAAGATCTAGTTGTGATCTGACAGCTATAGTAATTAGCTATGTTTCAAAATGAACTCCTGGAGGCACCCATAATGTTAACTACCATTCTGGAGCAGATGCAGTGCACAGAAGTTGGAGATCAAGACATTCATCTACCCGGTCTCAGCAGAGTAGTGCTATGCTGGATATCTCACAGTCGATTCCTTTCAACGATGAAACTGAGGACGGGAAAAGTCATGAACTCAAAGTATACACCCTGGACCGCATAAAAGCTGCTACTTGTAATTTCAGTGACTCCAACAAGCTTGGGGCAGGAGGATTTGGTCCTGTCTATATGGTAGGTTCATATTATAAATGACAAACTAATCTTTGTATTATACTTGGCATCATGATAATTGGTATCATGAATCACTGTACTCTGTAGGGAAAATTACCTGGGGGAGAAGAAGTAGCCGTGAAGAGGCTTTGTCGGAATTCAGGTCAAGGCCTTGAGGAGTTCAAGAATGAGGTCATACTGATTGCAAGGTTGCAGCATCGCAATCTTGTCAGACTACTAGGATGCTGCATACAGGGAGAAGAGAAGATCTTGGTGTACGAGTACATGCCTAACAAAAGTCTAGATGCATTCCTCTTTAGTATGTATCACTTCCATGCATTTCCTTTCCTTCTCTGAATGAACAAATGCACCGATCTAATCATGATTACTGTGGATGAATAGATCGTGAAAAGCAAGGTCTCCTAGACTGGAGGACACGGTTTGATATTATTGAGGGTATTGCTCGAGGGCTGCTATATCTCCACCGGGACTCAAGGCTACTTATTGTTCACCGCGATCTCAAGGCCAGCAACATTCTTCTAGACACAGACATGAACCCGAAGATATCAGACTTCGGAATGGCAAGGATGTTTGGAAAGGATCAAAACCAATTTAACACGAACCGTGTCGTTGGGACATTGTATGTGCAATTCAAATGGACCTTACAATAACCACAATATTGCCACTGCATTATGTTTAACTTGATTTTCCTTTTGCAGCGGTTACATGTCTCCTGAATATGCGATGGAAGGCATTTTCTCAGTCAAGTCTGATGTTTATAGCTTTGGAATTCTGATCTTGGAGATCATCACAGGGAAGAGGGCTGTCAGCTTTCATGGTCAGCAGGACTCCCTAAACATAGCAGGATATGTAAGTGCATACTCATCCTATATCCCATACTTATCCTGATATTTTGTTTTCTTTCGTCATGGTTTGACTTCACAACCATTTTTCAGGCATGGCGACAATGGAATGAAGACAAGGGTGAGGAACTGATCGATCCATTGATAAGATCATCGTGCTCAGTTCGACAGGTCTTGAGATGCATCCACATTGCATTGCTATGCGTGCAAGATCATGCCCAAGACCGTCCCGAAATCCCTGCGGTCATCCTAATGTTGAGCAGCGACACCTCCAGCTTTCCCATGCCGAGGCCGCCTACCCTGATGCTCCAAGGCCGTGCTACTGAGACGAGCAAATCAAGTGAGAAGGATAAGAGCCACTCCATCGGTACTATATCAATGACACAGTTGCATGGAAGATAGCATACAGGGACAATATACTGAAAATTACGACATCATTGTATGTCTTTTTCCTAATTTTTCTGATGTTACAAAGGTGTTGTTTTTTCTAGAATAGGATTTTGGGGGGTTTGATCACGCCAATGTGTACGGAAAACTCATTTATGTCAGAGAGAAGTTATGCGTATTTATTTCAGAGAATAAATATCCGTGCTAACCGTCTCGTCAGATTCACGATGCAATGGGTTGTCGTGGACAAGTCAGTCGGAGTTTGGCTTGGTCGTAGGAAGACTTATAACCACTATGTGGTCGTAGGATAATTTACAATGAGGTGGTCATAGGAAAGACTTATGATCGATGAGTTGTCATAAAAGAGTTTACGACTAAAGAGTTATTGTAGAAGAGATTACGACTATGTCATGGTCGTAGAAGAGTTTACACCCCAAGAGTTGTCGTAGAATAGTTTACGACTATCTTATGAAATCTCGAGTTTTTTGTACGGATAAACCTTTTTTTATTCGAAAATACAGAAATATACCCGCGGGAAATTTTTTTACAAAAATAGGCTGCAGTCGCACAATGGGAGCGCGATTGATACATTTCGCCCAACCGGGAAGCGACATTTGGTCAATATGGGAACCATTGGGCGAATCATTTCTGTCGCCTGATCGTTATGCGACTCAATTTCAGTTGCCCTACCGTTGGGCGACTGGAATCTCGATCGCCAACCAGAGAGCGACAAGGGGTGTTAAAGCGACACGGTGCCTGCCGCCACATACCCACTCATTCTGCACACAGAGAAGAAACGAGAGAAGAAATGAGAGAGAAGATAAAAGAAGAGGAGAGGAAGAAGGGGAAGAATAGGAGAAGGAGAGGAGGCCAGGGTAGGAGGAGGAGGTGACGAAGGAAGGATGAGTGGAAGCTATTCCATCCATTTGGATCAGGTATTTATTTTGATTATGTTGTATGTTATATGAAATGTTGGTTTTTGTAGTATAGAAATTTGTGCATAATTTATAGTATAGAAAGTTTAGTATTGTGCGATATTATTTGACATTTCGTAAAATTGAAACATATATGCAGGCCAACATCATCAATGGCAACTACATTGAGAGTGTATTACGGAGCTGGAACCATTCGTGAAGGTCTGAATGGTGTGGATTTGAGTAATTTTCCGCAAGTCACTGTCGTACTTCCGGATAGCGAGAATGCTCGAATGGGAGATGTGCGCATTGGTCGACCAAGTTTTCATTGGACCCCGAGATGTGCGGTCGTCGTGCAAGGGCTTTGGAGCCGGTCTCCCACGGACATCAGATGGGAGCTGAAGACATTGATGCGCACTGCTTCGTGGAAAGGCTTTCTGCAAGGGTGCCGGCGCCGTGGATACGAGTGTGTGCTGCTTGTGCAACCGTGCTCACTACAAGCAGCTGCGCAAGCTCGTGCGTCCATCATTGCTCTGGGAGGTGCTTGCAGCTCGGGCGGGCCGCATGTTGGCGAAGATGTTGAAGTTGCTCATCATGAAGCCGATGCGGTATATGGAGGACGATTCTGTAGTCAAGCCATAGAGATGCAACTAGGCAAGCCGATGAAGGAGAGTACAATGAGGACATCGTGCGGCGGATGGACTCGATGACCGAGAGGTATGGGATGAAGAGGAAGCTGTAGAGAATGACGAAGAGGACAATTCCGATGAGCATGAAGTTCCTATCCCCCAGGAATGGAACCGGTTTAATGCGGAGGGTGTTTCCACACATGATGAGCATGAATCACCATAGGAGTATCATGCTATGTTTGCTGACAAGGAAGCGCTGCAAGATGCCATCAAGCTTTAGGCCCTTTCAATGCAGCGGACATTTCGCGTCGTCAAATCAAGCCGTGAGCAAGACATCGTGAAGTGCGAGCAACTGATTGTTCTTGGAGGGTGCACGACGTGACCAAGTATGAGACTCATCGATTGTGTCCAAGGTTGAGCCGATCCCGCATTCTAAACACTGTCTTGACGAGGCATCGTAACCTGACGTCCGGATTTATAGCCAATTTGATGTATGGGGAGATAGTGGAGAAGAAAGACATGGCGGCCACGCATATTTTGGTAGCTATCGAGAATAAATTTAAGTACAAGATTAGCTACGCGAAGGCGTGACGTGCTAAGCAAAAGGCGTTGGAAAAATGTTTTGGCACTTTCGAGGCGGCGTACGACAACCTTCCTCGTATGCTTAACGTCTTGCAGGAAAGGAACCCGGGCACATACATCGCTGTGCACGACAAGCCGTCCATAAGTCCATCAGAATATGCGGTGTTGCAGAGAGCATTGTTTGCATTCGGTGCTAGCATCGAAGCATTCAGGCACATGCTGCCAGTGATCTCTGTTGACGGAACCTTCTTGACAGGGAAATATAAGGGGCAGATCCTGACGGCCATAGGCGTTGACGGTAACAATCAAATATTGCCGCTGGCCATTGCATTTGTGGAGAGTGAGAATTATGAGAGCTGATTGTGGTTTCTCAGACATGTGAGAGCTGGAGTTGTACGCACTCGTCGTGGTGTGTGCGTAATCCATAATCGGCATGTTGGTATTATAAAGGCTTTAAGAAAACTTCCGGAAGACCCTAAGGAGCCCTTTCCTTGGCCGGACATGAGGAACCGGTGGTGCAGTTGTCACTTAGGGGCAAACTTTTTCAAGCTATTCCCGAAACAATCTTTGATGAAGCTATTCAAGAGGCTGGCTAGGCAGAACCAGCAGAGGAAATTTGATACTTTATGGAGGTTGTTGGATGAGCACACCAAGAAGAACGTCGAAGAGAGGAGCAAGGGCCCGGTCACTCCTGGGGCGGCACAACCGCAATGCTTGCCAGCAATCGATGAGCCTAACCCAAGTGGTTCAAGAAGGAGGAGCTCACGAAACATCAAGTGTTTCTCGCAGTGGATCGAGGGGGAACCATTGGAGAAGTGGTCGCTGTTACACGACATGGATGGCGCATGGTACGGAATAATGACAACTAACCTTGCCGAGGTGTACAACTGGGTTCTCAGGGGTCTCCATTCGCAGCCCCTTGTCGCCATCGTGGAAGGTGTTCTTCACAGCACAATCCGCTACTTCAGGGAGAGGCACGCGAGTGCCGCACTTCATGCGGCCAATCTCGGAGCCCTTTATTTGTCAAAAATTACAGCGTACATGAAGACGAAGGCATAAAGGGTCAATTGCACACAGTGCAGGTCATGGGCAACATGGAGCATCATTTTGAGGTCATACTCCGTGATAGAGCCGGATTTGGGACGGCTCGTTCACTTGTTACTCATGATGTATGCTTTGGAGATCATGCAAACGAACCTAGCTGCACGTGCAACAAGCTTAATTTGTTACACAAGCCATGCTCTCATGTCCTCGCTGCATGCGGGACCGTGGGCATGGATCCTTCGAACTTCATGTCCGAGTACTTCTTTAAGGAGAGGATACTGCAAGCTTGGTGTGGGGAGCTCCGGGGGTTCAGGGTGGTGGGAAACTTCGCCACTTTGGACATTGCATCGAGGACCTGGGTTTCGGATGTTAACATGCTGAAGGGTGGGAAGGGTCGGCGACAGAGCTGGCGTATTAGAAATGATATAGATGAATCACAAGCTGGAACACTAGGTGCACGTTGTGGGCGATGCGGTCAGGAGGGGCACACAGGTAGACGATGCAATGCATGTCCTGATCAGTAGTTTATGCAGACTACACCTAAATTTCATGTACCATTTGTATAACTTGCATGTTAATCTCTTTTCTGTAATGTAGTTAGTGTTTATGCAATGTTGTGCAAATTATTTATGTATAGCTTCCTTGATACATACATAGATCAGTGACATGACAAAAGAGACCAGTTTTGCTCAGTGACATGACAAAAGAGACCAACTTTGCTCAGTGATATGACAAAAGAGACCAGCTTTGCTCAGTGACATGACAAAAGAGGCTAGCTTTGCGCAGTGACATGACAAAAGAGGCCAGCTTTACGCAGTGACATGACAAAAGAGGCCAGCTTTACGCAATGACATGACAAAAGATGCCAGCTTTGCTCAGTGATATGACAAAGGAGGCCAGCTTTGCTCAGTGAGAAAATGGACCCTATAAATTGGTGTGCATTCCATTTCGCAGGCCACACTGCACTTCCAAACCTCACACTACACCGCGCTTCTTTCACCCCACCGGGATGGACAAAAAACACAGAAGAAGCAATGGGACAAGATGGTCAAGGAATGGGAGGAGACCCGTGACCTAGCACGATCAGCTACCGCCCGCGATGAGAAAATAAGGGCTATTGCGGCCCGGGTAGAACAAGCCCAGCGTGTTAAAGGGTTAGCTCCCCGAAATGAGCGGCCGCGTAGCAACAACCCCATTGGGCGACTTCACTCCAGTCGCTCAATTGGAAAGAGACTCATTGCAGTCGCCCAGGAGTACAACGATTAGCTCAAGTCGCCCCTTCATTAGGCAACGAGAGCCTATTTTTGTAAAAAAATTTCTCGCGGGTATATTTCTGTATTTTCGAATAAAAAAGGTTTATCCGTACAAAAAATTCATGAAATCTCTCTCTCATAGATAAGATATATAATGATGTAACAATATCATTTATAGATAAATAATAATTTAGGGATTGTTATATTCTTGTCACTACCAATTTCATAATACGGAAATGTAAACTATTTGGTTTTGCACAAGTAAGACATAAATTATCTAAGTTTGACTAAATGCACTAAAAATATAGTTCTAACCCAAGATAAGCAATCCTAGGATGATAAGCACTCTATTTAATTCAATGAATATAGATTGTTTGAATGTAAATTGAGCATAAGAGAATAAACCACAATGACACACAATGTTTTACCCTGGTGTTCGGAAATTTACCGGTTTTCCCTAATTCACGATGAGGTAGACCCAATCGAATTGGACTAGCTCTATGAATTAAGCCTAATCACCATAATCTACTAAGGTTCTCTTCCTCTACACCAAAGATGGCAAGCTCCACACCACTCACAATACACCACACCTTCTCACAACCTTCTTGAGAAGATCATCGGATCACCATGCCTCCGAAGCAGTCTAGAAGTCGACAAACTCCAAGAGTAACAAGTCGGAGACCCTCGTTTGAACGAATCAAGAATCACAGCTCAAAAACACAAAGTCCACCACCGAGTACAACACGTGCACAAGGTTATACCTCTCCACACTCACTAAGTGCAACGCATACACAAATGAGGAAGATAGTTTACTCTAGGCTCAAGGAATGAAAACAATGGAACTAGCAACCACATCCAACAAGCCACAAGGAGATATATATCCCACACAAGGAATATAGTCGTTGGAGCAAAAAAGTTCACTGCAAACAACTAGAGGCACGGTACTACCACCAACAAATGGCTGGTACTACTACACCCATTCCAATGGCTATAAAACTAGCCATTACTTGGGCCACCGGTCAGACCTCCCACATAGGGATTGGTCTGACCACTAGGTCTGGTCTGACTGCAAAAAACCCTAGTCATACTACTAGCTAAATTATTCAAGAAAGCGGGTCTCTGGAAAAAACATACTGCTACACAATCGGTCATACCGGGGGCTGGTCAAACCGCAACTTGTAAGCCAGTTTGACCGGGGGTCGATCAAACCACAATTATAATGATGGTCTAACCGCTTTACCGGTCGGAGATGACCACGCTGGTCTTTGACCACGTTGGTCTTCAACCACGTTGGTCTTCGACCACACCGATCTTCGACCATGTTGGTTTTCAAGCCGGTCAGACCGCAGCCATATCACTGGTTTGACCGCCACAGCAGTTTGACTACGTATGCCCAGTTAGACCTTTAGGCCAGTCTAACCGCTTGTATAAAGCCGATCTGATCGGTTTTCCAAAAAAGGCACAAGACAACCATGTTTCTTTGAGGAATTTTCATACCAAGATTTCAATTTGAATGTTAACCACTGAAAGTTGGTATGAGCTTCTCAATAGGTTATGGAATACATCCTTAAACCTTTTTTAGAATCATACCACACAAACGACAACATGGACTCGAACCATTTTCCACATACTGTTGGTCAAAACTCAAGTCGCATGTGCCAAGTCTTTGTGTGAGCTTCAACTGTTTTCAAAGTGCAATTTGAAAACTCCAGCATCATACCACAAGGAGGGGAAAAACATGGACTCCAATAATTTGCAAAACGCATACGCAAACTTCAAGTCACATGTTATAAGAAACTTATGCACGAGCTACACCCATTTTCAAAACACATTCGAAAATATCAACATCATGCCACGGAGAGATCTAGAGTAAGTAAATGAGCTATCAACACATGATACATTCAAACTACTAGTCGCGACCTTTCTTAATAGTACGGCATCCTATATTAGTAACCCGGTCTTCCAACCAAACACCAAGACCAGTAAAAGACTAGTAACATATTCTTAACTCTAGCTAGTCATACATTTGTCTTGCATATCCTCTTGAAGCTTGATGATACACATGTCAACTTCAGGTCCAAGTCCTTGACGCCATTCATCATCATATGACATCTTTTCTTGGACTTGAGGACGATCACCCGTATGAAGTTTTCTCAAGTCATCTATCATCGTGGAACACATTCTATTCATCCATCTTAATGAAAATATTAGTCCCACAATTTGAATATCATTAATTATCAAAACATATCATTACTCTAATGACGGGTCTAGGTCTTTCAATTTTCAAGGATCAAATCTCAAACTAAAATACACACTTTTAGCACCAATTCGCCAAATTTTGCAAAATCAAAATTCAACTCCACAAATGTATCAATTGTTTATCACTTATAACCCATATACTTTATCACATGATCATTTATTGTAGTATGCAACCATTCTAATTTGTCAAACCATAGCGTGCCTAAGCTAATAGCAAAAGCGAAATGCCTCATACAACTTTGTTGATAAGTAAATAAATATCTTTCTACAAAACTACATGCCATGTCTGATTATTTTCTGGCAGTTATTCTCTGCTTTATTCCCTTTTTTGTTTAAAGATTTTATACAACAACATCACTCTGAAGAATGTCTTCTAGAGTTAAATTTCCCTTTATCTAAACATATATCCCATCTGTTGAACATGAAATATATGCTATAAATGCATAACTAAGGTGGTGATCGGTTCACTGAAAATCGAAAGCTTATGGTCGAAAACACCGTGGTGGTGAAAAAACACAGAATGAGAGAGGCTTATTTAACATAATTAAATTTAAAAATTTGAAAATATAAAAATATGTTAGCCCATCACGACAAACGCAAACGAATACGAGAAAAAAGAACCGACAAAAACTCAAAAAAGTCAAAATTCGAAAAAGACGAAATTATGAATAGTGCAAAAATAAGCATAAGCTTTAAGCCATAAGCCATATTGATCACCCCCTAAACTGTCACGTCTGAACCATTCCAATTTCCAAAGCTCTCCAGAAGAGAGCTACTCACGGTGAAAGTTCAAACTTTAGTCAGCAACCTACGAGCTTAGCAGCAGGCGACCCAAAATCTCAAACTTGACGGTGAAATTTCATCGCATTGGCGTGTGGTAGTTTACTATCAGTTGCATATGGTAGATTCGAACAACTTAAAAACCTTTTAACTATAATTATACTATAATAACTATTAGTTGTATCTAAATTAAAAAAATTATAAAACATCACTATATCTTTGAAGACATGGAAAAGAAATAAGAAACCAAAAAACCAAAATTAAAAAAATGATATGATCTAATTGACTTCTGGCTAACCAGAAGCTTAAACCGTTTGAAACGGACCATAGTCTAAATATGTCCCCATCTAAACATAAATCAAACATGATATTCGCCTTAAACACAACAGTTCCTTTATTTTTTGGTTGATATTCGATATTCCTTGTCGATTAACGTTGTTGAAACAAACAACTTGCAGCGAATCCAGCGATCATGCTATGAATCTTCGTCCGTCCTAACTCGTTACGTACTGTTCGCAAAAAGAAGAAAAGCGTGTCCTCGTACCTGAAATAGCCGATGGGACGATGCGAGTGGGCCAGGCCACGCGCCATTGGCGACTCCAACGGACACTTGCCACGCGGCAATTTGGCATGTAGCACAGTCAGCAGTTGCCTTGCGCGCACGGGGCTAATGTGCGTCATTTTGTTGCAGCCGATGGTGTCCACGGATGTCTTTTGATTTTAATAAAAGTATTTATACGAATGAGCTGAATATTAATAATTTGATAAGTTGTTTCGAAAAATCTATTTCAAAATATCGCTTCGAAAAAATGACGAAGAAATAATCTCGTTTGTTTATTTGAGAAGAGCGGAGCCAAAAGCAACAAACATTGGCCCTGTACCTTTTGTCTTTTCAATGGCTTTTGGTGTCTCTCAACAATCACTGTTCATTAGACTAATAAATCACAGCAAAAAAAACAGCCTCCTTGCCGTCTAGGGGCGTTAATGGGTTGGGTTCAACTGGGTTAAATGGGTTGGATCCTTGATTGGGTTAGCTTTGGTTGGTTAGAAAGGAGTTGGAAAAATGAATAGGTTGGATCGGGTTGGGTTGCTCCATAGAAAGGGTTGAGTAGGGTTGGAATATGTTCTAAAATTTAGTGTTGAAATTGGGTTAAGAGCGGATTCAACCTGTGGTGTTGTAATATAGTTCACCCGTGAGTTGGCTCCATCCATAGGACATATCTGGCCATCTAGATCTGATAATTTGTACAAAATAACGTCTTTATACTCGAAATCATCTATAGTAACTTTCAGAAATTTTCGTGAAATTTGTATGGTGTGAACGTAAGTTATAAATTTTAAATACCAAACTTTTTCAAAAGTTTCCTATAAAAGTTTGTTGGTCCCACCTTTGTGTTTGGGCCTAACAATTTGTACAAAGTAGTGTTTTTACACTCTAAATCATCTATAGTAAACTTCTGGCAATTTTGTAAAACTTTTATAGTGTGAACGTAAGCTAGAAATTCTAAATACTGAAACTTCTCAAAAAAATTCTATAAAAGAATGTTGGTTCCACATATGTGTATAATCCTAATAATTTGCACAAAGTAGCGTCTCTATACCTGAAATCATCTATAATAAATTTCAGAAATGTTCATGAAACTTGTATGGTGTAAACACGAGTTATAAATTCTAAATACCGAAAGTTTTCAAAAGTTTCCTATAAAAACTGTTGGTCCTACCTTTGTCTCTGAGTCTAGAAATTTGCATAAAATAGCGTCTTTACACCCCAAATTATCTATAGTTTCATGTTATTTCGTGAGATTTTTATGGTGTGAACGTGAGTTAGAAATTTTTAATACCAAGCTTTTTTAAAAGTTTTCTATAAATGCACTTGTACTTATATAGTATATTAGTAAAGAGTGGGTTGACAATGGGTTTGAAATAGGTTGAAAACGTGTGTCAACTCATTTTAATTAGGGGTGCAATCGGAGCGGATACAGACGGATATCGTTTATCCTGTATCTTATTTATATTTTTTCCTCAGAGTTGGAGTCAGACACGGATAATGCCGGATATCTATTTCTCCATTCTGTATCTGTTCTATAATCTTTCGGACGGTCGGTCGGACGGAAATTATCTGCTTCTTTGCACAGGACATTGGATAGTATGGTACAATTAGAGCGAACATGGAGAGACTAATTACTGATATGTTGAAGGAAGAACACTCAGTAATTACGCCTGTTTAGATGTGATAATTTATCTAAATGTTATCTTGTTCCTAAGTGAAGTCGCAACAGACTTTCTCATATCACTTGACATACGGATATATACGGACGGATATCACTTATCCCATATCATATTCTATATTTTTTCCTCGGAGTCAGAATCGGATACGGATAGTGCCGGATATCCATCTACCCCTTCTGTATTCGTTTCGCAAGCCTTCAGTCGGTCGGATGGACAGAAATTATCCGTTTCGTTTGCACCCCTAATTTCAACCATTTAGGTTTGAGTTAAGTTGGGTTGTGTTACGTGGAGTTGTGAGCTTCTGAGAGTTGATTGAAGTTGGGTTGGGTTTTAACCCGTTACTGCCGTCACACGCCGTGGCATCCAAATCCTCGATCCGTTCCGCCAACGATTGCGTGTTGCAGCCGAACTCGCTGCTCCGCTGATCCGTCAACCGGTTGGTCACGTGCTCCTATATATTTTTTTTCTCGGCGACCGTCGCTGCGTTGGTTGGTTTGCTCGTTGCTCCGACTCTTCCGAGCGACTAGTTTAGACTTTTCCACTGTCCTGGCGTCGCGGGCAGAAAAAAAAACATGGTGCTTTTGGGTCAGCGATTCGTGACGTCTCTAAATAGTTGTCTCATGCTGTACTGTGGCTGCTGTAGCTGGGTGGTTTCCGAAGGGTCCCTCCTGTGTTTCGACTCTCAGGGAGAGACCGGGAGACCATTCATTCGGTAGTTCCAGATGACCCAGTCGAAAGTGTTCACTAATTATACGGTTAGATACCATAATCAACGTGTTTGTATTTGAGATATAGTTATATTTTGTACACCACTCTAGTGCTTGTAGTTGAATAATATAACCGTATTTCTTATACAATTGAAACAGCTATAATGTGTACTCATACTTGATTAATCTGTATTGTTATGATCGAAATTTTTCCTATTTCTACATAAATTAAATTGTTTCCTACGGAATTTATGTGTTCCAAATAGGGCCTAAGGCCCTTTTGATTCAAAGGATTTTCACAAGAAAAATGTAGGATTTTGGATTCCTATGGAATAGACATTGTACGTCTGTTTGATTCATACCATTGAAGCAAAGGAATTTAATAGTGTTATAAAACGTACGGTAAATATAGATGATCAAAAGAACAGAAAACACTAATTTAACGTGAAAAACTCCTTCAGGAAAAACCATAGGCGCGCGAAGACAAAATTCACTATATGAGGAGGGATTACAAGCACAAAAAACTTTGATGTATCTCAATTGTGCGGCTATAGGGGCATGTATATAGGCTAAAAATCAGAGTCCCTAACGAAGAAGGAACAAAATCCTAGTCGACAATGAATCAGAGACATATCGGAAATTAGAATAGTAACCTTTTCAGAGGCGGGAACAATACTTCATCCGAAGTGTCTTAGAAGGTAACGTGTATACTTGTAGTTGGAATCACCTCAAGTAGTCACGTCTGACTTCAGTTGGCGCATGGTCCATCTAGATACGAAGATTATCCTAATCATAATCTCCGACCAGTCCTCACAGCTTCGAGCGAATACTGATCGAGCAAATACTGATCAGACTCTTCAAGCGGTCGGAAAGACCAACAGTGGTTAGACTCAACCAGATTTGGATCACAAAATACAACAATATCTACGTTGAGTCGAATTCCTCCTATAGTGAAAAGAATGCAATAAACTCCTCCATGATAGTCGCGAAAGCGATCCAAATTACAACATAACCAAACTATGAACGGAATACCAAATTCAGTTGTCCCCACAACTGACATTATTTTTTTTTTGAAATCTCTCCAATCAAGCGTAGCCCAAATTGTGTTGAAAAACCCTACAACTCCACCATAGACTCTACATATGCTGATCTTGCCGTCGTAACCCATAGACAGATCGTCAATGAAATTACCAATGATTAATCATGTATGGATATCACAAATAATAGGTATAATGGCCTGAATTGCAATGAACTTCATATCCAACAAAAATAATTAAGAGCTGACGACACAATTTCTTGATGAAAATGACTATCGACTGAATGGGAGATCATCGACGAAGATGGTGTAATATGACGCCAAAGCATGGCATTGGGCAGCACGGGCAATGATACTAGCGAACCTGGCGCTAGAATAGTCATCGAGGTAGAGCGCCGATTGACGCTAAGTCATAGTCAAAATGCGGACGGAGTCGAGGCACGTTGAAACACCAAAAATAATAACCTCCTCAATGCCACTCTTGATGTTGTGCAATAGCCGCCCTAGGAGTCGCCTTCTTCCGAGCCAGTGACTTTGAACTCAAACTTGGAGTTCCGATACCACTTGTTATAAAACACAAGGCAAATATTAAGGATTAAAAGAATGGGAGACACAAACTTTACGTCGAAAATCCTTACGAGAAAAATCCACAAATGCATGAAAGTAGAATTTAATATATGAGGAGAGATTATAAGCATGGGGAATTTAACATAGGCTAGGGATCAAAGTTTCTAACGAAGAAAGGAACAGAATTCTAATCGACAATGAAATAGAGATCTATTAGAAACTGGAATAGTGACCATTTTAGAGACAGAAATAGCACCCCCTCAAAGAGTCTTAGAACATAACGGTGTAGAGTTGCAGTCGAAAGTGCCAAGTAGCTATGTCTGACTCCAGTCGGTACAGAATCCATAACGGATAAGAAAATAATCCCAATCATAACCCGTGACCAATCCCCATAGCTTTGAGTGAATACTGATCGGAATCTTTAAGCGATCGAAAAGACCAGCAATGATCGGACCCGACCAGATTCGGATCACAAAATACAATACATAGGAATAATGTTCATATCCTAGGGTTTCAAAGGAATTTCACAGGAAAGTTAGCATCTACTCCAACCCCATTTTTTTTCTCCTATCACGTAGGACCGAGGCAAATTGCCATCGCACAAGAGAGCACGTGTGCAAGGAACTCACTTCTGCCGTCTTTGCTGGAGCCGTCGCCGCGTTGGAGTTGAGGAAGATGCTACCGTTCGAGCTGGCACCATCGACTTTCGTCCTCGCTCCTGCTGCTAGGGCCGCCGACCTTCACCCTCGCTCCCGCCACCACTGTCGGCCTTCGCCCTCGCTCATACCGTCATCACCTTTGCCCTCGACCCCTCTGCCGCCACTCGCTTTGGGTTGGGGTTTGGATAAGAACAATGCGGGACAGAGAGAAGATAGGGCTGGGGTGGGGATAAGAACATGGTTGTGAGGGCCACCTATATGTGGACAAAAAATGGTTTATTATATGTTATTTAATTAAATCAGAGTAAAATCTTTTATATTTACACTAAAAATAAATAAGATACTATTTACTGTAAAATTCCAGCATTTTTCTCTTCTTGCGAATCAAACACCTAATCTATTCCTGTGTTTTAAGATTCTAGCCGTGTGGAAGAATTGGATTAAACTGACCTGGAGATAGAAAAGGTACCAGCAATCCAGTGTAAACGCATGTGACGTTGTTGGGGTCTTATCTGGTGTGGCGCTCTTTGTCAGTCCACGGAATAAAATTCACCGGGATAGACGAGTAGCAGATGGTTGCCAATTTGGACTGTGAACGGTGATTGTGCGGGTGAAAAAAAAAGTTAAAAACTAGTGATTGTGAGGAAGATGCTGCCTATTTCTAGAATCTTGCGGATCAAAGAGTAAATCTTTTTCTTTTTTTTGTCCAATTAATGCTGCAATTTTTAGCCTCTCGGAGCGAATGTGGAGTCTCATTGTAGCACTAAAAAAAAGAGAGAAAATAAATAAATAAATAATAAAAATAAAACCCCAATCTAGTCATGGTCTTAAAAGGGGGACCACCCTAATCTTTCCATGCGTGGGTTTTTTCAGATCCAGATTTCGATCTAATCTTTCTCTCTCTCTCTTCTTGCTCTGTGGCTGCATGGGAGCGACGGCGGCCAGCGGCGTCGGCTCATGCGGCGCGCGCGCCCTCGGCGCTCGTGCCTGCCATGGCGGCGGCGGCGGCGGCCGGCCAGCGGCGGCGGCGGCATGCATAACGGCGTTCGCGCCGCCGACGCAGCGGCGGTGGCTAGCGGCGGCGATCGGTGGCCGGGTGTAGAGGCACAGCCGAACGCGCATTCGCGCAGCCGAACCACGTTTGCTTGGCCGAACGTGTTTTCGTGCGTCCGAACGGCTGTTTCCTTTCCAATCAATTTATCTCCTGTCGTTTCTTTATCAAATGCATCCTATTTGATCGGTTGTCTTCCTTACCACCCTGTAGGTTCACACGCAACATTGAGGGAGCAGCTGGGCATTTATGTATCTCGGATCCATCGTGCAGTGTGTCCGTCAAGCGTGCTCAAGGCAAATACCTCGCGGCCGTAACCTGCTCTTTCGCACATTTACGTTTCATGATTACTTGTCGCCTTTAGCGTGATATTCGATTATTGCACTATATTGATTGCCTATTGTGTGTTGTTTGTAGCATTAGTAGATTTTAATATGATGAGCTAGTTAGTATTAAACGCTTGTAATTGGTATAACATTTAACCATAGAATTCATGTGTGGTTAGGGATTCAAATAAATGTCTAAGTTATGGATAGGGTGGCGAGTAAGCATGCTTGAATTTAAGATTAACCACTAGTAATCTTTTAACACTAGGCAGCTATTTATATGTCTTGCTTCTGTGAATCTTTAATTGTTCATTATTAATTATGGCCCTTGGCTAATTTAGTTGTGGTACATTAATCTGACTAATAATCATTTATCACATAATTAAAATTGTATGATTGACAACCCTTGTGTGACTTCGGTTAGTATCCTCTTTAGGCAGGTTCTAGTACGTTATCATTGGATCCTTGTTTTCCATCACCTTGCGATCCAAATCATGTCTCTCCGGTCTCAATTGCATCAAACTGTTACTCTCATAACTCCACCTCAATTTATCCTTAATTACATCTCGGATAATTAACTAATGAAAGAAATGGCAATTAGCTAGCCCAGGACTACCCACATATAGGGGAGATTTCCACTCAGCCTGGTAACATACGGGGGGTCGTACATTCTCGTTACACAGGATATTACACCCCGTCGGCGGTTATACAGTCGAGGACAAGGATGTGACTGGCTATTCTCGTATAACCGGGTATGTGGGATGAGGTCGCCGACGCCTTTGCTATAATTTGCTATAACTTGTCAAATAACAATTAGCTTTAATTTCACAGTTTCCATGATATCTGTATCTAATCTATGTCAGCATTTCTGGTATCTTGAGTTCGTTGCCTTTATTTTGTACCAATTGCTTGCTTACGGTGCTTGTCCCTTATTTCAGTTGGTTGTATTACCTGTCTTTACTCTTTGTGTTGCGATCCTTGTTGGGTACTTGCTGAGATTTCCAAATCTCACGCTTGCTCTTTCTCTTCTCAGGTAAAAACCCAGTGGATTGATAGCAACATGCATAGGTGGGAGCAATCGAGTTTTAGCACTGTGGTTTGCCACTACTTTTACCATTTATTTTATTCTTTATTTGATTAGAAGTTGACTGGTTCCATCTTTCAAACAAATACTTCAGCTTCCGTTGATTATCTAAATAAAGTACCTTAAATGTTTTAATCTTCCTGTGATTTCTAGTGTTGTTTTTACTATTTATCTTTTTCTTTGGCGATGATGTTCCATAGTAGTATCCTAGTTTCGTTATATGTGGGGTGCTACACTCCTTTTAACATCGTTTTATATTATTATATTATATGTGGTATATATGCGTAAATTCTTGTAAATTGTTATCTTTTTTGCTTTCTCAATGAACCTTATGATATTTCAAGCTGCATATATCTTTATATTACTTTTTAAGCAGGAAAATGAGATTTTTTTTAATCCAGGATTTTAATCACCCTAATCTTGGCTATTTGGCCCCATTTATTGAAGATAAGTCGGCTAGTATATGCATTTTTTGATTTGGAAAACGTCTGTATAGAATAAAACAACACGTTTTCTTCAGCCAAAAGGGAAAAACTAGTGCGTTGCGTTCATAGAAACCTAGTGGGTGCCAGGTGGATTCACCGCAGCGCCATCTCCACTCACCCTTGGATCTAACACGGATTGCACTGCAGGCTACAGCCAGCAAAATCCTGCCGGAGGCTCAACATATCACCTTCAATTTGGTTGCCATGGCCAGCTCCGCGTCACTATCAAAAACTACACAAGAAACCTAAGAAATCCAACTGGATTTTTTTAAAAAAATCCAAGCAGAAATTGGCACTAGATTGGTGAGAGCAACTGAACTGATTTGGACCATTAAGCTGCACATCAATTACTTAAGGATAATGTTATGGGATAGACGTCCCAGGTATAGGACGCTTCGCTCAACCACTCCTCGTATGTACGCACTCTCTCTCAAATTAATCCCTCATCGACTCCACTCTAGTTTCCACATCATTCTGTCCTCCCCAAATCCAGCACTTGCTTCCTCTCCAAATCTCGTCACCATCCTTGGGCATCCATGTCGCCAACTTCAACAAGCTCCAACTAGCAGCTCTATTGACTTCATTGTCGCACAATCTACTACAAGCTCCAACTAGCAGCTCTATTGACTTCATTGTCGCACAATCTACTCTCTCTCTCTTGTGCACAAGAGCTTTGACTCCGGTGGAGCTTGTCGCCAAGAGCCCCAATTGCATCGCTTTTGCATCTGGGTAGATTTGATTGATACACCTCCTCCTTCGACGAGATTCATCTGAGCTGCCTCTACATCTGAAGAGCCCGAACTCCGCACTCCTTTCTCCTGCCTTGATCTACTCCTGCTAAGCTGCGACTTTGATGACGTACGAGCTATGGCTGAGCACCTTCGATGACTCTCCACACCTAGGCACCAAGCCACTACTGCCACCATCCCTAGGGATATGTTACAGGAGGTTGATTTCATTGTTGCGTCAATGTGTTTCGAATGTGTTAGTAGCTTCTCGCAATTGTTGCAGCTTTTATTCCAATAGCACAAGAAAAAAAATATTTGTTGTAGTTGTTTTCTCCAATTGTTTTATTTTACATTAGGTGTTTTTAGCACAATGGTTGATGGTTTGTTGCAAGATCATCTTTTTTTATGTTAGGTCTTCTATTTAGATTTGTTGCAGATGTTGTTGCGAAATATTGCACCCAAACGTCCGATGATTTTTCTCCTAAATCATCGGACATCCAGGCGCTAGTCAATCCCATTACCTAAATCGGATTTAATCACCCTAATCTTGGCTATTTGGCCCCATTTATTGGAGATATGTCGACTAATATATGCATTTTTTGATCTGAAAAACGTCTGTATAGAATAAAATGGCACGTTTTCTTCAGCCAAAAGGGAAAAGCTAGTGTTGCGTTCATAGAAACCTAGCGGGTGCTAGGTGGATTCACCGCAGCGCCATCGCCACTCACCCCTGGATCTAACACGGATTGCACTGTAGGATGCAGCCAGCAAAATCCTGCCAGAGGCTCAACAGATCACCTTTAATTTGGTTGCCATGGCCAGCTCCGTCACTATCAAAAACTACACAAGAAACCTAAGAAATCCAACCGGATTTTTTTTAAAAAAGTCCAAGCAGAAATTGGCACTAGATTGGCGAGAGCAACTGAACTGATTTGGACCATTAAGCTGCACATCAATTACTTAAGGATAATGTTATGGGATAGATGTCCGAGGTATAGGACGCTTCGCTCAACCGCTCCTCGTATTTACACACTCTCTCTCAAATTAATCCCTCATCGACTCCACTCCAGTTTCCACATCATTCTGTCCTCCCCAAATCCAGCACTTGCTTGCTCTCCAGATCTCGTCACCATCCTTGGGCATCCATGTCGCCAACTTCAACAAGCTCCAACTAGCAGCTCTGTCGACTTCATTGTCGCACAATCTACTCTCTCTCTCTCTCTCTTGTGCACAAGAGCTCTGGCTCCGGTGGAGCTTGTCGTCGAGAGCCCCAATTGCATCGCTTTTGCATCCGGGTAGATTTGATTGGTACACCTCCTCCTTCGGCGAGATTCATCTGAGATGCCTCTACATCTGAAGAGCCCGAACTCCGCGCTCCTTGCTCCTGCCTTGATCTATTCCTGCTAAGATGCGGCTTTGATGACGTACGAGCTATGGCTGAGCACCTTCGATGACCCTCCACACCTGGGCACCAAGCCACTACTGCCACCATCCCTAGGGATATGTTACAGGAGGTTGATTTCATTGTTGCGTCAATGTGTTTCGAATGTGTTAGTAGCTTCTCGCAATTGTTGCAGCTTTTATTCCTATAGCACAAGAAAAAAATATTTGTTGTAGTTATTTTCTCCGATTGTTTTATTTTACATTAGGTGTTTTTAGCACAATGAATGATGGTTTGTTGCAAGATCATCTTTTTTTATGTTAGGTCTTCTATTTATATTTGTTGCAGATATTGTTACCAAATATTGCACCCAAACGTCTGATGATTTTTCTCCTAAGCCATCGGACATCCAGGCGCTAGTCAATCCCATTACTTGAATCGGATTATTAAACCTTCGCGACAGCAAAGTTTTCTTGCTGAGCAAATCATTTCGCCATCATGAATTAACCACCAGCGGTCAGTCAAATGCTAGTTCTGTCTCTGTCGTGCAGCCTTACGTCTGTAACAATGTGAACCCCGAGCTTCGCTGCACCTTCCTTTCCATACCGCTTTTAATAGTCGCACCACGCCTAATTAACCCGACCAATTATCTAATTGATCAACTAATCCGGGGATTAAACTCCGATTCAAAACCATGCGGCTTAATCGCTGTGGCCACGCGGCTGGCGCGAGCGCGCATGCATGATATATCCACGTCCCCAACAGCAGCGACTCTTTAACCATTAGAGACTCTTCTCCTAGGCCTCCCCTTAAACACAAGCAAAGAAGCTCGAGGCCAGCCGCCATTAATGGCTCATGCCGCCACTGCTGTTGCGCTCGCCTTGCTCTTCTTCCTCTTCGTGCACGTCCATGTCGACGCGGAGGACACGCTGTCGCAGGGGCAGTCGCTGGCCGGCAACGCCACGCTCTTGTCGGCGAACGGCACCTTCCTGCTCGCCTTCATCACGCCGCGCGGCGGCGACCCGGCGCGGAGGTACCTTGGGGTCCAGTACGCGAACGCCGCGGAGCAGACCGTGCCGTGGGTGGCCAACCGCGACGCGCCGGTGAGCGCGTCCTCGGCGTACTCCGCCACCGTGACGGGCTCCGGCGAGCTGCAGGTGCTGGAGGGGGAGCGCGTGGTGTGGCGGACGAACTCGTCGTCGTCGCTGGGCAACATCACGCTGAAGATCCTCGACTCGGGGAACCTCCAGCTGGCCGCCGGCGGGGGGCAGACGGTACTGTGGCAGAGCTTCGACCACCCGGCGGACACCTTCATCCCTGGGATGAGCATCAAGCTCGACAGGCGCAACGGGGCCGTCAGCCGGACGCTGTTCACGTCGTGGAGAAGCCCCGGTGACCCGGCGACCGGCGAATTCACGCTCGGGCTCGACCCGCTCGGCTCGGCGCAGCTCTATATATGGAAGCAGGGCCAGGGCGGCGAGAACAGCACGTACTGGAGGTCGGGGCAGTGGGCGGGCTCGAGCTTCGTCGGCATCCCGTGGAGGTCGCTCTACGTGTACGGCTTCAAGCTCTCCGGCGACGCGTCGCAGAGCAGCGGGGTCATGTCCTACACGTTCAACACGTACAACAGCTCGCTGTACAGGTTCGTGCTCCAGCCCAACGGCACCGAGACGTGCTACATGCTCCTCGGCGCGGGCGAGTGGGAGGTCGTCTGGTCGCAGCCGACGGTCGCGTGCCAGGCGTACAACATGTGCGGGCCCAACGCCGAGTGCGCCGCCGACGACAATGGCCAAGCCGTCTGCACCTGCTTGAAAGGTCAAACTCCTCACAAACCCAATCAATGGCTCTGCAAATTGCATTGACCTGATTTAATCATATATCTTACTCTCAATGGCTTGCTTAATCATGATCATACATGACATATGCATAATTTGATCGTGCATGCAATGACAATATATATGTATGAATGAATCATGTAAATTTGCAGGTTTTAAGCCGAAATCTGAAGCGGACTACGCCAGTCGGAAGTGGACGCAGGGCTGTGTGAGGAGCACCCCACTGACGTGCAGCGAGAAGAACATAAGCGGTGGCGGCGACGAGTTCGCTTATCTACCAGGCGTGAAGCTGCCGGACTTCGCCGCCTGGGGGACGACCGTGGGCGACGCGGACGCGTGCAGGCTGTCGTGCTTAGCCAACTGCTCGTGTGGCGCGTACAGTTACAGCACAGGCACCAGCTGCTTGACCTGGGGGCAGGAGTTGGTGGACATCTACCGGTTCCCCGAAGGAGAGGGCTATGACCTCTACATCAAGGTGCCACCTTCTGTATTAGGTAAGAAATCTATTGGTTTTCTTGGTTAGTTACTGGTTATGATTTCTCAACTTAAACTACTGAATAGGGTTAGATAATTGCTGTTAAGAAATGTTATAGTGTGATAAGCCATAGCATTGGTAGCACATCATATATTAGAAATATAATAATTAGTTTCCTTATTATTTAGATTTATTCTATATATTAGGGATAAATTTTCTATTATTATGTTTAGTTTTCTTAATATAGGGTTAGTTTTCTTAGAGTTCAAGTCTAGTTATCACTATAAAAGAGATAATATTGTATTGTCACTATTAAGTTATGAATAATCAAACAAGTCTGTAGTCTCCCGAGGCTCTGAGGTGTGACTTTAGAAGAAGCGGGAGACTAAAAACTTATTTGATTGTTCATTGCTTAATTATGACGATACAATATTGTCTATTTTATAGGGATAGCTAGAATTATCCTTAAGAAATTTAACCTTATATTAAGGAAACTAATTCTAATAATAGAAAATTTATCTCTAATAAATAGAATAAATCACAAACAAAATAAATCCAAATAATAATGGAACTAATTATTATATTCATAATCTGGGATGTGCTGCCAATGCTATGGCTTGTCACACCATAACATTTCATCCCTCGCGGAGACGAGCTATATCCCCATATTGATAGGAGTGGCCGGTACCGGTGCCAGATCGCTTAAGAGTATATCAGTGGCACTCTGACATATGGAGCCTAAGAAAGAAGCGCCTTAATATAACATGGCGTCGAGGAAGACGCCGATGGCATAGGCAACCAACATGGGACAATAGTGACATCCTTACTACCACGAAGCGTGATGATGGTGGGGAGGACGCGCGAAAAAGACTGCTGTTGCATAGCGGCATCCCTCCTCCTCGGCAAACACACCAGGGGTACAACCATGGGCAGTGCTGCCCACTGAGGAGGCGTTGGTGACGACTGCCGTAGTGGCATTTTTGGTGGTGCTGGTTCTGAAGGTGATGGCACAATCATGTTGGCGACGATAAGCATCACCTCCTTCTGCTCCTCTATCTTGGCCAAGGTCGTAGCCAGTGGGGGTTGCTGTTAAGGCCAGCATATTGGTGGAACATTCCTTGCTCTCGGTGTAGCTTCTCTACTCCTCCAAAACACCAAGCTTTCAAGCATCTAAATCATGCGATCCAATATGTCGCTGATTGTCATGGAATCGAAACCCACTCTACCCGATATGGTGTAAGGGGCAACGATTGTCTCTAATACCAAATATTAAGGTATGGGTTGGTTGGGTATATATCTGAGGATCGAGGGTAGGGCACTTGTCCTTGAACGGTCGGCTATGCCACTGCCAAGACTCTGAGGCTTAGTTAAAGAAGAGAGGGGATACTAGAAATTTTGTTTATTCATTGTTTGATTACAAAAGATAACAACGTCGTGCTTATATAGTGTTGCCGCCTAACAATTTAATATAATCCTTTCAACTGTAAAGATAACCTTCATAATAGATAAGATTCTATCTCTAAAAATAACTTAATAGTTAAGGAATTCTGAAAACTATCTAATCAACTAATCTTTCATACTAGAAAACCAAACAAACCACCTAAATAGATAACACTGTTATAGTACTCAGCGGCACTGGTCACGTGTGGCTACAATATCCTACGGTATTGTTCACGCATATGCTAATCTTGGTCCATAACTAGAAATTTATTGGTCTTCACGAAATATTGCTAAATGCTTACTGAAAGAAAATTTAAGACATGGAGTGGATTTTTTTGGGCTGTAGATTATAGCTTAAATTTTTGAATTCTAGCTGTTCGCAAGAAACAGTACGAAGAGAGAGATACTCATGTGCGTTTTGGCCGATATAGATGAAGTCGAGATAATGTCTACTATAATCGACTTGTAAACACCGTCTTAAAAAATACTTTATTTAAAAACTAGTTACTGTAGAAAGATAAGTTATAGGTCTAAAAGAATCCAGCCATGATTGACATGGCTAACCACTGGATTCCAGGAAGAAGGAAACATAATATTTTGTTCTTTATCGATGAGCAATAAGATTCTGGCCGTGTGGAAGAATTGGAAAAGGAACAAACAGTGGAATCTTTGGGATGTAGTTAAACTGAAATGGAAATAGAAAAGGTAGCAGCAATCCAGGGTAAATGCATGTGAAGTTGTCGGGGTCTTTATCTGGTGTGGTGTTTTTTTCAGGAGCTCTTTTATGGTACCTTAAAATTAATATAGGTAGTTCAATTTTTGTGATCTAATAATTCAGATTAGTTAGCATTTAATTATACTACTATCCACACTATTAGCAGTAGAATTTTTAAAGAAATAAAATTATAAAGGAATCGTCTACGTCTTCTTCGATGGCACGAGCAACCCCGTCATGGACAACGGCATCTAGTACACCAACATGTTCGGCGTCAACTTCGATACGCTTGTGTTGGCGCTCAAGGCCGTCGATGTCGGCGGCCTGCCGATACACCGACGGCCTGCCGATCGTTGTGAGAGGTCGTCTGGCCAACCAATGGCGACAAGCACACCAAGGCGGCCTACACGCAGCGGTTCTACGTCAGGCTACTGCGGAAGTTGGCGGCCAACGCCGGCACGCTGCTGCGGCCGAACCAGTACGTGGAGGTGTACCTGTTCAGCCTCGTGCGACGCAATAGTTCGGATGATAAGGATTAGTTCGTAGATTTTTCCTTATGTGATGCATGATAAGGATCGAGGCCTAGAGAGAGATCGAACTGATCCTAGACTGAATGAATAATGCAGAGTTGGTGATGGCCGTAGCAATTCACCGGGATAGACGAGTAGAAGATGGTTGTCAATTTGGACTAGTGAACGGTAATTGTGAAGGGTGAAAAAAAAAGTTACAACTAGTGAAACATTTCACCCGTAGAAAACTCAAACCATATCCTTGTTTCTTTTTCTGAACACACAGCCACGACCATCTTTGCTAAATCTGTGGATGAGAGAGAACTCAGATAAGCCTTCCAGATGCTTATGTCACGCCCATTTATAATGCTTTATCAGCTTTCATTTTTCGATAACGCATTAAGACAGCCAAAAGGGCTATTATATTCGAAGACCTGCAAATGAAATTATCTGATTCTGACTTCTGACGCTCTGTTCAAAAGTATTATAGTTTTTGGCTGAAATAACATCGTAGCAGTTGTTAGCTTCTTTTGATATATTCAATTAAAGAAAAAAAATTAAAAATAAATAAAAACAATGTTATAATACAAATAAAAATAAAAAAGAAAAATAAGAAGAAAAGTTAGTTAAGAAACTAACGTATTTCACATAGCTTTTGGTTTCTAGTAAAAAACCAGAAACTATCGCTGTTTGGAACGGGTCATGGATGTATGCAAGCCGTTTGTTCTAGATGCTGACCTGTGAGAACAGGACAATATACGTCGATCTTTTATTTGGCTTAAAGATTGTTCCGACAACGACATATCTTAAAAGTATTCCATGAACTAGAATATTGTAGATGGGGGAAAACAATGCTATCTGACGGCTTCATGAGAAAGACCTAACATGGTTCATATACTCTTTTATCTTAGCTTTTGGATGAAGCCGCCCATGAGGTGGATAGTTAGGTTCGCCAATAGTATATTGTGATTAGCACACATGGAACATGTGAAATGAATCATGTTTTGACCATGTAGGTCAACATGTTTGACCATATATTGTGATTTTTATATTACCCGATCTGATTGCATGTGGTGTTTTGGCAGACCACATGCACAGCTTGCAGGGAGCAAATCTTCGAAACTCTGACCAATTCTTGAAGTTGTCTTCTGTTGCGACAGGGTAGATTCATAGATAGCAATGTTTATCTGTTACTGTAGAAAAAACTACTTGACAACTGCCATGGCTGATAATTTTTACTGTTTTTCTTTTACCTGCCCAGGAGCAGGCTCCAAACGTAGGCGATGGGTAACAGTAGTTGTTGCCGTAGTCGTCGCCGTGGTGGTTGTATTGGTAGCATGCGGCCTTCTCCTGTGGAAATGCAGACGAAGAGTCAAAGGTGAATGAACAGTTCATATCTGAAGCAAGACACCTGAACTCGCCATGCAATCCATGTTAACGATTTACAAGCAATTTTCTTACCTCGAGGCCACAGTGCATGACGAGTTAATTTCGTTCATCTTGTGCAGTGAGACTTGGCATTGTTGGTAGGGAAGAAAAGACAAGGCTCTCATTGTCGAATGCTGGCAGGGAAGCACAAAAGGATTTCTCAGGGCCAAAGCAACCTGATCATGAGGAAGCAGAGAACGGCGACGACTGCGAGAACAACTGCGAGCTGCCGCTGCTCGCCTTCGAAACCTTAGCAACGGCCACCGGTAACTTCAGCAGCTCCAACAAGCTTGGGGAGGGAGGGTTCGGCCATGTCTACAAGGTAGTACAACTAGATAGCAAAATCTACTACACACAAATGCTACAGTGTACCGATTTTACAGGGCAAAAACTGCTATGCAATCACCTTACGGTGTATTCACTGTGCACTCAATCTAAAAAAGGTCACGAAAAATTTCGAAAAAAAATTCTAGATGCATTTCATGGTTTACTCTATCGATGTATAAATTTTAAGTTTAAATTTATTTTATATTTAAAGTATCAAAAAAGAGAAAAATCTGACAAATGTTTAGAAATACAGCTCAAATTTATCAGAATTTTCTCTTTTTTGGTACTCTTAATATATAATGAATTTGAACTTAAAATTTTATACATATGTAGAGCAAATTTAAAAATACATATAGAAATTGTTCCAAAATTTTTCGTGACTTTTTTAGGTTAAATAAGCGGTGAGTGCACCTTAAGACGAGTGCGTAGCAGTTTTTGCCATTTTACAGAACTAAAGACGCACGGTTGATTCGTTGCAGGGGATACTTCCCGCCGGCGAAGAGGTTGCGGTGAAGAGGCTGTCCCGGAGCTCAGGCCAGGGGCGTGAGGAGTTCAAGAACGAGGTCATACTAATCGCAAAGCTGCAGCACCGCAACCTTGTCAGGCTGCTCGGGTGCTGCATACAGGGGGAAGAGAAGATGTTGGTGTACGAGTACATGCCCAACAAAAGCTTGGACGCCTTCCTCTTCGGTACGCGCCGTTCCCTCAAATCTTACCCAACTACAGCACAGTTTCTTGCGACACGCAAAGCCGACTCTGACGAAGAGCTTGGTGCTGATGGGTGATCAGATCCGGCGAGGCGAGGGCTCCTGGACTGGAAGACGAGGCTCCACATCATCGAAGGGATCGCTCGAGGGCTCCTTTACCTTCACAGGGACTCGAGGCTCCGCGTCGTGCACCGCGATCTGAAAGCCAGCAACATCCTCCTGGACCACGACATGAACCCCAAGATTTCGGATTTCGGCATGGCGAGGATCTTCGGCGGTGATCAGAACCAGGTCAACACGAACCGCGTCGTCGGCACGCTGTAAGTGCATCGATCACTACTGAAACGACGGCTGCAATGGTACCAAACCGCGAAATGTGCCGCATTGGTTACTGACGTTTCGTTTCGCTGTGCCATCAGAGGGTACATGTCGCCGGAGTACGCGATGGAGGGCTTGTTCTCGGTGAGGTCCGACGTGTACAGCTTTGGAATTTTGATCCTGGAGATCATCTCCGGCCAGAAGAACAGCAGCTTCCACCGCATGGAGGGCTCACTGAACATTGTGGGCTATGTAAGCAGACGCTACTGCACTAGCTCCTCGCATTCTCACTGCTCTGAAAGAAAAAATGCTGACTTGTTTGATGGAACGCGCAGGCATGGCAGCTGTGGAACGCGGACAAGGGCGAGCAGCTGATCGACCCGTCGATCCGGGCGTCGTGCTCGGCGCGCGAGGCGCTGCGGTGCATCCACATGGCGCTGCTGTGCGTGCAGGACCACGCGTACGACCGGCCGGACATCCCGTTCGTGGTGCTGACGCTGGGCAGCGACAGCTCCGTCCTGCCGATGCCGCGGCCGCCGACGTTCACGCTGCAGTGCACGTCTTCGGACAGCGACAGGTTCAGGGAGAAGGCGGAGTCCTACTCCGCGTCCGAGCTCACCGTTAGCATGCTGCAAGGGAGGTAGGCAGGCAGAGATCGGAAGGGCTAGCTGTACATATAGCCGGCATCTGGACGTACGGACATTGTTTTCCTTCGCTCTGTACGTCACAATTTTGTTACCGTATTTCAAAGGTTAAAAGGAGTTGTTTATGGAGCGTCCGGATCACAAGAGACAAGAAGGTGTTTCAAGGAATATAATTGCTCCGACATTTGAGAACTTTTAAAACAGAATTTCCTATGGTTTATCCATTGGGCGAAGAAAGCATGTCTCCCTCAAATAGAAGATCGAGCGGGTAAATAATCTAGCATAACTTTTCTCTCTCTGTTGTAATTACTTTGTGCTTTTTGTAACTTTTTATATTATGACCCTGTTTGGCACAGCTTCATCAACAGCTTCATGAGCTGTTGTGAGCTGTTTTTTTGCCAAACATCTTTTTTGCAAATAGCTTCACCCATGAAGCTCCTTTTTTTGTGCTCTCACAAAGGAATAGGGAGAGGTGAAGTGAAAAAGTAGCTTTCACGCTCTCTCCCTCGTGCCCATATTCCAAGGAAGCGAATGCCCTCTAGTTCACAAAATTTACACGTGTTTGCCACTCTCTCCATCAGCGCACGCACCGCTCGGTTCACAAAATCCCGTTCACTTTTTCTTTCACAGACGCACCGCTCTCTCCCGTCTCCTTCCTCCGAACTGATGCGCCGCCGCCATGGATGCCCCTTCGCCTGCACGCGATGCCGGCCGGGAAGCAGATGGATCGGGAGGCCAAGAAGATAATCCAATCACTGCACCGAGGGATTCGTTTTCGGCTCTTCTTGCACGGGCTGCAGGGCCGCCGCCTTGGCCGCTCGGGTCTTGGCATGGCGCCGCCCGGCGGCGGCCGTCCGGTCTTGCTACTTCACCCTAAAAAAAGAGAGTTGTTTTACAGCTTCTTTGACTGCGCGGGGCTTGGCCAGGATCCGAGCCCAATCTTGGTCGTTCCCGGGAAAGAAACAAACGAGCTAGAATTCCTGGCCCGGCGAGAAACGCGTTTGGATGGGCCAAGGATCGAAATTTTCTCGGGCCCAACCCCGTCCCGTCCGCTGCACGGGCGAGGAAAAACACGATTTTTTTTAACCGTTGGACGACTTAGTACTAGTAACCTTATGATAGAGCGACTACTTCCTAAAGCTCATCCTTTTCTCTTTGACCCGACTTTTTCACAGGCTCTCTCACTATCTCTCTTATAAGAGAACGAGAGGAGCTTGAGAGAGGAGAAAAAAGAGGGAGAGAAGAAGAGGGGAAGTGAAGAGGGGGAGAAAGTTGCGAGAGAAGGATAAGCAAAGAAGCTTGGGAAAGGAAGAGAAGGATACGGGGAGAAGTAGAGGAGCTCAGGAGAGGGAGTGAAGGAGAGGAGAGGAGCTCGGAAGAAGGAGCGAAGGAGAAGAGAGAAGCTCAAGAGAGGGAGTGAAGGACAGGAGAAGAGTTCGGGAGAGAAGAGGAGGAGAAGAGCTTGTGAGGTTAGAGAGGAAGATGAAGGAAGCTCGTTGATAAGAAGAAAATGTCTTCGCGTGAAGGTAATAGCCTCATCCGTTCTTGTTCTCATCCGAATGTAGGCAACGTATAGCTACGTATTTATTTAGCACGTATTTAGTAAATGCATGTTGACAAATAGTAATATCTGCTATGAGAAATCAGTCATGTTCGAACCCACAATATTAAAAATTTATTACGGCGTTGGTACCATTTGTGAAGATCTATACGGTGTTGACCTAAGCGGTCTCTCGTAAGTCAGTATGTACACCCAAACGCAGAGAACGCTCTAATCGAAGATGTCCTGCACTGGCTCACACACAGCTTCTACTTGGACCCCGAGGTGTGCAGTGTTATTCTACATGGGCTTTGGAGTCGGTTTGCCATAGACATTCGGTAGGAGTTGAAGAGACTGATGCACACGGTTGCATGGAAGGGATTTGTGAAAGGCTATCAGCGACGCGGTTATGAGTGTGTGCTACTCGTGCAACCATATTTGAAGGGAGTCACAAGAGGTCTGGTTAGTAGGAGCAGCTCGGGCGCGCATGAAAGATCAAGCTCCGATTAAATTAATTAAATGGGAGATTAAAAGATAAAGCTCCAATTAAGTTGGTTTTGGTGTTAACGACAAATGCTTTTATAATGTATTGTTGTTAATGACAAATAATTTTATATTATATTGGTGATAATGATAAATGTATATATGAGAATAATATGTTTGTCTAAGTTTATTTATGTTTAGTCTCATTTGGATGGAAATGTGAAATCAAAGAGGTATGCATTCCAAATCACTTTCTTACATATTAATACATTCCTTGGATCCGAAATATAGATTAAACTCTACTAATAGTTCAAAATGAATATGTGCATATGTCTTCATTATATACACTTGTATGCACACATTTAGGGGGAGCTCTCTCCCCATGTTTTGGAGTTTCATGAGTATTGATCCATGCTTCTTTCAATATGCATATTTAGAATCTTTACTTTGAAATACACTCTTGAGTATATATAGTTTGTGTAATTCATGTATACTCATGTGAAATCGGGCTGTCAACTAACTCCTTCATTATGTGTTAATGGTTGAATAGTCAATAACAACCGGATAAGTAAGCTTTGTTTAAAGCTTATCTTAGAGTATACAAATTGTTGTGTACAAGTTGTATACTCGCAAATCAACTTTTATATCTCATTGTTTGTTGAGATTGTCATGAATTACCAAAAAAAGAAGATTATTGAATCTAGTCCCTACATTATGTGTTAATGGTGAAATTTGATAAATGATGACAATTATTTTATGTACTAACATTTTCCATGAGTTGGATGAATAGGTTAGGTTCCACAAACGAGGATGACTTGTGATGACTTCATTGTGTTGAAGTAACTTCATATCATTAATATTAGTAATGCTATCATGTTCTAACTTCATTTGTAAACTTTAACTTCATTTGTAGTATCAATCTATCATCATTAACAATGCATAGGAAGTGCTTGAGGAATATTGACTCCCCTTTGTTGCCTTGTGCAGTGACAAGACCAAACAAGACAACCTTCCACAGTGACAAGACCAAACAAGATAGCCTTGTGCAGTGATAAGACCAAACGGGGCAGCTTTGCATAGTGATAAGATCAAACGAGATAGACTTGCGTAGAGATAAAACTAAATGGGGCAGCTTTGTGCAGCGTCGTGATGGTACATTGGTCCACGAATCGTCCAGTGTGTTGCTACCTCATGGACGCGAATTTGCCCAATCCGAATTGGACTTGTAGATTGTACGCCGCGTCGCTTTAGCCTGTAAGTAGTACTCCTTCTGCAGCGGTTTTCCTGCTCCACAACTGCAACAATAGATCGGTAGTATGGAGAAGCAATGGGAGGAGATCACTTGACTCATAAAGGTTGTTGTAGCCCGGGACGAACAAACGCAGCGTGCTAGGAGATCACCTCCCCGAAGCGAAGCCCCCCGTATATCCAACCCTAAGCCACGGTGTTGTCGCCCACCACGATGATGCCTCCCTCAAAACTGGTCTTGGCCTCCCTTGCTATCAACTATCTCTGCCGTCTTGAAGCACAAAAGCCGCGCTAAAGTCGACGGCAAGAAGGGCAAAATAAGGAGCGGTGTCGACGACAACTAGGTCGGTGTTACCGCATCAACCAAACAATATAATGATCAAAGGCCCGTGGAACAATTAGAATGCGTAGCGGCACCACCGTCCACTAGGTTCACTAGGGCGCCACTGCCCCAACTACCGAGCTTGCCCATGGCCACCTCTGCCTGATCAACGTCACCCATACCCTCCTTTTTTTGTTTTCCTTTTTTAGAATTTCTTGATTGTTTTTAATCTCATAGAATTGAGTGGTGGGGAATGGGAGATGGGTAGGGATCAACCAAATCTAGTAATGCCATGTTTTTTTTGTCTTTTTAGCATCTTTTAGTTTATCTTAGTAATCACTATTCGTAGCCCAAAAAAATAGATCAAGTCTTACCAAGTGTATAGTGATTTACTTTTGAGGTGTTGTCAATTAGGCAAGAATCTTTTTTTAACAAACTAGTTGAATGTTCGTGTTTTGATGCGGATAAAAAAATCATATTACTCCATTACGTTGAGTCAACATTTGTCGGGATCGGTCCGTCTGGTCCACACGCTCGGTCGCGTCGTGCCTCTGCGTCCTCGGCAGGGGCGGATCTACAGGGTATGCCGGGTGGGCCCCGGCATACCCTGTGGCGGTGGGACCCACCAAGTACCGATTCGCCTTCCACCGCCGCCGCGCGCGCGACGCGCGCCGATCCTCAGCGTCTCAGCGAGACGGTTCGCCTTCGCCTCGTTGTCGCACGTGTAACGCGCCGCTCGTCGCTCGATCCTTAGCGAGACGGTTCGCCTAATCACAGAATCACCTTCGCCTAATCGCCTCGCCTGCCGCACGCGCGACGCGCCGCTCCGCTCCATCCTCAGCGAGAGGGTCATTCGATCGTTCGCCGTATGACAGAAGAATAAACCGCATGACTGCATGAGAGGCAAAATCAATCAGGTAATCCGTAATCAACTTTTTTTTCAGTTGTTCTGGTGTGTGCATGAGTGCATGACTTGCATGATCCAAAGCTTGATTTTGCTCTATTTTCAATTGCCGCAGGTGATCGTCTACTTAATTTCTTGCATGCTAAATCTTTGATGGTCAAAAGTTAGTATTGATGTGATGATGTCTGATGTCATATATATACAATTTGTATTCACAAAAGATACACATAATTAAGTTTGATATTATGAGTAGGTCAGTAAAATTGTAAAATAGGAAAAATGAACTTATGTTATTGTTTCACTTGTCTAATTAAAATATCTGAAACTCGTGCCTATTTAATTTGTTCATCTATGATAGCAAATGAACAGTACATTATCTAATGCTGCAGAGGACTTTTGAGAACAAGACTTGTTGAGCATTGTCTGTCATTCTCCTCACATGTCACACTAAGAACATATCTTGACTGGTGCTTGTGACCTGCAATATTATAGGATTGTATGATTTGTATCTATGCACTATTCACAAGCACAACTCATATTTTTACTATAATCAGTTTCATAATCTTTTATCATCAGATGTTTGAGGCTCAGCGTCATGCGGTAACTAAGCTGAGAACTGATTTACTTGAAATGCTTTTGCTTTGTAATGTCTTTGTTGCTTTGTTAGCAGTCATCAAATCATTTATGTACAGAATTTATTTGGAGTTACTGAATAATCACTGTTTCAATCTACAGATCTTGAAGATATTGCATTACTTCTATAACAGAAGCATATGGCCAAGAAAAGTTCTGACATTCAAATTTTAAAATGATATATAATATTCTTTATTCTCTTGTAGGGCCAGAGCAATTGTTTTTTTGGAATTGTTCAGTTATAAAGAGAAGCTCTGTTATGTTTTTTTTTCTTGTTAGAGAATTTTTAAGATGACGAAATTTATATTTTTTAGCAAATTATTTTTTATATTTGCGCGGTTGGTGGTGGCGCGGTTGGCTAGCGCTTAGGTCTCATAGCTAGACGGGAGTAATCCTGGGGGTCGAGAGATCGAGCCTCTCACCCCAATTTCCAGCGGATGATGAAATGTTCCACCGACGACATGGGTCGTCGCGCTCATCTGACTAGAGCTGGGAGTTGGGCCGTGCTTTTTTGGGCTAGCCCAAAGCACGGCAAGACGCAGACGGCCCAAGCACAGCCCGATCCGACACGTGACGGGCCGTGCGGCGCGACGCACGAACGGTGGGCGGGCCGGGCCTCAAAATCGACACGATGGGCGGCGCGGCGCGACGACGGATCGTGTCGGTGCTTGGGCCTAAGACGCGACGCGGTGGGCTCGGGCGACACGACGGGCACGGGTGGCACCGGACGGTCGGCGTCGAGTTTGGAGAAGATGAAGGCACGAAGATGACACAATCACACAAGCAACTAAGCAAGCATCTGCATACACACTAACACACATGCAAACATACACACTAACACATGACGGGTCGCAACACCGCAACGCGTTGAGCTCGGAATCTTCTTGTCGCCGCCGCAACGCGGTCGCTCGGGAGGAGGAGGCGTCGGGTGAGGAGGGAGACGGCCGAGCACGGGAGAGGCCATGGAAGGCCGAAGGAGCCGGGTGGCGGGCACGACCGTGTGGGAGGGAGGCCGGGAGGGGCGGTGGGGAGTCGAGAGGGGCGGTGGGGGCCGGGCGCGGGTGGGAGGCCGACTCATTCTTGTTCTCTTTGCTTACTCGAAATCTCACTCTTGGCGTATAGTAATTTTGGTGGGCTTGGTGGCGGCACGCACGCCGCCGGCACGATGGGCTTTGGACCGTGCTTGGGCCTGGTCGAAGAAGACGCGGGCCGGCACGGCACGATAAGATGACTGGGCCGAGTCGGCACGGCACGAAACAGCACGATGCACGATAAGCCTGGACCGGCACGGCCCAAATCCCAGCTCTACATCTGACCACCAGAGATGACGAGAGCTACGTTGAGCTGGTCCTACTTTTCTTCTCTCTCTCTGCGTTGCGTTTCGAAAAAAAAGACAAGCGAAACTTGTTAGGCAACCGGAAAAAAGACAAGTCGTATCTTTTCGGCTGAGCTACGTTGAGCTGGTCTTACTTTTCTTCTCTCTCTCTCTCTCTCTCTCTCTCTCTCTCTTTGCGTTGCGTTTCGCAAAAAAGACAAGTGAAACTTGTTAGGCAACCGGAAAATTGCCAGCCGTATCTTTTCGGCTGGGACCTGGAAGGGATCGTGGCCCAATTCCTGGCCTGCAAGGGGAAGAGAAAACAGAGCAGATTTGCCGGACCACACAGGCGAGCGCGGCCCAGTTTCCGAGTTCGCAAGCCACGTCGGGAATTGATGTCTCCGAGTGCAGCCCAGGAGAAGATAGGTGGACCCGTGACATGGAACCCGGCCATCATCGTAGCCTAGGTGATGCCGTACAGGCACGACGAGGCCGCGATGCACCTAGCTAGCTGGTAGCACGCCGTCGTTAGCGTCGGTAGCTTTAGCTGTTAATTTTTAGTTAAAATTATACTATTATAGCTGTTAGTTTTTTAATTATTTAATTAAAATAAAATAATAAAAATTGTTATATCGATAATGCAAAGAAATAAGAGATAAAAAGAAAAGCCAAAATAAACCAAAGAGCTTAAGTTTTCTAGCTTATAGCTTTAGCTGCTGGTTTTTTTGTTGAAATTGTTCTGCAGCGGCCGTTAGTTTTTTCTAAGTTATTTAATTAAAAAAATTAAAAAATAAAAAATTATTATATCGTCACGGACAATGCAAAGAAATAAGAGATAAAAAAAGCTAAAATTAAAAGCTGACGCATTCAAAATGGCTTTTAGCTTAAATAAGCAAAAAAAAAAGTTAAAATCGTTTAGATAGGGACCACCATCTCTATCTATGACGAACACCAATAACCACGGAGAAAGTCAATGGTGCCTAACATGAGTTTGGCAATGTGTGGTAACGAATGGAACACACTTGTATTTCTGAAAACCAAACCGAATGCACCAAAATCTATTGTAAATATGGTATTTGGTTTTCATTTCCGAAAACTAGAATAAAAGAAACTTTCTTACTTGCGAGGAACTCACCGAATTATTTTTTGCTACCTTGAAGTGCTATATATTTCAACTAGTAAGTCTTTTACATCATCGTGTAATTAAGTGCAGACAGTTTTTTTTTTGTACGTGGGCAGTAATAATCTTGTCATGTGCACGCTGTAGTAAATCTACACCATACACTACTAAAAAAAATTATTCCGGACGCCTCATCACAGACGATTCAACACAAACTGAAGGTGATAAAGTTACCATAGATGATTTTAGAAGATAAACCGTCTAAGTTCACCACGAAAGAAAGAACTGTTTGTAATAACCTACTTATCAGAGACGGTTTTTATTCTGAATCGTCTGTCATATATCACAGACAGTTCAAAACAAACATCGTCTGTGATGTCTGTACTTATCACAGACGATTTTTTTATTGGTCTAAGATATATCACAGACGGTTCAGAATAAAAAACTGTCTGTGATGATCTACTTATCGCAGACGGTTCTTTACCAAGAACTGTTTATGATAATATTTCAATTTACTTGCTCTCGCCGACTTTGAATTTTTCGCTCATCTCGATGGATTTGCTCTTTAAAATAAAAGGCTCGGTTGTTCTTCTCCTCATATTCTTTTCTCTCTTCTCTCTTCTCCTCCTTTACTCCTCGTCTCCTCTTCTCTCTTCTCCACTTCTTCTCACCAAATTTTCCCTTAAATATTGAAGGCTTAGCCGACTACCTCATTGAGCTTCTCCGCCTCTGGTTGTGACACCATGGTTCACTGCATAAGACACTCTCGTGATACAACTGTGACACCGCCACCGCCGGCTTCTCCTTTATCGCCGGTGATATATCCCCCACTCCTCTCCTCTCTTACTTGATACTTGGATACAAAATTACAAAATTATTGGATGGCTAAGGTTTCGATCATGTAAATCTTATCTCCCTAAACTTGCATCGTCGGTGATATATCCCCCACAACTTTACGCCGAAAAGTTGCATTTTACTTTCTCGGCTCTCTAAACTTGTCTCCCTTTGCACCGTAGATCGTTTCCTCCGTTTGCTAACAAATTTGCTGATGTGGCACACATTAATAGACTAGGCGCATACGACCACGGCTTACGACTGTGCGCCTACGACCACAGTATATGATCACAGCATACGACCACGACATAAGACCATGGCTTACGACCATGGATTATGACCTTAGCACCTACAACCTAAACAACGAACCAACAAAGATATGGCACCAATACTAAATAGGACTATTTTGGTTCATCTGTATTATCTGATTGCGTTGTTTTATAGCGCAATTAGTGAATGTTGATGAACTTAAGGAGATCTATTTATGAGAACGTGGGAACACAATCACAGATGGCTCTTAACTAGAACCATGTGTAATGGTAGACGAGTCAAAAACTGTCTGTGATGATAATTTTAAACCATCTATAGTGATCCTTTCTATGGTAGTAGTCTTCACTTGCATGTTTGGTGAGGATTCCTCTTCCTCAAAGCGAGCGCAAGGCTGCCTTTCTGTTGTTTTGCTGTGTGTGCAAGCTACAGCTGGACTTGTCGCTGTCGCATGGTCTTAAGGCTCGTTGGTCGCACCCTTTCCTTGTACGTAACAGGTGAGGCCATCCGGGCCACACATCCCCTCGCCCGCCCGCACACGACGTGCTGCAAGGCCAAAATCCGACACATTTCATTGGGTGCATTATTTTCGACTCTGGGTTATGACTTATAACTGCGACTAATGGTTTTCGATTCTAACGCGGGTACTTGTGTGAATGAACTGAACGCCGATAAATCATTCTAAAAGGCTATTATGATAAACCGCTTCGAAACGACAGCGAAAAAGCCATTCCATTTATTTGTTTGAGAGATGTCATAAGTCATAAATCAAAAAGAAAAAAATGATCCAAAACAATATCATGAATATTAATTTTTCATGGGAACATACGATGTGGGGTCAGGAGGAGCACGCTGTGTGTGAGAAGAGGAGGGTAACGAACAAACTCTCCTTTTTTATATTAGTAAATATTTGCATGATCTTGCCAATTAAAAATTTTAATGTATGGAGTAAAAATTTTAGATTGCATATATATTTTTTTTGCGATCAGGATTGCAAAGAATATGAGAAGTGAAAACACACAATTAATATATGTACTTTATTCAACATTTATATGGTATTGTTAGTGGATTAACCATATTTGGTGCTTATTTTATGTAGATCGCTTCGGTGCCATGACAGTACGACACGGTATTTCAAATCAACATTCAAGTTTTTCGTGTTGTTTCTACGCTAATTTCGTTGGAATGTACCAAATTAATTTGGCATTTACCAACCCTGTACCAATATAGGTAGGCTAAATCTGGTATCAATGCCCCATTAGTGAATTTTTAAAAATGTAAATACTGAAAAACCAAAAAAAAAGGCCCCTACCACGAAGAACTCGTTCCATGAATAATTTTGCTATTTGGCCCAAGCCTACTTTGCTATTTGACTAGCTTTAATTGCTGCACAGTTCATGATCCAAAATTTTCTTGCCCACATGGATTACACTAGGACCTGAGGGAGAGGTTAAAATTTCATTGTAGATCAAGAAATGGCTCCAAAACTAATTATTGGAATCTGAGAAATAGGAGACGCGTTTTGGTAAATCTGGTAAAGCTCTACACAAATAGGGTTATTACGCAACACAATCAACAACTACATGCATGAGGGGAATTAATTAGGAGAAAATGATTTAACATAGTCTTAAAGGGCATAATTGCAATTAATTTGGAGTATTTTAAAATAGAAATTAATTAGCAGGTGTCCAACATGACTTGCCTGATTGTTTTGCTTGGGATAAATCAAATTTTCATATGTGAAGTCAACCCCAACATTGCATCTCCAAGCATATCGGAAGGGTGAAAATTTCAACTTAGATTTGAAATTTATCAGCCGCGTAATACCGTTGAAAATGGTAACTCTAGCATAAAATAACACATTGTTTTCATGGTTTAGCTTATGGTCGATAGACCTCAATTGTATAATGTATGAAAATAGGGGGTCATAAGCCACATTAAGATCGACCTTATACATTACAGGGTTGATTTTAAGCAGGCCATAAGCAAAAAAAAAGTCTTAAGCCCAGTCCTTAAGCTAAAGATCTGGCCATAAGCATTAAAATATAATTTTTTAATCATGTTGTTCTCTCTCCTCCTACCAGCCAACTACCAATAACCACAAGCATTAAAATATAATTTTTTACTGCCGAGTGGGACCCTTGTTACAGCCGAGCGGTGACATCAAACATAACGAGTCGACCTTAACAATTAGGTGAGACCTATCTTAAGACCTATTGCAACCTTATACACTCATGATGCCCTTAGGTACAAAAGCGTGCTATACTAAAAATGCATAATTAAGTATTTACTCCCATCATTCACAATAGAAAGTTGTCTTATAATGAAATAATTCATGCAATAAAAATTATTAATCTTGATCGAAGATATTATCTAAAATATATAGTTTATATATACGAACATTGTATGAGTAAAATTGCATAAAAATATTTTTATAATATTACTCTTTATAATATTTTTATATATGTGGTGATAAAATGTATTGATCAAAGTAATATTTTGTTGACGTTGAAAAGCTAAAAACAACTTTTTTTTTACTGGACGTAGTAGTTGACAAGACAAATCATTAGAGATGTGCTAACATTGTACTCTTCCCCGACTCCACAGAGTAACATGCAGGCACGACGCCATTCAGCCTCATCTGCACCTCCAACTCGAGCCTTTCCATGGCCGCCGCCGGCAAGCACATCGGCACAACGACCCCCTCCTCCCCTTTCCCATTCTTCACCTTCAAGTGAAACGTCGCTAGGGTCACCGCCGCCGGCCCGCCGTACACCCCTCCCCACCCGAAGTCGACGCACTCAAACCCGGCCCGCGTCACATCGGACACGAGGTACGTCCGCGCCGCGCGCCCGAACTGCGGCCGCCCGCGTTCCACCATCAGGCTGGCCACCGACTGCATGTAGCCGTCCGACGTGTTCTTGACCTTCGCCTCGGTGATCATCTTGAGCACATCTCCTAGCGGGCTCTCCCGGAGCTGCCCGGCCGTGCACGACGCCACCGCGAAGGTGAACGCGTTGCCGTAGAACCCCACAGGCAGCGGCGGGCTTCGCCCGCGAGCGTTCACCACGAACATGACGCGCACCTCGTCGTCGGCGTCGTACGCGAGCGCGGCCGTCCGGCACTGCCAGAGGAAGGCCGCGAGCATGTCGAAGCGGGAGGCTCGCGTGGCGCCGGCTGGGGCGAATGATTCGCGTAGGGCCGACATCTCCTTTGTCCCGAAGAAGAACGCCCGTTGCACGAGCGGCTCACGGCCAAGCACGTCGTGGTTCCCACCGGCCGCCGTCTCGTCGTACTCTGGGTGCCGATGAGTGACTTCCGGTGGCGAGCGCGCCATGAGCAGCTCCCTCGCCCACACCGGTGACACGGTTGGTGCAGGCATGCCCCGTGACATCTCGCCGATCGCTACGAGAAGTTGCACGACGCCGGCCGCGTCCGCTATGTTGTGGCAGATCTGTAGGCCGAACACGAACCCACCGCACCTGAGTCGTGTAACCTAATATATGTCGCGACGTCGTTCATGTTGCGTGCGCATGCGCCACTTATTAGTATACACATATACAGTTATGTACGTGCATGACATATGGAAATTAAAGCATTTGTGCACGATGTATTCACCTGAATGAAGAGCAGCGGGCGGCCGACAACGACGGCTCTGTGGCCGTCGGGCTCACAGAGAAGCTCCTGGTAGCACGGGATGGGCGGGCAGAGCACGTCACCGAAGTCCCAGAGAGAAACGTCCGCATCAGCCTCGACAAACACCACGCCCTTGCCGGTGCACTCGACCACGAGCTTCTTGTCTGGCATGACCTCAAGGATCCGGCCAGCGACGGGGTAGTAGTGCACCAGGGCATCGGCGAGGCCTTTCTTGATGACCGCAGCAGGGTCGACGCCGGCCATGGCAGCGTTGGCCCGGAAGAAGTGGAGGCCCGACCGGTAGAACCGGAGGCCGTCCTGGTCGTCGATGTCCGACAGCGGCTTGAGCTCGTGCGGCGTCGCCTTGGACGGCGCAACGAGAACCAGGGCGGAGCGCTTGACGGTGAAGGCGAGCGAGGCCATGTTTTCCGGATGTTAACGCGGAGATGCCTTTGCGCCTCGTTTCGTATGTGCAGGTGTGCTTGTTTAGCTCTTGTCGTTGCAGCTCGCATGGTCGCCGTTTTATAGGGATCCGAGTGACAGTGTGAAGCGGACCTAGCTCGTTCACGCAGAACGGTGGCGGAGACTGGAGAGTGATCGAAGCACCTACCACTATACGAGGGTACACGAATGGATGTTGCAATCATGCAATGCTGCGTGCAATCATACAATGAAATGCAATCATGCAATGGACGCACAAAAAATGAGTGTCATAATCCGCATTTCAGTGGATCGATCATGAATGTAGGAGCGCTGAATCCGATCTGGCGGGCTGGCGTAGTGGAGTGGAGGGATGCCGAAATGACGACGGGCTTTGAAGCTGCTCCAAGTCAGCGTCAAGTCAGTCAATGCCTCGTTGACTGACTCAGCTGGTCAGCCCTAGTGGCTGCCTACCTGGGCCGCGGCGCTCCACCGGGTGTGCGCGGAACGCGACCGCACCAAGCCGACCTCGGCGGCCACCACCTCAACCACTGCCTAGGCCACGCGTCCGCCGAGCCCCTGGGCCGTGCCGAGGCGCGGGCGAGTCCGCGTGAGGCGCGACGCAGCCGGGCCGCCCGGTCCAAAACTCACGAAATTGTTTCGACAACGTCCTGGTGCTGCTGGATAGATGCTAATTCCATATGCTGGTAGTCGTCTTTGGCATGATGCAAAATTGTAAACAAGCCCTAATGCATAAAAACATAATAGAGGTGAATAACGTCATTTCCATTCCTTTTTGGTTGGTTTCCCTCCCAACATATATCTCTCTCCCTTTCCATGGAATCAAAACTAACAAGCGAATTCTAAAAAATGAAAAATAAATAAGAGAATCCGTACGGTACATTCTATTCGTAGTAAGGTAGCAAGGGGAGACAACAATGTTATTAAATCGTCGACTAGTGATTAGTCATCAAGTCAGCACATGGAGGACGACTAGGTTGCTCAACTTGACTAGAGCGACTAGTCAGACGGCTGAACGACTAGTCGACGACCAGCAACGACTAATCGGGTATGGCTAGCCGTGCGACTTGATGGCCCACTTTCAGATGTATCAATTGGCGTGCTTACCCCTAGCAGATCGAGCCAATCCTCTCGTCCTCCTCGCCTCTGCCACTAGTGCAAACCGCGATCGGAGCCCTACTAGCTGTCGACCGTAGTCTCCACAGCCAGTGGCCTCCACAGAGAAGCAGCCCGTCGCTGGTCAATGCAGTCTCCCCCGTCCCCCTTCTCTCCTTCCTACCCTGCTATGCTCCGCACCATTTTCATCTAGCGCTCCGGCGGTAATCCAAAGTTGGCGCTCTGCTGACAGCTGACTGATCTGCTTTGCTCTCGTAATCGGCAATTCTAGTGCCCTGCTCTACTTTCTAGTGATATGGCAATCGCCAATTGGCAATCCAGAGTGCCGAGTGATCTGGCCCTCCCCTGGTGTTTTGCTTTCTAGTCCTTTCTCATCTAGTGCTATGCTTTGTGGTCCATTTTTTACTAGGCAGTAGGCAGTAGCAATGGTAATAGTAATGCAATAGCAAGTAATGTAGTAGTAGTAAACTAGTAATAGTAATGAAGTAGCCGATGAGCAGTAGCTTTGCTTTCTTTGATACTGAACCGGTTCATCAAGGCGGTACCAGTGGCGGTGATCATCTAAGTTAGGCTCATGTGGATGAAGCCATTGCTGCTTCGCATAGTCAAAGAGATCACAATCATCCTAGGAGAGCTTGTGGTGGTGTTGTTGCTAGCGGATCTAGTGACTAGCCAATAGGCCCTCATATTACTTATACTCGGCGTTCAAAGGTTGCTGGTAGTGTTGATGAGCTGGAGCACAAGAGTGAAGATGATGCTGGAGATGATCAGGACTATGCGGTTGATGATGATGATGCAGAATTGGACGATGATGAGACTCCAACATCTACTCCTCATGCGGGTGGAGCAAGTCATGAAGAGGATGAGTATGAATTGAAGAATGATTTGGATGATTGATTTACATCATGAATTCCTTTGTTACTTTTGCTACTTTTAGACTTAGAATTTATCTATCAATTATCGTTGTCGTTTAGAACTTGTTTCTTATTAAGTTATGCACTCATGCTTAATAGTTAGTTGGCTGGTGGCTATCAAGTGCCTTATTTATCTGTTGTCTTGAATTTTAATATGTTCCTTGCTGTGAAGTGTGAATGTGATGTTGTTATGTAACTCTTGTAATTTTACTTGATGTCCAGTACTTATGTTATTTTCTTGCTATCATATTATCAACTTTTTGTTCATTGCAATTTGCTCGTGATTCTCTTCTTCAACTTCTGAGGTGTTGCTTCCCAATTTTAAAGAAAGACATTCATTAAGAAAGATATGTTGGGATCAAAACAACTAAGTCATCAATTCATCATCATGTTTATGTTGTTCTCTTTATTTCATGCTTTATAATATGTATATGTGTTTAATTGTTGCTACAACTTGACATTATAGATTTTTTTGCTGTAAATCTAATTATTTTTCTGGGGGTATTATCAACTTTTCATTGAACGTAACCCATTCCAAGACCATTGTGTTGCGCCGCCGCCTCTACTGCACCTTCGCCCCGCTGCTGTATCTCCGCCAAGCCGCTGCCGAGGAAGGAGGACCGCCGCACTCGTGTCGTACACTTACAGCTGTCACCCATGTAGAAGACACTATTGCTCTCATCCGTGTTGTACTCGCGCCGCCGTCGCCCACGTAGGAGACGTCCGCCACTCTTACAACGCCGTGTATCAGGCTCGCCTCGTCATCTCATATGCCACATCTTCGGCGAGCCGCCTCCTCTCTCTGTTCTGATACTCTGATTTCAGGTTGCAGAGCTCCAGATTACTAAATTCTCCCAATGCTACGACTGCACGACATGTTCAGACAATGTTGCTACTTCCTGCTACTTGCTTGCTAGAGTCATGTATAGTGTCAGGTGCCCTTGTGATGGGAATCATTGAAATTCCTTGAGTAGTATAACTAGCATGTTTTTCTTTAAGTGGCAGAGCTAAATGTCTTTTTTTTTGTGATTTGTGCTTCAACGTTGTGCGCATCATTTTCTGATGCTGTGTAATATACCGTTTGGAATATGAATGTGTACTATTCTACTTTCATGCTGCATATGGTGGTGTAAGATGGTGGCAAGTGTAATGGTGACCTTGTTCTTTGAGTATGGTTTTTGATTGTCCGTAGGGTTTAGATGCTTCTTTGTCGAAGTTTTCTCTAGAGAGTGTTAAATAACTACATGCTTGGCACTTGTTAACTGAATGCAAATGCCTGTGAAATATGAGAACCTGATCGCATGCGTAGGCTTTCCAAAGGCATGAATAATATATCTTCCAATGTGTTTATTCTGAAATATGAATGAATGAGGCCTTCTTTTCCTTTCTGCATATGATGTTTGAGATAGGGTACTATGTTTGGTCTAGCACCGCGTAAAAATTGTATGTATTTAATTGGTTATCAATGTATTTTATTCGGTAAAAAATGTGAACTATGTAGGCGCTATGGTGTTTATATTGTACAGTGATTCGTCTTCAGCAAACATCATCCATTTGGAACCTGACCATCAGCTTCTGGTGGCCACTTCTGCTATCCCTTGACTGCATTAGTCTTACTAGTGTAATGTACATTCAATCTTTAAGTTGACGAAAACATTTCGCCCTTTTAATTTTTCGATAACTATTGCATGTTATGTTCTTTGTTCACTGCATACTTGCTGTAGGTCGCAACCAATTTATCCAATTATTCTGTGATGCCTCACATTACTCTTCTGAAATTGCACCAAGCATTATTCTTCTGAAATTGCATTCATGTCCTGTGAGACCATGTGGAAGTCACCTAGTGGTTGTAATGACTAATTGATTTTTGGTTCAGAGAGATTGTAGAGTTTCAGTTTAGTTTTTGATAGTTTGCAAAGTTGTTAGATTTTTTAAGCGACCGGTAGTCAGGTTGGTCTAACCAGCTGGAAGGTTAAGGCTCGACTAGATTTTGGTCTTTGAAGATTTTAGTCGAGGGATGAGTTTGAATGACCTAGATCATTGCTTATGTGCACAGGGGTTTATTATTTGGTCCTAAGTTTAGGACCAGTGGTTTGGTTGCATACATTTTACATGGTTTATTGTATGGATTAATTGTATCAATTGATGATTTTGTATATTGTGCAGTGCTACATGACGATTTACTTGTTTGTGTTGGTTGCAGAATTCCGAAGCTACGTCATGGTGAGGCAGACGGGACCAGAACTAAGCTAGGAGAGCTTAGGTTCAAAGCTGTCAAGGGATCGAGACTACGTTAAGGTGGAGCCGAGTTCCAGACGATCAAGGAGCCGCCAAAGATGACCGATGTTTGCGGGGTGGTCAGTGGCGGAACCAGGATTTAGCTACGCCCCGGGCTGAACTCTAATAATATAAAACCAACGCCAATTTATACCCATACCACGATATAACAACAATATATGAGTATACCATAATTGGCTAATTGCATTACTGATATGAAACTTGAGTTCAATACTAACAAGTAGACAGAAAGCATAATAAAAAAATATGGCATAATATCAAAATATAAAAAATATAACATGACAGAGATACAATTTGAGTACCTAAATTACGAAGATTTGCTCTCTATCCTATCCTGTCATTTCTTCATTGATAGTTGGACATGAACAAGAACCTGTAAATACAACATATGAGAGTAAATCAAATATATGTATAAATCAATCAATCATCAATTCACATTTCAGTTCATCTGTTCATCAATCATCAGTTCATCACATTTCACTATTTCAGTATAACAGCTAGAATCATTCAATCATCACTTTTCAATATTGCAGCTACAAATCAATCAATCATCAATTCACATTCATCAATCATCAGTTCATCACATTTCACTACTTCAGTATAACAGCTAGAATCATTCAATCATCACTTTTCAATATTGCAGCTACAAATCAATCATCAATTCACATTTCAGTTCATCTGTTCATCAATCATTCAATCATCACATTTCACTACCAGGCAGCTAGAAACCAATCAATTCATTAGTTCATCACATTGCAGCTAGAAACCAATTCATCAGTTCATCACATTTCATCACATTGCAGCTAGAAACCAACCAATTCATCAGTTCATCACATTTCATCACATTGCACCAGGCACCACACACCAGTTTACCTCTCCTCTGGCCTCTGGACCGTGGCGGGAGCGGGCGCCCGGCGGGAGGGGCGCCGGGCGGCGCCGCCGGCGCGCTGGCCGATAGGTGGGTGGCCACCCTGTGAGGTGCCGAGGAGGGGCGCCGGCGGGAGGCGGGTGGCGCCGAGGCGGGGCCGGAGGCGGGTGGCGCCGAGGCGGGCCGGAGGCGGGTGGCGCCGAGGCGGGCGGAGCCGGGAGGAGCCAAGGAGAGGAGGGGCGCCGGCCGGGAGGAGCCGGGAGAGGAGGCGGGTGGCGCCGAGGTGGGCGGGCCGGAGGCGGGTGGCGCCGAGGGCTCGAGGCGGGCGGCGGGAGGAGCCGCCGAGGAGGAGGAGGGGGGGTGGGAGGCGGGCGGCGCCGACCGCCGAGATGGCGCAGTGGGTGGTGGCGGGTTCGGGTTCGGACGGAGGAGGCGGGGCTGGCGAGTTTTTCCGAGGAAGGCGCTAGGGTTCGATTTGGAGGAGGCGTGAAGACGAAGAGTGAAGACCGAGCGGCGGCGCGTGAGATGGGCGCACCGGTAGCGGGTGGGCCGAGCTCGCGACGTGGGCAGCGGAGACCGCATGGTGGGTCACGACATGTGAAATATATTATGGGCTATCTGGGCTGAATTTTAGAAATAATACCGGTGAAATGAAAATAACTAGGCTATACATCAGATATTTTTACGCCCGGTGAAGCCCACCTTGCCGGGGGCCCAATTCCGCCCCTGGGGGTGGTTACAAGCCAGGACGACGAGGAACCAGAGTGGGAGCTACCGACGGCAGACATGACAGGCAATGACAAGTTAGATCAAGACTAAGCTCGGAGAGGAGCTGATGTCCAAAGCAGTTAAGTAAATTGGATGCCGTCATGCGCGAGGAGAAGCATGTGGTGCGCCAAGTGACTTGGGTCATTTGTAAGCGAGGACGGTTTGGTGGCATCTGGACATATGAGATGCTTGGCAGCAAGTCAATACAATCACATAGAATATGGTGAAGTATGGACGATGCTTCATGGCAATGGAAGCGGAAAGCTTCATAGAATGTGGTAGATGGACATTTTGGTAAATTGGCCAATACCGAAAAAGTGACGACGTGAAACTGCGGCGTTGGCCTAAGTGGTTTAGGTGTTGTATGTGCTGAAAATGTAAAGTGCATCAAGTGTTGATTCACTAATGAGTTAATGGATGTGAACGCTTTGAGAAGCGTGCATGTGTAAGTGTAAAACCCGATATGGTGTTAGATTAACAGGTTAGCCATGTAAGTGGATGAAATCCAACTAGATGTGTTGGTTAGGGTTTCTCTTGTGAGCCTCCATATATAAGAAGAGAGATGGCTAGGTTAAATTTTGGGGAGTTTAGTCCAAGCCTTTAAGAGGAGAGTTAAGGTTCATGGAGAAAATCTTGTGTGAGATGTGAGAGGCTCTTGGTCGAACTTTTTGTCATCCTTAAACTTTGTGTGTGGTTAGAGGGTAACTATAAATATTCATCTCTAAGTATCAATAGAGATCAAAATTCGTCCAAATAGTTCCCTCTTGTGCTCAAGTGATTAAATCTTGATTTGGCTTGATTTTTGATGCTTTGTCCTAAAGTTACTGTTCACCAGCCTGATTTTTTTAATATAATTATTTGTCTGATCTTTATAGTTTCTATAGCTACTGGAGTGAAGAGTTTTGCTTTCGTTCAAAGGAAAAGATTATAAAAAATCTCGATATTAATTTGGACTCTTATTTACTCTTCTCTGATCGCCGTTCTCGGTCCTACATGTCCCCTTTTTATCTGGATACAGGGAAGCAATCTAAAAGGCAAGGATTTCGACTTACAATGCACTGGCGTATCGTGCCAATGACCAGCAAGATGTTTTGCAGACAAGATTGTCATGACAGGTTATCGGCTCTCTGAAGAGTACAGATAGACCTGAGCAGCTCCATGGATGCCGTGCTATGCAAATGCAATGGCTATTACAGGGAGCAAAACTGCAAAAAGGTTTAGTAGCAGTGACATAGCTGATACTGAGCTTTTTGTTCTAATCTTGGCCGAACATGCATGTATTCCTAGGAGCAGTAGCAGTAGAAGTAGCAGCAGCTGGAGATAACGAAATGGTTCAAGAGACTAAAATAAAAGAGGAAAATCCACTTGGAGTGAGTAAAGTAATGCATTCAATAAATTTGACACTGGAATTCGCATGCGACAATTACTGATCACTAGACAAAAGCATTCTTGAACCGAAGTTTCATTTCAATTGTGCGCGCACACACACACCGCTTTTCAGAATCCAGTTGTAAAGCAAGAAATGAATCTTCGTGATTACAACTAACAGTAATCAGGGCAAAATTGCTTTCTTGGCCTCCTGTGCATTGGATAAGCATTTTGCTGTCCCAGCTTCCAAAATTAAGAAGCATGGATCCCACATAGTTTCACACATTCTCAAGAAAACACATTTTGATGGGAACAGGAGTGGCGGCAGCTTGGTAGGCGGCGGTGTGCATGGAGTCGACTTGAGCGTGGCGGTGCTGTGGATGGAGTTGACGCCGTGCGGCGTTGTGGAGGCGGAGGCGTTGCTGCAAGGCGCGGACAGGAGAGAGGAAGACGGACGCCGCACAGAGATGGAGCCGCCACCGCTGCCCGAAGAGGCGGTCGTCGGGATGGAGGACTGGAAGATGCGGCGCCGGATGGAGCAGTGCCGGCGCGAGGCGCGATGAGGCGGGCAGCGCTGCTGGGGGTGGAGGTCGCGGTCGCCTCGGTGGTAGCCGTAGCCGCCGCACGGGTGGAGGCGCATGCTAGTGCTCGGGGTTGCTTTGAGGATGGTATGGCAGTGCCGAAATTACTCCTGTGCCGTGCCTTCACTTAGCTCCCGTTTTCTTTGCGGGAGTGAATATTGCACGTACCACGATTTTTTTTTTCATATCCAGTTACTTTTTTATACTGTAATTTTATATAACTGATAATATAATTTCAAATAAGAAAGATTTAGTACACTAAATTTTATATAACTTTTGATAATTAATAGTACAACTTCAAATAACTAAGAGATAAAAAAACTCAAATCGATCGTGCAATAGCAAAACTGTTTCTTTGCCCCCATATCAGATTTTAACACCTAGCCACTAACACCAATCTCAAAGCAATTATCTTCTGTACCGCTATTTCAGATTTTGACATCTAGCCACTAACACCATTCTCAAAGCAATTATCTTCTGTACCGCTCTCTCCAATCTCTCTTCCCTGGCCCAGCCCGCCGGAGCCTCGTCGCCGCCCGCCACGTTGTCGTCCGCCGGCCCCAGCCTCGCCGCGCGGCCTCCCGCCACCGCGAGCCTCGCCGTTCCTTCGCTCGCCACGCCGTGTGCCCCGCCGAGCCTCCGCCCGCCGCGCCGTGCCTGGCGGCGAGCGGGTTCGAGCGCGACGCTGAGTGGTTCGGTTCGGCGGTGCGCGCGCGGCGTCGAGCGGGTGCATGCATCAAGGAGACGGCCGTGATGGATGGGCTCGGGGAGCGCCACAGGTGACGCGAGGTGGGGCCGGCGCCGTCGAGGCCGAGGCCGAGGAGGGGATGATTGGGTTGCTTTGAGATTGGTATTTGCCACGTGGCTAAATCTGGATATAGGGCCTTCGGAGCTGAGTTCCCACTGATTTTTTAGCTTACCAGTAGCTGAAAAAGGTTACGACGTGATGCCTACTACTAGCAAAAAATGCGTTCTCTTCTCAGATCTTCATTGCGTCAACAAAGGAGACGCCGCCGGCCTGGAGGTCGCCATCGGCAGAAGAAATAGCGAATCATGCATCTACTCCCATACGAACGAACCGTGCGTTCGCCACCAACTTTTCAAAGGTAAGACCGCCAGGGCCAGCCACCGCAGCTGCGGGAGTCACTGTGAACTAACCAGTATCACGGTCAAGCTTGGCCTCTCGGTTCTTACGTGCAAAGCGAATGCAAGCCTTTGGAGCAGGTGAGTGTTCAATTTGCACTAGTATCCTGGTAAAACTGTAGCACGTGATACTTGGTGTTGGGCTGTGACTGGTGACTGTGTGGTGCTTTCAGGTGCCACAAGTTCGTGAGGGCCATGGCTTCCGGCGTGCGGCCATTAGCTCTTCTTCCCCTGCTCCTTTTCCTCTCCCCTGCCTCCGCGGCAGACTCCATTCCGGCCAACTCTCCCCTCGCCGATGGCCAGACACTTGTTTCGGCTGGTGGGGTCTTCGAGCTGGGGTTCTTCACCCCGCCGACCTCGACGGCGAGGTTCTTGGGCATCTGGTACAAGGATATCACTCCTCTTACCGTTGTCTGGGTCGCCAACCGGCAAGCTCCGATCAACGGCACGGCCGGGAGCTTGGCCATCAGCGGCACCGGCAGTCTGCTACTCGCCGACCGGTCGGGGCGCGTGTTCTGGTCGTCGGCGCGGTCGAACGTAACCAGCAGCAGTCCGGTGGCCCAGCTCCTGGACAGCGGCAACTTCTTGCTTCAAGATGCCAATGGCACAGGGGCGGTTCTGTGGCAGAGCTTCGACTACCCGTCCGACACTCTGCTCCCGGGCATGAAGTTCGGATGGGACCTGACCACCGGGCTCGACCGGTACCTGACGACGTGGAGGAGCCCCGGCGACCCGTCGCTAGGCGACTACACGTTCAAGATAGACGTCCGCGGCGTGCCGGAGGGGTTCATATGGTACAACGCCACGGTGCCGGTGTACCGGAACGGGCCGTGGAACGGCCAGCAGTTCAGCGGCGAGCCGGAGATGGAGCCCAATAACAGCAACTTCCAGTTCGAGTTCGTGGCCAACCGGACCAACATCTACTACACGTTCCTGCTGGTGGACGACAGCAGCCTCGTCTCGAGGTTCGTGCTGAACCAGTCGAGCGTGCAGCGCTACGTGTGGCTGCCGCAGGGGTGGAGCCTCTACTGGTCGCTCCCGCGGGACCAGTGCGACCACTACGCGCAGTGCGGCGCCTACGGCGTCTGCGACGCGAGCAACTCGCCGATGTGCAGCTGCATCACCGGGTTCACGCCGGCCTCGCCGCAGGACTGGGCGCTGAGGGACAACTCCGCGGGGTGCGCGCGCAAGACGCGGCTGAACTGCACCGGGGACGGGTTCTTGCCGCTGCTCGGCGTGAAGCTGCCGGACACGACGAACGCGACGGTGGATCCCAGCATCAGCCTTGACCAGTGCAGGCAGAGGTGCCTGGCGAACTGTTCTTGCTTGGCCTATTCTGCTTCTAGCATCAAGGGAGGTGAGAGTGGCTGCATCATTTGGAGCTCAGCGCTGATAGACATCAGACACTTTACTAACGGTGGGGAGAATCTGTTCATCCGTCTCACGGCATCTGATTTACGTATGAATCTCCTCTCCTCTCTTTCATCTCTTAATACTTATGCAATTAATTCACTGCAGTTGCAAGTTGCAACATAGTTTTAAGGATGTTGATCAGATTGAGGGAACTTTTGGGCACATTTGATTCGATGTCAGAAGCAGTACTTCAAAGATTTCGTCAGTTCTAGCTTGTGTTTGATAAGTAAATAAAATGGCACCAAAATAGTGTAAAAAATCTGCAATATTCTAGAGAATACAGCCATTTAGACCTTCTAGTCCTGGACCTCCTGGTTGAAATTTTCAAGATTTAGCTGCTTGGATTCTTCCGCAAAAGGAATTAAGTGCTTGTATTGTCCATGACCCTTAGACTTTCTGTAGAAAATAAAATCAGTCTTATTGCTCTGCCTGTTACTCTATATGTGCTCATAAGAAATGGTTCTTTAGCCTGAAATGACTAGTCCTCTGCCTAAACCAAGCACGTTTAGACTTTTGGTTGGCAGATGTCGCTTTCATGGAAAAGTACCTCAGATTGATACTGCCCCTTGTCATTTTCATTTTAGGTATGGATCTTTTATATAGATTATCACTTTCATGATTTATATTGCTGGTAATCAGGTTTGGCTGCACGAACCTTTCAGTGATGTGCAAGCTTTATTGTAGCTTGAAGTGAACCAAGAGTGAAAAGGGACCAAAGTTAAAAAATGGTGGATACAATGCTTAATGACTAACCAAATCAGACACGCTTTAATTTGCTAAATTGTACTGTAAGTTTACTGCATGACTGTATAGTTCAAAAAACATTATCACTACAAGGTACTCCTGAATTTCATATGCTAACAGAAGAAATTTAACATATTGCCAGTACTCAGAAATCAGCAATGATCATCAAAGAAACTATTTAAGTCAAGGGATTGCTTTGTTTCAAATTGATGCTCAAACTTCATCTAGCACAATTAATACGACTTACTGACCTTTCCAAGATGATTCTGACAGCCACCAATGGAGACGATTCCAGCAGGAAAAACATAGTACTTGCTGTTGTCGTAAGCTTATCCGGTCTTCTTATCTTGGGGTTAGGTGGTTTCTTCATCTGGAGCAAGTTTTTCAGAAACAAAGGTGTGCCTAAGTCTCTCATTTCTGACAGGAGAAATAGACAGTTCTGCAAATCCATGTGCTATATGTATGAAAATTTCACCTTTTGCAAATCCAGGGAGTTTTCAAAGCACGCAAAGGCTCACCTCATTTGACTCGAGTAACCCTCTTACTCCGGTCCAAGACAGGAACATGGAAGATGAATCCAGTCAGAGCAAAGAATTAAACATCACTCTCTTCGACATCGGCACAATAGTTTTGTCCACTGACAATTTTGCGGCATCGGCTAAGCTTGGAGAAGGCGGCTTTGGCGCGGTCTACAAGGTAAACCAAACTACGGCAAATGTGCATAGTATACATTTCACGCATCGATTTGAAGTGAGAAACTGAGAACAATTGCTGTGAAATAAATCAGGGGGAATTAGGAGGAGGGCAGACAGTGGCAGTGAAGCGACTGTCGAGATACTCGACGCAGGGCTTGGACGAGTTCAAGAACGAGGTCATGCTCATTGCAAAGCTACAGCACGTGAACCTCGTCAGGCTTTTAGGTTGCTGCATCCATGGAGAGGAGAGGATTTTGGTGTACGAGTACATGGAAAACAAGAGCCTGGACAACTTTATCTTCGGTACATTAACTCAAACCTGTTCATCTGGACGCCATTATCCATGCTGTCGCACTGAATTTACGGATGAAATCTGCATTTGAGCAGATAAGACTCGATCAGCACAGCTGAATTGGTCCAAACGGTTCGACATCATACTCGGCATCGCACGGGGGCTCCTGTACCTGCACCAGGACTCCAGGTTCAAGGTAATCCACAGGGATCTCAAGGCCGGCAACATCCTCCTTGACAAGGATATGAACCCCAAGATCTCGGACTTCGGTGTGGCGAGGATCTTCGGCGACGACACCGACTCGCACACCAGAAAAGTAGTCGGAACATAGTAAGCACACCACTGACTTTCCTCATCGCCTGCAACAAACTCTGAGTTCTACTTCGGTTAGACAACTTGTGATAACAATGGCAACTGATGCATGCGCAGTGGGTACATGTCCCCGGAGTACGCGATGGACGGCGTCTTCTCGGTGAAGTCCGACGTGTTCAGCTTCGGCGTGCTGGTCCTCGAGATCGTCAGCGGCAGGAAGAACCGGGGAATGTACAGCAGCGGCGAGCAGACGAGCCTCCTCAGCCACGTAAGTGACCGGAATTCAACAGTTCATCCTCACGCTATTAATTTGCAAAAGAACAGCAATGAAAACACGAGGGAAATCAATCGATGACCAGGCGTGGAGGCTGTGGAGGGAGGGCAACGCGCTGGCGCTACTCGACGAGGCGGTGGCCGGCGCCGGCGCGTACAGGAGCTCGGAGGTGCTGCGATGCGTGCAGGTCGGGCTGCTGTGCGTGCAGGAGCGGCCGGAGGAGCGGCCGCACATGGCGACGGTGTTCCTGATGCTGGGCAACCTGAGCGCGGTGATCCCGCAGCCGAGGCACCCGGGCTACTGCAGCGACCGGGGCTCCACCTGCACCGACGGCGAGTGGTCGTCAACCTGCACCGTCAACGACGTCACCGTCACCATCGTCGAAGGCCGGTGACGCCACGTCCACGTGGCGTTGCACCTTGATTGATGTGTGGGCTTTTACTTAGATGGTTGTACCTTATATGATACACGTTTTTTTTGGGCTGTTCTGTGCTATATCTGGTGAGCGAGCGGCCGGATAGCGCATACTCGGCTGACCAGATTGGTGGGCTATAGGTAATTTAAATTTCTGATGTCGTATTTGTAAAAAATCCAATCACACCACAAACAGACACTAGCCGGAGATGCCTTGCAACAAATGCAAGATATAAAAGGAGAATCCCGAAGAGTGTGTTTATTCTTACCAAACCACACAAAAAGAAATGAAAGATATATGGATTGTGGATAGTAGTTGCATAAACCATATGACAACCAATCGAAAAATATTTTGAGACATTGACTCGTTACATTTGGCAAAGATATGCATGGGCAATGGCTGCTTAACCCATGCTGAAGGAAAGGACAATGTTGCTATCCAAATGGAAGGCTATTGTAAGATTATTTGTGATATGCTATTGGTACCTGATTTGAGGTAGAATTTGCTAAATGTTTACCAAGATAATCAACCGTAAAAAATGAAATCTGAAATGGACTCAAATTTTGTCAAATTTTCCAAAACAAAAGAATTTTCGTTTTTCTTTGGATTTCTTGATTCTTAAGCCTATTCTCCACAAATCTCAAAGTAGTGCTACCCCTGATCTTTGCCAACGCAGCCGAATTGGGGGAGGAGAAGATGCTGCACTATACTACCGAAAAACATCGCCGCCACCCTGTTTCGCCGCCGCCTCACGCATCCCGCGTGATCCCCTCTTCCCTGCACTTTGCCGCCAGCTCACCGCAGTGGATAACCTCCCCAGGCCATGCCAGGCCACGCCATCCCCGCGGCCAAGCCGTGGTGGCTTGCTTTTGCTGCCGCCGATCCAATCCGCGCACGCCATCGCCTTCTCGAACATTCCCGATCGTGCCACCTCTCCCGAGTGGATAGCGCTCCTTGCAACCTTACCTCTTCCTCTCGGCGCCCAAACCAACCCCCGGACGTGGCACACCGCCGGCCGCCCGATTTTCGCCGCCTCTATCCGTTTTCCGGCCAAACCGAGCCGCACCGCCATACCTCGTTTATTTAAGCAATTGAAGCCGCCACAGTGAACTCCACACATCCCCGAAGCCAACCGAGCACCCCAAAGCCCCACCATCAACTCCATTGCCGGTAATTGCAAAAATACCCATTTTCGAGCCCTAACACAATGTCCGATCTCCGGTCACCTATTGTTCAATTCCTTTCTCCAGCAGCAACCCTAGACTCCCCAAAGCCTTCCCCAACCGCCGCCCTGGTCTCCCAAGCACCCTACTTTCCCGGCACCGAGAGCTCCATCACGGCCAAAACCGACCACCGTGGCTAGCCCTAACCGAGCCACCCTAGCTCCGGCCAGCCCTTCCCCGAGCTTAACCAAGCCCTAGTGATGCTCTAGCACCGACCGAACCATCCGATTAAACTCTTTTTCGCTCTCGATTTCAAATTTGGCCGAAAAGGAGGAGCTCGCCGCGATTGCCGCCACCACCGGACCTACCAACCTCCGAAATGGGATCCCACTCCATCACGAATCCGTTCATATCCTCAAATGTGTCGCAAAGTCGCTAGCTCGCCGCCATTCACCGCCTCATCCTCTCGTTACGGCACGCACAGGCGAGGTGGGAAGAACAACGCATGTGCACCTGTCCCCGACCGCATCGCCCGAGCCTACCGAGCCGAACCAGCTCCCAGCCGGACGCGTCGGATCCGCCCGACCGAGCCGACCGGTCTCGGTGAGCCGGACCACGCCGCCGCACCAGCGCACCCGACCGAGCCGGCCGAGGTGGTTGCGCCCGAACCGCTTCAGAAAGTGGTTCGAACCCGATGAATAGTGACCAGCCCGATGAACAGTAAAATTCAGAAAAATCTAGAAAAATCCAGAAAAATCCAAAAAAATAAGTTTATATCCATTTTGACCATTTTGAGCCCACCAACCCAAATATCATGCCCATTACTCCATTTGGCCCTCCTAAAAGCCCAAAATCTCATTTATTTATTTTTTCTTCAGATTTTTCTTTCTTTAATTTCATTTCTTTATTCCTAGCCTTGTTCTTTGGGCATGGAATTAATATATTTTAATTTATTTGTGTTAGCTTCGGACGCCAGAGGTTCTCAAGAATTGGAAGAAGAAGATCAAACTCAAGCTCAATTTTCTGGAGAATACGAGTTAGTCGAGATCATAGATCCGCAAGGCAAGTTACGCTTCCTTGATCATGTTGAACCCGTAATTGCCTTATTTATTTATTTAATTTGTAATTTCATTATGTTATTTTTCAAGTAAATATTTTGGGTAAAATTTATATTAGAATGACATGATATTAGTTATGCCCTACCACCTGAAAAAGCCCCGATTAATTTGATGGACATATTTGCCTTGGAAGACATAGAAAAATAATTATAATAGTTAAATAAACATGGTAGTTTAGGAACACACCAAAATATTTTCACTGTTAAGGATTTTATTATTTATTTAGAATTTTGAAAAGTTGGAACTAGGGTGGCGAGGATCACGAGGTGAGTCCAAGACCTTACCCTAGGGTGGAGGCTTGGTTGAGGAATGGTGGCGGTGCATGCAACCTGAATATGGGTTTGTGCATGTTTATGGCCTCAGTGAAAAATATAAGGACTAGACCCTTATGCTGAGTAAAAGAACATAGTACTCGCCCAACCACAAGCGTTGACTTTGTCAAACCTGGTTTAGTAACTGCTCAAGTTCGATTAAACCTCTGCAACTGGTTGGGGGAGTCGGAGGGTGAGTTGTATGGGAGGTGGTTAACCATACAACAGTAGGACCGCTATGAGTCGGAGGAGATCCGTGGGGTCATCCGAACTCATGGGGATCAAGAACCTACTGGGTAGAGACTATATAAAGAATTGAGCGGTGAACAACTTTGTTTTCTTAACTCGTCATGGAGTTGAGAGATCTTGTGGGTAAAGCAGGGTAACTCTGCAGAGTCATAAAATGATGGTATTCGAATACGCCGTGCTTCCGGTAAATGAAGCTATGTTTGATGGGTGATTTCAGTAGCAAAGCATAAGTAGATTTGAGAAGAGTTTGGTAATGTGGAAGGTTAATAATCACGCTTGAAAACCCCTGTTTACTTTAATGAAGTTACTTTCACGTCTTTAATTGATTCTCAACTAAATCTGCATCCACACAAAATATTAAACCTGTGTCCCTCTATCTTGATATGCCATGCATATAGTATTGATAAGCTCCGCGTGACTTGCTGAGTACGGTAGTTGTACTCATACTTGCTAAAATCATAAACAGAAACTGCCAGTTTTGAGGAGCCATGCGAAGATGATGAGACAGAATTCTATGAAGTGGAAGAAGCTTGGGAATAGGGTTATCCTGCACTCGAGTATGCCTGTGATATCTTTTTGGCTGTGGTGTAAATTAGGCCTTTGGCCCTACTGTGAATCTTGGCTTTAAGCCTTTATAATGTAATAAAGTTGACTCTTGTTCTTGAGCATGTGCTGGCAATGTTATACACTCGATGGATGTCCTCGCAGCTGAACAATCCTGGACAGTTGCGAGGGTTTCATAACGCTCCCAGAAATAGGGGTGTTACAAAATCGCTTATTGCAAAGGTGGATATAGATAAGAACAACAATTTTCCATTAAAATTGAGTTATCCAACTGAAATTTGCTTTACGAAGCGAGATTTGTGATAAGCCCAAAACAACGGCGACGGTTATACCACCAGGCCAGCGACAGGCTGCTGTGGCTAAGCAGCAGGAGCAAGGTGATGATGCCCCGAGACAAGATAAATTGTGTTCAAGTTCAAAATCGAGATGCAGTTCAAGCTCAAGTACTAACCTGAGTTAACTCCAAGACGTATTAGGAGCCCTGCAGAGATTTATGAGTTGAGTAATTTCTCTACAGTTGACATGCGTATGCGTGAACATACTATGAAGCATAAGGATTCAGTTAAATTCGTCAAGGATAAGATCCACGGTATTGGAAAGAAATTGGTTTGGAGGCCGACACGCAGACTGAAGGGAGGAAACTAATTCGGAGTTGAGAAGAATTGTAGTGCAAAGCTTAATACAGATAGTTCAACCGTGGAGAACCCAAGGAGATACACAGCTAAAATTGTTCGAGATAACGGGCCTGTTTGGCAACGGCTGCGATTTATGGCTAATTTTTTTTTTAAATTTTGGCTGTTTACGGTACAGATTTAGGAGAAAGAGATACTCACTTACGATTTTAGATGGTGCAGATGTTAGGCTTTTAATGTGTACATCGTTTAATTTGTAGATCACATCTTGAGAAAATACTCCGTTTGAAAGTTAGATACTGTAGCAAAAATCAAAAGCCGTCAGCTTCGAAGAAAAAGATCAGGCACAACATTTCAGCTGTGAGATATTTCCACAGAGGATAGTCTAATGAAGTTTATTGCAGAAAAGAGATTACTTTCTTGAGTAGACAAAGTCAAATAGCATCTGACTAGCAAGAAATGCATGTCGGTTCAAGCTGAGGCCGTTTGATCAGGTGCTTAACTGGAGTACCATTGGCGCTTGAAGTTTCTAGTTTAGCCAAGATAATGAAACAATGAACTGCATGTATGGAAACTAGGTAGAGCAAACTTCAGATAAGATGCAGTCGCCAAGGGGGGATGCTCGTGGTAGGTCAGAAAAATTACATGCGGGGGCCATATAGTACAAGTTATTCATTAGCGGGAGTGGATTACTAATTTTTCTAATAATCGCTGCGGAAAAAGCGCCTCCCGCCGTCCTCACCTGTGTCGCAACCTCGTTGGCGCCTGCCGCTGATCATGTGGCCGACGGCGCCCTCGCCGGGCTGCCGGCCGCCCATATTCTAAGGTCAGCTCCCTCACCGAACCCTATCTAGCGGACACCGTCGAGCTCACCGCCACTCCTGTTGACTCGCCTGCCTCGGCTCCCTAGCTACATGCGTGGAGAAGATGAGCAACAGCGGACCCCTGTTCTTTTCGACTTGGCATTGGCTTCGGCTTTGCCAAAACAAACAGAACAGCTTATTCAAACAGTTTCTTAAAGTCGCTTCTCTAAACGGCTTCTCAAACTTGCCAGCACGTGCACCGCCTACGTCGTCTTCTTCACTATCCATAATCGTCTTGAAAAATACAGCGAAAAGCCGCTAACTGCAGCCCAAAAGAACAGGGGTCGACAGCTTCCTGCTTCCCCACATGTACTCAATGCTGCGCTCGGGTGCCCGTTAATTAGTGATATCTGCGCGCTACTGTACTGTCGTTGGAGAATGGAGATCATCATATTATGAGGCCATGGTGTAAAAATTCAACGAGGACTCAAGGATCGGATTGTTTCTGAGGTCACACAAGCGAACTCACCGTCCAGAATTCCATGCCCCAGAAGCTCAGTTTCTTCAGGCATGGGCTGTATGTGGACTGAATTGGCACAATTTGCCTTTTTCACATCACTGTTTCCATGGAGCATATTCTCGGATGCCTCCGATCACAGGCTGCACAAGATTGCACGCACGCGCGCGCAACAATACAAGCAGGGCCCCTGGACACATTGTACAAAGCCTCACTGCAAGTCGACAACACACTGATCAAATATGTCGACATATTTAAACTTTAGTTAACCACATGTTACATAAAAACACAAAGTAGGAGCAGGCAGCAGGCAGCAGCCAACAAGTGCAATTATAACCATAACAGAACATTTCAAGTGGCGCACACTAAAATTTCTCCCTCCCCCAAAATATGAATGTAAGCGACTTCCAATTGGACTAACGAGCAAGAAATTTGTGACAGAGGGAAATCATATCCATGGAGACAACTATCATTAGCCAGGGTATTAATAGCCAGATGGAGGTGTGGACGACGCTGCTGGTTGGGACGGCTGCTGGGCTTCTCTCTGCTTGGCGTACTCGGCAAATATCACCCAACCATCCAGGAACTACATGAAGATACACTAGTGTCAGGAGCAGATCAAAACTATGCCAAGCTACAGTGCAGGCAATGTTGATGTCACCTACAACAGAGTAAACAATGAACACGATATGCATTGACAAAGATTAAGAACTCATCAATTGTTTCCGAGTTCACATAAGAACACTGGTACCTTTTTTAATGTCTCCATGAGAACATAATTATGTACTTGATACATCAGGTACATCTTTGAAAGTCCTACCAATGTTCCCTATACTGTGGATTATCATGAACATTCCATGTAGTGCGTTATTCTGATTAATAGAAACACTCACCTTTCCATCCATGCCTTTTATGCCCTCACCAGCTTCTTCTACAGTTGCATATTCAACAAAGCCAAATCCTCTTGAGTATCCAGATATTCTATCAGTGATTACTCTTGCTGCACACATGGTGATGTGTCTTAATGACTGTAAATGGAATCATCAATAGTACAAAGTGGAAAGAACTACAGAAGTTTGAACCAAATACCTTCAATAACCTCACCAAATTTCGAAAAGGCTACCCAAAGTCCCTCAGATGTCGTGCGTTTATTCAACCCTGCATAGACACCCATTGTACTACCATAATATACAGCCGCATTCATAGTTTGGCCCAAATGAATTGAACAACAACAATAACAAACCCTTTTGTCCCACATAAATTGGGATAGGCTGGGAATCAAACCTCCTCAAGGTCAAATAAACGAGAGCCTTGTAATAAAATCTACAAGGCAAAATCATAAGCCTACATCCTACCATCTGAGCACAGAGCCTAAAACACCATCCCTAAACCTTCTTCTTATGTCATGGTTCCGCTACGTAGATCGCTAATTTTCATGTGCTCTTATCCAAAACTAATTCTTTGGATACATTTAAATCCCTCAAGTCTCTTTTAACTACTTCTCACGTCAATCTTGGTCGACATCTGCTTCTTCTTGCGTATTCGGTACGTCTTAAAATTCCACTATGTACCAGTGCCTCGGAAGGCATCCGTTGAAAATATCCAAACCATCTTAAGCGATGTTGGACAAGCTTCTTTTCAATTGGTGCTACCTCCACCCTATCACGTATATTATCATTGCAGATTCGATCCCGACTTGTATGACCACAGATCCACCGCAACATCCTCATCTCTGCTACATACATCTTCTGTATATGTTGTCTTTTAGTCGTCCAGTATTCTGCTCCATATAATACCGCAGGTCTGATCGTCGTCCTATACTCCTATAGAACTTACCCTTTAATATTCAAGGGACTTTTTTTATCACATAGGACACCCGATGTTTGGCACCATTTCAACCCCCCACTCTTATCCTAGGGCTCACGTCTTCATCAATCTCGCTGTCCCATTGTAGCATCGATCATAAATATTAAAAAGTGTCCTTTCTAGACACTACCTGTCCGTCCAGACTAACAGCTCCATCATCTACCCTGGTACTGTTAAAATCACATCTCATATGCTCAGTTTTAGTTCTACTAAATCTAAAACCCTTCGATTCTAAGGTATTCCTTCACAACTCCAAATTCCTATCGACACCTATTCTACTCTTATCAATTAGTATTACATCACCAGTAAAAAAACATATACCAAGGGATATATACTTGTATGTCCCGCGTGATCTCGTGATTGACGGGTGGTGGTGAAGAGAGTGGCGCTACGGAGGCTTCGCTTGTTGCGACGAGGGTTTTGGGCTTTAACAGACAAGCCCCGCAGAGTTTAGGGCTTTAGGGCCCATTTGTATGGGCTGAGAATTGGGCCCGAGGAAGAGACACCTGTTTTGTCCATTCACACAAAAAATTAGCAAAACTGGGATCGAACCTGTTTATTGTTACCGAAATTCTATTGTTCTTCTCTTGATTTTAATATTATTTTTTTAATATTATTATGTAATTTAGATTCGGCTGATGGTGCAATACCTGAAAGTTTATTTGCCTGTGCAACTTACCTATCTGACACGACACGAACACGTACCCTGTGCAATTTTACTCAATCTTGTGTTGACAAACTTTTGCTGGGAACCTGGAATAGGTCTCTTTCCCACATTGCGTGATCACAAATTCGATTTTCTTTCTCATAAAAATTGAAGAACAATGAGAACGGGAAAGCACAAGAATAACGCTAAGTCTGGTTGCGGGTAAAACAGATCAGAGCAAAGTTACAAGGTCAAGCAAAAAGATGCAACAACTGAAGGCATGTTTGGCAACAGCTGCAGCTTATAACTTTTAGCTGAAATTTTTGAATTTTGACTGTTTACGGTACAAATTACGGAAAGATACTCACTTGCGATTTTGAATGATACATATGTTAGGCTTTTAACGTGTACATCGTTTAACTTGTAGACTACATCTTGAGAAAATACTCCGTTTGAAAGTTAAGTACTGTAGCAAAAGCTAAAAACCGTCAACTTCGAAGAAAAAGAACAGACCCTGAGTTTAGTCAGCTCGCAGAAAAAGAAAACAATGTACATAAATTGTTGCTAGCAAAACTGAACGCCGGAAGGTTACAAGGTAAAGAGGCTGCAAGAATCAGTTCCAAGAAACAAAACAATGTACATAAATTGTTTTCTTTCCTCGGACAATAACACTGTTCAGAGGAAAGGAAAAATCAAGCACATGGACACTTTATTACATCGAGCAAGGAATAGCTGATTATTTATTATACATCGGTTCCGGAAATCAAATAGCAACATGATATACTGTACAAGAATTTTCGAGGTCTTAGTTTCTCGATCATTGTTTCGCCATTCTGAAAAATGGCCAGGGGTTCTCTGGATTCTAAATACAAAAACTCCTTGGTCTTACGACTGCAGGAAACTAGCATACTTGGCACCAAGGAAGAGCCTCTGCACGCAGAGCAGGGCATTCTTTCTCACTTCGGCATTCTCGTGGTTCATGAGCTTCATGACTCGGTCCTTCGCCTTGAGGTCTGCCACCACTATGCGACCGGAAGGGTGGTACTGAAGGAACTGTGAGAGGTCGTAGCAGGCGACAGCAAGGGCAGTGGCGTCCATTGATGTGTCAATAACTGTCATAAGGACACGTAGAATCTGCAAAATTGTGAAGGTGTGTCACTCCATAACAATTGCAGAGCAACTAGACTTCATTTCATTGAACAATATTAGGCAGTGTTCCCCTAGGCGAGCACCTAGGCCACTAGGCGCTGGACGCAAGGCCGCCACCGTGACTGGGGCAGAGGCCTAGGCGGTCAACGGTGGTTGTAGGTGGCCCTAGGCGGCTGTAGGCGGGCGAGGCGCGGCGGTGTGAGCGGTTCTTGGAGCGGCGTGCGGCGGTCTGAGCGGTTCTTGGAGCGGCGTGCGGCGGTCTGAGGCGGAGAGCGGCCGTTGTAGGCGGCACTGGGTGCACGGGGGTGAAAGAAAAGGTGCAGCGCAAGGTTGTCACAGCACTCCGGTAAGTCGCGGCGAGGCCGGGGCGTCTGGACGCCTAGTCGACTAGGCGTCCGCCATGACGACAATTAGACGATAGTAATTAAACGACAAATAATATCTTATATGACCGAAAATCAAATAATCATGCAACATAATAGCACAAATTATCCAAATAAGCATGTCTTAGGAGGTCTAAATTAAAAGAAATCCATTAAAAGATAGGTCTGTTCGTAATTTTTAGGAACTCCGAGGACTTATCGCAAAAAGACATTTCTTCTAACCCTAGCCGCCTGACTCCTCTCCTCCTCCCTCCCGGCGCCTCCTCTCCCGCCCCTCCCTCCTGCCGCCTTCTCCCCGCCTGCCTCCTCTCCCCCGCCTCCCTCCTCCGCTCTCCCTCCGCACCAGCTCCTCCTCTATGCCGTCACCATCAAATCAGTGTGCCGCCTCCTCCCATCTCCTCTACGCCTCTGTCCGCCACCACGCCCAGAGCCACCAGATCGGCCAGATCCGGAGACGACCGGTGCGGCTGGGGGTGTGGTGCAGCTCGAGAAGAGGATGGAGAAGGCTGCGGCTCCAGATCCGATCGGTGTGGCTCGGGAATAGGCGGTGCGGCTTCAGATCCGACGGTGGCGGCTTCGGATAGAGGAGCGACGGGGCTCGGGGCCGCGAGCGTGGTGGCTGCTGCTATGTGAGACCTCGGCGTCGAGCTCCTAACTTAGTAAGTTGGGCGGTAGACCTTGGTGTCAGGCTCTAGGCGACTGGACGCCTAACAACTACGGTACGATGTGAGGCCAATGCTCATACCCTATGTTACGCGGATACTTCAAAAAGGTCACGTCTGGGTATCGGATCTTGCACAGATACGGATCATCGCCCGACACGCCGATCGTATCCCGCGTGTCCGGATTTAATGGTTATTAAAAATAATAATAATTCCGATACTTCTCCGACATCGTTCGATATTTCTCGATACTCTAACCCTAATATTCCCACCCCACCCACCAAAACTCGGATCTACTCATCCCCTCCGCTGCATTGAAACACTCGTGTCGCGTTTTCTCCAGCCTGGCCAGACGCTCGCCGTCGCCTCGGCCGCCAGCCATGCCGCCGCCGCGCCTGCATGCCCGCCTCCGCCTCCGCCCGCGCCGCCGCTTGCCGCTTCCGCCGCCTCCGCTCGCTCGCCTCGCCTCGCCGCCGCCTCGCCGCTTGCCCTCGCCCGCCTCCGCTGCTCGAGGTCGCCGGTCTGCTGTCCCGCCTCTGGTGCTATCTGCCGCCTCCGCTCGAGGTCGCTGTCGCCGCCCGCTGTCCGCCTCTGCTGCTCTCCGCCGCTGCCAGCCGTGCTTTCGCTGCGTGCCGCCGCCGCCGCCTCTGCCGCTGGTGGTGCCCGCCTCTGCCGCTGCCGCCGCCTCCGCTGCCCGCCGCCGCTGCCCGCCCGCTCTGTTGGGCCGCCGCGAGGCTCGTCCGCCTGCCGCCGACTAGTGTGTGTTGTGTGTTGCTATTTGTTGCAAATATCTTGCTAGTGCTATTTGTTGTTGTCATTACTCATTAGGCGTGATCAATAGGGCGTGATTAATTTATATGCTATTTGTTGTCTTCGCCGTTACTGCTCGTAACTTCGATCGAAACTTGTCTCCATCGGATGTTGGACCGTGGTCCAATCGAGACAACTCTACGGGATGGAAGCAACAATTAGACTACACATTTGTCTTCTGTCATGTCTTTTATCTACCTATTTTATTATGTAATAGTTATGGTCTTATGGACTTATGGTCTGTTCACTTTGTTGAACTTGAACACTTGGACTGGTTGTGGTCTTTTAGACATATCAGATTATGTACTAAGTTTATTTACTAAGTGGTCTGTCGAATGCTTTCTTTACTACCTACCACAACTCATGAATTGATTCTGCTATTTATTTCATTATTTGTGTACATGTACTTATCTATTCTGTTATTCTTCGCAGATGGTTCATTATATTTGTCTAATAGCCAGGAGGGAGAACTGAAGTACCAATCAAGTTGCTACATATCTACATCAATATTAAGGTATTCTTGGTTTCTCAATTCCTTATAAGAATCCATTAATTTCTTAATTTTATCTTTATTATATTATATATATATATATATACGTATCGCCGTATCGGTATTTTTAGGAAAATGGCGAATCGCCGTATCGCCGTATCGCGTATCCGTGTCGAGGTATCTGGGTAACATAGCTCATACCTCTTGCGCTTGTGAACCCTAAGGTCTCTTGTTCCCCGTCGTTCGTGAGCCGCCGCCGCCCGCCATTCCCCATCTTCCACCATCGCCGTTCCCCATCGTCGCCGCCGCCCGCCGTTCCCGTCTTCCACCGCCGCCCATGTTTCCCCATCGCACGCCGTCGCCCGCCGTTCCCCTTCCCCGTTGTCGTCGCCCATGGTTCCCCATCGTTGTCGCCTGCAATTCTCCGTCACTGTCAGCCGTCGCCCTCACAAAGTAACATCCTTCCCCGACACTCCCATTCTTCGCCTCCTTCTGCATCTCCGGCCTCTGCCCCGCGCTCCCCTCCTCCACCATATCCCTCAGCGACCTCCTCTGCTCCTGCCACTTCTCCTCTCCAGCCCTCCCCCTCCTCTTCCAGTCTTGCTCAGCCTTTTTCTTTGAATGAAGACCGAGTGACCTGACTGACCGAGATTGTGCTATTGTAGATTTGTAGTATTGTAATAGCTGCCAAAGGTTAGCAGCGACTCTTGTTGTAGAGCAAAATTTTCCTCACATGTTTTTAAGATTTTTATTGAAACATGTTTGCAATTAGCCAATTCTGTTCGGCCGCCTAGGTGCTAGGCGGCCACCCACCGCCCGCCTAACGCCTAGTAGGTGAACATTGATATTAGGCAAAGCATAGTTGGTGCTAACTGCAAATGGTCAATAACAGCATGCTATTGGGTGTCATAAACACAGCTGGGCTGAAGCCAAATACTGTGTAATCTGTATATCCACTTTGTCTATGCATACCAGACAAAAAGTTCATAAGATTAATTAATCGTGTGGAAGGGCACTAGAACCAGAAACGTATAAGCTATCTAGGGTGTTTTGTATAATAGTGTCTTAACATGCTGCACTGGAACTGAACAGAAGCATTGAAAAATATCAGTGTAGGAGAATGACTCTAATTTAAATTGGACTGTTTTTGTTGTTCACTTTGGATTAGATAAGCACTTAGCTCCTGAAATGCCAAGGGGGCAAACATGAAAAACCTCCTGAAGTTTTACAGGCATTCCCACAAGATGATGTTCATTTGTATATTTTTCATTCAAGAAAGGACAGAGCATACCTGGAAATCATTTTCTTCAAAATTGTTAATATTCTCCCGCCAGAAACTTGGGTCTTTGTGCATTGGAGACCAGTCAAGATGGCCAAGAAGAACTTGCTGTTTGTACTTCTCAAATGAACTCAGCTTCTTAAGGTTATCTTTGAGCCCCACTTCTAGTTGATTCAGTGCATCTAATAAATCCTGGGTGAACAGGTAATAGCAAAATGTTGTCAGTTCAAAAGACCGTACAAGACAAGCTCAACTGAATACACAAACTAGATAGTTCCACAAAAATTTATACTTGCATTGGTTTCCCAAGTTCCACACAAATTTATTGTAGAATCCTAAAATCTCTGATGCTCCAATCAAGGCACCTTTTATGATATCATATCGTACTACAGAAAATGGAAATGCATGTCCTTCGTAATGTCTCAGCAACTCTTTGTAGTGTTAACACTTAACAAGCAAATTGCCTCCATCCAATTACCAAGGTTAACATGGGAGTTGGGTTCTCATCTTGCAGTTTACAGTTCAAAGTAACAAAGTCAAGAATGATGTTGAAAAATTCAGGAAAATTAAAAACATATATCATTTTACTGTACTGGACCCTTAAAAGGGTACTATTTCATATGGTTCATTTTATGAAAACATATGCTTGCCTTTTAGCAATTCCCTAAAAAAAATTGCTTCAAACAATTTTCATGCACACTTTTCTATGGAATGCTTAAAAATCAAAAGGTTTGGTAAGCTCCTCACCTCATCAGTCCATGCTTGAGCTTTCAAATTCTGTACTATCTGTGGCAATCCAAGATCAATCATTTGGGCAGCAAATGCGCCCTTTGCCAGCAAATTACGGAAGGACATGACAACAACTCTGACAACCTTCAAAAAAATTAGAAAAAAGGCATCAGTATGTCAAAATTTTTGATATGAAAGACATGTGCTAACATAATAATTCGAGAAAACTTCAAAGCGCACCTTCTCTTTAGTAGAACCTTTGACAACCTCTACAAGTCTTGGCATAACCCTTGTAGTGGACAAATGATCAACTGCTGCGTCATAAAAGGATAAAAGCCAGATGCAGAGGCAAGTTTCATAGAGGAGCTGCACAAGACACAATAAGGGGCAAACAGAAGATTAGCAACTTAGTTCACAAATTACAAAAGACTGAAAAGAGGAAACAGTTATGCTTGTTATCTATAATTGGACTGCTTAGAATCTTGATAAATGAGACACATCTCCACAAAGATAATTGCCCTGTAAATTAAATTTAGCTCATTGGTGCTCAAAAAGTGGCTTGGGGACATGCATGCATCCAAAAAATCTAACAAGGAAAGCGTGAACAATTTGAGCACAGAAGTTCAACTTAGGCTCTTGACATAAAACAATTTGCTTATTACCATTTTATATGATGAAGGGCCTTAGCAATCACCTGAATTGACTGTTGTGTGGAAGCTGGAGATATTAAAGAAATGAGCAGTTTTACACCATCTGCCTGAACAAATAAAGTTCTAACATATGGCTCTCTTAGCAAAGTGGCGAAGCAATGGATAGCAGTAGGAACAGAACAGTTCGGGTGGGTAGGATTCCTCAGCTGTAAAACACACCATTCTCAAAGTTTAGAACTCCTGAACACTAGTTTCATAGCACAATATATGCAAGCAAAGAAATAATAAACTAAACCAAATAACTAGACCATTTCGCAAGTCCTGACCTGAGAACATAGCCAATCAACCAAATCTCTTAACACATCATGAGTTGATGTAAGCTTGCTCTTTGAATTTGAAGCCTCTCCATTTGGAACCATGCCATTCTGAAGCTTAGGCCGCGCACTATAATCATAGTAAAGTTAGATTGTGCAGAGCAAGCAATACCATGTAATAATCATTTGAATATTAACAGAACATACCTTATTATAAGGGTCAATATCTTACAACTTTTTTCTTGTATGAACCAGTTGCCTTTCCAGAGCAATCTGAAAATTGTAATTTTGTGAGCTAAATATGACAGCCACAGAACAAACTAATAGCGAGAAAAAAAAGACCTGGCAAAAATAGTAGCATATGAACTATGGGATCAGTCCATCCCAGTTGGGATGTTGCAAAATCAAGCGTTTGGTTGATAGGGTGTCCTAATATCCAAGTTTGGTTAAAGGATCGGATGCTGGGATCCTAGACGATATGAAGTCTCAAGGGGGAAAAGTGTGAGGTCTGGAGAGGAATTATCGGACCAATTATCAAGTCACACCATATTGGATGGCACCACATGGGATGGGTTTAACCAAGCAACTAAAGTGCCACTGTAAGTCAAATGTTGATAACGACAGTGAGGTCAATTGAAGGCCCCTTTGGTTTGAGGGATAACCTCATCCTAGAATCATCCAATCCAATGCGATTTTGCTTGGTTAGTGGAAAGCAACTAGCTGATCCTACAAAGTTTTGTTTGGTTAGTGGAATGGATGACCCCCTCCTAGGACCACTTCATTCCACAAGTGGAAGAAATTACTAGGATTTGTGGAATGGGGTCGTTCCACAAGATCTGTTGTATGACGCCATTCCACTTCACAAAATTTGTTGAATTTCTCTGTCCAGTCCAAGAAGGATGTACTCATCCTAGAGTGAGGCCATTCCTCAAACCACACAGACCACGAGGTACAGAAGGTGCCCTGGATTTGTCGTCCACCAAACGCCTTTTCAAAAGGAAGGAATGCACAAGAAACCTGTTGCAGCCTATGTTGGTCTATTTGTAGTTTTGTACAGTGAATGAGACGTGCAGATTTTAAGATGACAAAAACACGTAATAGAAGAATTAAGCAAATCTGGAATACTTAACTTAGGAAAGGCTCGTAAATGTCTTCACCAGAAAGAGATTTGTCATAGAACAGTGCTGCTCGTTTAGGATTTGCTGAGAACACAGGCGATTATTTAACATATATAACACTAAAAAAAGTTTAACACAGTGGATGAGTAGTAACCCACCTGCAAGAATTTCATCAATGAGGGCAAGCACATATTCCACAGTCTCTTCCTTGGAGATGTTATGCAAGATATTAAGAAAAACTCGAACATAGGATGGCCCATCCTGTAAGCATAGAATTTCCACGGAGCCATTATATTACAAAACTAGTTGCAAAAACAAATTATGGATTTGCCAAACAGAAGTGGAAAAATTGGCAAAAATCAGTTCAACCAAAATTTGAAGGCATTATAGACAGTCATGATTATTTGGGAGGAAAAATACAGCTAAGCTATGTTTAAAAGTGAACATCCTAAATGTTGAACAAATACCTTATCTAACAGACTGAATCCTATCATCTCTCATGACATGTAAGCTAAAAGCAGTGTCCGGAAACCCAAATTCGTAACAGAAATAAGAAAGTTCGTAGGAGAGTAAGAAAAGGAAAACAATTGTGATCTTGCAATGGTGTTTAAGCTCTTTTACCCACAAAAATGATTTAGGAATTAGGATGATAAAGCTACTCACCTCATCAAGCAGAGGACCTCTCTGACTTTCTGGTTTGTGGTCATAGCGTCGTAAAAGCTGAAGGCATGTCGAAGAAATCAGCTTAGTTGACATATATGTCTCCCATGGAATGTCCCGCTTGAGAACCTTGAAATACAAAAGCAGAATCCAGATAGTTAATACAAGGTAAAGTTTTCCCTTAATGTAATGCAACTGAAAGGTCTGTGATACTTGCAAAGCTTTCATGAAAAAGCAACCTTAGCTAATAGCTAACAAGGGGCACATGACAAGTGTTATGGCAAATTGGCAATGCTAGAATATTATACCTTTCGCATTACCCTGATCAACAAAAATTGATAGTATCAGAAGTTCAGTACCTAATATTAAAATCTACAGAGCAAATGATGTATATCCATGACAGAAAGCGTATCAACAAATTCATTGTTGCCTAGAGCCAAGATTCATCTTGGAACAAGGAAACAGGAAGATGTTGCCCTCGGAAAAAAAAAGCCATAGCGATAGATACTATACCATGCAAAGGTCCACCATTCCCCATTTGTTGTTTACTACTATATCCCATCAAAGTTAAACTTTATGTGCTATTTTCAGGCATCCATAACAAGCAGGCATATATGTTTCAATCTCCACTGAACAAGGACAGATTCCCATAAGATGTTAGTATGGACTCATATAATACTTTTCACTAGCCATGCAGTTTAGGAATCCATCCTTTCGACATAATGATAGTTGATTCTGTCCTAGATTGTGGTTTAACCATAGAGAAACAACAACGACATTTTTCTTTTTAACTAAACAGAATGCCCACCATGATAGCTGGCTGCAGTTTGGACAGAACGCAGAGTAACATTGGGACCGGATCACCGTAAAATGTCAGCCTGAGTTGCAACAAAAGCATGCACGAAGGTGGAAAAAACTTATCTACTTCCTAAAATCCATTACAGCAGAACATGTATTTACATGAATTCTGCGATCCTTTGCTCCGCTCAAATGCATACAGAAAAAAAATCGACAATGAAAAATCTGCTAACTTCCAAACACCATTACAACAGCATCTACTTTCACCCGGATTCCCTGTTTAATCGCAAAGCGCACACCGAAAAAATCGTAATGACTTGAACGCGCAGAAGCTAGCAAGCACCAACACCAGAACAGGTTTCAGCACAGCACAACTAAATTTGTCGGGCAGGTAAATAAATCCCAAGCACTGACCTGCTCGGTGGTGAGCTCGGCGCGATCCATCGCAGCAGGTCAAACACCACCCGGCACCCACCTGCAAAACCAAACCATCCACACCCGGGGTCAGATCAAACGCCCCTTCCTCCGCTCGTAGATCCGATCGAAGCAATGGAACCCCGCAGCAAAAAAAAATCGCATGGCGCGGCGGAACCGACGCGGGCGAGCGATTCGGACGAGGAGCGTAAAAGAATCAGGAAAGGATCGCGGTTTGGGCTCACCTCGCGTGATGGGCGAGTGGAGGAGGGATCGGGAGGTTCGAGACGGTGGGGAAGAAGGGCGAAAGACCGGAGGGGAGGGAAATTAGATGGGAGGAGCGAGAGACGAGTGGCCGAGTCCTTATGGGGGTGGGGCCCACGTTACATACATGGCCCCGCGTGGAGGCGTCGTGCTCCGCTGCACCTGTCTGCCTCCGCCTTCGGAAAAAAAAAACTAGTAGCGGCGCCACATCGCTAGCTACCACGTGTTAAAGTAAGAGAGTCCATAATTTGTAGGAGTTTTTCTAAATAATTAGAAATCTATACGGATTTCTTAAAAACAAAGGATTTTTTTGAAAAATGAAGGACTCGTACGAAAGTCCAGAAAAGGTGCGGGGCTTAATCATGTAAAAGGAAGGCTTCTCCGAAAAAATCAAGAACCTATAGTAATTTTGGAAAAAGGGGGTTTTTCGCAATTTATGTGGCGGAGGCCTTTTTGAAAAAGCCGATGACCCATACACAATTTCAAAAAACCAAATGGTCATAAAATCGCTGACATGGCGATGTTGCCCATGCTGGAATCCCCCCGGCTTAATATTGGAGTATTTATGGGACATGACCTATCTCATATTTTATCATCTAGCAGCATAGATCTCAAAGCATAGTTTATGGGGGGTCGTTCTTTTCGTCTATGACTTATGGTTTAAAATTTTGAATTTTAGTTGTTCGAGAAAGAGAGCACGGAGAAAGAGACACTCGCATGCGATTTGGTCGATATAGTTGAAGTCGGTATAGTGTCTACTACAATTGACTTGTAGACCCCGCCTTAAAAAGACACTCTATTTTTAAGCTAATTACTGTAATATAAACTAAAAGCTGAAAAAGAACGGCCCCTATCTATTCTCAGAATGAGTAACACTACGTCGCGCTCCCTCGTCTTCCTGCCGCCCTTATCGTGAGGACACGGTAGACTTCCTCGTCACCGCCTGTGTCCTCACCATGGACACCGCTCCCCCACCGCTGCTTGCCGACTCATACTTGGCATCAGCGCCATCCTGTCCACCATCAATGGCAGCATCTGTGCTGCTAGGTGGCAAAATCGCATTGAAAGATAGGGTTCAAGGCCCATCCCAATAAATTTTCTTTCCTCGGCTTGCCTCCTGCCGCACGAACCCTAAAGCACTCTTTATTTTGGTCATTTGCTTGTGCAGGTAACTTCTCCCTCCCTTTTGTCATCGTGGAGCAGCTCCATCGCCAGCCGCCACGGAGGCGCAGCCTATTCTTGCAGTGGTCAGAGCAGGAGCCTTTGTCGTCGTACCTGCGATGGTGGCTGTATGAGAGGAGGCCTCTCCGCGTTTCCGCAAGGTGCTGGTGCTATTTTCCTTCTTTCTCTTTCGCATACAGGTAGTGAGTTCGATCGAAATCTTGAAATAGCTCTTTACCCTTTGTATACAGGAACATATTTTTGTTGGAATAGTTATGCATTCGTTGTGGAAGAGTAAGAGACCTACCTTAAAAGTGGAAGGTTCCTCACCTCATTGGCTAGCTTTTGGGGTGAGGAAGTACTTATGATCCAACAAGTGATATCAAAGCCCGGTTCTAACATCTCTGATCCAATGGACACTAGTGTGTGAATGCCTGATGGACTGTGATCCTGAGGGACTGTCGGTATACGGTGAAGGGATGGTCGGTGTACGGTGAAGAGCTGAGGGACATCAATGTGTGAAGGGGATGATTGTTGTAATAATCCCACATTGATTATGGAAAAGTAAGATATCTAATTTAAAAGTAAGGAAATCCCTCACCTCATTAGCTAACTTTTAGGGTGAGAAAGCTTTTACAATCTAATAGTCTTGATTCCCTTGGGACACAGAGAACACTAGAAATCCAAGCATGACCTGAAGGATTTGGTCCTGAATCATTCAGCTAGGAAGGCATTCAGTTGGAAGATGATCTGCATCCAATCCTTGCATGCATTACAATTTTCAGGCGAACTCGTACTGTCAATGTATGACTGCTTCCATGCAAGCCCATCTGGTTAAGTTCGATTGCTGTACGCATGAATTGGTATCACGCAGACCATTAGTAAAGAATCTAAAAGCAACGAAAAAAGGATGACGATGAATTACAACAAGGTTCACAGCTCACAAGTTCGTTGCGCCTCTGTGTTCAACTTCAACACAAATTCAGTCTTTTCCAGTCAGTTTTGTCAATTTGACATGTATCTTTTTATGCTCCCTACACAAAGACTTTGCCACAGTACTAGACTTCTTTCTAAAAAAAGGAGGTATTTCCACAGAAACATATATGTCCTCCAATATGAGTTCTGTGAGTTATTGTTCTCAACAGTCTCAAATGCTTGGAACCTCCACAATATTGGACAGGAGGTTCCTTAGCTCCACCATCACAGCATCCTGCTCACCCTTCACCTACACAGAGACAGAGAGAAGTAGCCACTTTATCAGAAGACTAACAAGAACAGGTTTAACAGCTCAGCAAAATCTGAAACTTTGTGCTACAGCCAAAACCTTTGGGAATACTTTACCTCAATGGAGAAGAAACTCTCTGCATAGCCATAGAAGGTGATGGTGTTCAGGCTGAGGACTTGCACATTGTAGCTGCAGAGCGCTTCCAGCACCTTGGTGAGGAGGCCTGCCTTTTTGGTCCAAAAGATCTTGAGGTTGTATTTGCATGACCCCAGAGGTCTCAACTCCACCTGACCCTGTGGACATGTACAGTTCGGTGAGTCTGTGAGGAATTAATCATCAGGATATCACAGCTAAACTTTGTCAGAAAAATCAGCAATGAATGGGTATCCGATACTTTCAGGTTTTGTGCCTTCTAAACTACGTACATTTTCTGGAACTTTTACAGATTGAAATTACACAGATTTTATCGAAAAATCGCCATGACTAGTCTTGTAGACCAAATAAAGGTGGGACTTTTCAACTTTGTTTAGCTGTGTTTAGGAGTCTATTCGAATAAAACAAATTTACATAATTTTAAGCATTTGCCAGTGACCATCAAACAGTAAAGGCCCTAGATCAGTATAGCGCAAAATTGTGGTAAAGTTGAGTGACCATATTTTATGGAATGTGGCATTGCTTCATCTGAATTTAAGTCCCAGAGATGCACAATGGTTGATCCTACCTCTAAAAAACAATGGTTGGTCCTGAAGATATAAAGCCCAATGCTGTCCTAATAGTCTCCTTCAACCCCTTGAACTATTCTGTCTCTGGTACTGGTAGTACTCATACTTCATAGCAGCAACGACTACCTGATAATGGATGTTCTCGGTGGGGGCGAAGGATTCAGAACACGACGAACTTCCTTGCTTCTCCCAAGCCTCACTGGGTGATTCGGCGAGCTGGCGCTGCAGCTCAAGAACTTCGTTCTGGAGCTTCTTGATGTGGTCGATCGCGTCCGACAGGGTGGACTCCTTGCTCATCTAGAACACCAAACAAGCCATTGGCACATGTCAGGAATGATAACTGAATTTTCTCCCAAGAGGAGGCAGTTAAATTGCGTGTGATCAAATACATGAGACAAGAGATGTCTGGAAAACAAAGGCAAATTCCTGCCAAACTATTACTTGTATGATATGATCAGTGTATGACTGATGGGAGGAAGCATGCATTACCTTGGTGATCTTGGGCACGACGGCCCTGAGAGCCAGGATGTTGTTGTTGAGCCTGCCCCTCCTCCTCCTTTCGGCCTCCAGGTTCTTGGACTTGTACTCCGTGATCACCTCCGCCGCCGCCGGCTCCTGCGCCCCGTCGCTCTCCTCTCCTCCGCCGCCGAAGTTGAGCACTGACTCGACGAAGTCCTCCACCTTCACCTCCTCGCCGCCTTGGGTCCTCGGACGGCGCGGCATTGCTGCTAGCTGCTGCAAGGGAAGGGAAGGAAGAAATATCTGCCTCCCGGTCTTCCACCGAACGAGAAGGCGTTCAGTGCAGTATCACTCACTCGCCGAGTGCCTAAAATTGCGCTCTCTGTCTCTCTCCTGTGCCTTATGGGTTGCACTTGCAGTGGCTTATAAGGATGGGGAGGCTAAGGAATCTCGTCAGAAAAAGCAACGCAAGTGAGATGGTCCTTTCCTTTTGGTTCTCTTTCTCTTCTCCCTCCTCGTGCCTGTGGGGAAGCGAGTTTGTTGCATTGCAGCGGCATGCGCCTGATGGGTTGCCCGGTTGGTTGTGCTGTTGACTCATTGACACAGTTGTTAGAATTTATAATCTTATTTTCAATTTAAAAGTTGTAATCGTGTACGACTTAGTGGTCATGTATGATTTTTTGTTATAGTTGTATAAGAGTCCGTTTCATAGTCGATGCCAAGTTAGAGTTATAGTCGTAGTCGTACCCGAGTCGAAGTCAAAGAATAGAGTATAAAAGGGTAGACCATTGTACCGAGAGAAGAGAGCGAGGGCACCAAGTCGACGAGATGTAGTCGCAGAGGGATGTCGGGAAGAGGGCGACTTGTGTGGTTGCAGGAGCACCGAGTGGAGGCGATGCAGTCGCAGAGGAGGTGCAGAGCATGGAGCGACCAGCGTGGTCGTAGGCGGTCGGTGTGACCATAGAGCTTGGAGCGACCGGCGTGGTCATAGGCGATCGGTCCGGGCGACCGGCGTGGTCGTAGGTGATCGGTGTGGGCGGCCAGTGTGGTCGCGGTGGTCCGTGAGATTACAGGGGCGGCAGACGTAGTCATAAAGGAGTTACGACCACGGCCGCAGAGCAGAGGATCGCAAACGTGGTCATAAAGGAGTTACGACCACGGCGATCGGGCGGAGGGCGTCCGCAGGAGCAGCAGATCTAGTCGTAAAGAAGTTACGACCAGGGTGACGAGCGGAGGTGCCCGCTGGAGCAGAAGGTGTGATCGTAAGGAGTTATGACCACAGTCACAGAGCCGAGGACGGCGACGAGAGCGGAGGTGTCCGCAGGTGCTAGAGACGTGGTCGTAAAGGAGTTACGACCACGGTCTCGCAGGAAGATGTGGTCGTAAGGGTACGACCACAGCGAGCGGTCGGCAAAATCACTGCGTGGTTGTGAGGCGTTACGACTACGGTGATCAACCGTTGTCGAAGGAGGTGCAGCAAGTAATGATGAACGTGGTCGTAACTTCAGCTGAAACTTATGACTACGAGATCGGAGCAGCGAAGCGTGATTGGAGAGATCATAGTGTGGTCGTAACGACTGTCAGCGTGGTCGGTAAACCAGCAGAGCGGTCGTAGCCACACAGAAGGTGGTCGTAGCCACTACAATGTGATCGTACGGCTACAGGAGGTGGTCGTAGCGACCAGAAAGAGGTCGTAGAGATCCTGGACACAGTCGTTAAGACCGTAACAAAGTGATAGTGCAGCTCTTGCCTCAGTCCTTGGCTTCGCCATTTGGTAACTGAAAAAAATGTACAGTTTCAGGTGTGGTTGGGTCATTCTGCATTCAGGATTCAGGAAGGGTCATGGGAATTCAGAAAAGAAATAAAGATATTTTTTTCGAGAACGAGGAGTAAAGATATTGATCCTGGGAGGGTCATGAAGATATCAAGCATATCGAGATGTGCACAGATGATAGTACAGCAAGATCTCTGAAGCTTTTTCTTTCCGTTACAGTAGCTGCAAGATGCTGCAGTGATAGTATTTGGTCGAAGTGTAGTGTGTGCTCTGATTGGAAGGGACTCTGTGGAGTCTCTTTCTGCGTTTTTTTTTTGGCAATTTGGTAACTCGAAGATGTGATGCTGGAGGTGTGGCTGGGTCAGTGTGCTGTGTACATTCAGGCAGGATCATTCGAATTCTCAAAAGGAAGAAAGGTACAAGCATATTGTGTACTGCACAAATGGACACAGCAAGATCTTTGAAACTTATCCTTCCCCCTGATTTCTTTCCGGTACAGTAGCTGCATTTCAATGAGTACACAGATGATACAGCAATTTATTTTAGTGCAGCATATGCTGCTCCGGTCTGTGGTCTGAAAATTCCATGAGAATGTTTCACCCTCTAGTCCAATACTACTTTTCGTCGGCAAAGATGGTATCTAATATTTGCTCCGGTGGAGTTTATTTGGAGCTCGATTTGGAACGGAAGTACGAGTGGTTCTGTAGAGCGAGAGGAATATTTGCTTCTTTGGAGTTTTTGTTCGCTTATTCCGCTCGTTCTTTTCGCACGCTCCGTCCCTTCCCCGATCGCTCTCCTCCTCGATCCAATTCCCAGAGCGGCGACACAAAGGAGGGCATGTGCACAAGGTGGTGCAGGTAATACGCCTGCAGTGGGCACGCACGGGTCGCCATCATGGCAGCGGCGGAGGGTTCTTGGACGGCTCCCGAGCAGTGTGCGCCGACGATGGGCCGACGGTCGCCGCGTGCGCGGCATGCTCCATGGAATGCGCCAGTGGTGAGGTGCTCGACTAGAATGGTTATCAAACGTGTCTCTGGTATACTTGCTACTGGTGTGTCTGCTGCCTTTCCATGCTCGAGCTTGAAGGATACAATATGTTGATGATTCCAAGCTGTATACCAAAGCTTTTTGTGAGATGGGGCCTAACCACTAATTGTTTAGTTTTGTACCGGTTAACTAGTACAATAAATCTTACATCTTCTATCTTTTGCGTTAGAAAGTGCAGTGCTAAGGCAAAAGAAAATCTGCTCAAGATAAAAAAAAAGAGTATGATCTCGCTAAAATGGTTTATTGCAGTAGACCGCAACAAGATGTGCATCATGATTTTTGTTGGACTAGGATTTAGCTAATCCAGAATCCTATGTAAAACACTGTACTATTCTCTGGATTAGTAGATAATGCTCACAGAATACGTCATTGAATCATTTCATACATAACAATACATTAATATTTCAACATCAGAATTTAAATAGACCACATCGGGTCAAGTTTGTTAATAGGGCCGACTAGGCCAAATGACTACATTACATAAATGCGAAAGCTGAAGTGAAAGCAAAAGGGAATGACACATCTCTCCACAGGTAAGCGACTGGGGTAAGTTATATGTGACTGATATTAACCAAGGGCTTGGATAATATTGGTGCACGCAAATACCAACTTAGTCAGTATAACTAGGGTAAGATCTATAGACTAATCTAATCTCCTACATCTTCTTCACCATCAGCTCCTGGGATGTCGTAGTATGCGTAATGCCCTTGGCCCATAGATTCCGATGAATTTTGTGAGCGAGGGTGAGCATAAGTAACAGTGCTCCGTGACCCAACAAATGTAGGCTCGAGTTCTTTTATTTGCTTAAGGCAACATTTTCAAACTACAATAATTAGAAATTCATATGACTTATCATTTTAATCAAACCATAGTTTATAAAGGGAGCAAAAATGTACAATATTTATAACAATGCAGATTCCATCCACCATATGCTGGTTTTTATTAGTGTTACATCCACCCAATTATCAACACTAGGTTGCATCAACCTAGGGAAATCAAAATTCAAGGTTACATCTACCTGACGAGTTTTCATCCCATCCACAAGGTTTTTGAAATATAAAATAACTCGAGTAAGTTCTCATGTCCACCGTTGACCATGTGCACGACTATTCGGATAATTTATACTTTGCAGAAACTGTACACTTTACCCATAAGAGATAATCAACTTATTATATTTCATGCATTTTCTTGAATATGTGAATCAAGAAGGCCCTTACAATGCATCACCCAGTGTAAGTTACACCCGCTAAGGTTTTATCTGAGTGAGGTTACGTCCACCACATGCAGACCCCCTCTTGTGCCACACGACGGCTTACACCAGCGATACGACCCGTGTCCACGACGGCTTAAAACCAGCGACACAACTCGTTGGTCACTCCAATAGGACACCCCGTATTGGTGGATGCAAATTAGTTAGTCAGATCATACTCATTATAGACTTATGGTTGTACTGTTTTACATTAGGAGGTCACAACAGAATTTAGTCCTTATGTTATCTGGGCGGTGCATTCCACAAACCACAATTCTTGTGCTACATCTGCATCAACTATCATACCATCTGCCCAGATTGGTCACAGCAAATTTTAGAGTTTTGAGAAGAACAAAACTAAGTTATCTTAAATATACCAGTCATTACCCTCCAATAACTACACAAAACAAGTTTCATGATTAAAAGATGACGATAGGGTAAATTAATGCCCTGGTACGTAAGCAAGAATAACATAATGCTTAAGTACGACTTATAACTAGTAAAGTTACCATTAAGTATCTAGAGTGACAATGATTATGTGATTCAAGTGTCCAAAAGATGGTGTAATAATATCATAATGTCAAGTAGGCATATATCTAAACTTAAGTTTAATATACATTTGCATAACAAATAATATCAGGTAATTTGATAATTTAAAATAATATAACATTGCATAAAATATAGGTTCAATATGATCAAAGTATTGACTCACCTGGCTCATAAGTGGATTGATCTTAAAATTCTTGAGTTGTCTGGTATTGCGGCTCTTCCATGTCCTTGTACTCTATTCGGACGATCGCATCAGAAAATAAATAAACACACAAGCAACCTAAATAAATTCAAATAAAAATAAAAATGAACTCTAAATTGAACAAGTCTACTACTATTAGATGATCTTGAATTTATAAAAAAAATAGAAATAAATTTCATTAAATTTTGAGTTAAAATGAGCGAGAACAGGCTATCCAAAGTTTAAATTTAGATTAAATCTAAAAATTAACAAGGAGAGAGAGAGAGAGTACTTTCTCATTGATAGGTGAGGTCCACCATTTTTTATTTAATTTTTGAATTATTTTTCTGTTGAAAAAGAATGCTGAGACTAACAGGTGGGTCCCACATGATTTTAAATTAGTTTTTTTGATTTATTTCTTAAATGGGAAAGGCTATGAGGCTGATAGGTGGAATTGGTGCACTGTACAAATAGTAAATCAGGCCCACTTGTTAGTGGCTTCCACTCACTTAACTGGTTTAAAAGATTTTTAAAAGGGCTAAGGGCCCATATGTCATACAGAGCGAGGCCTAATTAAATGAGAAGGGTCTACATGTCAGCAGGGGTTTAACGGGAATTAACAACAGCCATTAGACTAATTAATTATGCGTTTAAATGCTAACCACTGCATTGCGGTCCTTATTCTCCCACTAAGAGGGGCGAGGCTTATCACTAGCGAGAGGAAGGACATCGATCAGAGGAGAGGCAAAAAAACAGGACCCTGGCGCCGAACCGCACCTAGAGGTGGGGTGACGCGGGAGAATTTGAAGGTTGTGCGCAGCCGACGGTGAGCTTATGCGGCGGCAGTGGCAAGGTGCATGGAACCACGACTCTACATGGCTTTAGAAGCTAATTGCGAGCTAAGGAAGTAACTAGAGGTGGATGGGAACACACCAAAAGTGAAGGAGGGGCTGGAAGGGAGGAACGACTTGGCGGTGAAGAGGGGGTCATCGCAGGTGATACACCGGAGAGGATGAAGACGGTCGGGGAGGCTCCGGATCGATTCGAGAGGTCCACATGGTGCTCCAAGCGTAGGCAATCGGACGGAGGAGCGATGGTTCATCAACGGCACTAGCGACAACGATTCAGCTAGAGCCCAAGAAAGGTGGTGGTGTAGGAGGCTCTCAGGGCAAATTGGAGGCGAGGAGAGGCAATTAGGGTCAAGGCGAGGGTGGTTTGGGCTTTATAGCTGTGGGAGAGGAGCATTGGCCATTGGGTGCAATCAAGGCTCATGCGGAGGTCAAGGGCACTTTTACAATTTCATTTGAATTTTTAGTTGCACTTTTGAATTCAAATTCCAAACTTCAAATTTCATTCAAGAAAATTTCGAACTCCCAAAATGGGATGTTACAATTTTTTTACATACAATATCATGAATTTTGTGGAATCGGGATATGGAGATATATAAATATGTCTGACGATTTTGATTACATTTTTGTCTTTTAGTAAAATCATGATGTTTTGGATTTGGCATCTCGGAAGATTTCCTCTTCTGTCAACATTGAGTGAGTCTGCCTCTCTCAGTTCCGACCGGCCATATTTGAACACAAGTGGTGTGACGTGATGATGGTAGCGGTGGAGTCTGAGGGGCATGGCATAGGTCGGGTGTCGCGGTGGAGCCATGGATTCGATGCAAGCTGAGCACAAAGGAAGTGACGCAACGTAGGACAAGGTGGAGCTTGATCGGCGCAACACTAGACAGAAACACGACACAAGCCAAGCACTGTGGTGGTTGCTATACTTGCCGCAATAATATGGTTTTTATTTGTAGCAGCGCACGAGCATTTAAGAACAAATGAGTTAATGCTTCAGTTTTGGTATGATTTGCACCTATTAATTGTGTGTCCATCTCTGTAACGCCACTATCGATGATAAATCAATAGAGATATTTGGTGAAATAGTTAGTCATCGGAAAGAGAGACAAAGTGCAACAACGCTTGACTATCCTCCTGTTGGCGATAGTGGCTATTATTTTTTCAAGACACAAAACTATATTTGTTATGATTACAAAGCAAATAGTAAACAAGAGGGTTGCTAGGGAGGCTGTAACACCCTCATTTCTGGGAGCATTATGAAACCCTCATAATCGCCTGAAAGTTCAATCGAGGACATCCATCGAGTGTATAACATTGCCATCACATGCTCAAGAACAAGAGTCAACTTTATTACATTATAAAGGCTTAAAGCCAAGATTCACAGTAGGGCCAAAGGCCTAATTTACATTACAGCCAAAAAGATACCACAGGCATACTCGAGTGCAGGATAACCCTAATCCCAAGCTTCTTCCACTTCGTAGAATTCCATCTCATCATCTTCACGTGACTCCTTAAGACTGGCAGTTTCTGTTTATGATTTTAGCAAGTATGAGTACAACTACCGTACTCAGCAAGTCACGCGGAGCTTATCATTAACTATATGCATGGCATATCAAGATGGGGAATACAGGTTTATTATTTTGTGTAGATGCAGATTTAGTTGAGAATCAATTAAAGACAAGAAAGTAACTTCATTATGTAAACAGGGTTTTCAAGCGTGATTATTAACCTTCCACAATTCCAAACCATTCTCAAATCTACTTATGCTTTGTTACCGAATCACCCATCAAACATAGCTTCATTTACCTAAGCACGGCAGTATTCGAATACCATCATTTTATGACTCTGCAGAGTTGCCCTGCTTTACCCACAAGATCTCTCAACTCCCGCGACAGAGTTAAGAAAACAAAGTTGTTCACTGCTCAATTCTTTATATAGTCTCTGCCCAGTAGGTCCTTGATCCCCATGAGCTCGGATGACCCCTCGGATCTCCTCCGACTCATGGCGGTCCTACAGTTGTATGGTTAACCACCTCCCATACGACTCACCCTCCGACTCCCCAACCAGCCAGCGGATGTTCAATCGAACTTGAGCACTACTAAACCAGTTTGACCAAGTCAACACTTGTGGTTGGGCGAGTACTATGTTCTTTTTCTCAGCATAAGGGTCTAGTCCTTATATTTTTCACTGAGGCCATAAACATGCACAAACCCACATTCAAAGGCCCATGACCGCCACCATTCCTCTACCAAGCCTCCACCCTAGGGTAAGGTCTCCGGACTCACCTCTGTGATCCTCGCTCACCCTAGTTCCAACTTTCCAAAATTCTAAATAAATAATAAAATCCTTAACAGTGAAGATATTTTGGTGTGTCCCTATACTACCATGTTTATTTGACTAATATAATTATTTCTCTATGTCTTCCAAGGCAAATATGTCCATCAAATTAATCGGGCTTTTCCAGGTGGTAGGGCATAACTAATATCATGACATTCTAATATACATTTTACCCCAAAATATTGATTTGAACAAAATAACATAATGAAATTACAGATTAAATAAATAATTAAGGCAATTACGGGTTCAACATGATCAAGGATGCGTAACTTGCCTTGCGGATCTATGATCTCGATAAGTTCGTACTCTTCAGAAAATTTAGCTTGAGCTTGATCTTCTTCTTCCAATTCTTGAGAACCTCCGTCCGGCTATTACAAACAGATACAAATATATAAATTCCATGCAGAAGAAATAGGCTAGGAATAAAGAAATGAAATTAAAGAAAGAAAATCTGAAGAAAAATTGAATAAATGATATTTTGGGCTTTTAGAAGGGCCAAATGGAGTAATGGGCTTGATAAATGGGTTGGTGGGCTCAAAACGGTCAAAATGGATATAAATATATTTTTTTGGATTTTTTTGGATTTTTCTGAATTTTTCTGGATTTTACTATTCATCGGGCTCGACACTGTTCCTCGGGCTCGAGCCAGACGCAACGGGTGCGGGCGACTTGATCGGACTCAACCAAGTCGGAGCGGCTCGGGTCGGGTGGAACGGGTGCGGCCGGACGGGCGCGACTCAGCCGAGTCGGCTCGGTCCGGTCGGGTGCAAGCTGCGCGGTGGGCGCGGTCGGGCAAGCAGGCGGGTGGGGCGCATGGGCGGGCGGTCGGGTGGTCGGTCGCGGCGTCCGGGCGGCGGATGGGTGCGGCTCGGCGGCGGTGGTTTCGGCGGAACAAAGGTTCGGCACTGTTCTTCTTCCCCGTTCGGCTCGTGCGTGTAGAGAAAACAGGGGATGGGAGCGGTGGCTGTCGGCGGCGGTAGGATGGGTTGCGACGGTTTTCAAGGGCATGGTTGGACTCATGGAGGTACGGGGATTCCATTTTTGGGGTTTAGGGTTTCGGTGGGGGCGGCAATCGCCGGCGGCGAGCTTTTCCCTTTTGCGGCTACTTTTGCAATCATGGCCAAAAGAGAAGTTAATCGGGTGAATTGAACGGTGCTAGAGCATCTATAGGAATAGGGGGTCGTCGTGGAAGAGACGGTTTGGGCCGTAGAGGCCGGAGTTAGGCTGGCCACGGCGGCCGTGTTTGAGGAAGAAAGGGCTCATGGTGCCGGGAAGATAGGGTAGCCGAGGAGCTAGGGCAAAGGTTGGGGATTGACTCTAGGGTTCGGGGAATGCTGTAGGCGAAAGCAATCGAAGAACAAAGGGGCGAAGGACCGACATTGCTCTAGGGCTAAGAATGGGGAATTTCGGTGATTACCGGCAATGGGGGCGGCTAGGGTTCGATTGAGGGTGTCGATGGCTTTGTGGAGTTGGCTAGTGCGCCGAGAAGAGGCCAATTGCTCATATAGGCGAAGTATGGCGGTGCGGCTCGGGTTGGCCGGAAAATGGATAGGGGCGGCGACAAATGCATGGCCAACGGGGTGCCACGTCCGAGGTCGGTTTGGGGCGCTAGAGAGGAAGAGGATAGGGTCGCCGAGAGCTATCTTCACCTGGGCGAGGTGGCATTCTCGAGAAAGTTCGAGGCGGCGGTGGCGCAAGCGGAGAGGCCGGCGGCAGCAAAAGTAGGGACACGGCGGCTCGGGGGCAGGGCTGGCGTGGCCTGGCGCTGTCGGGGAGGGCTGTCCACCACGGTGAGTCAAGAAACGTCTTGCAGGCGATCACGTAAGAAGTGTGAGGCGGCGGCAAAATTTCTTGCGTGGCGGCGGCGGTTTTTCAGACAACCAAGAATAAGACAACTTTCTCTCCCCCAATCCGATCTAGCTGGCTGTGATTTGGTGCGGTTTTGCTTTGAGATTTGTGGAGAATAGGCTAAAGAATCAAGAGAACAAATCAAAAATGAAAATTCAGCCTTTTTGAAGATTTTGACAAAATCTGATTTTGTTTCAACCTACCCTCCTTAAAAAGGATCTCGACCTCGAGATCAACTCAGGTTAAGAAGTAGGTTGGGAAATTCTCGCTGCAAATCTGATTCTTTTTCCCAGGTTGCCTCATCTGCTGTGTGATTTCGCCACTGAACTTTATGATATCTGATATTCTTGCTTCTTAACTGCCTCTCTGTAGTTTCCAAAATCTGAATTGGTTCTTCTTCATAAGATAGATCATCTTGTAGGTCTATGTCATCAACTGGTATCTGTTCTGCTGGATGGCGAAGACACTTTCGTAACTGAGACACATGAAATACGTTATGCACTCTGGCCAGATTTGACGTCAGCTGTAACTTGTAGGCTACTTCTCCTACTCTTCCCAGAATCTCAAATGGGCCGATATACCTTGGGGCTAGCTTTCCTTTAACTTGAAATCTTTTGACTGACTTGAAGGGTGTAACTTTGAGATATACCCAATCTCCGATTTCAAAGCTTAACTCTTTTCGACGATTATCAGCATAACTCTTTTATCGGCTCTGGGCTATTTTCATCTTTTCTCTGACAATCCTGATGTGGGCTTCTGTATCTTGAACAATTTGTGGACCTAAGAACTGTCGTTCTCCGGTCTCAGTCCAATTTAACGGAGTTCTGCATTCTCTTCCATATAAAGCTTCAAACGGTGCCATCTTAATACTGGCTTGATAGCTATTATTATAAGAGAATTCTGCAAAAGGTAAGCACGTATCCCAAGCTGCTCCATAGACCAATGCACATGCCCGAAGCATGTCTTCTAAGATTTGATTCACTGCTCGCTTTGTCCTCCGATTCATGCGGGTGATATCTTTGTCTTTGAAGGCTAAGTCTGTTCCCATGGCTTCATGCAGTTTTTCCCAAAATGTAGACGTGAACTGTGCTCCTCTATCAGATACTATTCTCTTTGGGATTCCATGTAATACTACTATTTTTGTTAAGTACAGCTCTACCAGTTTATTCTTGCCATAGGTTTGCTTAATCGGTATGAAATGTGCCACTTTGGTTAGTCGATCTACGATTACCCATATAGCATCATATCCATCTCGACTTTTTGGGAATCCAGTAATAAAGTCCATACCAATGTCATCCCATTTCCATTCTGGGACTGGCAAAGGTTTTAGCATCTGATGGTTTCCGATGATCTATTTTATTTTTCCGGTATCACAACAGGCAATATACTCGCTATTTCTTTCTTCATTTTATTCCACCAAGATCTCTTTTTCGTGTCTTGGTACATCTTTGTGCCTCCGGATGAATAGAGAGTTGAGACGAATGAGCTTCTCGCAATATCAAATCTTTTAACTCTTTATCATCAGGTATACAGTAACGATTTCTGAACCTTAAGATTCCCTGATCATCTTTAACAAATTCAGTTGAATTTGTTTCTTGACTTCTCTTCATAAGCTGTTGTATTCCTTCATCTTTTTCTTGTGCTGACTTGATTTGATCTGTTAAAGTCTGTTGAATTTCTAATCTTTGCTATCGACCTTGTTCAACGACACATAGGTTCAACCTTGAATTTCTTCTTGCAATGGACTGGGCACTCGAATAGAGGCTATAGTATGATACTTCTTTCGACTTAGGGCATCTGCGACAACATTTGCTTTTCCGTGGTGATCTGCAGATCCGGATCATAATCTTTAATTAACTCTAACCATCTTCGTTGACTAAGATTTAAATCTGGTGAGTGAAGATATATTTGAGACTCTTGTGGTCGGAAAATATCTCACAATGATTTCCCAATAAATAGTGCCTCTAAATTTTCAACGCATGTACTACAGCTGCTAATTCCAAATCATGTGTTGGATAATTTATCTCATGTGGTCGCAATTGTCTTGAAGCATATGCTACCACTTTCCTTCTTGCATCAAGACACAACCTAATCCTTGCTTGAGGCATCACAAAGATTTGAAAATCTTTCTCGGGGTTGGGAAGTATAAGCACTGGGTGAAGTTAATCTTGTTTTCAACTCACGAAACTTTCTTCACACTTATCTCGTCCATTTATATGGGTTGTCTTTCTTAAGAAGTCGGGTAAGAGGTCTTGTTATTTTTGAAAATCCCTCAATAAAACGACGATAATATCCAGCCAAACCAAGGAAACTTCTGATTTCTGTTACAGTGGTTGGCTGTTTCCATTCCATCACTGCTTTCACTTTCTCTGGATCTACCTTTACTCCTTCTTTTGTGATAATGTGTCCGAGAAAAGCTACTTCTTTCATCCAGAACTCACATTTAGAGAACTTAGCATATAGCTGATGTTCTCTAAGCTTGCTCAACGCAATGTGTAGATGTTGACGATGTTCTTCTTCGTCTTGGAATATATTAATATGTCATCGATGAATACTATCACAAAACGATCTAACCGCTCCATGAATACCATATTCATCGTGTTCATAAAATAGGTGGTGCATTTGTCGGACCAAATGGTACTACCGTGAACTCAAATAATCCGTATCTTGTGGTGAATGCGGTTTTCTCACGGTCCCGCTCTCGGATCTTAAGTCGATGATATCCGGATCTCGGATCAATTTTTGAGAATACCTTGGCTCCTTTGAGCTGATCAAACAAATCATCTATTCTTGGCAAAGGATATTTATTTTTAATAGTCACTGCGTTCAATCCTCGATAATCCACACACATCCTCTGACTTCCATCTTTTTTCTTAACAAACAGCACTGGGGCTGACCAAGGGGATACACTAGGTCAGATAAACTCTTTTCCATCGGTTCATCCATTTGTTTCTTAAGTTCCTTTAGTTCTTGGTGACATCCGATATTGACGCTTTGTGATGGGTTTAGTTCACGGTATTAATTCAATAGCAAGCTCTATGGGTCTATCCGGTGGTTTTCTGGTAGCTCTTTTGGAAAACATCCGGATATTCTGAATTATCGGTATTTTGGACACTCCTTCTTCTACTACCATATTCTGAATACTAGTTTTCATTCTCTCTACTAGTACTGAATCTGTTTTCACTATTATCTCTTGTCCTTCTGGACTTACCAAAGTTACCAGCTTATTTTCACAATCCACTTTGGCTTTATATTTAGTTAACCAATTCATTCCCAGTATAACATCCAATCCCTTCATCTCTAATAATAGCAAGTCTGTCTTAAATCTGACACCTTGGATTTCTAGATCTAAATCTTTGCATCCAAAGCGAGATTCCACTTTATTCTCAGCAGTTTGAAAGGAATAAGACTTTTGCAAAGGAGAGAATAACAATTGATTCTTCACAACAAAAGCCAAGGAGACAAACGAATGTGTTGCTCCGGGATCCAACAAAACCACAGAAGGCTTTGAGTTAACTAGGTACGTACCAACGATGACGTCGTTGGCTCCTGTTGCTTCTTCTGCGGAAATATGATTTATCCTTCCCTGCACTGGCTTCAGTATCCCTTTTCCTTTTTCTGCTGCTGACATCATAGATGTTGTCTGAGTTCCGGTTGGTTTGACTGTGAAGTGTCGAGTCTGTCCTCCTTCCTGTTTTGGCACTGCAATAAATTGACGGGGTGAAGACGTTTGTGCTCTAATCTGGGCTTTTGCTACTTCTGAAGGTAACCCTCCTCGTGGGCACTGGTTCTTATAATGGTCTGCTTGTCCACAATGATAGCATTCAATCTGTAACTGCGGGCATTGCCTCTGTAAGTGATTTCCTCCACAATGATAACACTTGATTGAGGTCGGCCCGACATTCTCATGAAATGTAACAGGGCTTTGGTTAGTTTTGAACTGCGGTCTGGGCATGAATACAAATCTCCTTCCCTGCTGTCCTCTAGATTGGGGTGCTAACATCATTTGCTTTCTAGGTCTATCTGATGATGAAGTTCTTTGCATTACCTTTCTTTTCCTTGTATCTTCCAATTCATTCCTCGCTTCTTCAGATATGATGAGTTTATTCACCATTGAGGGCAAGTCTTTATAATCCACCATAGAAATGTGATATTTTAAAGACTTTTGTAATCCCTCCTTGAATCGTTCCATCTTCTTCTCCTCGCCTTGCTTCTTCGTATGATGTCGGCCAATGTATTGAATCGATGAAGGTATTCTGTGATCGTCCGTCCTCCTTGTTTTAATGCCAGAAATTCACGACGCTTAGCTTCAATGACTCCTGCAGGTACATGGGCTTGGCGGAATGAATCCTCAAATTCCTTCCGTGTGATCTCCTGTCTTCACTCATCGTCGATAATTTACCCACCATGCTTTGCACCGGGCCTTGTAATCGATGAGAGGCATATAAGACCTTTTCCTGTCATTGCAATCGAATAGTGTTTAGTTTCCTTTCCACATCTCTGAACCAGTCTTCAGCTACCATGGGATCAGGTGAAGAAGAAAAGACTGGAGGTCTCGTCTTCTGAAAATCTGCCCACTTTGACCGCAGACAGCATTCTGGTTGATCGTTACCTCCGTTTCTTGCGAATCTGTTCTATGACTGCATGTTGCTCCAACATGCGTGCGTGATTTAATTCTGCTTGATATCTATTTTCCTCCATTCTTGCTAAAATATCTCGCTAAGCTAGGTCATGATCCGTCTCTCTGGCGAGAACTGTCCTGTTCCTGAGGTCCTTCTCCACCTCCTGCCATTTTGTTTGCTTTGCTGGGATTTAGAGGTTCAGATCTGTAGCGAGTTTTTAACAAGTCAGATAGGTAAGTAAGAATTTAGACTTAAGGTAAGATTAGAATGAAATAGATGAAGATGCCAGAGTGAAATAGAAAGATTGAGAGTTGAAGGGGTAGACTTAAAGATACTGATAGCAAACAAATTATTATTTAAAACAAAGTACTCTTTATTTATTCATACATAAGTTGGGTACATACTATCTTACAGAGTTCATACCACAACTTATTATTCATACCACAACTTATTACATCACATCAAAACTTACTACTACAAAAATGTTCTAACTATTCTAACGTAACTCAACTCTAAACCCTGTGATCTGTCGTGGAGTCACCAGAGGAACACCACTCCAGCTCCTCTGGGTCTTCTTCCTCCTCATCGATCACCATCTCCTTGTCCTCGTGGGGCTGCTCTGCTACGTGTGATGACGATCCTCTGAAGAATGTACGGCCTTGGGCTGCCGTCATCCCTTCAGACTCCTTGCGGACCTTCGATGGGCCTTCATCAAATCTCACGGCTTCATTTTGCTCCTTCCGTCGATAATGTCGTAGAGTCCTTGAAGCCAAATCTCTGTTTGGTCGCATATAGTCGATGTTTGCATCGTCCGGTTTTCCTCAGTCATCCGGGCGTACATGTCCGCTTGAGAAGCGATAACCCAAGCGGCTTCCTGCATCTTTGGATCTTCTTCTGTTGCTGGATTTGGCATGATCAAACCGGTTCCTTCTTCATCTTCCTGTGGAACGAGGTAGAAAGGTGAATCATCAAACTCCTCCTCGTAGTAGCGACGAAGATACTCCACGGCCTTCTTTGCGGCATCCTGGATGGCGTCTGACTCCTCGTGACGGTAGGCGGTGAACTTCCGTCGAATGTCCGGTCTGTGGGGTAAAGGCTCCAAATATATCCAGCCTTCCGGTTATGCTGACTTGCCATGGACCATCGGTGATCTCGTATGACACACGGACGCCGGTGATCCGTCGGCGTGAAGGTATCTCTGCATACGCCAAAGACGAGTGACCCATCCTGACAGCTCCTCTGGATCGGGAAAAACGTGGTACGGCATCTGTAAAACGCCAAATTTTTAGGTTAAAAAAAAGTGGACATAAATATTTTTAGAAAAACAAAATTAATCAAAATAAGACCAGCATAGATGAGAGAAAGATATTTATACGGAAAATATTACTAAAATTTTAGACAAATCATTTTTATATCCAAAATAATTTTTGGAAATATTTCCTAGTGCCCTTAGGGTTTCCTACAGTCGAGCAAGTAGGCTCTGATACCACTCTGTAACACCCCCATTTCTGGGAGCATTATGAAACCATCGCAACTGCCCAGGAAAGTTCAGCTGCGAGGACATCCATCGAGTGTATAACATTGCCATCACATGCTCAAGAACAAGAGTCAACTTTATTACATTATAAAGGCTTAAAGCCAAGATTCACAGTAGGGCCAAAGGCCTAATTTACATTACAGCCAAAAAGATACCACAGGCATACTCGAGTGCAGGATAACCCTAATCCCAAGCTTCTTCCACTTCGTAGAATTCCATCTCATCATCTTCACGTGACTCCTTAAGACTGGCAGTTTCTGTTTATGATTTTAGCAAGTATGAGTACAACTACCGTACTTTCGAGAAGTCACGCTGAGCTTATCATTAACTATATGCATGGCATATCAAGATGGGGAATCTGAGTTTATTATTTTGTGTAGATGCGATTTAGTTGAGAATCAATTAAAGACAAGAAAGTAACTTCATTATGTAAACAGGGTTTTCAAGCGTGATTATTAACCTTCCACAATTCCAAACCATTCTCAAATCTACTTATGCTTTGTTACCGAATCACCCATCAAACATAGCTTCATTTACCTAAGCACGGCGTATTCGAATACCATCATTTTATGACTCTGCAGAGTTGCCCTGCTTTACCCACAAGATCTCTCAACTCCCGCGACAGAGTTAAGAAAACAAAGTTGTTCACTGCTCAATTCTTTATATAGTCTCTGCCCAGTAGGTCCTTGATCCCCATGAGCTCGGATGACCCTCGGATCTCCTCCGACTCATGGCGGTCCCTGATTGTATGGTTAACCACCTCCCATACGACTCACCTCCGACTCCCCAACCAGCCAGGATGTTCAATCGAACTTGAGCGGCTACTAAACCAGTTTGACCAAGTCAACACTTGTGGTTGGGCGAGTACTATGTTCTTTTCTCAAGATAAGGGTCTAGTCCTTATATTTTCATCGAGGCCATAAACATGCACAAACCCACATTCAGTGCCCGCGGCACTGCCACCATTCCTCTACCAAGCCTCCACCCTAGGGTAAGGTCTCCGGACTCACCTCTGTGATCCTCGCTCACCCTAGTTCCAACTTTCCAAAATTCTAAATAAATAATAAAATCCTTAACAGTGAAGATATTTTGGTGTGTCCCTATACTACCATGTTTATTTGACTAATATAATTATTTCTCTATGTCTTCCAAGGCAAATATGTCCATCAAATTAATCGGGCTTTTCCAGGTGGTAGGGCATAACTAATATCATGACATTCTAATATACATTTTACCCCAAAATATTGATTTGAACAAAATAACATAATGAAATTACAGATTAAATAAATAATTAAGGCAATTACGGGTTCAACATGATCAAGGATGCGTAACTTGCCTTGCGGATCTATGATCTCGATAAGTTCGTACTCTTCAGAAAATTTAGCTTGAGCTTGATCTTCTTCTTCCAATTCTTGAGAACCTCCGGCGTCCGAAGCTATTACAAACAGATACAAATATATAAATTCCATGCCCGAAGAAATAGGCTAGGAATAAAGAAATGAAATTAAAGAAAGAAAATCTGAAGAAAAATTGAATAAATGATATTTTGGGCTTTTAGAAGGGCCAAATGGAGTAATGGGCTTGATAAATGGGTTGGTGGGCTCAAAACGGTCAAAATGGATATAAATATATTTTTTTGGATTTTTCTGGATTTTTCTGAATTTTTCTGGATTTTACTATTCATCGGGCTCGACATTTGTTCCTCGGGCTCGAGCCGGGCGCAACAGCAGTGCGGGCGACTTGATCGGACTCAACCAAGTCGGAGCGGCTCGGGTCGGGTGGAACAGGTGCGGCCGGACGGGCGCGACTCACCGAGTCGGCTCGGTCCGGTCGGGTGCAAGCGGCGCGAGGGGGCGCGGTCGGTGCGCGCAGGCGGATGGGTGCGGCTCAGCCGAGCGGTGGTTTGAAGCGGGAACAGGTTCACACTGCTCTTCTTCCCCGTTCGGCTCGTGCGTGTAGAGAAAACAGGGGATGGGAGCGGTGGCTGTCGGCGGCGGTAGGATGGGTTGCGACGATTTTCAAGGGCATGGTTGGACTCATGGAGGTACGGGGATTCCATTTTGGGGTTTAGGGTTTCGGTGGGGCGGCAATCGCGGCGGCGAGCTTTTCCTTTGCGGCTACTTTTGCAATCATGGCCAAAAGAGAGTTAATCGGGTGAATTGAGCGGTGCTAGAGCATCTATAGGAATAGGGGTCGTCGTGGAAGAGACGGTTTGGGCCGTGAGGCCGGAGTTAGGGGCAGCCACGGTAGTGTTTGAGGAAGAAAGGGCTCATGGTGCCGGGAAGATAGGGTAGCCGAGGAGCTAGGGCAAAGGTTGGGGATTGACTCTAGGGTTCGGGGAATGCTGTAGGCGAAAGCAATCGAAGAACAAAGGGGCGAAGGACCGACATTGCTCTAGGGCTAAGAATGGGGAATTTCGGTGATTACCCAAGCAATGGGGCGGCTAGGGTTCGATTGAGGGTGTCGATGGCTTTGTGGAGTTGGCTAGTCTTGAGAAGAGGCCAATTGCTCATATAGGCGAAGTATGGCGGTGCGGCTTGGGTTGGCCGGAAAATGGATAGGGGCGGCGACAAATGCATGGCCAACGGGGTGCCACGTCCGAGGTCGGTTTGGGGCGCTAGAGAGGAAGAGGATAGGGTCGCCGAGAGCTATCTTCACCCGGGCGAGGTGGCATTCTCGAGAAAGTTCGAGGCGGTGGCGCAGCGAGAAGCCGGCGGCAAAAAAAGTAGGGACACGGCTCGGGGCGGTGGCGTGGCTGGCGCTTGTCGGGGAGGGCATCCACCACGGTGGTCAAGAAACGTCTTGCAGGGCGATCACGTAAGAAGTGTGAGGGCGGCAAAATTTCTTGCGTGGCGGCGGTTTTCAGACGACCAAGTACAAGACAACTTTCTCTCCCCAATCCGATCTAGCTGGCTGTGATTTGGTGCGGTTTTGCTTTGAGATTTGTGGAGAATAGGCTAAAGAATCAAGAGAACAAATCAAAAATGAAAATTCAGCCTTTTTGAAGATTTTGACAAAATCTGATTTTGTTTCAGAGGCCTCGAATGGGCTACCCAGAGCCGTATATGCCGTGGGAAATATATATAGGATGCCCGTCTAGAGCATATGTATCTTTTCTCAAAAACAGAGTCTTGCCTTTCCTATTGCGCACTAAGACATATATTTATAACTGCGGTGAGGCTTGTTACATAACCACCCATACCTAGGTCTACACTTCCAGGGGTAAACCTGTCATTTTTCCTACTTGAAGTTAGATAAGCACCCCCTAACTAGGTCTATATATACAGGGTAAACATGACATTTCGCTAGCCTATACTCTTTGCTAGGCTAGCTGACTGAGCCATTAGTATGATGGACCGACTGGATCAAGATAGAGAATCACTCTCCTAACAATATTAACATGCCAACTCTTTTTGATAATTTCAGGACAACATATTCAGTTATTCATGTAGATCACATATTCATAAACCACCGCATGATTGGCCAACCCCATAAACAAATCGCTGGAATTCCAAGTTCCAACCCAAACCGGAACCTAACGCCCAACTCGTCGTAAGACCAGGGTTAGACTCAAAACCGCCTCACCGTCGTCTGCCCCACGGCTCCACCTCTAAAGACTAAACCCAACCAACCCAACCGGAGACGACGAGGGTTTTACTCCCATCCCATGGCGACTTCTCGAGCTCTCCTCGCCCGCCGCCTCCTCCACCTCCGTCCCAAGACCCTACCTTTCTCCTCCTCCTCCTCGGCCCGCTTCCTCCTCCCGGGACCCTCCTTGTGGCCGCCGCCGCCGCCCGGTGGCGGGTGGAGGCGCGCGTACCACGACGGGCGGCCGCGCGGGCCGCTGTGGCGCAGCAAGAAGCTAATCGGGAAGGAGGCCCTGTTCGCGATTCAGGGGCTGAAGCGGTTCAAGGGAGACGAGGAGAAGCTGGGGAGTTCGTCAGGCGGCACGTGGCGCGGCTGCTCAAGGCCGACAAGCTCGCCGTGCTCGGCGAGCTGGAGCGCCAGGAGGAGGTCGATCTGGCTGTCAAGGTGTGTAGTGTTTTCGCCCCCTCTGCGATTTCTCGCATGGAGAGCTGGTCGCACGCTTGCTTTCATTGTTTTTTCGCCGAGATGTTTGCTTGGCTGCTTGGGGTGGATGAATTATGTGGTACGGACCGATTCAGAGGAGCATTTTTGACCCGCAAAGTGAGATTACGGTGGTGCCGTACGGGCAATTTGGTGAAATACTGGAATATGTTTTGTTAGTTGCTTGAGATTGATAGAGACAGAGGGATGTGATGAATGAATTGGAGAGGCGATATGGGGTAAATTTCGACCTCAGGGTGTCGAGGTGAATTTTATTGTGGGTGTGGGCACCGATTGTGTTCAGTGAATGTGTCGAAATGTTTGGTTGGTTGATCGAAAAGGGTGAATTTAAGCTTTCAGGATTGAGTTTGATAAGTAGAGGAAGGTGGATGCGGTGCTAAGGTAGGACTTTGTGCCTTGAATTAGATTTCTTTGCCAAAGACCAAGGTGGAATTATTTTTGCTCTATACTGTGAAACATTATCTTCTGATTGGGTAAATGATCTTTGTGATGGCTCAAGATACATTAAAAATCATGTCTTTTATGGTTCGTGAAGCAGAAAATGGCTGATTTGGTCCTTGATGAGACAATTGCTATGTCTAGAGTGATCTTTTCTTTATTGTCAATTGCACTTTACTTTCGTTTTTGCAATTTTGTATGGTGCAAGAATAAGTTATTGAAATGTGTTAAACTCTCATCGTATTTTATCTGTTTTTCTTATGTTTGTGCATGTTTGCTGGTATGAATGTATGTATCTGTTGATTGTCCAAGGTGGATCAAATTTTGGACAAGAGGTCAAGTAGGTTTCCAAGTTAGCAAAGTAGATCTTAATGTTATCTGAACTTCGTAGAGATATTGTGCAATGTGATAAAAAAAACCAATACCAACTAAGTTTGCAAACTCCAGAGAAATGCTCGGTCATATCATTGAATGTGCTACTTATCAAATGCTGGTTAATCAAGTAAACAGAAAAGAAATTGTGGCAACACTGAAAATGATTGTATACCTGTAATACTAAATATAGCTAATGCACTCAACTTAACCTCATTTATATTAAGATTTGAAAATGATTTTTTTATGCTTGCCATTGTTGTACTGACCATTTTCTAAACATTTGTCTTGCAGATGTTTAGGATCATACAGAAGGAGGACTGGTATAAGCCAGATGTTTACATGTACAAGGACTTGATTATTGCTCTAGCCAAGTATAAGAAGATGGATGAAGCAATGGTAATCTGGGGTAACATGAAAGATGAGAGCCTGTTTCCTGACTCACAGACTTATGCTGAAGTTATAAGAGGATTCTTGAGACATGGTTCCCCATCAGATGCAATGAATATTTATGAGGACATGAAAAGGTCACCTGATCCACCGGAAGAATTGCCTTTCAGGGTTTTATTGAAGGGTCTTTTGCCTCACCCACTATTAAGGAACAGGGTGAAACAAGATTTTGAAGAGTTGTTCCCAGAGAGGCATATCTATGATCCCCCAGAAGAAATATTTGGCATGCGCTGAGGTTGAAGTTTTTATGGCCGCATGAACCTGTTGAGCTTAAGATTTAATCAGATCAGCTGGTTACTCCACAGATTATTTTATTACCTGTATCACAAGAACATTCTCCAGAATTTGATGTTTGGAGTGGAAATTTGTCAGGTGATATACCGAGAACTTAGAAGTTATGGATGGTCATGCTGCAGAGAGGAGGCAATACATGGGCAGGACAGAAACAAAAAGATTGTTAGGCTGCCTGATTAGTTGTGACTACGGTTACACAAATCCATTGTTCAGGCAATCTCTTGAAATATCAGGTCATTTATTCACCTCAACAAATGCCGTTTTGCGTCCCTGTAATCCAGGATCTTCAAAAAAGTAACATTAACAATGTTCTTTTGTTGGGTCCACTTGTATGATTAGGTTGTTAGAACAGGACACTGCCCACTTTCATGTTGTTCCTTCCCTAACCACTTTGGAAACCTACTTTTGATGAACATGAACGTATCTCTTTTCCTGGTCATGAACTTCTGATTATGGCCAAGTGAGCTCTGAATGACTTGTTGAGGCGTGGAGAATAAAAGTGAATCAAATGGATTAAAACAGGCTAGCACAACAATTGCCTAATATCCTGTGTACTATTAGTAAATTTACCAATGGTACATATACTTTATTTCGCTCTTCAGAACTTGAAAAGATTTTCATATTAGCGCAAACGGGGTAGCTATGTGTACTATTAGTAAATTTACCAATGGTACATATACTTCATTTCGCTCTTCAGAACTTTGAAAGATTTCTTTCATCTATGCTTTCAGACCTTTGATTTGTGTTACAACTTACATTTGCTTTATCAAGTACCGCATCAAACAAATATGAGTCTATCTCTAGGTTTTATGCAGTTGTACCCTCTGCATGCTCTGCTAATTATGCTCCAGAGTCCTGATCCTTTATTATTCATGTTGCCCTGATCATTGTCCCAACTCCCAGTCAAGCTGATTATTGTCCAGTAACTACCAATGACTTGCCAGTCAGGATCAGGGTTCGAAATCACGGCGGTAACCGGTTCTACCGGTAAAATAAAAACCGGTGGTTTTTTATTTAGTTCAAGTTTGAAATTTTGAATGTAAATATTAGTTTCCCTAATGATGTTTACATTTGTTTAATACTAATGGAATGTATTAGGAAGATGTATGCACCTCTCATGCTTTTCATGCTTTTTGCCATGAATATATTAGCAAGTTCCAATTTTTGAATGTAAAAGTTAGTTTCTCTAATGATGTTTACATTATTTAACACTAATGGAATGTATTAGGAAGCTGCATGCACCTCCCGTGCTTGATTTCATGCTTTTTGCTATGAATGTGTTAGGAATTTCTAATTTGAACAATCGGTTTTTAGTGGGTTTTTCGATTTTTATCGGGTTTTCTCCGGTTTTTGAGCGGTAACCTGCCGGTTTTTCTAGGTATCGGTTTCAAATTTAAAATTTGACGTTTAAAATTTGACCGGTTTTTTCCGGTTACCGGCCGGTAACTGGTACCGGCCGTCCAGTGGTATTCCTCCCGATTCCGGGTTTTGGAACCTTGGTCAGGATTGTGTTAGCACTGTTTAGGTACATAGATTTTGATCAATTTATGAACAAATTTCTACTGACCTTGCCACCAGGATGTGTTCTTGGTGGTGAGGACTCGAGTCTGAATTGCTTGGTCTAGGTTCAAAGGCTAGTTCAAGTGGTAAAGAAAAGCTGTTTCGAAAAAAAACCACCTGTTCCTGACAAGTATCACATAATTCTTACAAGCAAGCTCACATAATTCTTACAAGCAAGCACATAATTTGCGGTTTTCTTTTAAAATATAAACATCAACTCATTAAGACAATCGGGTTTTGCTATAAACTTGTCAGAATCACTGAGATAGCGAGGTTCTTACTGATCTGCAAACAGCAGTAGACGTTAGCTACAACATTTCATCTGATATTGAATCGGTTATCGTGAAATATTTTGAGTTGGCTACCGTTGACAGAAACTTCACATGAATAATATAACCAGACTACCAGTGACAAGTCCAAGTTGAGCACATGATTCACAGCAGCAGCAGTATTAAAAGTACATTGAAAGTACATCCATCTGTGTCAAATGCAATTTATATTTCTGCACCTGTGAGCATAGTATATTCTTGTAGCACCTCACATATCAACGTGAGATACTACTATGAAACATCATCGCCAAAGTGAAGAATAAATAATAAAAACAATAATAGAAATCACAAAAAAGTTAAAACTTTGAAGGTAATTTAATAGAGAGCCAAAGAGTGTTGAACATAATATTTGAAATATGGGATCGGTCCACTTCTAACCAAATAAAGAATAAATAAAATAACAAATAGTGGTAAGCCACGGTACTGAAAACTTGAGTGTTCCCACCCATGCATGATGCTATCACTCCATTGACCTTTTATCTGAGAATAAAATGAGCAAATGTGATATTTGAAAATCTCAGCAAGTACCTAACAACGGTCGCAACACGGTGAGTAAATGACAAATAAAGCAAGCAAGCAATTGACACAGGTTAAGTGCAATGAAACTAGATTATCAAAAACACTGATACAGATCAGAGATAGAGATCATAGGAACAGTGGCATTAAAGATAAATGTTATTTAGCAAGTTATAGCAATGGCGTCGGCGATTACTCTCTATACCCGGTTATATGAGAATAGTTAGGCACAACGCTGTCCTCAACTGTATAACCGCAAACGGGGTGTAATATTCTGAGTAACGAGTGTATACGGCCCCCCGTACGTTACCAGGTGGGTAGCAATCTTCCCTATATGTAGGTAACCCTAGGCTGGGTAATTGTTATATTATTAACATGTTATATAGTGTGAATTTAAGAGAACTAAAAGAAAGCTAAGATAATATTACAAGAATTGAAAGGATTTGTTAAGGTTGAAAATTGAGAAATATAATTCTCGATACGAGGATAATAGGGAATGATAATATGGTTAGATAAGTGTTACATTATAGACAGATTATATAATATGAATTTAAGAAAACTAAGAGATAGCGAGGATAAGGCTATGATAAGTGGAAGGGGCTATTGAGGCTGAAAACGAAAAGCATAACTCCCGACATGAGGGCGATATTGAATGATAACAAGGTGGTAGAGATCTAGGAATTAATCTAAAAGGGATATTATAACATAGCTCACGCAAGGATTGTCATTCATCCAAGTTTTATTATATGTTAAGTGATTATTAGTCAGATTAACAGGTATCATGCACATATAAATCCGTCATGGCACACATACAACATCAAGCAGTAATGGATTATGGTATCAGAAACTAAAACATAGCAGCCCTAATATAAAAAAAAGTGCTAATAATTTTAAACATAAATTAAATATGTTCATAAGTTACCCTCATTAATGGTTGAAGCATTACTTCTAAATCACTAATTAGAAGCATAAATTCTAGAACATAATTAACTGAGCATTCTAATAAACCTAAGGGCATGTGAAACAAGATAAACAATATTAAAATTCTATAACCAAACAAGTATAGGTAATATGATAATAATCAGAAAGGCATTGATGATGTGATAATAACCAGGTAAGGTTTAGTAGTGTGCTAATAGCCAGTTAACTTTAGTGATATGATATTAGCCAGTTAATTTTGGGTGAGATGATATTAGCCAGGTAACGTTAGTGATATGATATTAGCCAGGTAAGTTTGAGTGATATGATATTAGCCAGTTAACTCTGGTGATATGATATTAGCTAGGTATCGTTAGTGACATGATATTAGCCAGGTAAGCTTGAGTGATATGACAATTGTACTCAATGACAGGTAATATGTAAACATGTGATACGCGAAACGGAAAGGTCACGGCCACGAGGTACTTGCCTTGAGCACGTTTGACGGACACGCTGCACGAGGGACCCAAGGTGCGCAACTGCCCGAATGCTTCCTCAAAAGGCACGTGCGAACTTGCGAGGAGGGGATGGAAGCGAATCAGGCGAGGGTTAAGATAAAACTATGGAAGGACAAAAGGTGACCATTCGGCCGGAAGGAAATGCGTTCATTGGATTTCACCGTGCGAATCGTCGTTCGACCGAGCGAACTACATTCGGCCAAACGGACAGCGCCCCGCTACGCGAATCAGCAAAGCTTCCATGCGAAACTACATTTGGCCATGCTCCCGCCAGCCCGATCACTCCACATGCCACCGCCACCCGCCGCCCGCACGCCACCGTCACCCGTCGGCGCCGTCGTGGCTGCCGTCACCGTCGTGTGCGCCTCGCCACGCCGCCGCCGCCGACGCCCGCTGCGTGCGCCGCCGCATTGCTCCCATCATGCCGCGCGGCGGCGCCGCCACCACGTCGCCGCCGGTGCCGCCTCCACCATCGCCGCCTCCGCTGGTGCCGCCGACGGCCAACAGGCCCGCACGCCAAAACAGAGAGAGATAGATGAGGAATAGATGGGTTTTTAAGAGTGATATTGAGATAAAGGTGGAAGAGATATAGGGATAGGAGAGAGATATAGATAAGATTGATTTTTGAAATGCAAATTTTTAGGGTGCTACAATTCTAGCTCATTGTCAATACACATTTGGGAGACCAAAGTGCTTAGTCTTGGTTCAAAGATGACTTACTAGTTACTACCTGTTCCTGACGAGCATCACATGATTCTTACAAGCAAGCAGACAATTCCACGGTATTCATGAAAAGATGATAAGAAAACATACACTCATCAATCTTTTGACTTTGGATTTTTGGCGATGCTTTTATTTGATTTGGCATCATTCAACAAGAATGTTTTGCTAAATTCCTTTTTTTTTAAAATATGATAATTATGAGAACCAATCATACTACTTTTCATCTCGGGGTTTCCACAGTTGAAGAAGAAAGCGAGCTTTTGCTCCAGCTTGTCAAAGTCACCCAGTTTCTTACTGATCTGCAACTTTCTTACTGATCTGCAACCAACAGTAACCGTACCTATAACATTTCATCTGATACTGAACCAGTTATGTAGAAATATATTGAGCTCTCTACCGTTGACATTGAAACTTCACCTGAATTACTATAACCAGAGACAAGTCCAAGTTGAGTACATGATTCACAGCAGCAGCCTGATAGAAGTACAGTGAAAGTACATCTATCTGCGCCAAATGTATTTGATATTTCTGCACCTGATGAGCACAGTGCATTCTAGCTCATTGTCAACACACGCCCCCCTGTAAGGCTGTAACAAGCTCATTGTCTGAGTCAGCAGCATCAGTGAATCTCTTCGACCACCAAGATACAAAAACAGTTATTCTAAAACAACATCATCATCAACAATGATAACAAGAACAGGATGCACTTATTAAGAAGATCTGCTTCTAATGGAGAGATCTTAACAGAAGCCAATCACCTCTCCATCTGCCCTCAATATGCCAATTTTTGTCTTATAATTTAGCAGGCTAATAATATCACAAATCATTGATCCCGAAACGAAGGACAACTCAAATTCACTGTTCGGTGGTTCAGAAAACAATCGGAATATTTGGTGCATACAGTATATAGAACCAGACGATGCTTCTGAAGATCTCTGCAATTTTGGTTGCACGAGGGGGTTGGTTGTCATGAATTGGTCGGTCCGGAGCACGCGCGTGCACGACGGGGGAAGAAGCTTCATCCGTGTCGGTTGATCCTGTCTTAATGATTCTTTTTGTTTCTGAGATGGTGTCTTGATAATTCTTGATATCATGGCCCATGCATGCATTCGTGTTGGCATGCTGTTTACAGCTAACTCTAGCATGCACTGATCTTGACCTTAATTCCTTTCTATTAATCCAGAGGGGGCCAGTCCTTAGATTCTTGCTTGAGTCTAAGAAAGGGAACAGCTGGACTACCAAAAACCTGCACCACATGCATAGTTCAGACTTCGTATTATCTTCCCCTTGATGTTTTCTTTCAGGAACAATGATTATATATGTATAATACATCAGATGATCAGGTTCCAATTTCTGTGGTGTTCGGTGCCCATTTTTTTTGCTTATTTAGTACATTTGTTCCTATGCAGGTATTAGGTAAATGAGTCACCTGGCTGCAGTGGCGGAGAGGGGGGAGGGGCTGGGAGGGGCCTGGCACCCCTAATCTTCTACTAATTCTTCATTATGTAATTAATTACATGTATTTAATTAGTGGTTTAGCCCCTCAAAAAAAATGCAAAGTACACTTCACCTAATGATCCTGCTGATTTCTCAAGTCAAGAATATTATCCTCCTAAAGTGAAGTGGAAAAATATTATCCTACTGATTTCTCAAGTCAAGAAAGAGCTCAATTAAAGTGTCAATTGCCACATTTTCAACTTGATGTATGCAATCATCCAGACCTAAGTGCATTACCATCACTTGCTGATCTAACAAGTGGACTAGTTAAGACTGGTAAAGATTCATCTTATCCTATGGTGGACAAGTTGTTAAGATTAGTATTAACTCTTCCGGTTTCAACTGCAACCACCGAGAGATGTTTTTCAGCTATAAAACTTGCGAAGACGCGACTTCGAAGTACAATGGGAGATGGATTTCTACGAGATTGTTTGATAATTTATATTGAAAAGGAATTGACCGCAAAGATTAGTAATAATGATATTATTAAGGCCTATGATATTGCTGGTAGTCGTAGAGCTAAGTTTAAGTTAATAGAGATGTAATTTTTTTGCATTGTAATTTGCGAAATATATTACTGTGATATGTGACTATTGGATCGGTAAATCCGGCATGGTTCATTGGTTCTACTCTACTTGTTGTCCATGTCGCCCCCCCATATCCAATTCCTAGCTCCGCCCCTGCCTGGCTGTAGTTATCCTGGATCAGTACACCCCTGTAGTTACTACTGAAATTTTACTAGGTACTATGTCAATTAGATTAGTAAGGTACTCACGCGTTGCAACAGAGTGTCAAAAGAAGGTGATACATATCATGGTTGCCACCGCCAGCCTTCGAGTATGTCATTGCCAAAACGTCTAGATCTAACTGAGATTGTATCTTCTACCACTCACAGAATCATCAATGATTAATTAATTTAGGAAAAGAAATAAAAAGAAACAAAGAGAAATAATAAAAAAAAGGCTTCGCTGTGTCAAGTAGACATCAATGTCTCGCGACCATGGCTACAACTGCAGCCTCCGTCCTTCTCCTCTTCTGCTTCTCCTCCCCTCTCCAACGTCTTCCTCCACAATCTTCTCATCGCGTCTAATCCAAGAATCCGAGCAGTCCAATCCCGCCTCTCTCTTCACTCTCCACTCTCTCTCTATAGAACCCAATAATCCCAAATCTTGCGATGTCGTCCCCTCACCAGCTCACCGGCCTCACCTCCTCATCTTCCTCCTATCCTCTCTCTCCTAGTCTCCTCTGCTAACTACTGCTCTCCGCTTCTCCCTCCTCTCAATGGTTTGACTGGCCGGTCGGCCTCTCTCCCCTCCCCAGATCGGCAAATCCAGGTCCCATCCTCCGTGTCTCCGTCCTCCCCCTCCTTGGCTCCCACGGTCCTGCCTCCCTGGCTCTCTGTCGCAACCGCCTGGTTTCGGGCTTCCCCGGTGGCCAGTTCCCCGTTGGCCTACTGCTCCTGTGTGGCATCAGCCTAGGCTGAGATCCACCTCTCAGGCCCTGGCCGCCGCCGATGACCCATTCTGTGACCTCGATCTCCTGTCCTGCTCCTCCACGACGCGGTCCCTTGCCTCCGACGAGGAGAACCCGCTGCCCAACCCGTAGTGAGCGGTGCATGCCATGATTGGGCAGCAATGAGTGGTGCAGGCCATGATGGTCGACATTCCTTGTGTGGGCATGGTGGCAAGCATCAGGAAGTCAGTATTGGCGGCAGCATGCAGCCGGTTTTGCGGGTGGTGTCAGATCTGAGGAGGGGCACACCTGTGAGTGGTGGCGGAGGTTGGGATTGGAGGGAGAGGGAGAAGGATGTGGCTTGTTGTTGAATATGGGAGGGTGGTGAGAAGTTGAGTAAGGCAGTTTAGGACTCGAGGAGAGGTGGCGGTTGGAGATGGTGCTGATTGCCGAGGCGTGTGAGCGAGTGATTGAACTGCGATCGTGGAGGAAGTGGGGGGCACTAAATCATGGCCCACTCTTTGGCATGTGGAGGAACTGCGATCGTGGAGGAAGCTTCTACCTCCTATCCTATGTTTACTAGAACAAGCATAATGGCATCTTTAAGACCAAATGAGGCAACGAACAATGGTGTCCCATAGCAGCTCAGCACCTGCTATCTACTAATTGGGGCTGTACCTCCAGTGCTTGCTTCATGTAAGACACGAACGCGATATATTCTGAACGGCGTATTAAAAATGAGCGTTTTTAAAACTCTGTTTGGTGCTTCCTCTACACATGCAGTGGCGTGAAGCTACAATAAACAATGGGAGCATCTTAGCTTATCACATGGTCACAGGTTAACTGCACGGCCTGACTACCATAGGACACAGAGAATTCAGTAATTTTGTTCCCTGAAAAATCATTATTTGGTGTTTCATCATGTATTCTCTTGTTAAGAAACTCCTGCAGTTGCTGCATCATTCCTTTCTCATAAATGAAGAAAAATTGAAGCAAGTTTTATCATTTAATTAAATCGAGAAATGCTAAGTTGTATTCCCAATGCTGTCACATTTCATTTGCTGTTTTGCTGCAGTGTTTAGAGCCACGCATGGCTGCATGGAACCTTCTAAAATACATTTTAATCTACTTTCACTTGTTCCAAAAATGACCTTTTATAGATGTCCCCCACCAACGATACATGGTTAAGCTACACATTTATAACTTTTTCAAAGATTCTGCAGCAGTGTCTTGCTTCCTTTGGGTTTACTTTTTGTATACAATCAAGAAATACATTAGCTAACGATACCAAGACAATTTCCCCTTCCTGATGCTACAGCAAGTCCTTATTTGTAAAATATCTCATCCATCTCAAGGTTTTGCAAGCTGAGTTCTGTGCCATCCCATGTCATTACCCTGAGGGTAATAACACTTAAGCAATGGTTACTGTTTATTTGCTCAGTCGAACACCGCTCCAACGAATAGCAAGTCTTACCAAAGTTACACAGCAGTGCAATAAATAGAAACTGCGCACTCATACAGTTGCTAGCCACACAGGGCTATAGTCTTGACTACAAATTATTTATTTACAAAGGAGAGACAATGATTTATACCCTATCCTCTAACGGTCCTGTACCACTGGACACCTACTCATCCCACCCGTCGTATAAGGTCTCCGCCTCACCCTGATCCTCAGTGTGATCGTCCTCATCCCATGCGGCCTCATCTGTGCCTTCGAATCTCATATCCCACTCGGGGTATTCCCCGGTTACACTAGGGTCTAAGAAAAAAAAATATAAAGGGTGAATACCAGTGTACTCAGCAAGCAATATTAGCAAAGATGCATTGTATGATTCTTCTCTATTTCTTTATCACAAGTTATAGGATCATCTTTTTTCTAGAAATTACTTTATCAAATTAAGTTGCAAATTTTAATTAAAGAAAAGACTACTCGTCACTCGGTGAGAAGAAATACCCTTAGTGGTCTCTGCAGCCTCCAATCCAAAAGACATGCATGAATTCATGATTTTATGTATAGCACTGCGCAGACTTATGCCATTGTACCTATAGCTACTCTGAGCTCTCTTGAAACTAGGTAGCCCGCATTTCTTTTGAAGCAGTGCCAAGTTTAGAGTACGGAATGTTTCCATGCTACATTATTAAATCTCCATCCAAATATTTTCCATCGGTGACCCAGGGCAATTTTTCACCCTCACCCGGTACCCATTGACCTCAAAAAGATGTTGGTTGGGCTGGTTACCCCTTCACCCTGGTTACCCCTTCACCAAACACTCCACCTGAGCTAATATATGCGCCTCAGATCTCCCACTTTCGGACTTGTGCTACTGGTCCTGGGTTCCTCCACTCATTATATTACTTACTCATTGTGGAGAAAATAGTAACGTAATAGGGTGGCATTTTCTACCTGTCAAAAACTGGAATATGGATAACACTTAATACGGCTCTCTTTTCGAGTGAGAGTATGTTGGTCCTTATGTTTTAACCATATGTAAAGAGTCCCGCCTTCCCTCTCTTTCCTGATCAGGCCCCCCCTTTAACATCCTAATAGTTACTCTTGTAGCCCAGCTGCTCTTCTCAGCTGGACTGCTCTCTGTCCTCTCTTGGCTTCACCTCTTTTCCTCGTTCGGATTTCGGTTAGCCTGCTCGGCTTCGGCCCCTGGGTGTTGCCGGCAGCCCTCCCCTGATCTATGGGTCGACATCGCCGTGGGTGTTCTTGGGTGCCCTGCCACCCCTCAACTTGCCTCCCAGGGTTCCCTCTCACCGGATCTATTGCTACCACCGCCATTGGTGCTCCTGGGGGCACCACTGCCCCTCGACTTGCCTCCCATGGCTCCCTCTTGTTGGATCTACCGTGCCACCCCTTTACTTCGATCTCCAACCACCACGTCGAGCTTCGGCCACATTGTATCAATCATGTCAGTTTGACCACGCTGGTCTCGATCACACAGATCTCGACTATATTAGTTTCGACCATGTCGGTTCGACCACGCTGGTCTCAATCACACAGATCCCTGACCACGTCGGTTCCAACTACGCTGGTTCGACCATGCTAGTTTTGATCACACAGATCTCGACCACATCGATTCAACAACGCTGATCGACCACGTTGGTTCTCGACCACATTGATCTTCGACTACACATGTCTTCGATCACACTGGTTCGACCAAGTCGGCTAGACCACGTCGATTCTTGATCACGTAGATCTTTGACCACCAACACACACGGTAGTTCCGTGATTACAACGTTGGTAATTCTGTTCAGTGGTAGTACGGCAAAATACACTGCGGTAGTTCCGATTTCCTTGGGAAATGCATATACTTTAACAGATTTTGCAAAACACATTGCAAACTACATTATCATGCACACAAGGATTATCCATGATTCTCAACAAGTTGCAAAATACATTTGCATACTTTTAGAATCATGACACAAGGATTATATATATGAGTTTCAACCATTTGCAAAATACATTGCAAATATAAGCCTCATACTACATATAATGGAAATATGAACTTCAAACACTTGCAAAATACATTCGCAATGTATAGTCCCATGTTATAAGGATTCAACACATGAGCTACAACTATTTGTAAAATATATTCGTAAATATAGGCACCATGCTATGGAGAGCTAGATGAGGTGAGATTGAGCTATCAATATATGATGAGACTTAAGTTACTAGACATGACTTCTCTTAATAGAACGAAAACATATACTAGCAACCCAGTCTTCTAACTAAACACCAAGTCCGGTAAAAGACTAGGAACATTTTCTTAGCACTAGGTAGCCATATCTTTGCCTTAGGTCATTGTCTTGATATGCATCAACCTATGATGCATTATTCACTTGAACTGCATCAACACACGATGGGTCTTCTCTTGACTTTTATGATCAACACATGATCATCTCCTCTTGGACATGCATCAACTCATAATGCATCCGTCACTTGACTTGATGATCTTCAACACGTGAAGTCATCCCTATTTGTGGAACCTAACCTATTCATCCAACTCATGGAAAATGGTAGTCCATAAATTAATTGTCATTAATTACCAAAACTTCATTATTAACTCATAGTGGAGGGACTAGATTCAACAATCTTCCCTTTTTGGTAATTCATAACAATCTCAATAAATAATGAGATAAAGATTGTTTCGTAAGTATACAACATGTACACAACACTTGTATATTCTAGGATAAACTTTTTAAGCAAAGTTTACTCATCCGGTTATCATTAATCATCCAACCATTAATACATAATGGAAGAACTAGATGATAACTCGATTATGAGTATATATGAACTATACAAGCTATATATATACTCAAGAAATATGTTTCAAAGTAAGGATCCTTAATATGTGAAAAAGGAATATGGATCAATACTTATGAAATCTTAAAACATAGAGTGAGCTCCTTCTAAATATATGCATATAAGAATTCATAATAAAAACATATGCACATATTCATGTTTGACTATTTATGGAGTTCAATCTATATTGTAGATCTAAGGAATGCAATAAAATATAAGAATGTGATGTTGAATGCATATCTCTTATGATTTTCACCTTTTCATCCAAATGAGACTAAGCAATAACATAATCAATAAACAAGTTAGTCTCACAATTAGATTTGTCATTATCACCAAAACCAACTTAATGGAGCTTGAACTTACAGCTAACTTGCCCTGGACGGTTTGGGAATCTCAATGAATGCTAATTGAATCGGCATTATAAAGCCGGATAGGTTCTAACGGCAAAATGTTTTTTTTCTTTTTATTATCCCTTGGATCGTTTTCTCTTTGCCTTGCCAGTTGTAAAACAAATGGTTGGGCTTTGGTTGGTTGTCGGAGGACCACTACTCGTCGAGAAATACATGGGGATGCAAAATAGTGAAGAACACAATTGCAACTTTTATTTCTTTCTCTACTTAATGCAACTATTGGAATGCAATTTTGCTGAGGTCTTGATACATATTAGATTCTTGTAAATGATTACATGTTGTGCATAGTTTCCCGTTAGCTTGATTTCTAGAAGTCTACATTGAATTCTTGTATTTGGTGTGTTTGTAATTAACTTGATTAATTTTAATTTACTGTTTTACTTAGTTTAATTATACTGAGTCAAGTTAATTAAGAGTTAGGGTTCATTCAAATTCCATTTCACCTTCCAAGAACCTACCCCCAATTACAAAACCTCCTTGTCAAACTGTTGGACAGAACACAAGGTCATGCACTTCTGCAGTCCTGCTCCTCCTTCCAAGACTACCTCCCTGGACACAGTTGTAGCTGATTGCTAGTTGCTGAATTGCTAAAGCTTCATCTCCTTCCATAGCATTCAGAGGTACTCTATCTAGGTGTTACTTCCTCACAGCCCCCATGCCCCATGTATAATTAAATGAGACACCATAGTGTCTAGACATCATGATCTAAAATATGTATTTTGTATCGTGTGTAAATTTTTTTGTTTTTTTGGATATCGAGTTTAACTAGTTTAACTAAGTTTGAACTAAAATTCGAACTGCAATTGGCTTTTTTTATGACAGTTTGATTGTAGGCATATGCTGATTTTATATAAAAATCAGAATAAACATATGATCTAAATTCATCCAAAATCTTTGAATTTGAGTATATTTTTTCAAATGTATGCATATCATTTGAATTGTTATAGATGGCATATACTCTAAAACTGAATTTTTTGAAAAAATTACCCGAATTTGAGTTGAATTCATATATTTAAAATCACGGTGCCTTGATACCATGGTGTCTCATTTCGATTGGAAAGAAATTCTATGTGACGAGGCCCTAGCTCCTACCTCTTGAGGCCTCTCTTAGATTTGTGAAATGTGGCAAACAGCAATCTTAAAAGCAAAATAGCAAATTAAAATAAAAGGTCCGGCTCCTTCCCTACCTCTCATCAGAAAGAAATTATATGAGACGAGGCCTCTTATATTTGTGACATGTGGCAAACATCAATCTTAAAGCGCAATAGCAATTTAAAATAAAATATCTGGCTACTTTCCCACCTCTTATCTGCTATACAATTCATGTATCTCTAGCACAACAATAATTTAAAATTCACGTGTTTCAAACGAAAGAGCTAATCAAGCTGCTTTAAGATTCGATTTGCCACATATCACAAATATAAGAAGGACCTAAAGAGATAGGAGCTAGGGCCGCGCCCAATTTCTTTCCCCTCTCTACTGACCCCGTTGATTCCTAGAAGCCACCACCCTCCAATGATTTTTTAGAGCCACCAGCCACGAGACTGACAATTCAATGAAAATCAAGATCCATAAAGAGTGGGTGTATGCATGCATGCAAGCAAGCAGCCTTTGTCCAACACCCCCATCTTTACTTAATCCCCCCTTGATCATTGAGCAAACTGAACTGGAGAACCACACAAGCCAAGCCCAGCTCCTACATAAGAGCCTTCCTAGCCATTGCCTTCTCAGCACATCAACACCAGTCCACCACTTGTGAGAGCTCTTGCGCAGCTAGCTAGCTAGCTAGCTGCTGCTCCTGCACATCCATTCTCTTGAGCTCTCCCTCACCTGAAAACATGCCTCGCTTGCTCCTCTTCTGCTTGGTGTCCAGCCAGCTTGCCTTGACTGCCGTCATGGCGCGGCCGTTCCCCGCCTTCGGCATGCCGACGAGCGCTGCAGATGCTGCTCCTGCTGCCGCCTCTCAGCTACATGTGCATTCCCTTCTGGAGTCCAGGTTTGAAGGATCGCCACTGAGCTCTCACCACCGACAGCACAGCCCGTTCGACAAGACGTTCGCCGGAGGCAAGATCATACTGGGTGGCCTTGCAGCGGCGATCTTCGCCGCGGTCTTCTGCTACATTCGCATCACGAGGAGGAAAAACGCCGAGCCAAAATCTTGATTCCTCTTCTTGCCTGGTTATATCACATCCGAAACCTTTTTTTTCTCTTTTTATTGTGAGGGTATGGACAACAAGTGTAACCCACATAGATTTGTTGTAACATGTGAAGAAGTTATTAGTGATGAAATAGGTGATTCCTCTCCTTTCTTGCAGGTCCAAATGCGCTATGCATTGCTGAAATCCTTTTCGTGAAATTGCTGTCTGAAATCAGTGCGTTTTTGGACTGAAAGCATGAATGGTGCATGTTGAGTTCATATTTAGTCCAGATTAGCTGCATATTATTTGGATGGTTAAGTAGTATTTCTAAGCACTGTGATTTAGAATTGGACGGTGATGAGTTGCTATCCTAAAGCCTAAAAGACCAGTTGCTTGTGATCTGGAAGTTAATGCAGGCATGTGATCTGTCATCTGCTCTGCGAAAGCGTGAGCTATGTACTAAAAAGCGCTAAATTTTAGCCAAACGGATTGCACCATGATCATACCAACTCTCCTAAAGCTTTTTTCTCTAGATGCAAATCAGATTTCTCTGTTACTCCTTTCATTCTTTTTTACTTGATTTTCTAGAATCCGTGCCATCAATTTTTCTAAAAGTTGATCACCAATAAATTTTAAATTATTTAAATTGGCTATACGAAAATTATATCATTAGATTTATCACTATTTTTTTATAATATTATTATTTTATTATTATATCTTAATATAAAGTTATAAAAAATAACAATCAAAGTTATATTTTAAAAATTATAAAAATAAAAAAAACAAGTAAAAAAAGAACGGGACGAAGTATTATCTAACTTTACCCCATTATGATGGTAACACCTAAACATCAGCTGAAGAAAAGGTGGCATCAAAGTTTCAGCATGTGCGGAGTACTACACACCTCTCCAGCTTCAGCATGTGCAATTAATAATTCTTGCACGGTTCCTTGCGTCGACTAAACCTACCTGCCTGGTGCTGCTTTCTGGCAACGAGGGATTCTATGGAATACTAGTAGGCTTGCTCTGCTTCGCTCAGATCACTTTCTTTTTAGGTCCGCTCATTTTAATTTAAAATTTTGATATCTAGCTTATTTTTCACTCTTTTTAAATTTTATTTTTTTCTAATTTTTTGAATTTTTGAGCTTTTTTACCGATTTTTTCTTATTCATTAGCATTGTTCGTGATTAGCTAATCTATTTTTTTTATTTTTTATTTTTTAAAATTTAATTACGTCAAATAAACCACCACCAGTTAAAGTATAATTTCAACCAGCTATAGTACAATTTCAGTCATAAATTATTTTTTCCAGCCGAAATGAGCAGGCTATTAGTTGCAACGAACCTGTACTAACTAGAGATCTCAATTTGCAGGGCTCTGCCTTCCATCATTCAACAGTCAACACTAGCCTTTCTGTTAGGGTTACCAAGGATTTCATGAATATAGAAGGGCTGAGTCACAGCTAAAATGTCCAGTACATAGGCGATCCATACGTAGAAATTCACACAATAATCGTAAAAACGTGATTGAAACCAGCTAATCAATAGCAGCAATTCTCAGAGTTGGTTTTCTAATTAGATTTAATTACATTACGCCTTGTCGGAAATTTTGGTCCAATAAACAGTCATATTTTTTTTCTTTTGCCGTGGTTCCATTCATGGCCCGGACCAACTGATAGAAAAAAAACGTGATTTTCTTTTTCTCTATGGTCGTGTTCTTTTTGTTTTTTCAGTGATTTTTTATTTCGGTTTATCTGAAATCCAAATTCTCTAAGTGATTTTTTTGAAGCCGTTTTTCTAAACGGTTTTCGAAGCCACTTCTCTAAACGATTTTTCGAGTCTAAAATCATATACATCGTCTACATTAGTATCTCCACCATCCATCATCATTTTAAAAAATACAAACAAAAACTATCTACCAACTGCTATCGTCATACAAAAGTCATCCACTAAAAAAAAACCATCAACCGATGGAAAAAACAGAGCTATATTTACGGTCCGGGACGCAAAAGGTGGCCCACAAAGCAGAGACCGCCTGCCTACATTCCCCTTCCTTCGAATTCATATGTAAAGCCAACCGCGTGCGCGACTTCTCCAGAAACCCCCCGACCCCGACCACCGGCCTCGTCGCCTCCATCCACGATCGACGCCTCGCCTCTCGCCGCGCGAGATGGTGACCGACGTGTGAAGGCGGCGCGCCCGGCCTTCCGGGGCGCCCACGACGGCGTCGCCTTCGCCGCCAACGCCGCCTTCCTCGCCGCCGGCTACTCCCTCTGCGCCATCGGCCCCGCCGCGCTCACCGATCCCCCGCCCACAGGTGCTATCCGCCGTCCTTCACTAGCCCTAGGTGGCCCTAGGGTTCCTTATGCGGTTTCTGATGCTAGTATACTCTGCTGGCTAGGTTTTAACCTCAAGCATAGGATTCACCATTTCAATTGCTTTTAATCTGAAGAATTTAGGGCTGGAAGATCTAAGTGGGTATTTTTCGATGCAGAAGTGATGCTACTTTGTTCAGATTTAGGTGTTTGCGATGCTGGCTCTTAATATGTAGCAATTTTGCGGTTTAGTGCTTGATTTACTTTGCGAAATTTTTATGTGCCGATCAAACGGTTCACGGCCTTTGAACAAAATTTCTAGGGGATCTATTGGATTGCGTCGGTCTCTTCCCTAGAGCTTAGGGTTTGTGCACTCTCGTAGCCATTGAAAAAATGTGTGATACTGAGCTTAGTATCGCTGCCAGCAAATGGGTCTCCAGGTGGTTTGTGCATTCATATGTATTGATCACAAATTATGGCAGTTAGTTTAAACCACACACTTGAGTTTAAACCACACACAAATTATGTAGTGACTAAGGCTATAAGCAAAGTTCTGAACTGTCATGTAATTGCTAGTTTTGAGTTATATAAGTGATCATGGTTATATTGTGCTTAATTCGAGGCGATGAGGAGGGGGGATTGATGGGTGGTACAGCATGGACAACTGCTATGCCTTTCTATATGTCAAGGAGGAGAAGGGCAAGAAGAAACACATTTTAATGAAATGTCTTGTGATTGGTGAATCCCTTACCATTGATGTTATGGATGTTGGGGCACAACAGAAGGAGCCTTATCATGTCCAGATCAAGTATGTTTTATCTTGCGACTTCTTACTTTGTTTTGGGCCATTCTTTGGTTCTAGGATAATTTATTTGTTTCCATAACACAGTATCTGGTGGACAGTGGCAGCATTAGAGCACAAATAGGCGTGCAACTGTTAATCTATACCATGCTACTTATGTCAACTAGAAAGTATGGTTGTAACTGTCGACTTTATGTAGTAACTAGTAATTAACAAAAATGTCAAAAACTTCTAATAACAAGCGCTTTCTTGTCTGAAGCAGCTTTACTTGTATTAACCAGCATTGCAGAAATAATATGTTTTAGGCTGAACAGTATGAATCATGTAACGTTGAAGTATTGAACTGGACTAGCTGAGTTTGTTTGCTATGTCACTGTATGAATTGTGCTAGCCTGTTACCATCTGTACCCACTCTAGTAACCAACAGTATGATTTAGCTACTTACTGTTACATGATGACTTGGATTGCTTCAAGAACTTGAATATAGAGTTTGTTCTGTTGGGCGAGGGTTAATTTGTGCAAGGCTGTGTATATGATGCAATGAATAAGAGTTAATTTCCAATATTTTTGTTCAGGAGGATCCGTGCCAGTCAACAGTGCAATCTAATTCTAATTTAGATTAATCATTATGGAAATCTTTTGGTTTGGTTGTTTTGTTGACATTGGCTGCCTGTTTTGTTGAACTGTTTCTTCCTCTTGTGAATCTTCCAGCTTGTTGTTTTCAGTTTTGACTATGGTTCCTCGTATATAGTGTGTAGGACTTCTTCTGTGAAGAACAGCCCAAGAATCATGGGGATATGTACAAGAATTTTACAGGCTTCATTTGAGACCCTAAACTCAAGTGTGTTGTGTAAATTGAATGGCAAGGACGCTGATGCTGAGAAGAAGCCTGATGTTGAGAGCAGGTCATCAATGCTCACAGGTAATTGCTATGCCACATTTTGATGATACACTCCCATCTTCAATCTTTGACACTAAACATCAGACAAGCTCTAGTTGATCGCTCTCTGCAATTATTTTGTCTTTTTGTTTAACTTGATACTAATGAAATCACATATCATTAATTGTCGGAAGTAATGTTGGCTATGAGTTCTACTGTGAAGATTCTTCTAAACCTTTGACATCTGATAGCTTATGACTTTGCCTATGAAATATAACATTGAAGGCTGAAGGCTGAAGCTTTTCTAAAATAAGAAAAACTTCTAATTATGTTTTGTAGCTGGTCTCATCCGCTAGTATTCCTATTCGTCACATATGGTACTTCTCTTCCAGTTCTGACAATGCAAGCATGAGAACTACTGAACCTTCAGGGTATGAGTATGTGGTATATTCAGTTGAACAAGAATGCGACTTGGGTATTAATAAAGATTCAGTCTTGTTTAAGCAAGTCATGGAATGTGATGACTATGAAAAGTGTTTTAATGCAATGAAAGAAGGAATGAAATCGATGGATGACAATAGAAGGAATGAAAAGTGTTTTAATGCAATGAAAGAAGGAATGAAACCGATGGGTGACAATAGAGTTTGGGAATTGGTTGAATTGCCTAAAAGAGCAAAGCAAGTTGGGTGTAAATGGGTCTTTAAGACCAAGCACGATTGAAAAGTCAATATTGAAAGATTTAAATCAAGACTTGTCGCTAAAGGTTACACTAAAAAAGATGGCATTGGCTATAAAGAAACCTTCACTCCTGTTTCTAAGAAGGATTTAATAAGAATTATTTTAGCAATGGTGGCACATTTTGACTTAGAGCTTTATCAAATGGATGTAAAGACTGCCTTTTTAAGTGGTGATTTAGAGGAGGAAGTTTATATAGACCAACTGGAAGATTTCATAACTCTGAGAAAAGGGAATTTAGTGTGTAAGTTAAAGAAATCGATATATGGGTTAAAACAAGCTTCCCGACAATGGTATATTAAGTTCAATAATACCATTATATCTTACGGTTTTGTAGAAAACACTGTTGATCGGTGTATATACATGAAGAACCAAGGCTCCAAAAACCGGAACCGGAAGAAATCCTAGTCGGCGGTCGGTAACGGTAACTGGGCGGTTACCGGAAAAACCGGTCACAATTTGAAAATCAAAATTTGAATTTTGAGATGTTTTGAAACTGGTAACCGGGAAAACCGGCCGGTAACCGGAAAAACCGATCGGTAACTGAAAAACCCGGAAAAAACCAGCCAAAATTCGAAAATCAAAAATTGATATCGATCGGTTTTTTTGGTTACTGGTCTCCACCAGTAAAAACGGTAACCGACGGTTACCGGTCGGTAACCGCCGGGATTTTGAACCCTGTGAAGAACAATGGGAGCTTTATTATATTAGTCTTATATATTGATGATATTCTTCTTATTGCTAATGATAAATCTTTGTTATATGATGTTAAGAAATATCTCCATAAAAATTTCAAAATGAAAGATATGGGAGAGACATCCTATGTTATTGGGATAGAAATATTCCGTGACAGAAAGCAAGGTCTGTTAGGATTGTCTCGGTAAGGATATATTAATAAAGTTTTGGAGAGATTTAGAATGGACAATTGCTCTACAGGATTGGTTCCGATTCAGAAAGGGGATAAATTTAGTGAATTGCATTGTCCCAGGAATGATATGGATCGAAAGGCAATGGAATCAATTCCATACGCATTAGTTGTTGGGAGTCTAATATATGCCTCAACATGCACTCGACTGGATATCAGTTTTGCTGTGGGAATGCTTGGCTGATATCAAAGTAATCATGGTATGGATCATTGGAAAGTTGCAAAGAAAATTCTTCGGTATTTATAAGGCATCAAAGATTTCATGCTCACATACAGAAGATTGAATCATCCTGAAGTGTTAGGCTATTTTGATTCGGACTACGCCGGATGTATTGACTTAAGAAGATCTACGTTTGGCTATATATTTCTATTAGCTAGAGGTGCAGTTTGATGGAAGAGTGCGAAGCAGTCCGTCATTGGTACTTCCACCATGGAGGCTGAATTTGTGGCATGCTTTGAGGCCACAATTCAATCATATGGCTGTGGAATTTTGTTTCAAGATTCAGTCTTATTGACACAAATACACAATATCAAAGCCCTTGAAAATTTATCATGACAACTCTGTAGTTGTTTTCTTCTCAAAGAACGACAAGTATTCAAAGGGTGCAAAACACATGGATTTGAAGTTCTTGTCTGCCAAATAAGAAGTGCAAAAGAAAGGGTGACAATTGAGCACATAGGTACTGAATTAATGATAGCAGATCCGCTGACCAAAGGTTTGCCACCAAAGATTTTGTGGCCATGTCAATCAAATGGACATCATAAATAAGTCCTTGTTAACTTGATATATATGTGTATGTTTAGTTGTTGCTTATCCTGACATTTCGAATTCAATAAAGGTTGCATTTTGTGGTTCTTTTATTCACATGATGGGGTATACATTATTGTTTAGTGAAATAATATGAAAGTATAAGATTATGGTTTCCTTATATATATATATATATATATATTGATTTAAGTTATGCGTGATACATGGAAGGAATCTTGTCAATATAGACTTGAAACTGCCATGATCCTTGCAATTTGAATTAATGAAAAGAATGGCTTGATAAATTTACTGTATAGTGTGCACTTAAATTTATTAGTAAATTATCAAACCATTACATTGGCCAAGTGGGAGATTGTAAGATTTATTTGATCTTTTATGGCCTATGTAATTTTATTAGATTGATTCTAGTATTAAAAGTTGGTATGATGGTTACTAAATCGAAGGATTGGAATTAAGGGTTTTAATCCCTCTTCTCTCCCGTCTAAATAAATAATTTGTGTGTTAATTAATGGTGCATGCGTGTAGGCTATTCGCATCATAGCATTAATTACATCGCATACTTTAACAGCCAATAGCAACTAATTGCTTTTCTTAGCCAGCAGCGCAGCAGTGCAGTTGCATGCCAATAGCACTTGCGTAGCAGCCAGCGGGAGGCTTTCGCGAGTAACGGCCAGCGTGGGAGGCTTTCGCGAGCAGCAGCGTCTGTTCGCATGAACGGCTGGCAACCGCATCTGATTATATGCTATAAATGGACTGCTCCATCATCATTTTTGGAGACAACACACAACTAAGAAACACGCATTCTTTATCTATCAATACACATTCTTTATCTATGGAAAGAATATGTTGAAGTGAAAGGTAGGGAGAAGAAGAAAGACTTCATGCAGATTCCGAACACCGAGCAAGGTTAGTTTGTGTATTTTAATAGAAGCAGTGATGTTTTGTTTAATCATATAAGTGCTGCAAAGTTCCGCGAAATGAAAGTTTAATTCTTACACAGACTTCTGAGATTCTGAGGCCCATCCACCTCTGCCCTACCCTTTCTGAATAACATTGCTTTGTTTGTAATTCCGAGCTAGAGCGCGCTCTGTGAGACTGAACTTCCATATCGCAGATAATATTACCAGACACTGCCTGAAAAGATGGATGTGAACTTCTGTATTTACTCCCAGTTCCAAAGCGCATCGTCGCTGTTTACTGTAGAATTGTATATTACCTGAATATTGGTGGTATATTACCTGAACCAATAGTCATTTGTGTGAGACTGATGATGAAATGCGTTGCATGTGGAAAAGTACGCTCTGTCGCGGATCGCTGGGGCATCTTCAGCGAGCGGCGGCGGGAATATACCACCCACCGGTCGAGTGCCGTCCGGATTGTTATAATGTGCCTGAGAAAGTAATGCAGGGTGGTTAGTGGCGGAATGGGCCGAAGTACAGGCACTAGTTTTTGTTCTGATCTGGTGGTTGCGCGAGATGTTTTTGTCGCCCCGGGACGTAGAGACTTTTTTTGTGTCTTTTCCCCTTCGGTCTCACCTGTGCGTTGTGATGCCATGATGGTCCTCGCCTCCACCGCCGTGCTTTCTGGGCTGCCTTGGCTTTTTGGTTTTCCAGCGGTTTGTATTGCTAGTCAGCTTTTGTGTAAGCTTTGCTTGGGTCACCAAACCAACCCCGCTCGTTTCGGCTTCTGATTTCTAGCTTATTTTGTACTATTTATAAATTTCATCATTTTCTATACTTTTAGTTTTTTTAGCTTTTTTGCCGGTTCTTTTTCTCGTATTTGTTTGCATTATACGTGATGGGTTAACATATTTTTTCTATTTTTAATTTTTTTTAAATTTAATTATACCAAATAAGCCTCCGTCATTCATGATTTTTTTCACCAAATTCTGATGCTTTTCACCATAAGCCATCCAAAAAAGCTCCTTTCAGTTTTTAAAAGCTATTTTTCAGCTTTTCTATAATAATTAGTTTTTAAACAGAGTATTTTTCAAGGCGCTATAGCGATTTCATTTATATCGGTCAAAAATCGTACACGAGTTTTCTATTTCTTCGTACTTTTTCTTACGAACAGCCTAAAAGATAATAGGAGACAAAAGTTACAGGCTGAAGAAAAAAAAAACAGGCCCGGTGGTGTTGTGCTGCAGCACGAGCTCCAGCCTGAATCATTTGTTCGTTCCCTTTTTGGCATTCCTATGTTGGGAGGGGTTTTGAAGGACTCTGCCTCAGGCTGGTTTGGTCCAGGGTCCCTAGCATCATGCGCCAACGGTGGACAGAATTATTAAGCGTGTGTAAGCACATGCCATTATGAAACCATATTACAACGTGGGAGGAGGGGGTTAGCATTCTACAACCCTACAAACTGCAAATATGGAAATCCGGAAAAGTGAAGTATGGGTGCTGGTTGGTGTGGGAAACCAGGCTACCGTAGTGGTTGCGCGAGAGCTGGTGCGCGGCGAGCAAGCGCGGTTGCTGTGGGCAATGGGGCTAGCGAGTTTCATGGCAGCCACAAATCCCAAGCCTACTTAAGATGACATGTTGTGTTCCTAACTGAATTTGTTGCATCTCTTTAGAGTTTTGGATTTTTTTTAAATTTGTGGAAATTTTGCACACTCTCTTGTAATCTTATTCTGTTTTTTTATTTTGCATTGAAATACAATATTGCTTTGTTTTTCTCCTGAAACTCACAAAAATATGTTAAAACTTTTGCATTTTAGAACATGAAACCTTATGAAACTTACACAAACTTGCATAAAACTTGCAATTTGAAACATGAAACCACCTATAACTTTGTGTTTTAGAGCAAAACTCATATAAAATATGAAACCTTATGAAACTTGCAGTTTGGAACATCAAACCACCTGAAATTTTGTGTTTTAGAATATGAAACCTCATAAAACTCATCAATCTTGCATCTTGGAATATGAAACATCATGAAACTTGCATTTTCGAATATGAAACCACTAGAAATTTTGTGTTTTGGAATATAGAACCTCATAAAGCTCATATAAAACTTGCATTTTGGAATATAAAACCTCATAAAACTCACGAATTTGCATTTTGGAATATAAGGCATGTTCTTTTTGGCTGCAGCTTATGGCTTTTGGCTGAAATTTTTGAATTTTGGCTATTTACGGTACAGATTACGAAGAGATCGATACTTACTTGCGATTTTGGCTGGTACAGATGTTAAGCTTTTAACGTGTACTACGTTTAATTTGTAGACCCCGTCTTGAAAAAATACTCCGTTTAAAAGGTAGGTATTGAGCTGCTGCCAAAAGCCGGTCGACTTGTGCCCTGCCAAACACCTCCATAAAACCTCATGAAACTTGCAATTTAGAACGTAAAATCTCTACATTTTGGAACATAGAAGCTCATGAAACCCATATAAAACTTGTTTTTTTTTGAACTTAAAACCTTAAGAAACTTGCATTTTTTGAAAGCATCAAGTGGTTAGAACTTCTAGCTTTTAACCTTGAAATGTCTATGAAACTTGTTGCGTCGCTGAAATTTATATGTAACCTGCTGTAGTGTGTGAAACTTCATAAAACTTTACTATATCGTTGAAAGTGTTTCTAACAGTATAGCGTTAGCTAGCTGCTCTCTTTTCCTGTTGCCTTCTATTTGATTTGGGTGGTATACGGTCCGGTAGTAGCCTCCAATTTTGAAACACTTCGTATTCGGGTGACTGGGTTTGAGCATAGATTTCTCCGCGTCATATCAAAGATTCAAAATGCATGTGTAATCGAACGTAGATTTCTCCAACCACTGACTTTTCTCAGCCCTTTGCCGTTAGTACCGCCTTTTTAACCGAGCACCAGCTGACGTAGCAACAGAAAGTTCATCACCTTAGTTGGCCCCGCTTCTTTCGGGTTAAACTTCTGGCTTCTAGCTTTATTTTATACTATTTATAAATTTCGTCTTTTTTATATTTTGGTTCTTTTTTCTCGTATTTGTTTGCATTATACGTGATGGACTAACATGTTTTTTTCTATTTTTAAAATTTAGTTATGCCAAATAAACTTTCTTCAGCTACAATATTTTTTCAATCAGCTACAATACTTTTATGTAATAAGTCACCTAAAAATAGGTCTTTTGAGCAGGGCTCGCTTTCCATGGCTACGGTCCGGTAATAAAGCACCGAAAGGGAGACCCGACGAAACCACAACAACAGTTGCAAGTGCGTAAACTTGTCAAAGAAGGGATTCACGCGATCACTTTTCGATCAAATCTTCTCGCGTCCATATGAACATGGACGAGATATTTTCCTCCTGCGATGACGCGATCAAGCGACGCATATTAAAGCGAAAAGAACAGCGAAGGCATGAAGAGAGGAATCACGAGATAAAAAAACAAAATGCACATCTGTTTCCGTTCAATCCCCTCGTCATATCGATTCCATACGAACCGTAGCAGCTTTCTGGTTGGCTGGAGGCTTGAAGAAGCGAGCCATCTCCTGGCCAGATCTCTTTCCCATTGATGAATTCTTCTCTTTTTTATATGTTCCTTTTGGTAGTAAAGCGAGTGCTCATAGATTGATTGACAGATACCCTCATTAAGGTGGTGATCGGTTCGGCTGAAAGCTGAAAGCTTATGGCTGAAAACAATGTAATGGTGAAAATATCAGATGACACAGAGGCTTATTTAACATAATTAAATTTAAAAATTGAAAATATAAAAATATGTTAGCCATCACAAACAACATAAGCGAATCGAGAAAAAGAGCCGACAAAAAAGCTCAAAAAAAGTCAAAATTTCAGAAAAAGACGAAATTATGAATAGTGCAAAAATAAGCTTAAGCCATATTGAACACAGCCTAAGACATGCGCACCACGTATGGACGTTTGAAACAACGAGAGCTTCAGACTTTTGGGCTGTGTTCAATATGGTTTAAGCTTATGGCTTAAGCTTATTTTTGCACTATTCATAATTTCGCCTTTTCTCAATTTTGACTTTTTGAGCTTTTTGTTGGTTCTTTTTTCTCGTATTCGCTTATGCTTTGTCTGTGATGGCTAACATATTTTTATATTTTCAATTTTTAAATTTAATTATGTTAAATAAGCCTCTGTCACCACTGATGTTTTCAATATAAGCTTTCGACTTTCAAATAGAACCGATCACCACCTTGATCGGAGCTTTTAGCTTTAAAATAATAGTGACTAAGAGTTGAAGTGGTTAGAAGTGAGAGATGTCTGATTCAGCTAGACTTTTGTAACTTTTAGCTGAGCTGATTAGGTTGTGCCCTCGGTCCAACAAGTTGCAAGAAGAAATTAAAAAAATCACAGCAAATGTCCCTGACATTGCCGTCTGGTGTATGCTCTCTACGGCCTCCTAGGTCGCTGGGACGACGGATCCAGTCTCACCCTCACGAGATCTAGTGTGGAGGCCGTCAGATCTAATGCAGAAGGCCAACGTTGAGAAGGACGACGATGAGGAAGGACATCCGAGCCATGACGGAGGTAGAGTTCGTGATGACGCCATTGGCCGATGGCAGAGCACATGTTGACGCCGATGGGGCGGAGGCGAAGCTCGTGGCAACGGCGGAGCGCATGGCAACGCAGTCGAGGCGCGTGGCAACGGCATAGCTCAATCCAATTAAAACTATTTTTAAAAGCCGGACATTTGATTTAGCTTCTGGCTTCCGAAGCTATTTCAAACACCCTCCAATTAAAACTGTTTTTCAAAGCCGGACGTTTGATTTAGCTTCTGGCTTCCAAAGCTATTTCAAACACCCTCCTAACCGTGACATAGAAGGAACTGTATCTTATATTATATACTACTAGCCCATTGACTAGGAATAGTAAATTGTAGTAGCATGTATTGTGTAATTGCGAGGGGTGGATACAGCAGCGGAGATACCGATATAGATAGTGCACACAAAGTTTTGAGCTCGGGAAGCCATTTGAAGAATTCGCGCCAAAAGCTATTTCAAACACCCTGTACTCATCCCATCATCCTAGGTAGGCAGGAGAAGCACAAGGAACACTCAACTAGGGGTGAAAATAGATTGAATAGTGTCCAATCCACATTCGTATTCGTATTTATAAACAAATATGAATTAAATATTGTAACGAATACAAATTCGAATCAAATATCTATTCAATTTGATTGAATTCAAATATCAGCATAACTTACATAGTATGAAGACATTAATGACATTTTATCCTCCTAATTTATTTACTTAACACAAAGAAACACGAATTTACATTCAATTAAAAAAATTTGTCCAACTAATTAGTCGTATTGTAATAAAATATACATATTGCTTCATCAAATACGAATACAGATAGTCCAGTTAAAATAATATTTCGGATAGTAAAATTCTATATTATATTAGCATCTATATTTTCTATGCAAATTCGAATACGAATAGAAGTATGATACAAATTGTTAATCGGATGAAAAAATCTATACTATATTTGCATCCTATCAAATACGGTAACCATATAATACGGATAATTCAAACCCACTTTTCACCTCTACTTAACCACCAGCCAACACAAGCTCACATGCAGTGCAGGGAAGCAAGGTGCAAACCTGTGTGCTGTGCCCAGCTCACTCCCTGCTGAGCTGGCACACACACCACCAACTCAGCTCACAAAAAAAAATCCCCTGAAGAATCTCAAAAACCAGCTCCAATTGGCTTCTCAGCCACTTTTTCCTTGTTCTTTTTCTTGCTTGTAACACATCACTGACAAACTTAATATCACACAGATGCATGAACAAGAGAGGATGCCAAAAAAAAGAGAGAGAAAAAAGAAGTGCAAAATCAAGCACCCACATCTCCCTTAAGTAACATTCCAACCTCTGCAGGCAGTAGCAGTTGTTGCAGCACTCTCACCAACGGATTTTACACGAGGGAAAACTGGCTCAGCATTGTATCGTTCTTCTTGTCTCTTCTCACACTGTCTCCTCACCTCTGGTCCTGGTGCCCTTCTTCTCCTACCTCTCTCCTCAACCTCATGCCAGGAACACCTGCAAATAAATCCACAGGAAAAGAAGCAGCTTTTTTAGACGCCCTTTTTATTGTTCAAGTTGCAGCCATTGGCTGAAGGTTTTAGCAGTAATGAAAGTATAAAACACTGTGCCGAGACAAAGTACTACCACTGCTGGCTCAAGAAATGGAAAGAAGGGAGCAAAAAAGAGTTCTTTACTTCTTTGGGGGAGGTTGTGGCACTGTTTAAGTTCACATCAATTATGTGAAGTTTAGCCATTGGGGAAACAAAGCGAGCTCTTGACACCTTCCTTGGTTCTACCCTTTCCTAGCTATGGAGATGTGTGTTCTTGCAGACTTGAAGTGTTGTTGCATCAGCTTTCCATCTACCAATGGAGGCAGCAGGAAAGAAGGTGACAAAAGACGGCGCGAGCCACAAGCCAGAGAAGGAAAGGTGATGAGATGAGACACACATTCTAACATGGAAATATAACACTCTGCAAAGGAGAGGCACATCGAAAAGCAACAACCCTTGCCAGTAGCAAACGGGAAAAGGTTAAGGAAAACAAATTGGCGTGTGATTTGATTCTTAAAGAAGATAGATAGATAGACAAAGCAAAGAAGAGTAGGAGTGCAAGAATCTCATGCTTACTCTTCTTCTTGCCACTTGCAATACTTACCTGCCCCTAGCACAATCACAAAAATTTACATTCTATTTAAACTCCAAATTTAAAGTTCTATTATGTAAGTGACCGAATTTGATCTGACCAAGAACAGAAACATGATCTCTGCACCTGAATCCAGCGACACACAGGGGCGGTTAACTGTCCAGGCAGGGTGGGCACTTGCCCAGGCTTCAATCCAGCGAGCTATTAGACCTCATGGATTCACCGGGAAGGATTGGGCATGCTTTGCCCAGGCGGGTGGCTGCTGGAGGTTGAAGATGACCTCTCAGTGGCAGCTGGGCTGGATGGTCGACAACTTCTCCCACAGTTGGGCCGGCTGGAGGTCCCTGCTCCACTTGTAGCTCGCCCGTGATGACCCAATGGCCCAAGACGCCGAGCGGACGAGGTCCCTGCTCCACTTGTAGCTTGCCCAGTCACCCTAACTCCCCTCATCCCCTCCTCGCTCTCCCTCCAGGCGGCGACGCACCACGGTGGCAAGCAGTCTGACGAGGGTGCAAGGTGGCCGTTGGCAACACCAGCCGAGCTGAGGTTCCTCTCTCTCTCTCTCCCCCAGTGAATCCAGCTCCAGGCGGCGGCGTCAAGTAGTCCGGTGAGGACGCGAGGCGACAGCTGGCGACCCCAGCCGCCAAGGTCCCGCTCACCTCTGACTGCTCTGCTCCTGAATCCCGATTTCTCGATTCCCCAGACGGCCCTAACTCGCCTCCTCGCACTCCCAATCACCCTCCAAGCCGGCAGTGGCGGCAAGCAGTCCGGTGAGGGCGCGAGGCGGCAACCGGTGAGCCTAGCCAACCGAGCCAAGGTCCTGCTCCCTCCCACTTCCCAGTCAACCAAGCCGAGGCCCAGTTCACGGCGTGCCACAGCCCACAACAAGATGAGAAGCCAAAAGGTGATTCCCCCTCCCTCCTCCAATGCCCAAATCCCAATTTCAATTTTGCTACTTTTGTTTACGCATTTAGCAAAGAAAGAGATAGAGTACTATTTTGGTATTGAATTGAAATTTGAATTGGTAATTTCAGAGAATGAACTTGACTCATAGTTGTAGATTAGCATCTTAGCGGTATGTTTTGATTCTTTTCAATATCAATTTTTTTGTACATATATGATTGTTGCACCAATTAACATTTTTTTTTATCTTACAGAGTGTCATTTGGGTGTAGATTATATTTTTGACATCGCAAAATGTCTACATAAGTTTCGGTAGAGAGGTAGCACCATGGTTTTATGCATTTAGTTTTCATCTATGCACAACCATGTGTATTGGACTTCAAAATTGTTTTTAGTTTAAAACTAATGTGATTGTCAATTTCGTATGCACATATCGACTTGTCTATGACATGTTAGCCGTAGTAAAATTTGTCCAAGCTAGATTTTTGTTTCTTGGTTCTGCCCTTGCCGACACCGAATCCGGTCAATCGTGCCAACATCGTTTACTCATGAGCTCTAATCCAGCATATCAAAGAATTGATTCAAACACTTATGCTGCAAAAAAGGAAGAATTTTTACAATTTTGTACTCCCTCCATCCTGCAGTACAAGTCCGACACATATACCTAGAAGGTATATTATTTAAGTAATATTTAATACAACAGATCATATTTGTGTCTGATACAAAGAGTGGTACTATGTCTATCTAATAGTAAAGACTGTCCAATTCCACTAAATATTACTTAAATAATATACTTCATGGATATGCATGCCGGACTAATATTTCGTGACGGAGAGAGTACTAGTCCGAGTTAAATAGGAGTAAGTTTTTCTGGTAATAAATGTCCCCGAAGGGCTCAGAATTCCAGTGCCAAAATCATGGCCTTGATTTACAAACACCAGATGAACAAGTTTCCAGCGGAGTTAATGCCCCCAAATTCAGCTGTAACTGAAGCCATTAATCACCCACCCCCTCCAAGAATTACTAACAGGTTTCCAACTCGAAGAAACCACAAAAATTCAAACTTTCCAGCTCCGCATCACCGAATCAACTAAAGAATGGCCTACTTGCCAACTTGTAACCGGCGTCCACTGATCCAACACGATTGCGCAATCAAAATCGAAGAATAAGAAATGAACAATTTTGCATCAAGATCCCCCCTCTCTCTCTTCTAATCAACTCTCCGAATCCAATGTTTGGAACTGCGTCTCGTCGGGTATGGCTGAGATTTCTCACTGATTCTGAATCGAATCAGCGAATTGAGGAAGCAGTATGAAGCGCAGACGAGAGATTGGGCACGACGAATTCGACCAAAAACCCACACCCGAGTGGAATCTTCACGCAGAATTCCACTGATTAGACAGTCAGAAATGAACACCAAGCAAGAAGGCGAACTACCAACCAAGAGTGGAGGGAGAGGGTCCTAACAAATCAAGAAACCATGCCATGAACGAATCTGACACCTTGAAGCATCTCGAAGAAAGAAAATCTCACCTTGCCTGTCCTTCCACCTGGCGGCGGCTGACGGCTTGCAGTCCGGCGGCTCCTCGAAGAGCGACCTCGAGAGCCTCTTGTGCGCGTAGCCGATGTCGAACAGGATGACGCCGGAGCCCGGGTCGGCGACGACGATGCCCTTCACGGGGAGCCACACGAAGAGCTCCTCCTGCGCGAGCCCCTCCACGCCGCGGAGCGCGCCGAAGCTGAGGTTGCCGCGCACCACGGTGTCGAAGTGGGCCAGGTCGCCGTCGTCGTACTTGGCGTAGCACGGCGCCGACAGCCGCGCCTCAAGCAGCCCGTTCGCTTCGTCCAGGCTGTACGACTCGACGCCGCGAGGGAGCAGCCCGCCGGGGAGGCCGTGCGTCCGCAGCAGCTCGTGTATCGTGTCGGCGCTGGCGCCGGCCTTCCTTGGCTCGGCGCGCGCGAGCGCGAGCGGCAGTGCGGCGGCCAGCAGGAGGAGGCACAGGAGGGGTAGGAGGGCGAGCGGGAGGGAAGGCCGGAGCTTGGCCATGGGAGGGTGGCTGCAGCGGCGGCGGCGAGAGGGATGGGGTGGGGTGGGGGCGAGGTGAAGGGAGGAGGACGACGAGGAGGAGGTTTTAAGGAAGGGGGATTGGAAACTGTGGGAGAAATGGCGAAAATCAAATTTTGGAGGTAAAAAAATGGGATTGGGGGAGAAAAAAAATGGCTTTCTTCTGGCAGATTTTTGTTAGGGTTTGTTTTGGGGGGTTGGAATGACAGTTTTGCCCTTTGCTGACCGGGTGGAGAATTTGGGAAAGAAACTAGTTGGGAGGGCTTTTCTTTCCTTTTTCACAATTTTATTTATGGTTGTTGGTTTTTCTTTAGTTACATGGTAGTAGTAGCTAAGACATTTTTAATTTTCAAAAAAGAAAGCTCGCGTGTTTGATCAATGGTTAGTCATAGTTCTCTATTTTGAGCGTTACGCTATTGGACAAATTACCCGTGTAATCCACCTGACTGTTAATTGAACGTTGTGTTTGTCTCGCATTCTATTTTGTCTGTGCGGCTCTTTTACGGTATTGCTTGGATTTTAGGATTATTAGTTTGTCGGTTTCGACTATGTGACAAACTAGAAACATTGGTCACGCACGCATGATTGCGTGGAACCATGAAAAGAATTATCAGATGCGAATTAATAAGCTAGTGACTAAGAAACATAAGAAATCCAAAACAAATAAATTAGCTTGTGGGTTGGATTGACAACCTGCTTGCTTACTGGATGAACTATTAACCCAAAACATAGTAGGGCAGTGGAACAATAATTAGAGACTGCAACTTTATTACAACACTATCACGTATAGTTAGTAGTATTTAACCTAAGCTCATAAGCTAACCCGAAAATATTATAGTAATTATAGGAAGTCTAAGAAGAAAATATTAAAATATAATACTCATCAGTACTAGAGGTACTACAGATCGTCTAGTCCTCCCAAGTGTTGTATAAGATCTCCAGCTCACTAGCCTCCCAGTCAGTGACCACCGGGTGCCCTACGGTGTCTTCACGTTCAATACTGCCCTCATCAGTTTTGAAATAATACCCTTCTGTGAATGGCTCTAAAAGGGGGGAGATATTATAAGAGTAAGTTCGAAGTACTTAGCAAGTTTTTAATATGAATACAGGCAATATTAATCCTATTTTTCCTCATTCTTTCCTTTCCTCATTTCTTTTTTTCGTCATTCCTTTCTCTTTTTGCTCTTTTTCTTACTTGCCCACATTTATCAAAATTTAAGGGGTTGGTATGTTTTAAAATTTTAAGAAAAATTGCTACAGATACTCTAGAGAAAAAAAGATAACAAAAAAGTCTCGTAGACTCTTTTCCAAGAGACTTGGCATGAATTCATGATTTGATTTATATACTGCGCAGACTTGTATTAGTCATAGTTATCTTGAAATTTGGACATCTTGTGAGAATTGATATTTGTGGTGGTAGAAATGTCCAAGTTCAGAACATAAAATGCTTTCCCAGATTTTACACTTATATCTCCACCCGACTACAAATAGTCGTTGGCCAAGTAGATCAAGATCGACACTCCACCATGCTAAATATAAGCACATAGGGATCTATCCCTTTATGGCCCACAATCCAATTGAGCCCCCACCTCATCTTCATCTTTCCTAATATCTACTTACTTACCCGTTGCGAAGAATATAATTGCAAAATAAGACAAGTACATTTCACCCGTTGGTAAACGAGAATATAACTGATACGGGTTACGGTTTAATCCAGAATGAAAGGTGGTTCTTAGTCCTTATATGACATCCCTAGGTAGAGTGTCATATACCTTGCCCATTTCTTCTTACTTCCAAAGCACCCTCCATCCCCATCTATTACATTCTTTACGTAGGCCGCTGATCCATCAGTGGTTACTGCCTTCCCTATCTATCTAATTTATTTTGATCCTTAACCCTGTTCATTATTAAAAAAATTATTTTGATGCAAGGTGGTAGAAACAAATATTTTTTTTGTAAAAACAACTAAGTGAGATGCACAACAATCTTGCCTGGAAATGAATACTAAAGGGCTGCCTCAGTGGTGGTTTGACTGGTCTCTTCCCTTTGGACCAGTTCTCCTGCGTGATTTAGGACCATTTAATCTATGCCATCTAATATACTTGCCAATATCGGGAATGAAGTAAAAATCCTGATAATTAGTATTTCAATTTCTCACTTGTTCGGTGCCACCTTGTTGTTGTTGTTATATTTTCCATTTTCCTAGTTACTAGAATTTTTATAGATTTTTCTGGTATTCTTAGGTATATTATTTGGGGATTTGAAACTTTATTTAAAAGTGGTCGTTTTTAATTAATCTTTCTGTGTTGGGATGAAGCCCGGTCTGGAAGACCAAAGATCGGCCTGCCCGACTCCTTACTTCCCTCTTTTCTTTTCCCCTTCCCGAATTGGTTCACACCAGTCATTTGTTCGTCTCTACCTTACCCTCTTGTCTCTCTCTCTCTTATGTACGCCTCTTTGCTCTTCTCTGCTTCTCGCCTCCTCTCGGGGCTCCGATGTTGGCCATGCGCCACGTGGTCCTTGATTATTAGCCACCTAGCTCGGCTCTACCGTGGCTGAGCGTTCTCGGGTTCCCGCCGCCATCGTCATTGGGGCCTCACCTAGGTATACTCCTTCATCCCCTCTTCTTTCTCTCTTCTCTGTGATGGGTCTATGATTTGCTGTGATGGGTCTATGATTTGCGATGGATGAATGGTATGTGTGAATGGGGGGTTTTGGGAGAGCACTAGCATGCTCCTTCCTCTGTGATGTGCTTGTGCTATGTTGCCGTGATGGATAAAATTGGATGGATGGGGTGACCTACTTGGTTTGTCAGGCTAGAAATAGAATGATGACGAGGATGGCAATGGTGGCAGCAATGTTCCCTTCATGCCTTTGGTTGTGCAGAGAGGAAGAGATGGAAAATGTGAATGAGAGGAGTGGCTAGCTCTCCCTGCTGGTTGGCTTAAAAAGGAGGGGAAGGTGCTGGCTCCCTCTTCCTATGGCTTGGCCTTATCCTTTGCTCCCTCTTACTCTCCTGTGGCTTGGTAAAAATGAGGTTTTACCTCATAGGCTAAAAGTTGTGGGGGGTAAAAATGGCACTGTGACTTAGTTTTTCTACTAGTTAAGGTAAGTCAGTGAAAAATAAGTGGGTGTTGGTTTAATTTTCGCCGGATGATGAAACCCACTTAAGTGAAATGTGCTAATTGGCCCTAGACAATCCTAGTATCTCGATAAACGATTGCCCTTGAGCAACTTTACTTAAAATTGGGTTTTGACGACACTCTTTTTATTATTTTTTGCTTTAGCTATTCTAGTTGTGGCTTTGTATAATATGACTTGCAAATGTTTCAATTTGGGTCGACCGTGAAGACTTTGATTTATGTCGAGCTTATTCTTGTAATTAGGTGAAATTGTAATTTTTGTGACATTTAATTGCAAGATTTTATTATTTTGTAAATCTTGAGATTGTGATTTTGTATATTGGACTTGTGATATTTTAAATGTATATGATATTCATTCTTGTAATTAAGGTTGTGTAATTCGGACTTTTGTATAATAACACTTCCTTTATTTAATCTCTATATTGGCATGATTAAATTTTAAATCCTTATGTGATTGCATCATTTACTTCTTAATTACGTGATTTTGATTTAGCGATTGTGAGGGTTGTCACACTATGTTTGGATTTACGACCATCAGTATGCTAGTTTCAACTATGTGACAAACTGGAAACATAGCTCACGTACAATTGCGTGGAATCATCGGACGAATCATTGGATGCGAATGCAGATATGATTTTTTTTTGTCTGATGCGATTTGTTAATGGGAGTTTTTATACATAAAGCAATACAAATGTAGCCATTTATATACTTTTTACTTATATGTACACACGATACATATACAAATTTACTAGAGGTGAACGTGCACCTATGTGCCATCACGCACACTTAACAACACACACACACACACACATATATATATATATAGTAAAAATAACTAGGACTCTTTGGTGCCTGGGCACCTATACCATTGGCCGTCCGATTGTGCTTTACCATTCGTGAAAAATTAGCGGGCTCATCCATTAATTCAACCTGTAGGTCCATCCACGTTTGAATGGAAAAGAGCACCTTCCATGTATTCTAAGCCACGTTTTGCTGAACGTGTATGGGTATGTGCAATTAAGAGTATGAATGGGACGCTGAAATTGGGCACCAGGGTGTCCGGGCACCTTGATTTCAAATGCACGAATTCAACCCAAATTCGGGTATGTTTTTTGAAAATACCAGTTTTAGGATATATACCCATCTATAATAATTCAAATGAAACATATACCTTTGAAAAAATATACTCGAATTCAAAGTTTTGAATGAATTTAGATCACATGCTTTGCTGATTTATATATATAATCAGCACATACCTACAATCAAACTATCAATAAAAAAGGCAACTACAGTTCAAATTTCAGTTCGAACTTGTTTGAAATAGTTAGTAAACTAGTTAAACTTGATATCCAAGAAATTTTAAAAATTTTCGCACGCTATACATACCTATTTTAGACTTATGGTGCCCGGGCACCAAGGAGCACTCGTTATTTTTACTATATATATATATATATATATATGAAGCATCTTTTCTACTCAGGTGTAATTACACCCTATGTCGTATCTCACCGGGAGTAAAGATATTTTTCTATATATATATATATATATATATATATATATATATATATATATATATATATATATATATATATATATATATATATGGCAAATTTGTAACTAAGTGCAACTATATACATAAAAAAGAGTTAATTTTGTAGTGTCGCGGAAAATCCTAGAATTGTAAACAGAACCTCAACAACAGGCTCTGGAGTGTATCCCACGATTTCCACCTCAACTAGGAATTCTTATGATTTTTTTTCTTGAGACGTCTTCATGATTTTTCTAGAGTGATTAATTACATAAAATTTGCCAGGCTCTTTTTATTAAAATGTCTAGCTGCAGTGGAGTTCGGGTATTGTAGGTCACCGTGGAATCATGTCACTTTGACGTCTCATACCATGGGTAGCTGGGTATGTATCATTAGTAACTACTAAGGTTCTTATTAGTAGTAGGTTGCAAGGATAGCTTAGTTGAATGAGACAATGGTTGTTCTAGAAAGGTGTTCTTTGTACTCTCACTGAAATGTACAAGTTTGGAATAGTTCTCTGAAAATAATTACATTTGTTCTTTATATTTTGATGGTGACAAAAAAAAATTAAGGCAATAATACCTCCTTTCGGCTTTGGAAGCTTATTTTGTGCCAAAAGATTAGCAAAATCCCCTGTGATCAGGGCTTTGTTGCATCTCATAATGGGTTTGCAACAGATGTTTAACTTACAAGACTAGCAACAGATCATACATCATAGAAAGGCGCAGAACTTGGTACATTTCCCTTTCTACGGTTACTGTCGTATCACCTAAATTGTATGTATATCATTTTTGTATCTGTGAAATTGTTCACAAAGTTACAAGCTAATTTCCATCATTCAACTAATAAGCACTAAACAAGCAACCAACCCTCTATAGTGATGGATCCTAAATGAATTTAAAAGTTGAAGCACTTGCTGGATTTCATTTTCTACATTTCATCACTTCCAAGTTAAATATTATCGTTCCTGTCTCTAGAAAAGGTTAAATATTATCTTCCCCTGAAGAAAAACCAAAGTACTGTATAATTTCAATTTTGAAACCACTATAAATATTTGAAACTGTTTATAATGATAATGCTAGCCATTGCATATTCATACATTTTGGACGCTTTATGGTCTGTTCTTTTCGGCTGCGGCTTATGACTTTTGGCTGAAATTTTTGAATTTTGGTTGTTTACGGTACAGATTACGGAAAGACGGATACTCATTTGCAATTTTGGTTGGTACAAATGTTAGGTTTTTAATGTGTAGATCGTTTAACTTGTAGACCCCATCTTGAGAAAATACTCCGTTTAAAAGTTAGGTATTGTAGCAAAAACCAAAAGCCGCCAGTTTGTGAGGTAAAGAACAGGCCCACATACTTCATAAAGTTAGCAAACCAGCACTGAATACCGATCATGTTGAAGCCTGAATACCCAACAAATTTTGCATTTTACATCAAAGTTAAATTCGCTAAAGATTTAAAGGAGCAAATATTTGACAAAGCCTAGAAAAAGGGAAACGATTTCTTGAGAGAGAAATAAACAAAATAATTGGCAATAGTACAAAGGCAACAGATCAACAGAGTCCCTGTCAGTAGTTTTGGACAGGGGTATTCTCGTCCAACCCCCAATGCCCAGCTGGGCCCACCTGCTCCGTGAGCCACCGCGACAGATGGTGTATTATTGGGGTGGTATGGCATATTGTCGTGGGCGGAGCCCTTCGTTTTTGGCGTTTCGTGCGGGAGCCGTAACAGCCCGGAATCTGCCGCCAGGCTCTCCGCAGAGACCATGCAGGAGCAGCACGCAGCGGCAAAACGGACAACCCAAGCTCAGATCGGCGGACCCAGAATTTTTACTGCTCCATTCGGCTGCCAGTTGCCGGCTGTGGGTTTTTTTTTTGTTTGTGTGTATTAGGGCCACAAATGCGCTGAAACAATTTCTTGGTTTTTTAAGTAAAAAATAAGAAAAAAATAAAAACCACGGCTATATCTTTAGAGGCAATAAAAAAATAAGGGAAGAAAAAACAAAAACAAAAAAAAGCAAAAAACCAAAATTTTAGAAGCTCGAAGCTGAAAGCCGGTCGGATCGGGGTCGTATAGGTGTTAGAAATTGATAAAATATCATTTAATGAAAAGGTCAAAGTTAATAGTAGTACAAATTAGTCATACTAGACATAACATTTCAAAATAATGTAGAGAAATATTAGGTATAAAAGGTGGTATTCAACAAGTTAATTGTGTTATCAAAGTAAAATGCAATATTATTTTTGAAAATTGATAGAGGAGATGGAAAGTGTGGGAACATAAATAGTAAATTACTAGTTTGATTGGCCCTTCATGTTTTTTAAATATAGCGGCAAAATACATTTATTAATATTTATTTCTTAAAAAATATACGAGTTATTGAAAAATTGTATAAGCTATTCAAATACTAAGAAACAACAAAGAAATAAGATTTTATTTTTTAAGAGAGAGTATCTCACCAACCAAACTACTGACCATTTCTTTTCAGTTTTTAAAAGTTGTTTTTGAATTTTCTATAGTAATTAGATTTCAAATGAGGTGTCTTTTTAAGGTGGAGTCTACAAGTTGATTGTAGTACACATTGTAGTGACTTTATTTAGTGTTTATTTATATCGATCAAAACCACACACGAGTTTTTCTTTCTCCATACTCTCTTACGAACAACCTAAAAACCATAAGCCGAAGCTAAAAACAACAAATCCTACAAAGTGAACAAAAAATTGTGTGGACAGGAGAAATCGATCAGATTTACTGCTTGAGAGAAACACCCACTAACCAACTAGGCAAAGGAAGTGTTGTATCAAGGTACTGATGATTTTAGAAAATATTTTGGGTGTTTAATTGAATACCCATGAACAAGCGCTGGTCTGCCTCTGCAAGCTAAGCTCACAGATACACTGATTGACTACACATGATGGAAGTAGGAAGATATTGCAAAAAGTTCTCAACAACATTACAAGAGACGCTAACAGTACACATATAAACAATTAATCAACTATCATTTATCTTACGAGATCACTACGAACACAGACGAACGCAATGCTTTTATGAAAGAGATCCTCTCTGATAAAAGAGATACTAGTCTCAAAACACATAAAAAATAAGTAATATTTGTTCATCATTTATTATTCCTTAAAAATTACGTAGATTACTATTAAGAAAAATACACAAGCACCCCTCACGATTTAGCTGCGACGGTCTGTAACGCGAGAGGATGCATGCGTCTGTACGCGTAGCCTTTTCGCCCATGAATAATTCTGAACCGGTCACCGTCATTTTTCGCATCAGCGGAGGGGTGCCCGGTGCAGGCGCATCGCAACAGGACGAAGCCCTGTGCGGCGCGCGTCCGTTTGCCGGCCTAACCGCGTGCTTCTGCGTCGGTTTCTAGCGCTGAAGTTAAAAAAAAAACTTGTCCGTGCCCAAGCAGCTTCCTGGGCGATGGCAGGGTACCTTTTGCCCTTTTCGTAGTTACGTTGGTATGTGAAGCCAAAGGTTAGCATGTATCACGATCCAAGAACCGGGACGACGCTGTTGTGCGTACGTGTGTCTGTGTGTGCCCGCGCTTGGGCACGTACATGCAACACGTGCAACCTCTAGTCCTAGGCCTTAGGGGTGCAAACGGAACGGGTTAATCCCAACCGATCCGGCATCGAATCCGATTAGTACCGAATCCAGAGAAAAAATATGAGTTAGGATATGGTAACAGCAATATCCGTCCCGAATCCGATACGCTTTCAAGTTTGATTTCAGGTTAGTGCTACTATTTGACGTTTCATTTTCTTTTGCAATGGTAAAATAAAATCTTCTACATCAGCTATTAAGTAGTAACATCAAGTTCTTGACAGTACGTCCTCCTACTCCATTTGTTATACTGCATGCATTCCTTACAAACAAGTAGGGGTGCAAACGACTCGGGTTAATCCCGACCGATTCGGAACCGAATCTGATTGGTACCGAATCCGATTGGTACCGAATCCGAAAAAAAATATAGATTAGGATATGGTAACAGCAATATCCGTCCGAATCCGATCCGTTTGCACCTCTACTAGGCCCCTTTTGAACAGTGTTTCGGTGAGAACTATGGAGAAATCATGCTATTTTTTCTGCAAAATCGCTGCGGAGTTTCTGTAAAATTTGTACGTCACGTTTTCCCGTTGCCCTGATAGTGGTAAGCACCGCGTCGTCGTAAAACCCTTTCTTGGGTGTTTCTTTCCTTCTGTATTGATAGAACGACACGTGAAGTTTACGTGTTCTCGAAAAAAAACTATGTACATCGCTGACAGTCCCAGGTAGTGGTTAATTGGCGACAGTTCAACATGGATCTGTTCTTTTTGGCTATGACTTATGATCTTTGGTTGAAAATTTTGAATTTTGGTTGTTTACAGTACAGATTACGGAGAGACAGATACTCTCTTTTAACATGTAGATCGTTTAACTTGTAGATCTCATCTTGAAAAAAATACTCCGTTTGAAAGTTAGGTAATGTAACAGAAGCTAAAAGCTGATTTTAAAAGCCCAAAAAACAGCCCATACTTGTCTGCGAACTGTGGGTGTTGCTGGAGTTATTAGATGAAGGACATGGCTGTAGGAGGATACAGCTCCTGCCATAAAAAAGGGAGCTAAAGGCTGCATGTCGTGGACAAAAGTGTAGGCTTTGCAATCATCGATCTCCTGCTATATTATACTTAACAGCGCATCTTGTCATGGTTTACACTGTTCCGTCCCTGCTGCTCTCGAAACCAGCTCACTCTGAGCATCATCTCATTCCTATTTGTAGTTATAAAGTTATATTGCCATGTCTGCTTCAACACCTATCCATCGTTTGGTCGGAAATGGTGCCAGAGCATAACCGGTGCTTCTATGCTTTCTATTTCAATAAAAGTAAAAGTAAACTCAGAGCATGGGAAGGAATACGTAATATTTTATTATTCATTATATTTTAAAAAGGATGTAAATTGATATTATAAAAAGGCATATATGCACCCTCTGACCGTTATTCTCTTATAACCTGCTACAGCCCAACGACATGACGGAGATATAGGGCATGTTCTTTAACAGCTTCTAAAAGCGGCTTTTGGCTTTTGTTACAGTACTTAACTTTCAAAAGAAGTATTTTTTTAAAACGGAGTCTACAAGTTAATTGTAGTACACGTTAAAAGTCCAACATATGTATCAACCAAAATTGCAAGCAAGTATCTCTATTTCCATAATCTCTGTCACAAACAGCTAAAATTTAAGAATTTCAGTTAAAAGCCATAAGCCACAGCTATATCAAACAGACCTATAATTTTAGGGGGAAAATATCGTCTTCTTGATGTTGCCCACTACCCAGATGTAGTTCTGAACTATTCAGATCCAAAGTTCACGTAGCAAACTGCATTAAGAAACTCGAAAAGAAAGAAAAGATCTCCTCCCAATGTCACAAGATGGTTCTAGCATGCATCTCCATACCCCCATGCATTCCTCCAACTCATCCCGTGTCTGACGCAAGAACCTTCCTCGGTCCGGCAAATAATTAGCAGGCACTGTGAGCCGGCTGGTGAGAGGCTAATCAAATGGAACCATGAAACCATCCAAATGACGACCTAAAGAAGAAGCCAAGTTGATAGGCTCCAGAATTGATTAACCAATTTGCCCAATGGCCAGCCACATTCAGATAGCAATGACGACGCTTGTTTAATGCACAGAGCTGGGACACTCCGGAACTGAATAATGGAGCTGAAGGGAGGGGGGCAGGAGCAACTAACTGTGGTTAGGGCCTGTTAATATTAGGTTATGATTCTAGGTTTTGTTTCCTGAAGCCGAAGTCAATATGAACGACTTAATTTCTATAACCGTTTCTATCGGCCGCTGCTATTCATTAGCCATAATAATATACGTTTTCATATATTGTAACGTACTTTGTATTTTATTATATCACAATCCCGTAAGTCGTATGGCTGTCTGAATGTTGTAGTGTCTTTCATTGCACCGTCCTTCTTATACAATGCACTATTATTCATCAAACACTACTATTCATCAGCCGCTGCTATTCATCAGCCGCAACCAAAAGCCATCAATAGAAGCCAATATAGACATGCCTATAATTAGATCAGTTCCTTTCAGCTTATTGCTCATATGTTATGGCTTATAGTTTAGAGAAATAAATAAACCAAATGGTTTCTTCGTTGCAGTTTCGAAACAGTTTATTGTGACAGTTTTTTTAAAATAGTTTATCAGTATTCAATTTATTCGCATAAGAACTTACATTAAAAACAAAAAAAACCATCAAGTTACCACCTTTAGTCATCAGCCCTAACGAAAAAGAAAAGAGCCTTGGTGGTGATCGGTTCGGCTGAAAGCTGAAAGCTTATGGTTGAAAACACTGTAGCTAGCTGAAAAAACACTGTAGTTGAGAGAGGCTTATTTAACATAATTAAATTTAAAAAAAAATTGAAAAATATAAAAAATTTGTCAGCCCATCACAGACAACGCAAACAAATACGGGAAAAAAAAAGAACCGGCAAAAAAACTCAAAAAAAGCTAAAATTTTAGAAAAAGATAAAATTATAAATAATATAAAAATAAGCTTAAATCATAAGTTTTAAATCATATTGAACGCTAGGCAGCACAGCAGGGGTGCAGTATGTTGTTTACGGCTGGCTCACAGCTCCAAGCAATGTGGCTTTTCCTACGATTTGATTACCTGCCTGCCTGCTAATAGTGCCCGAGCGCTGCTATGCGTACGAACGATTCGTGCCACGGAGGCGTTCAGTATAGCCAATGACATGTGGGATCCACTGGAAGGTGGTACCGGCCTGGTTCCACATGTCAGCGACCTCTTAGGGCGGTTTAGCAGGGAGGAGATCCTTGCGCCGGAGCAGCTCGGGCTACTAGGCTGGCCCCCATCTCATGTGAGAACAAACTTTGATCTGATTTCTTCTTAGGTAATGCCTCTGGGCTCAAGTTTCCCTAATGATACGCTTTGGACATCAATCATTGGGCTTAATGAATTCCCCTCGGTAGTTTAATCAAGACTACTTCAGGGAGCGTGCATACTGCTTTTTTTTAATGACTTTTGACTTTAACTGATAATAGTAGTAATTTATAGAGAAATATTTATGTGTGATTTTGATCGATATAAATGAAGTCATTATAGTATCTATTACAATCGGTTGGTAAACGCTGTCTTGAAAAAATACCCTATTTAAAAACTAGATACTATAAAAAAATGGTTTTTAGAAGCCAAAACAAACGTAGCCTTACCCATTCCCATCATACCAGGCTCTAAATTTGCTCTAATACCTAACCTAACAAGAATCCAAGATTAATCCATACAATACCCAAATGCAATAAGCAAGGACTAGGTCCTACAAGACAACATAACTAATCTCTCTAGAGTTGTTAGAACTTTTGAAGAGGTGGCCTGCACACTATACAGGCGGCTAGGCCGTTTTTTTTTTTTTTTGAAAAATGAAGGCATGAGCTCTACCGATAAATTAGACAAAGAACCTCCTTAACTTGGATTGCAATCTAAGGGGCTTGTTTTTTATGGCTATGGCTTATAGTTTTTGGCTGAAATTTTTGAATTTTGGTTTTACGATAGATATTATGGAGAAATAGATACTCGCTTGTGATTTTGGTTGGTGCAGTTGTTGGGCTTTTAACGTGTACTACAATTAACTTGTAGACCCCGTCTTAAGAAATTACTCTATTTAAAAGTTAGATACTGTAGTAAAAACTAAAAACCGCTTTTAAAAGTCGTAAAAAACAAGCCTCATAGCTTGTTTATTCTAAAAAACTCCGGTTATATAACCCAAGCTAAGAAAATTAGCTTTTGAGCTAGGATTCTTTCTCCACCTACACTAATTTGAGTTTCAATGCAGCCATGCTGTGTACGGAAAAGTGTGAAATGCGCATGGATGGCTGACAAGCTGGTCCCTTGGAATTCACCTAGGTAGGGTACACTTGTCAGCTACTATCAGTACAAATTTTGTTCACGATTTTGGTCCAAATTGATTACTATAGTGATCGGTTGTTGCGTAGAAAACACTGTTTTTTTGTCAAACATAATGCGTTGCTCTTGAAGTGCCTTGCTAGGATGCTCTCGAAATTTTATTACTGGCATGACGAAAGCCCAAGACTTGTCAGGCAGAGGCAGTCTTGTCCAATATACAAAGTTCCAAGTAGATTCTTTCTGATTAACCATTAAAAAACTGATCTTTTGTTAAGAACAATCGCCGGCAGTCTTGACTCTTTTAGTTACTATTCTTTCTGTTTTTAATCCCAAGTTTATGGTATCCAAAACAAACAGTCGTTATGTTCCACCAAATGTACAACTAAATCATTGACTTTGCACCCCTTTCCCAGAGAAAGCCATCATATTTTCCTCTGCTTTTCGGGCATGATACTAGAGCAACTCGAATTAATCTTCATAATGACCTATTGCTTGTAGGCTTTATCCGAAGTTATATTATCAGGTCGGATTGCCGAAACACTTCCACGGCCAGGCCAAGACCTAATTTGTACCACTTATAAAAAGTGCATACACTTCCATATATGGAACCTACGCACGCTGAATTTCTCCCACAAATCTTCGACTGGAAGCGGGGAAACAGTAGAAACTGAAGAATTCCATCTGTTGACACATATGGTCTCCGAGCAATTTTTTTTTTCAATTTTAGTCCTTTAGTATTATTTTATAAAAATAAACTCTCCTTATGATTAAAAGACGTATGCAGATAACATGTGTCATCTACCATGCTTCCCTAGCATGGCAAGCCAGGCACGCGGCTGTAGCAAGCTAGCTCGACAGCCAACTCATACCGAGCCGCCCATTTGCAGAAGGCCCTGCAGAGCCGCCAATTCGCAATGGCACTGTAGTGCACACTGTTCACTACCCACCGTCACACAAATTAGCGCTAAGCGTAATTAATTAGTGTTAATTAAAACACTAAATTAATGGAAGTCAATGCACATGTTTTTCCCAACGATATTTGTCTCCGCCAACCATACAAACGAGTATTTGTTATTCGAATGAGTTAAAAAATTCACATAAAACTTTCGCTTGAACCGTTAACATGCTATAGAAATTCATTGTTACAATTCATTCCGAACTATGTAATAAAAATCGTAGAAGGTAGGATATGCACTTTCGCCTATGCCGTTTGGCTATTTCAACATATACAATCGAATAGTTGTTATCCGAATGAGCTGATAATTTTACGTTATAATCCCACTTGCACCGCTAATATGACATAGAAATTTTCCGTTGGAATTCAATACATGCTATGCAACAAAAACAATAGAAGTCAACACACGTGCTTTCTCCTACGTCGTTTGTCTCCGTTAACCGTATAAGCGAGCATTTATTGTCTGAATGAGTTGAAAATTTTACATAAGATTTTCACTTGAACCGCTAACGTGCCATAGAAATTCATCCCTGAAATTCATTTTATACTATGCAACAAAAATCGTTGAAGACAGGATACATACTTTCATCTACATTATCTAACTATTTCAACCTATATAAACGAGTAGCTATTATCCGAAGAAGATATAACAGTGTTCCGACCTCAGCTCGTGCGTTTGCGTGCGGCCGGAGACACTGACCATCCATTCCCATCCCGTCTCGCTAGCTAATTATACGAGGAGGATTGTATAGCTGACGTGGCTCCCGCCTAAGCTCGATCTGTTGTGAAGTAGGTCTCACTTACAGCTAACATGCCATGATTTCGAGTTCAGACCGCAGCCTGTGGTGGCCACGTTTTTGGACGGACGTGGCGTGCGTACGTACGTATTCTACGAGTAGAGTACAGAAGCTAGCTTCCAGATTCGTGCGGGGCATACGTACATCAGTACATGGGCCAATCCTAAATTCGCAAAAGAAAAATAAAAAAAGAGCGATGCGAGCGAGGAGCGACGGTACATGCGCAAATCGAGAGGGGAAAAAAAGGGCAGGACATGTTCATGTAGGGCTCCGGGCCCACCTAGCAGAGTCGTTTTCGCTCGGTTACACGTGGCGCCTGCACAACCGCGTGCCTGTCTTCCGTGTGCCCACGCGGCAGTCGGACCGCGAGCGCTTCGGCTCGCGCTATGGCCTTGGTCTGGTGCGTGTGGTCAGGCCACAAAGTCTGGCTTGCTTCGCCATCTTTGGGCTTGACTCGGAAGACGAGTCCAATTTATAGCCCAATTGCACTGAATATGCTCGTGCGTGGTTCCTGGGCCTCCAATGGGCTCGTTGGATTATTTTCCTGAGATTTTGCATCTGGAATTCTCCCTCTCTGATACTTAGGATGTAGTGTGTAACGTAGGAGCCTAATGCAGCGTGGGCATGCACAAGGATAATATTCAAATCAAGGAAGCAACACGTCGCAAAAAAGGAGAGAAAAGATGTAAGCTCATGATAAGCAACAAATTGGGCACAATAAAGACCCTTTTTTTTGGCTTTTCAGCTTGACGAGGATATAATAATTCTCAATTTACTATTTATTTATAAATGGTATTATTACATCATTCCGTTATTTAAGTATATCCCTTATATTCGTAAAGGAGAAAACTAACCATGTGATTGTAAGCCTTTCCATGATTATCCTCTAGTTGTAAGTCTTTCTATGACCGCTCCATAATCGTAAGTCTTTTTATGAACATGACATAGTCATAAGCCATTTTACAACCATCATATGGTCATAAACTCTTCTACGACTAGTCTAATTCGACTAGCTTATCTATGACAACCTATTACATTACAAGTCTAGTAAAATTTAGACCTAAAATATTGCCCATATTTCTAACAACCTAGACTATTAATATACTTATATAGTCCATAGGAAGTGCAAGATCCTTATTGTAATATCTCCTCATATAGTGATTTATACCTTTGTGCGTCCATCGTTTTTTTCGCAAGGGTTTTCTACGAAAATCTCCGTTTCTCGTTCTCTTGATCGTCTATTTTCACCGTGCATTTTTAACAAGTGGTATCAGAACTCTGGGTTTAAGATCCAAGTCATTGCCCAGGACACATACGCCAACCTTGTCTCGGTTTCGTAATCTTCTAGAATTCTTGTTCCCTAGTCATAAATGTACACCAGTAGTCATATGGTTGAGACACGTCGAAGTTCACTATACTTGTAATCTCTTCTTATATAATGAATTCTGTTTTAGTGATTCCGTGTTTTTTTTGCGAGGATTTTTCATGTTAAATCATAACACTGAGGAACAAGTCTCGGTGCTGCTCATTGGAAATGTTGAGGGCGAGTCGAGTCCAGATGCCCTACCATCGCCTAGAGAGCATGGACGAGTGGACGGCGTCCGAGGTGGCAGGAAGGAGAGGATGTGCTAGAGCATGCCATCGGGAGGTCGCTGATCCATCTAGGATTACATAGTGAAATGTATGGATGGTCACTAAACACGTTTGAAAGTGTTATCCAAATCACTGTATTTTAAAAATACATATTTAGATCATTGGTATGATATAAATAGGTGACTAACCTATCCAAACTATCCACGTTGACATATTTCATATGGATGGTATGACATGCAAGATTCAATGCTTTAAAATTGACATGAAATCGTCTGGATATTATATTTTTTTCTTCTACTCCTATCCTTTGTCCTTATCATGATCTGGTTGAATCATATCAAATCTGTACGCACTAGTCACTCAAGGCTTTATTCTCTTCTTTCGTCTACATCCTCTTATGACGAAACCCTTGAGGCGACGGCGACAGAGTGGCACTAATGGCGGAGCATGGCTTCGTCCTCGTGGGAGTCGTCGCACTCCAGGCAATAAAGTTATGATGCATGAACCATGATCTCCTTGCACATGTCACTTAGGAGTTGAACAAAAAGTAACTAGAAGGTATAGAATGCTGTCTAGTTAGGGTAAAGGCACATGGGTATGGTTAAACAAAAAAATTGCATAAGGGTTTTCGGTAAATGTCCCGCCAACTACTTTGAATCTTATGTGTCATGCCACGCATACAAACTATACTAGTGTGGGCAACTAAGATGAATTAATAAAACAAAAAAAAGCGTTTAAGTGGTGGATCTGGGCCATCCGGAGGTGATCCAACGCTCGAGATTTATAATGTTTTCAGCACTTCGGCATTTTCGTCAGATAAGCCTTTGCTGATAAAAAAATCATTCGCATGTTCATCTACACAAATTCGATTACATAATTTCTTTCTAATAGATTAGTCAAGTTTTTAGCCATTAGATCATACCTTGAGAGTTGAGGTGCATCGATTAGGATTTTGTGGGTTCACCAAGCCCCAACCGTGGCGACTGATTATCGGCACTCTATGGTGTGGCGGGCGGGCGAGAGCATCGTCGTTTGTGGGATCGAAGGCCGACAAGTATGTGGATAAATCGATAGCGCGTTAGTTTTTCGACAAGCTGCGTTCGATCGACGGACCAGCTCTAACGGTTGTGGTGTCACCAAAGGCCGAGAGGAAGGAGAATGGGAGGGCGGCGGATCAAACCGGGCGATGCCATTCATGTGGATGGAGTTTCAGGCAGCGATGGCGTCTCACAGGCGCCGACGGGTTGGCGGTGCTCAAGAAGCGTCGGCAAAGGTGGAAGGGGATGCTCGAGTTTCAGGCAGCGATGGCGTCTCACAGGCGCCGACGGGTTGGCGGTGCTCAAGAAGCGTCGGCAAAGGTGGAAGGGGATGCTCTATGAGATCGGGGCGGAGCTACATCCCGGACAAGGTAAGTTTCAGTTTAAATTGTGAAAAAATATCTAGTATACAGCTCGGATAAATTTAGTTTAACCTAAATAACATTTTTATGATCTAACCTAGATAGCTTAGATCATTTCACCATTGAGTCCGAGGCGTAACCAAATCCTTACTCCGCCAAACAAGTGAACAAACAATCTCTAGGTAAAGATTGGCTTTTTGTCTACCCTCGAGCTATATTTCTTGTGTTACCTGGGCTTGCTCGGATCTTCCGCGTACATGAATAGTAAAAATTATTTCTACCCATAGGCCATAGTTCCATACAAAAAAAAAACATACGATAACTTCGTTTCCAGAGCAAAACCTACTAGGACTCGTTACCAAGTGAAGTGAGCACGCGAAAAGAAGAAAAAGGAAATTCGAGGACTCGGGAAAGAGCTGTGGCTGGATGGCCTGGAGCTTGGACAGCCTGCGTAGGACAAAGCAAGCCTCGTTAAGTAAGGGCGGTTTTCGGCCCATTTACATTAGTCACATTGGCGAGTTCAGTAAGTGAGCATTACGCCCAGCGTCCTCTGCACTTGCAGACTCGGTTTCTTTAGCACTTCTCTATTTCAGTGACAGAGGAATCTGCCGCATCTCACAACTCAAAACCATCGAAGCCTCTTTACTGGCAGTGAATCCCGTGCAAGTGCGCAGGTAAATACTATATGTGGGCTCTATACTAAGGTGGTGATCATATTGACTTATTTTTTATGATTTATGACTGAAAAACACCAGTGTTTGGTGAAAAAATCATGGTGACGAACCTTATTTAAAATAATTAAATTTTAAAAAAATTAAAAAATATACAAAATATGTTAGACCATCACAAACAACACAAACGAATACGGCACAAAAAAAGAACCGGCAAAAAAGCTCAAAAAAAGCTAAAAATTCAGAAAAAGACAAAATTATGAATAGTGGAAAATAAACCGGAAATGTTCGTTCAAACGAAGCGGGACCTAAAATTTGAGTCGTATCCATTGTAGTATAATTCTGGTACCTACTTCGAGGGTACATATGATTACTGTACCGCGTTATGATCTCTTAACAGAGTTGTAATTCGATACGTTGTCAAATACTACAAGAGAGAGAGAGAGAGGGGAAAAAAGCACATGTTGGATCGAGTAGTAGAAGCGTCGCGCCGAGAGCCTGTACGGAACGGAGCTGGGCCCGTGCAACACTCCTCCCAGGGACGCCGTCGCTGCCTGTCTCTGCCCTGACTCGCGCGCACTGACCGGTGCGCCGCTCACTTCCACGTAATGCTACGACGTGAACAGTAATCGTAAAGTGAAAAGCGAGGGTCTGAGCGGCAGTTAACGGCGACCTATGGTTGGAGGAGGTCGCTGGTTTGGGCTTGAGGTTATGATCATGTTTTTTTTTCAGTTTTCAGTTTTTGTTTTTGATTTTTTTTGCAGTAACTAGCTTTTAAACTAAATGTCTTTTTAAGATAGAATCTACTAGTTAATTGTAGTGTATACTGTACCGACTTCATTTATATCGGTAAAAACCGCACGTGAGTTTCTGTTACTTTGAATCTCTCACACGAACAACCCAAAATCCACAAGCCACAGTCAAAAGCCTCAGAAAAAAGGCCCTATGTCTTCTGACCTCTAGTTTTTATTTTTATTTTTATTTTTTAGGGTTTTCCTTTTGTATTCCTTTGCATTATGTTGGGCTAACCTATTTTTTGTTTTTATTTTTTTAAATTTAATTACGAAAAAAAGCCACCAGCAACTACAATATTAAATAAATTAGCTACAATATCAAACAGTGAAAATAAACAATAAGTCAAAAAAGCCCAAATAAGCAAGGCCACGCCTCAAGCTCTGTGCTAAAAGAATTAGTGGTATCTGGGGGCTACTATACACCGTTCGCACGACACGTAGGGTGGGTTCATTTGCACTTAGTTTAGGCTTTGGTTTATGTTTGCTATAGTAATTAGTTTTAAATAGTACATTTTTCAAGGTGAGTCTTTAAGTAGATTGCATTATAAATCATACTGAGTTCAGCTATACAACTAAAATCGCATCAACGATTGATCGACGATGCTTCAACATTTCATCAACGATGTTTTAGTGGTAAAGCTAGGTGAATTGACTAGGTGGGAGACAAATCAAATTAATTAGCTGAACAAATAAAAATACGAATAGAATAATAATTCAACGGAAAAAATGAACACGAGGAACACTAAAAAAGACGTACTGCAATATGCGGCAAAAAAAAGCTATAACTAAGTGACAAGCAAAAAATAACAAACGTGGAAAATAACATGAGAAAGGAACAGAAAAAAGAAAGAAAGACAATGTAACGGAAGGAATGGAAGAAAGTAGCAGAAGAAAGGAATAGGAAGAGAAAGGATTGGAAACGAATAATAAAGAATAGAAAGTAACGGAAGGCACGCCGGCACTGGATGCTACGATGGTCAGACCATTCATTCGTAGGTCGCCACGAGCGGTCGCGCAAAGCCCTCATGACATGTTAACAGGCCGTGGACCAAGGCCCATAGGGGTGGGCGGCAGGAGCATTTACGAAATACGAAGTACTGGTAGATTTTTTCGGTTAAATCTTAGACTGAATGTCAATAAATTATTTTAAAAATAATATTTCAATAAATAATTTTAAAATGATGATAAAGAATTCATTTTATTTACTTCTTCAAAGAAATTGTACGCGCAAAAGAACTGGGCCACTGATAAACACAGCCAGACTAGTAGATCTACCCCTCGGTGGATTAACCTGACTAAGGTCCTGTTATTAAGTGGTTTTTGGTTTTAACTTTTAATTTTTCTAAAGTAATTAGTTTTTAAACGGAGTGTCTTTTTAAGATAGGATCTAATAGTTAATTGTAGTATATACTATACCGACTTCATTTATATCGGCAAAACATGCACGTGAATTTCAGTTATTCTATAATTTCTCAGACGAATAACCAAAAATCATAAACCACAACAAAAAACCATAAGTCGAAGACAAAAAATAAACCCTAAAAAGTAAAGAAAATTCTCCTACTAGTCGAGCGAAAACCGGAGCCTACGAACAGAAATCCCACTGCCTACGTTTCGTGGCGCGGATTCCGAGGCCTGCAGGGACACGTATGGGCCAGCGTTGACGTCACATGCTTGTGCCTTTCTGCTCCTGCTTCGGAACCCCAGGCAACGCAATGGGCCAATGTTATGTTATGAGCAATTAATTTTGCTCCCTTCCCAAGCGATATCGGTCGCCTTTTTGGGGTCCTTCAAAACCCACCCATACCCCTCCCTAGGATGCTACATAGCCCCTTGATTGAGGATTAGCCTTCCGAGCATGGCCTTGTACAGCACTGTCAGAGGAGTAGCCACTCGCAAGTTAGTTTGGGTTATGTGCATAATTCATTGTTTTCTGGGTGTGTTTCCTTGGGAGTCCCGCCTCGATCAGCTTCGACATCTCGAATTGGAAACCTTCCATACTCACTGGTTCTACATGTAGGTATTAGTAGAGTAATTACTTTCGTATATACAAGTTGATCCATCAGAGAATTCAGAAGTGTAGGTATTAGTAGAGTAATTACTTTCGTATACAAGTTGATCCATCAGAGAATTCAGAAGTGCCGCTTGGCATGCTGCCTATCCGCTGCAGGCTGCTGGAATTGCCTGTTTTTAGGGCTGATGTTTATGATTTTAACTTACGATTTATTATTTTAATAAATAGTAATTATTAAAAAAAGATAAAAAAAAATAAAAGCCGCTCATCCCCACACTTGACAGCATGAGTGTGTTCTAGAGAATCTCTTGCTCTTAATTGAAACACTAGGACTGCTGGTTTAATTGACTTCTCTGATCCTTATCTAATTTGGCCAAATTAATCTAACTCAACAAGTTAAACTATTCAAGCTTGTGCTAGCTACAACGGCATGCATGCATGCGAGTTGTCGCCAACTTGTTCCATGCACGCCGCGCGCGAGCCTGCACGATGCACGCATCTGCCATTTTTTTCTTGGATTTGCATGTAACGACCCTACTTTTTAAACATGAGCACGTACTTTTCCTAATAATATAGAAGTTCAGTGATGAATAAAAAATACCATATTTATTTACAAATATTTAAAAGAGGTTAACTTGATTAAAATATAACATAGTGGTCAAACTTTAGCAACTTAATGAACATCCAAGCCCAAAAATTAACTTACACGTAGGAGAATCGAAGAAATTTTCATGCGATGGTAAGCCTAACACGAAAACCGAAGCATCATTTCTTCTTCTGATATCTGCTCTAATAGAAATAAAGCAATATTGAGTACACTATATACTTAGCAAGTCACTATAGCATAATGCATTTATAGGGACTAATATCTATATGCAAAGCTTCACCAAAGGATGGTATTATATTTCTTTAGCGTGAAGCTAATTTGCCAACTAATTTTCAAACCTATAACTTAGCCATTTTTAATTAAAATCAAAATATCTCATTTCACTTGGATTTGTAGGAGCAACTCTCTTCACAGTTACTTACTAGGTCCAAACCATGGACATCATCTCATATCTATTTCCATACCACCTACCATGTCCATAAGCATTACTAACCAATAACTATTTTATGAAAACTACATACTGTGGTATTTTCCACACTTTGCCCATGACCAGAGGCACGACTATTCGAATAGTTTATAACACTCTGCAGATGTTGTACAATCTGACCCATAAGATATGATTATCTTATAATATCGGCCATTATACGCTTCCGTAGGTGTGCGACTGAGAAATCATAACAAGGCTTTTATAATGCATAGTATTCATGCTTTTCCCCACTCCGAAGGTATAACCCTCAGCGCTAAGGAACCCCCGTTGCTACGGAGTCTCTCCCTCATCGGTCGAGTGCACTCTGCATATAAAGGCAGTGACTTTCAGGTCTACTCTGAGCAAGATCCTTTATGCTCACCGCCATCACATTCCACAGGCAATGATCTCGCGGGTCATTCCCAACTTTGTTACAATGGCGCAGGAGTCTATACCGGAATCAAGCAAATTAGTTAGCCAGATCCATCCCATACTAGACTTCTGGTTGTACGATTGAGTGTAGAAATAAGCGCACACAGATTCGATCTTTAATCGATTCAGGCGAGATAAACCAACATATCCAAACCAGATGCCATCTCTGCACCGGTCTCATACCAACCACACGCCCAAGTCTCTACCATTTTATAGAACATTCTCAGTTTTCAATGGTAACCCATGTTACAACTGTCATTATCTTGTTTCAAGTTTCAGTTGGTAATATTTGTATCGTATTTACTCTTACCTCTAAAACATATCTAAGCACAATCATAATCTGGCGTTATTACCATTATGAGTATCCTATGGTGACAAGGAAAAGGTATTATCAAAGAAGGGAAATAAGATGTATCAACTGTATGGTGTAGCTAGGCAATCTATATAAACAACAATGTCAAGCATGCACTTGTATTTGAAAGTAAAATATTTGCATTTGAAAACTTGGCTCAACATGATCAATTATAAGAACTTGCCTCTTTATCTAAGGTCATTGATCACTTCTCTGTAGCCTTTAGGTCTGACGTCGACTATTTTAATTGCTCATGTAGCTCTTCATCTAACCAACTTGAATAAAGAAAATAGGTTTGGGTGGTTGGGGTTTAAGCGGTGCTTGGTTTACTGAATAGAGTTAAAAATGGGTTAGATGGGTTCGAGATGGTCGAAATGGGTATAAATTTGTCTAATGGGTTTCTGTGAATAGTAATAGATTTGAACGATATTGGGCATGGGTTCAAATAGTATTGGGTTAGCTAGAATTTTATCGGAGTTGATTTAGACTAAACGGAGATGAGAATGGGCTTCATGGGATCAAAATGGTAAAAATAGGTACAATATGCTAATTGGATTTTGGTGAACAATAACAGGTTGTAACTATTCACACTAGGTTGGGTTCAGGAATAGTAACGGGTTTAGAACGATGAGTGGATGTGGGTTGGAGTAGTGGCAGGTTGGGTTTTAAACAGTAACACGTCTAAGCAAAACAGTAACAAGTCACGATTTTGGGCTTGGTCCGATTTATTTTGGCCTTCGAGCTGGCTGGCTTGGTTGGATTTTTGGCCCATGGGCTAACTTAGCCTGGCCCAAAGACTTGACCTGCTAGTCCTTAGCCTACCTTGGCCTACCTTTGTCTTGCTCGGTTTGGTGCCGGTGCCAAGCAGAGGGGCAAGAATGGCACAATGGGGCTCGGAGAGGCCCTCCGATGGTGGCGATGACACACTAAGGACCGTGAGGCATCCATGGTTCCATTTTGAGCTTGGCGAATTCGAGGAGTTATGGAGAGGTCTAGAGGCGAGGAAGCTAACTAGACCACCACCATTGCATGGTGGCGACTCGGTCGGACTCAATGAGGAGCATGGTTATTTGAGAATCTACAAAGGCTGGAGAGGCCATGGGTGAAAAGAGTTTTGGCTCTAATGGCTCAAGTTGGCCTGTCCACGTCGGCTCAAGTCGGACGACGGTGGAGCTCATCGCCAGCGAGCTGGGGGTCGGGGTGGTTCACGGTAAGGCCGGGTTGGGTTCAGGGCATCCGGGCGATACTATGGGCGAAGCTAATTGGTATTTGGATGAGGCTTTCGTGGAATTGAAGATTAGGTCTCACGGGGTTTTTGTGGTGGCGACGGAGACACAGTGGTCGAAGCGATGGGAGAAGAGTGGGGACAGACAATTGGGTGACTGTGTGGGCTATCGATGGAGTTGGCATGGCTTTATATGGCTTAGAAGGTGGTGCAAGCGTGGTCTTGACCAATGTGACGGCGGCACATGGCTACGGGAGGTGGCACTTAGAGCTTCCCGACGGTCATAGTAGCACAGTCGGTGGTTGTGGTGGCATCTAAGATTTAGCGCCTTTCTTAGCACTAGCGGCCGCAAAAGGCGGCGGTCAATGATGGGCGTGCGCATCGGTAGTAGAAACGCGGCTTGGATGTGGCGGTAAAGCGGGCTTGGGCGGCCGTGGCGCGTGGCCAGCCTGATGAGATGGGCATTGAAGATGGTGTGTTAGAGATGGAAGTGTCATGGTGCGACTATTGACTAGGAGGCGGTGGTGGGCATGATTCGGTGGCGGCGAACAAGGATGAACCAGGTGGCACAGGTGAATCGAGGTGAAATGGAAAATGGGAGGCACCAACGATCACTTATCTCCAAAAATTTTTGTACGCTTGCAAAGATAACCATGGACATCATCTCATATCTATTTCCATACCACCTACCATGTCCATAAGCATTACTAACCAATAACTATTTTATGAAAACTACATACTGTGGTATTTTCCACACTTTGCCCATGACCGAGGCACGACTATTCAATAGTTTATAACACTCTGCAGATGTTGTACAATCGACCCATAAGATATGATTATCTTATAATATCGGCCATTATACGCTCCGAGGTGTGCGATCGAGAAATCATAACAAGGCTTTTATAATGCATAGTATTCATGCTTTTCCCCACTCCGAAGGTATAACCCTCAGCGCTAAGGAACCCCCGTTGCTACGGAGTCTCTCCCTCATCGGTCGAGTGCACACTGCATATAAAGGCAGTGACTTTCAGGTCTACTCCTGAGCAGTGATCCTTTTATGCTCACTGCCATCACATTCCACCTGGGCAATGATCTCGCGGGTCATTCCCAACTTTGTTACAATGGCGCAGGAGTCTATACCGGAATCAAGCAAATTAGTTAGCCAGATCCATCCCATACTAGACTTCTGGTTGTACGATTGAGTGTAGAAATAAGCGCACACAGATTCGATCTTTAATCGATTCAGGCGAGATAAACCAACATATCCAAACCGATGCCATCTCGCACCGGTCTCATACCAACCACACGCCCAAGTCTCTACCATTTTATAGAACATTCTCAGTTTTCAATGGTAACCCATGTTACAACTGTCATTATCTTGTTTCAAGTTTCAGTTGGTAATATTTGTATCGTATTTACTCTTACCTCTAAAACATATCTAAGCACAATCATAATCTGGCGTTATTACCATTATGAGTATCCTATGGTGACAAGGAAAAGGTATTATCAAAGAAGGGAAATAAGATGTATCAACTGTATGGTGTAGCTAGGCAATCTATATAAACAACAATGTCAAGCATGCACTTGTATTTGAAAGTAAAATATTTGCATTTGAAAACTTGGCTCAACATGATCAATTATAAGAACTTGCCTCTTTATCTAAGGTCATTGATCACTTCTCTGTAGCCTTTAGGTCTGACGTCGACTATTTTAATTGCTCATGTAGCTCTTCATCTAACCAACTTGAATAAAGAAAATAGGTTTGGGTGGTTGGGGTTTAAGCGGTGCTTGGTTTACCTGAATAGAGTTAAAAATGGGTTAGATGGGTTCGAGATGGTCGAAATGGGTATAAATTTGTCTAATGGGTTTCTGTGAATAGTAATAGATTTGAACGATATTGGGCATGGGTTCAAATAGTATTGGGTTAGCTAGAATTTTATCGGAGTTGATTTAGACTAAACGGAGATGAGAATGGGCTTCATGGGATCAAAATGGTAAAAATAGGTACAATATGCTAATTGGATTTTGGTGAACAATAACAGGTTGTAACTATTCACACTAGGTTGGGTTCAGGAATAGTAACGGGTTTAGAACAGTAGTGGATGTGGGTTGGAGTAGTGGCAGGTTGGGTTTTAAACAGTAACACGTCTAAGCAAAACAGTAACAAGTCACGATTTTGGGCTTGGTCCGATTTATTTTGGCCTTCGAAATGGTGGCGGCTTGGTTGGATTTTTGGCCCATGGGCTAACTTAGCCTGGCCCAAAGACTTGACCTGCTAGTCCTTAGCCTACCTTGGCCTACCTTTGTCTTGCTCGGTTTGGTGCCAGGGTGCCAAACAGAGGGGGCAGCAATGGCACAATTGGGGCTCCGGAGAGGCCCTCCGATGGTGAGCGATGACACACTAAGGACCAGTAGGCATCCATGGTTCCATTTTTGAGCTTGGCGGAATTCGAGGAGTTATGGAGAGGTCTAGAGGCAGAGGAAGCTAACTAGACCACCACCATTGCATGGTGGCGACTCGGTCGGACTCAATGAGGAGCATGGTTATTTGAGAATCTACAAAGGCTGGAGAGGCCATGGGTGAAAAGAGTTTTGGCTCTAATGGCTCAAGTTGGCCTGTCCACGTCGGCTCAAGTCGGACGACGGTGGAGCTCATCGCCAGCGAGCTGGGGGTCGGGGTGGTTCACGGTAAGGCCGGGTTGGGTTCAGGGCATCCGGGCGATACTATGGGCGAAGCTAATTGGTATTTGGATGAGGCTTTCGTGGAATTGAAGATTAGGTCTCACGGGGTTTTTGTGGTGGCGACGGAGACACAGTGGTCGAAGCGATGGGAGAAGAGTGGGGACAGACAATTGGGTGACTGTGTGGGCTATCGATGGAGTTGGCATGGCTTTATATGGCTTAGAAGGTGGTGCAAGCGTGGTCTTGACCAATGTGACGGCGGCACATGGCTACGGGAGGTGGCACTTAGAGCTTCCCGACGGTCATAGTAGCACAGTCGGTGGTTGTGGTGGCATCTAAGATTTAGCGCCTTTCTTAGCACTAGCGACTGGCAAAAGGCGGCAGTCAAATGATGGGCGTGCGCATCGGCCGTAGAGGCACGGCTTGGATGTGGCGGTAAAGCGGGGCTTGGGCGGCCGTGGCGCGTGGCCAGCCTGATGAGATGGGCATTGAAGATGGTGTGTTAGAGATGGAAGTGTCATGGTACGACTATTGACTAGGAGGCAGTGGTGGGCATGATTCAGCGGTGGCGGCGAACAAGGATGAACCAGGTGGCACAGGTGAATCGAGGTGAAATGGAAAATGGGAGGGCACCAACGATCACTTATCTCCAAAAATTTTTGTACGCTTGCAAAGATAATCCGACATCTTCTAATATTAAATATCCATCAATAGACTAATTCACTTCCATATTACTTCTATACATAGATTTAGACTCCAATGATCATATTTATTATTTAGTTTCTATTTCTTGCTATTTATATCTATGATGTCTTTCTTCATTACCTTATTGAGATACTATTGCAATTTAAAACTCCAAATGACAAGCATTATCTTGTATCCAATCCACCGAACATATACTTTCCATTACACAACTTCATTAATCAAATCATGATTATCTAACTCTTCACATAAATATCAACTTCCACCATGAATTTATAAATCCAACCTTAGCTTTGCTATTTACCAACTAGTCAATTCTACATTCTAGTGATAATCCAGTGTTCTCAATTTAAATCCATCAATATCATTTGTATCAAGATTTTCTAATAATCCAATCCTTTCCGTCAGTGATTCATAATCATAATCTGCTCATCCAGTAATTAACTATGCTCTCCACTATTTACTTCCAAACTAATTCACTGTTATAAACATCCACCGAGAATAATATTATTAATCAAGTCTATAATCCAATAATTATTATATATCACATTCACTATTTCGCCAAAGTTTGACCAATCCATTTATCCACTTAATCCAATCCGACAAATTCCACTGATTTATCCATTCAAATTTTACACTACTAATTCTTCCTGATAATCAACATAATCCCACCAATATCTTTGTTTATTTTTGACTTCATATATCAATCCCTTATGGGTTTATCTAACCTTCCTTGCTGATGACTCTATGGGTATAGACCAATCTACTTATTACAACCAGAAATTAACATTTAATTTTTTTTATAGTTTAGAGATCTGATAGTCAAGGGAAGAACAAGAAAAAAAAGGCAAGGATCGAGACGAAATAGGGCAGAGGTCGAACATTTTCAATATAGTCTTTATTTGAAACCAGGAATAGTTTTGGATAAATTGATTATATAACAACCTAACATATTGATAGGGCAATTTGGCTATTAATACAATCAGAAAAACTATCTACTTAAATGGTTTTGCCCGTAGCATTAAGAAATCAAACGGTTATTGTTTATTAACTACTCGAGCGGTGACCTTATAACTTTTCAAAAGGAAAAGCTTTAGTCATTGTACTCGCACTATCCTTCTTAACACCATCCTTAGTACTACTTCTACTGAAGTTAGTTCTCGTTCTATTTGGTCAATGCCTACAACAAGAAATTAGTCTAATTAGCTACACGAGTTTTAGAGATTTTGACAAACTCAAAAGGAAAGCTTTTAATGCATGTCTAAGAGAGATGAGATAGAAATAGAAAAGGCAAGATAGCAATAATACATATTGTTTTCACAATTCCTTTTCTATGAAAAATATAGGGTTTTGTTAAACTCGCATTCTTATTAAAACCAAATCTATATTTAGAGTCATAACCTAAATCAAGTTTACTCTGATACCATTCTTTAATGACCCTATTTTTGGGAATAGGGTCGTCATACTTCTCGCAACAGCTCATGAGTTCACTTGCGGATAGAAAGAGTATAATGTCTGCTCATGAACATTTGAAAAGGGTTAACTTGATTAAAATATGACCTAACGGCCAAACTTTAGCAACTTAATGGACGTCCAAGCCCAAAAATTAACTTACATTCAGAAGAACCGAAAAAATACCCACATAAACGCTTGAGTGCAATCGTAACCCTAACATGGAAGCTAAAGCATCCTTTCTTCTTCTGACATCTGCTCTGATGGAAATAAAGCAAGATTGAGTACACCACGTACTCAGTAAGTCCCTATAGCAGAATGCATTTATAGAGGCTAATATCTATATGCAAGGCTTAACCAAAGGATGATATTCCGTTTCTTTAGCGTAAAACTAATTTGCCAAATATCATATCAAAGTTAGTTTTTAAACCTATGGTTTAGGCATTTTTTAACTAAAATCAAAATGTCCAATTTCAATTAAATTTGTGGGAGCAACTCTCCTTACAGTTACTTACTATGTCCAAATCATGGACATCATTCCATATCCATTTCCATACCACCATACCATGTCTATAAACACCATTAACCAGTAACCATTTTGTAAAAACTATACACTGTGTTATTTTCATACTTTGCTCATGATCGAGGGCACGACTATTCGAATAAATTATAACACTCTGCAGAGATTGTGCAACTTTAACCACAAGATATGATTATCTCATAATATCGGCCATTACACACTTTCGTAGGCGCATGACTGAGAAATCATAACAATGCTTTTATAATGCTTAGTTTTGATGCTTTCCTCCACTTTGGAGGTATAACCTTTAGCGTTGAGGAATCCCTGTTGTTAGGGAGTCTCTCCCTTACCGGTCGAGTGCACACTCCATATAAGGGCAATGACCTTTAAGGTCTACTCCCAGGCAGTGACCCCTTTAGGTTCACTTGCATCACATTCCACTCGAGCAATGACCCCGCGGGTCATTCTCATCTTCGTTACAATGGTGCAAGAGTCTACACCGAAACCAAACAAATTAGTTAGCTAGATCTATCGCATACTAGACTTATGGTTGCACGATTGGGTATAGAAATAAGCACGCACATATTTGATCCTTGATCTATTCAAATGAGACAAACAAACATATCCAAACCTGGTGCCATCCCTGCACCGTCGCCAATGATGGTTGAAGGCGGAAAGCCAAGTTGGAAAGGCAGTTTTATCTGAAAATCTTTTAAATTGGGCAAGTTTTTGAATTTAGCTGAGATTTAAAATTTTTTTGGTTTGTCATTGCAGCCTTGCAGGCCGTAGTTAACCAACAAGTACAACCTAAGGGATTGCTTCCATAGGATCATCGTGGATGCCTTTTGCACGTGCTTCCGTGTGCTTAACCAGACTTAACTGATGTGGTCAAAGCTCACAACTCAACTGCTGAACTTTGCTTAGGTCACAAGACTCACAACTCACAAAAGGGCTTTGTGATTCATGTATACATGCTCCATAATGCTATGTGTTTGGAATTTGATTCAAAGTTTTGGACCGTACTCCATCGATCCTATAGTAATAATTAAGTTTGCAATGCAATGTTACCCCAAAAACTTGGATTTTGAATTGCTTTGGTAACCGTGCAACTACTAGTGTATGTGAGTCATTCAGAAATGGGGACTGTAAAATTTCGGTAAGATCTGGACCATGCATGGAATCGCAAATTAAAGGTAAGAAACGTGTGGGTCCTCAAAGAAAAGAATGGCGTTGCCATACTCATAAATCATAATCTCTAGTGTTGGCAATCATAAGAGTTCTTATGGTTTTGCATGGCCCGAAGTGATGGCGAAAGGCAACGTTTCGGCCCCCACCAGAACTCACCTTTTAAAAGCCGAGAGAGGGTTTAGTTTGGATGAACTTTTCTTTTTTTCCCAAAATTTAGATACTAATCGTCGTAGCTGTAGTAGTATTATAGCATCAGTATTACTATATTGTGATACCTATCTGCTCTTAAAAAAAAGTAGATAGGGTGGCCCACTAAGTTGCACCGGTTAATATAGGGTCTTTTTTTTTTGCTGTGGTTTGTAACTTTTGGGCTATTCGTACGAGAGAGTATAGAATAACGGAAACTCACGTATGGTTTTTGTCAATATAAATGAAGTTGGTACAGTTTATACTACAATTAACTAATAGACATTATCTTAAAAAGATATTTCGTTTAAAAACTAGTTACTGTAGAAAAGCCGAAAAGCAGCTTTTAAAAGCCGAAAAGAATAGGACCATAGAATGGGTAATATGTATGTCGTGCGGTGTGATGACATGCATCGTAAGCATGTTCAGATGATATAGGGTGGATTCTTTTAGGTTATGATTTTAACTTTTGGCTTATGATAATTTGTTAGTTACTATAGTAGAAAATAGAAAGTCAAAGCTAAAGTGGAGCCGGATCGAGCTATATATTGTGCAGAGTACAACTGTAGGTAATGTGTATTGCACTCTAGTGCAAAACTGTTTGAGCTGGAATAGTATATAGCATACGTGGTTAATTCATGTGGAAAATTCATCACAACATAGGTACATCCCTGCATGGGTCTAGGAGTTTATAGAATTGCATAGCTACAGAACATAGAGGGGAAGGGAGAGGTCAATGTTCAGTGATGAAGTGGAAGGCATATGTCTCCTTTCAAGAACAATGAGCCTGCTGAAATGGTAACATCCTGAAGACCTGAAGTGAGATTTGCTCTTCCATCCCCTGACTTTATGAGGCTAAAATCCTTTAATTTACATAATCAACACCATTTTTTTAGCTGGGTGAGGAGTTACCTATGTTGTGGTATTTGATGAATCCATGAATCACAATAATACTTATGAGTTTGCTGGAATCACATGAAGACAAAAAGCTACAAAGAAAAGGAAGCTCGGTTCATAGCGTCTTCTAATCAAAGTTGAGTTTCAAATCTTGCAATTCAAGAAATAGAGGAAATTATCAAGGAAGTGGTGATCGAAGGCAACATATGCACGAGCAGTCAATCCAAGATAAATGAGAAGAAGGTATGGCTAGTTCTAATTTTTAGTGTGATATTTGCAAAAAAAATTCAGTCACACTATAGATAGGTGCTGGAAGAAGATGACCTACAATAAATGTAAGAGGCAAGGCCACATTGTCAGATTTTATAGATATCGAGATGTCAATTGGGTAAATTTCTTAAAAGAGAAGAAAGATGCAGAAGAATGTGTTTATTCTTGCCAGAATGTGTAAGAAGAGAGAAGATACTTGAATTGTGGACACTGGTTGCACAAACCATATGTCTTTCAATCGAAGTATATTTCGAGATGTGGACTCGTCACATCAAACAAAGATACGCTTAGGCAATGGTTATTTAGCCCAAGCTAAAGGAAAGGGCAGTATTCCTATCCAAATAGAAGGTTGTCAGAAGTTTGTTTGTGATGTGCTGTTGGTACCTGATTTGAAGCAGAATTTGCTAAATGTTGGGCAACTGATAGAACATGGGTACATGTTCATTTCAAAAAAATTCTTAAAAGATAATACACTGAAAAATGAAGATCGTCTTATTGCAAAGGCAAATATGGATAAGAACATGGATTTTCTGTTGAAGATGAGTTATCCAACTAAATTGGCTTTATGAAGCGAGGTAACTCCAGTATGCCAAAGATGGTTATGCCGGTAGGCCAACCACATGTTACAATTATAGCAGTTGAGCAGCAGGAGCGAGGTGGTGCTTCAAAAGAGAAAGGGTCAAGTTTAGGTTCGAACTCAAATTCCAGCTTAGGATCAAGTTCTTGCCTGAGTACTAGCGAGCGGTTGACTATGCCAAAGTTGGCCTCAAAACATGTTAGGAGCATGGCAGAGATTTACAAGACACGTAATTTATCGACAATTGAAAAATTATAAAGCGAAAGGATTCAATAAAAATCAACAAGGACAAATCCAAAAGGTTGAGAAGAAAAAAGATTGAAAGCCAATAAATAAATCGGAAGCAAGAAAAGGAATTGCAAATAAGAGAATTTACAGAATGATGAGTACATGTTCTTTCGGTGAGAAGAACATAACAAGATGTGCAACTGAAATGGTTGGAGATAAAATTTTAGCTAGAAGATATTTTTATAAAGGTTTTGCTTGAGTCGGTGCTTAGTTAGGCCGGTTAATGTAGCCTTGATGTTACGTTGTAACACATGAATGTGTGTAAAAGCTTGATAACTTCATATGGAGGTGTATGTGCATATGTGTGCTAAGTAAAGCTCTTATGTTCATTCCTCCTGTCCCATTCCTTACTTCTTTTGAGTGTTCCAAATCCCCAACACGTTGATCTATTCTAGGGTGGCCGGTGGCTAGGCATATGGGGAGAAGGGGAGAAGGCAAGGGCAAGCCGAGTCCAGGCGAGGATACTAGGTGCGAATGCAGAGAAGGAGGTGAGGTCAAGGATCGGGCAGGCGCTGGTCAGGTCTAATGGCAAGCTTGTGTGACGTGAGGGCACGGATCCAGGCCGGCTCTTTGTGGAGGAAGAAGAGCGATAGGGCCATGAGCGACTGTATGAGCGAGAGGCGAAGTGTAAAGTAACATGATCTAGGGCGCACGGCTATCCGGTGGCGACGATGGCGATGCAAAAGGCAAGGAGGAGCGACAGAGGCAGGCACGCCGGGGGAGGAGACGGGAAGGAGGCGAGTACGACCGGTGCACGGAGCGGCGGTGTGGGAGAGGAAGAAAGAGAGCGTGACGAGAGTGAGCCAGGGCGGTGGCAAGTGCGGCGCAAGGAAGGGGAGGAGAGGAGGTGAGGGCACGGTGAAAGGTGAGAAGAAGCAGGGCAGAGCCCTCTACGACGGGAATAGGAGGCGCTAGGGCATGGGGTATGGTAGGTGCAGGTGGTAGTCAGATCCGTACCTCTCATGAGATTGGACGACCACAAGTGTTCGGGATCTAAACATAATTCCGCAAAACAACGAGAGGTTTTCTGCAAAAAAAAATGAGCGTAAACTGGCTAGTTCGGCCAGGATCACACCGAATTTCAAAAATCTTGAAGTGGTTTTTTTTTTTGCAAATTTGGGGATGTGGGGGCTCTTAGGCTCTACTTCAAACTGTTTCAGCTTATATCTTCTTAATTTAGTCTTTTTTTTTGGCTTTTGGAGCTTATCGATGCACTGCGGGGCCAAAGAACCCCATGAGCTCGTGGGAACACGTCAAAAATTAAAATATATTATTTTATTTTTATAATATAGATTTTTAATATAAAGTACGTATTTTTATATATTTGAATAAAATGTGTATTTATACATTATAGTTTATGTTTTGAAGCTATATTTTTATAAAAAGTATATATACAATAATAATTAATAAAGTTGTTTTAATATTTTTAAACATATAAAATATTTTTTTAATCTCCGTAGGAATCTCAGTGAGAGGAGGGACAGAGATGAGGCGCGTTGCCCTACGTGAAGGCTTTGCAGGACGGGACGGAAGGAAGCACCCCGTTGCCATCCCAAGCTTAGGAACTTCACTTATCTCTGTTGTTCCTACGGGCTAGAATTAGGCTCCCGTTGATTTACAGATGTCTTAACCAGAACGATTACTACAGTGCCCTCCGGTGCATTCAGGCGTGTCGTGCCCGTGCATGCATGCATGCGCTCCCTGCGAGGTCCACAGCGCAGGGGGCGAGATGAAATGAGATCACACGGCGAGGCGTCCGCGCCTCCCGCGATCCGTCTGTCGCGAGGAGCCCATCAGGAGCAGTTAATGCGCGCGATCTCGCTCGCCTGTCGCCCTGCCGTGCATGTCGTCAGGAGCGGCGATGCATGGACGCTGAACGGGCCCAGCCGTGTCAAGCTCTGATGCTGCGAGAAGGAATGTGGACTTAATGCCAGAGTCAAGAGTGACAGTCCTGAACCTCCCATCAGCTTCTGCCGCGCACCTCGATCGGTGCTCATTTCTGCTCGTCCGTACCGCTGCTTCGTCGCTCTCTGGATTATTTTTTTTTTCAGTGGAGCCTTCTCCAATTTCGATCACTTCAAATGGAAACACAACATAGGCCAAGAGTTCAGAAAGTAGCAAAAGGTTAATTCTGTTACTGACCAAACAGTCAACCGAACCATATATTTTTTTTATTGAGATACAGATAGGCTACATTAACTAATTTAAAATGTTCTAACATATAAACCTAGAACCTATATAAATAAGGGATTATGAATTGTTACCACTAGACGTATAGTGCAGCATAAGAAGAGTTGAAATAGACTGGTTCAACATAGCACGTATCGATATAGTGGAAATAGTTGATCATTCTCGAGCCAACCGTCTTCTTCCCGTGGTCGTCCTGATCAACGCCGAAGTTGCAGTAGCGTCTCTACCGAAGTCCACACGTCACTAACGCACACGGTAGGGCCTGTGAGAGGTGATGGCTAGGGTTTCGGTAGGTATGTTAATCGTACGCATGCAACCTTCAACTCATGCATCCCTTTATATAGAGATTTCGGTTGGGTCCATAATCAATAGAGTAGATATCGTATCTTACTCGAACAGCTTCTAACTGGATCCTTATCCAATATAAGTCGATATCGTATCTCACTCGGAGTATGTTATCCGGACCCTTACTGTTTCATTCCGTTAAATGTGTGACCTTGTAGATTCATATATACTTTGTTGTAACTCGAAAATACCACTGGTCAGTAGTAGTCCCTAGCAAAACATATCAACCTCCCAAATTTACACAAAAGATTAATCTGGATGAACCCTGTGCAATATGATCGGTAACCAGGTCCTAGTCGCTCACGATCAACTCATAATTCCTTACGACCAGATCGAATATGGTCATGATCAGGTCGTATCCCCATACAATCGGATCGCAGACCAGTCCGTGATATGTCAGAACTAGCTCAAAACCAATTAGTAACTCCATATAATCGTATTGCTTTTGCTCGAGTCTATCGATTTATTTACGTATTCTCCTTTTGCTTCACGATGTCCGATCAAACTTCAGGTGAGAAATGTGTCATCTATGGACTGTTCAATCTTTTCTCAATCTAGTGATGGATAACTTCATGTGGTTGACTCTTCGACTACTTATGGTATGACCATGCACTTTCTTTATTTGACCACATCGAGGGGTCAAAAGATATCTCTCCTGTTATGTAAGAGAGGCAAATCTCATATCTGAGCAATCGCTTTTCTCCGCATGTTTCATAGTATACCGGAAAGCTACCTTTATAACTACCCAGTTATAGTATAGCATTTGGCAACCACTAAGTGCACTATTACATATATAAGAAACTATGTTGATCTCAGTTAAAAGGATTATACATCATCATTACTTGAGACCAACTGATGACACATAAGACATAATAATCTCACCAGTGTCTCAAAGTGGATCAATCCAAAACCATGTTCTCTAACATGTGTTTCACATTATTGATTTGATATCTTTATATTTATGACTGGTGAAACATGATCATCAATCAATACCTGTACTAGTCTATAAGTCATTGGTGTTCCGATCAGTGATATCCAACCAATGATCCTTTTAAAATGACATTATATAACAAATAAAGTGCTTCACCAACATGTCACATACTTGCCAATCTTTATAAATGATAAATCATTCAAAAAACATAATAACATTTATATAAAATATCGTAAACATAGAAACGATACAATCATCTCCATGATTGCCTCTAGGGTATATCACTAACATTTTTGACATTGACAAAGTTCAGAAGAGACATCAAACAAGAACTGAAATTAAACTAAAAGACTAAGCACATATTCTTTTAGACCGTGACTTATGACTTTTGATTGTGACTTATTAGTTTAATGAAGTAATGAATAGTGGTTGCTGAGAGAATTGTTGAAAAGTCAAAAAGAACATGGCCTAAGCAAACAGCAGCTGAACTATTACACCATTAGATTCTTTGCTTTCCCAGCAACACAAAACCCCTTCAGAGAACAGCTAATCTGTCGCCAGCTTCTTGATTTTACTCACCGTCTTCCTGATTATGCCTGCGCTTCTGCATGTTGACGGAGCGCTCCTTTTGAAGCGGCTTTACCCCTTTTTGTAATTTGATCATTCGCCTCATCCTTTTGGAAACCTGCCCAGTAACTAAAGATTTAATGAACATACAACACAGACGATCTCAGCTGGAGATCGAACCAGTTGTTTGTCACTCTCCGAATTAATATTAGCCGGGATTATTAATTCTGATCAATGATGCGATGGACCGGTGCTGTAGTGCTGCATAGTGCCGTGCCACTCGCACTTTTAGGCCCCGCTCGTTTCGGCTTAAGCTTCTGGTTTATTTTTTACTATTCATAATTTCATCTTTTTCTGAATTTTTGGCTTTTTTGAACTTTTTTGCCGGTTCTTTTTTTGCCGTATTCGTTTGCGTTGTTTGTGATGGGCTAACATATTTTTTATATTTTTAATTTTTTTTAAATTTAATTATGTTAAATAAGTCTCTGTCAGCTATAATGTTTTTTCAGCTAGCTACAGTGCTTTTCAACCATAAGCCACCAAAAATAAACCAAAATGATCACACCTTACACTGTTTGATTGATCAGCTGGACCGATCGATAGACGTGGCATCGCACTACTAACGTGACGTGACATAGTAGTACTTGCTATAGCACCAAGGCACCACGACCTGTCGAGCACTGTGGCGATTGATTCGCCGCGCCGGCGTCGGAGTTTCGACCGGACAGCCGGAGCGGACACTCCGGTTCATGGAGCCACTGTTTACAGTCGATCGATCTGCCATATAAAAGTGCGTCTTGTTCTCCTGGTCCGGGAGCCTACATGCAACTCGATCGACTCCAGGCACGGTGTAGCATTGTTGCGACGGTGCACGTATGCGCCCCCCGAATTTGGACGTGCTTACACGTAGTTGGATCTAAACAGGAACACCGACCGTGCACTGTGCAAATGGATGGGCAGATAGGTAGTAGATAGATGGCTCGTCCTAGTAGACTAGTCCTGGACTGACCGTACGAATGGGAACGTACCTGGCCGTGTTTCGGACACGTGAATTCGATAGGTATCTTAGGGCTGTTCTTTTTCTTCGGAGCTAACGACTTTTAATTTTTGCTATAGTACCTAACTTTCAAACGGGGTATTTTCTCAAGACGGAGTCTACAAGTTAAACGATGTATACGTTAAAAGCCCAACATCTGTACCATCTAAAATCGCAAGTGAGTATCTCTCTCCGTAATCTGTACCGTAAACAGCCAAAGTTCAAAAATTTCAGCCAAAAACTATAAGCCGCAGCCGTTGCCAAATATGCCCTATATACTCCGTAAAAGAAAAATAGCTTTAACGACGGCTGTGCTACGATGGATTTCAAGCTTAAACTTTTAGTTTCTAACTTCTTAATTTCGTATTTTTTCTAGTTTTTTTTTCTTTTTAGGGTTTTTTCTTTGCTTTTTTTCTTTTATCCCCATGGTGACGAATCTTTTTTTCTTTTTTTGATTTTTCTTAATTTAATTACAATAAAAAAGTTAACATCAAAGGGTGTCACGCTGGCATTGGATTCTCTCCTCATTCTACCTCAGATCGACAGCAAGAGAGTCTGACTCACTGTCTGTCTGATCACCTTCTCGGTACGTGATTATGAAACGAAAAGAGAGAGAGAGTCTCACCTAGTTTGTGCTGAAAAGCTATGACGACTGAAATTTTACTGTAGTTGAAGGTGATTTATTTGGTATAATTAAATTTAAAAAAATTTAAAAATAAAAAATATGCTAGCTCATCACAGACAACCCAAACGAATACGAGAAAAAAGGAACCGGCAAAAAAACTCAAAAAAACCAAAAATTCAGAAAAATAAAATAAAATTTATAAATAATGAAAAATAAACTAGAAACCAGAAGCTGTAGTTGAAACAGCGCGGATTTAACTACATGGACAGGATTAGCGACATGACAGACCAAAAATCAACAAGCTTCATAGGGACTAAATATTATCTGATGATCAGAGCGTCTACCGAAATGTGGCAGTAGCGTAGTCTGGTTCAAAAACATAATGAATGCATGGCTAATCTCAAAGGTTTATTTGGTCCCCCAAACATTTGGAAGCCAAGATTCGCCATGAAAAGGGTTCGTGCAGAGGTGTGTGAAGAGGGGACATCAGCATCGCGCTTCCCATATGCGGTGCATGAAGAAATCATGGCGCGGTACCACCGTAGACCACACTAAGGCTAGCTCTGGTAATCTGCAGGTGTGCTAGTTGTCATGGAGTCCCTGTGGCCCATGGTGGAAGAGGTCCATGCAGAGATGTGTTGTAAAGATCAGCAGCCTTTTTGACCATAGCGAGTGTGCTGATGACCTGTGTAGATTGTAGAAAAGGGTGGTTCGTCATGGCTAGGTGATGATCATCTAAGGCATGCCCCCTTTGGAGCTTCTGTTTCTGTATTAGACTATGTAAATTGATCGTGAATATGATACTAATGAATAATTGATATAGGTTGAATTAGAATTTATATTTGTGAATGTTTCGGTCGATGCACTTTTGCGAAAACTGAAAAGTGTTGAAATATTCAGGTATTGCGGTCTGATTGCCATGTCAAGGGAGGTCTGATCGGCTAGTAGTCTGGATGATTTGGTTCGTGATTATGGTGTGTTATGTGTGTGTAGATTGATGTTGGTTAAGTTGGAGAGAACTTGTGCCGGAAAAATATTCTTTGGTCTTTGCATATGCAGGTTGAGCATGGAGGCAATCATAGTCAATGACGAGGTGGACCGAGACTAGGATGAGAGATCCGAGGTTCAGACGGTCAAGAATGTTACGGGATGGTTGAGCTCATGCTTGGGCATGTGAAGAACAAAGGTGGATGATGCATGGAGGAGTTAAGGGAGGTGCGATCCTGGAGGCTTCCACGTGTGAGATGTTGAAAAGTTAGAATTTTGATAAACCTATGTTTGTCCCTTGGCTGTAGGAGTCAAATTAGGACTCAAATTCGTGATCCGTTCGTAGAAGACTCTTAAGGTGTCAGAGGATATAAATAGAGTCGGTGGGGGCATAGAAGATGTACAGCTTTGGTAGAAGATTGAGGTGGCTTTAGTTCTGGTTAGGCTTTTAGGGGTACTTTTTTAGGGCATTTATAAACCTATGAAAATCCAGTAATAAACATCACTTTGAATCAATATTATTCTTGATTTGCTTGAAGGTGCTAGTGATTGCAGTTGGGTCAAAACTTATGATTATGTACAAGGGTGTCGAATCACTGCCAACAAAGGAAATACGAGTACTCGAAGGCGTAGGCGAAGCGTTCGTAGTTTACGCGCACAGAAGTGGTCAAAAGTTACGATTGCTGGTTATGGTCGAAGTTTACAACTGGTAAAAGTTAATGCCAGCTGAGTGGTCGGTCGCTGAGCGATCGAAAACCATCATCGAAGTTTATGACTGGTAAGAGTTTACGACAACTGAGCGGTCGAGCACCGAGCGATTGAAACCATCATTGACAACTGAGAGGTTCCAAAAAGTGGAGGCAATCATTCACCCCCTCTGATTGTGGTATTCAATCCTACATTCTGCCATCTGATTTCTTAATTTCATCTTTATTTAGTTTTTTTGGCTTTTGTATTTTTTCCCATTATTCCTTTGTATTGTTCGAGATGATATAACTTTTTTTTATATTTAATTACACTGAAAAAACTACCAGCAACTACAGTGTATTTTTAGCTGCTACAGTATAAAATAAGCCATAAGCTAGGGGCTTATAAGCCCAAATGAGCACCATAGTTGATTTGTCTGGGGTGGAAGAACAATTGAGTAGATTCAAATAAACAACGTGGAAAAGTTTTTGTTAGAACATAGAAAGTTTATTTAAGGTTCTGTTTGAGACACATGAATTTTACAACAAAATTGATGGATTCCACGTGGAACAGTTCAATTTTCCTGAGAATCAGCAAAAATTTATGAGTTCCAAACAGGGTCTAAACCATATCGTGTTTAAGGTCATATGTTTAGGTTCGTATATGGGATACTCAAAGCTAGTTTCAATTGCCAAACTCAAGCTCTTTAAAATGTTACGTACTTGCAACCCCTTCTTTGAGATGATCATATATGAAGTAACACAAGCCCTGGGCAGCAAAATTGAGACTCGATTTTAGTCGTCACTAACAAAAAGTGAACGAAAAGTTCTGTCAGGCACCCAAGCACATGATTAGCTGCCTAGAATCTATGAACAGTGAACTGAACTGGGTGAAAGATTATCCTCATGAAATTGGAAGCATGACTAGATCTGCAACATGTGGGAGGAGGTTATACACTGCACACTCCTTTAAATCTTGTTTTTAGTCTATCAAAGAGCATCCAAAAAAGCTCATCAAGAAAAGCTCCTGCCTAGAAAGGGTCTCAAATGCCAAAGCCCATGTTCTTTGCCACTAAACCATATCAGCCTGTCAGAGCTGTCCTTGCTTTCTAAACACTGTAACAGCATTAATTTAATCGGGTTAATTTACAGTTTATAAGTCAGCTCTTTCACTGACCTTGGCTGCCGTGATGTCATTGTTCCTTTGCCTGATCATGTTTTACACTGCACGTCTTGAGGGTTAACAAGTAACTTAGCCATGACATCTCAGAGGACTGTTTAATCTGTTTTGATCTATCGAGGTCTTCTATCACCTAAAAAAACTAATCTCGCACGACAAAGTCATTGCATAATCAGTACTAAAACTACGCAGTTGTACTTGACATCTTGCATTTCTGAAACGGGTTGGTAGTTAAATCTATTCACAAGTTGTAACAAGAAAAAATTCTTCAGACATCTCCATTCACATGAGGATGAAGGACCCCTTGGGCTACCTCTCTTGGAGGCCTTCACAAATTTTTCTTTGCAATCACCAAGAACTGATCGATACACATGAGAAAATCGACAAAAATGAAGCAAAAAAACAGAGCAATGCAAGGATGCTGAAACCTGCAGTTGCTTCTAGCCATCGTACGTACAATTCACTATGGCACAGTGTTATGACAGAGTGAAATGAAATCAAGAACACATCCTGGGAAGTGATCTTGCAGTGCGGTTGCCGCCTCTCTTGGAGGCCTTCATCTTGGTCATCTGCGTCTTCATCCGGCTGCACACCTTCTCCAGCTCCATCACCCGCCAATGCATCCCGTCGAGGAGCGACTTGAGGTTCTGATTCTCCAGCGACAGGTCCAGCCTCCTCGCGTATAGGATGACCTGGCCCTCGTTGTCACCGTCGTCGTTGTCGTCGCCGTCGTAGATGCCGCGGTACTTCCCCATGGCCGGAGGGGACACCAGCTTCAACTGGCCCGAGTCGCGGATGAGGCTCTTGGGCACGGTGTGCTGGGACGCCAGCGCCTGCACCGCCGCCCTCGTCGGGAATTTGGCGTTCCTCGCGAGGTGCTTGCAGCACTCCGGCGAGAGCTTCTCGTAGTTGATGCCCTTACAGATCTTCATCTTCTCGTCGTCCGTCAAGCGAGCATGAACCTGCGACGATGAACAGTGTGTCAAGCAATCAACAAACAGCCAAGTAGGACAGTTTCTCTTGCATATTGGCAAATATGCCAAAAATCTTTAGCATCCAGGACAAAATCTTTTTTCAGACAAACCAATGGGTTCAGACTTCAGAGAACATTCAGAAGTCGTGTCCTGAACTCTATGATGCATACATAGGATTCAGAGGAGGTACTAACACAGATGAATGAAGCACTGTAACAAAATCTGAAGAACAAGAACAGTATCGAGACACCAAAACCTGAGAATTCTGAGGATCGAGGATGTAGTGTACCTGGAAATAGACATCGATGGCGCGGCACAGCTCGTCGTGGCAGTCCCTCGCGGCAGCGGGCAGCGCGGTGGCCAGCTCGACGAACCTGGCCGGGCGCAGCGACGGGTCTGGGGCCACCTCGGCCAGGTACAGGTCCATGAGCCTCCCCACCTTCTTCAGCCCCGCCAGCTCGTCGCGCGCGCCACCGCCGTCGTGCAGGAACGCCTCCAAGAACCTGAGTACCAGGCTCACGTCGTACAGGCTGCTCGTCCCGGACGGCGCCGGGACGAGCAGGTTGTCCAGTGTCGCGTGGTCCAGCTTCCGGCCTATCATGGCGACGAGCTTGTTGTGGGAGGTGCCGGCCAGCTTCAGAGAGAAGGAGATCCTCAGGATGCCGAAGAGGCCCTTACAAGAAACCGAGCTCCGGTCGAGGCCGCCCATGACGGCGATCGCCGCCTCGAGCATGGCCTTCTTGTCCTCGGCGTTCGCGCCGGCGATGCGGCACTTGAGGTAGTAGAAGAGAAACCGGGAGACGATGCCGTGGTCAGTGCCTCTGGCCAGGAGCGCCTTGGCGACCCGCTCCACCATGCTGGGGCTGAGGACGACGAGGTCCTCGAACCACCAGGTGTGGCTGGTGCACCGCATGCTGAGGCTGCTGCTCTTGGTGTCGCACGAGAACCGGAACCCCGAGCTCTCCGGCGAGGAGCTCGTCGGGGTGGCGTCCCCCGGGACGGCCATCTGGGATAGCAGCGCGCCCACGACCTTGTCGAACACGCCGCTGGACTCGGCGAACGGAAACAAGTGCTGACACTGCTTGACGGCGTCCACGACGGTCTGCCACGGCCAGTGCGGCATCTCCTCGAGAGCCTTCTCGGTCATCTTGACCAGGCTCGGCGCGGTGGACGCCGCCGCGGGCGAGTCCGCCACCATGTCCATGAACTGAGCCGCGCACCGCAGCGCGCAGGCGTTGGCCGCGGTCACCTCTATACCGCCGCCACCGGCGGCGGCTTAACAGAACCTCGCGACGAGTTCGAACGCCTCGGCGCCGCCGGGGAAGCCGTGCAGCACTACTCTCGGAGGCCGACCTGCAGACGCCGCAGCTCCGAGCTCCCACTCGTCGACCAAATTATTGATCCTATTACATAACGGCGCAAGAACGTCCTGCGAATTATCCAAGAACGCAAAGAACAATTTAGAACAAACATGGCATCGCATTAAAGAATCACACAGGTAGTACAAGATTAAAGGTCATTAAGCTAGGTAATAAACCAACTTGCAAGATGCCAGATTAACGCGAATACCAAAGGAAAGATCAGGTCTTTCTCCAGAGAACAATCTAAGCTTTGTAATAAGGAGAGGCTACCGGCCATTGTAGCCACCAAACACCATTAAAGCTTTGCATGGAAAAAGGCGAAGGAGATGAGCTGTAGCCATTATGCCATTAACTAACGCTAGCAGGGGAGGAATGGAATGAAGTGAAAGCGCAAGCACAAGAAACATTTCAAGGGGAGGTGAACCAAACGAGCAGGTGCAAGAGACTCGGTGGGCAGCAGGAGCAGCTAGTACACTTGCGCCATTAAAGATGGGCGAGGAGAAGGACCAGACATGGCGAGCTGGTGGCTCATTGATGGTGATAGGGAAATGGACACAGTTTCACTGTGCAGCTCAACACTCTGGGCTGGAATGGATCCCACCACACTGCACTGAAATGGGAAGATCGCGACGTTTTCCTTTGGACTGACAGTAAAATTCAGAGGGGAAAAGAGATGGGATTAATCCGAACCATACAAACAGAAACGATGTAAAAGTAGACTTGCAGAAGCTAAGGTGATTCAATTCCATTGGAGTGTGACAAGCTATAGTAGGGCTTGTCCCACAGAGAGAGGCTAGAGATCAAGAGCAAAATTACAGCAAGAACAAGATGCGAAAAGACAGGCAACGCAACGATTTTAGGCCAAGAAAGTAAATCAAGCTCTATAGCAGAAAGAACAAGAACTAGAAATTCCAGAAGGGGATGGAACCACTGGGATGTGACAAGCTGCACTCGCCCAAAAAAACCTGCGACGGGCTAGAGATCAAGAGGAAAACAGCAGAAGGTCTAAAAGCAAAGAATGGAAGAGACCAAAATGGGGAAAAATCACAAGGTAAATGCCAAAACTTTGGGGACTTATCTTAAACGATTTAGACAGAGGAAACAACAAAGGCTAAGAATTCAAACAGGCACAATTCCACCAGGATATGGCGAGCCTCACTCATCCGCAAGACCTTGCGGCACACTACAAAACAGCAGCTAAACAACAGTAGGGCCGAGAGAGAGAGAGAGAGAGAGAGAGAGAGAGAGAGAGAGAGAGAGAGTAGATTGTAGACAGCACGCGGCCAACCTAGGAAAGGAAACAGCAACAACATCATCACCACCCCAGGAGGAGCACCACAGCAAATTAAGCAAGAGACCTTGGAACTTGGGAGAAGCAAGAACTGCAAGGATTGGAGCAAGAAGAGGCAGCAGTCGCCTTATCAACAAAGAAGACTCTCTTCACCATCCACATCAGCCTCAAGAACACAGCCCATCTTTCTGCCCTCCCACAACCAGCTTTAAAGCAGCAACATGGCAAAGAGAGGAAAAGGCTGCAATGATGGGGATGGAAGCAGGAACACAAGGGGATGGCTGCACCAACCCACACAGAAAAGCCCAAACTGCCAAATGGCTGAATGCCCAAGGGCGACTGCTCTGGTGGTCAATGGCACTGATGGGGAGAAGGAAAGGGAGGCCCGACTGAGGCTGAGACCTGGGTGAGGTGAGGGGCCGAAGGAAGTTGGTGGATCCTGAGCTCCTGACCTGACAGCCTCTGCTAGCCTGCAAGTGGAGTTTGCAGAAGAGTTTTGGGGAATATATGTAAGGCTGGGTTTAGTTTTAGGGTCTATTCGGTAACGGTTGCGATTTATGACTTTTGAATAAAAATTTTGAACTTTAGCTGTTTATGGTACATATTACGGAGAGAGATATATTTATTTGCGATTTTGGATGGTACATATGTTAAATTTTTAACGTGTACATTGTTTAACTTATAGACCCCGTCTTGATAAAATACTCTATTTAAAAGTTAGATACTATAGCAAAAACTAAAAATCATTGGCTTCGAAGAAAAAAAAACATGCCCTCACTTCCTCCTCCCTGCTTTTCCCTTTGCACATAATAGTTATATATGCTTGGGTACTGTACTAGGCTGTAGGCCTTTTCTGGATCAAGATATGGGCAACAAAAGGATGGCAAGGGAGAAGAGGAGAGGATTTTTTTCGTGGGTTGGTGTAGTTCTGTAGTACTATGTAGAGACAGAAATGCATTGCTTGTGCTGTCCCAGATTGAGCAGAGAGCATCTGAGTTGGTCATTTCCATGTGACACTGAGATATCTCTGATTCTCTGATGTGAGATTATCTTTGCCTTTTCCCTTGGTTTAAGAAACAGTACTACTAGCTCATTTAGTTGCTTTGGAGAAGTTTACACCACTATTAGAGAGACAAGGTCTCTTGATGTTGGCATTTCTTTATGAACAAACATTCTCATCTGTATAGTGCTTATCACCTGATACATGGGTTCACCAAAAGCAAGTAAGGCAAGTAAATATTCTCTACTTTGCTCAGTGATATGACATGACGGTTTTTTTCGTAGTGATATAACAGCACATGTCAGCTTTCACCAGCTACACGACTACACATGTCGGTTTTGCGTAGCGACATGACCACATGGGCCAGCTTTCCGCAACGACAAGACCTCATGGCCCAGCTTTACCAACTTTGCACACTTAATAGCTTTGCGCAGTGACAGGACCACACAAGCACCTTCATGTACCGACAAGGCAACAAGGGGCCCTATACAAAAAGGTCGAAGAGATTTCTCAGAGAACACCGCACAAGCAAATCCCACGCTACACCGGCGCTTGCTTCACTACACTGGGATGGACAAAAGGCAGAAGAAGCAATGGGACAAGATGATGAAGCAATGGGAGGAGACCCGCGACCTAGCACGGTCAGCTTCCAGCCGCGATGAGAAAGTAAGGGCTGCTGCGGCCCGGGCAGAACAAGCCCAGCGTGCTACGAGATTAGCTTCCCGCAATGACGCGCCCCGTAGCAACAACCCTATCCCGAACGTTCCTACCGAGCGTTCGCTGCAACACCCATCAAAGGGGGAGACACCCCCTTTGTTGGTGCCGGGACTTGTGCAAGTTCTTCAAGTTTAAGCACTGCCTCAGCCTAGGTATGCGTTAGTGGGGTTGCGCAAACTACTCCAGTGACTACCCTGACCGCCGTCTAGACACCGCAACCTATCGGCAGCCAGTAAGGACCAGATGCATCGTTTTCCCCTACCTTTTCTCCTTCAGAGTACGCACTAACAACCTCTCCCCTGTATTCACAGTCCCAAAAACTCCTATGTGGCTACCGTAAATAGATCGATCTTGAGATCCACCCAAAGGACCAGTGGGCCCTCGACTTCGAGGAGTGGAATATCGCAAGGTCCTCCAAGATCCGGGAGGAGGAGCGCCGCAAGAACGAGCAAACCCTGCATATATAACGCGAGACGAAATCTCATCTCGAGGCGTGCACACGTAAGGAGCGGGAGGCTCGCGAGAGGGAGTACGAGAAAAAGAGAGAAATGACGACCAAGACAAAAGAGGCCGCCGAGGAGTTTAACGCCGAGTTGGCAAGGAAGGGAAAATGGCCCCGATTCACACAGTAGGTCGTACGAGCAGTTGGATAGGTTAGTCGCACATGATGCTATATGTTATGTATGTAATAAAAAAGTATGTGGCATATTACTCCCAACTGTATTACGAAGTCCATTTAAATTCAGACAAACTTATTTTCTCGTCTTTTCGCATTCAATTATTCACATAGCAAGTTATCCAACAATATTAACATGCCAGTTTTCCTCCGTGTACGAATTCCCGGTAACATCACAATATCACTTACCATCGAACTTACCGATCGTTCTAAGTTCAATCGTTCTTAAAAAAAGTATCACAAATTTTTTTACGGTCCAACAACATACAACGACAATAAACTTTTATTACAAAATTAACATATTATCTTTCAGTTATAATCTACAAAATTCACGGAGTGGTAGTTTGCAATCGCCCTGTGGCTGGGCGACTGGAACCTGTCGCCTAACGGTCGGGCGACTGGAACCTGTCGCCCAACGGTCGGGCGACTGGAACCTATTTCTATAAAAAATATTACCGCGGATATATTTCTATTATTTTAAATAAAAAATAGATTATTCGTAAAAAAAATTCGGAAAAGATGCTCCACTTTCTGACGGAGAGAACAGTGCTGGCGCTGTAGTACGCACACATGCAGCTTTTGGGCTCGCTCAACGGCCACTACTCCTCCAGCGGGCCGTACGGGGTGCGGCGTCTGCGGCCCATGAATCCCAAATAGGCCGAGTGGAGCTGGCTTCTCTCGATCGTGTCATATGGGCCGGCCGACGTATTATTAACCTCCTGCTCGCTTCAGACTCGAGGCTGCCTCCTCCTCCTTGTTTCTTTTTCACCTTGAGGCTTGAGGCTTCTTCTACTGAAAACGAAATCGCTAATTTTATCCTGCACCTTGCGATGCCTGTCTCCTATTGTTTTATCACATGGGGATTAGGGATACATAGCATTTTCCAGTGCCATGCTAGAGCCTGGGAGGAGGTAACTAGTCTAGTAGGGACTCGCTTTCCTTCTCCAGGAATGGGACTCCGTCCTGCCATGAATTTGCTCTCACTCAAGCCAGTCCGGCACCGTCCTACCTCTGGTTAACATCACAGGCCGATCGACGTATTGTTGCACAATCCCTGGCCAAGCCGGCATCGCTCTGAGCTAGGTGTAGCACGGTCCCCTAGGAATCCTTGAGCGCCCAATGAGCAACGGGACCTCACTATCTACCTTAGTCTTCGACCGCACCTTGCTAAATCTGTTCCCCTCATGTGTACTTTACCGTGCTGTACATGCTAAATAGGATCGCTCAGTGCTAGGCTCTAGCTGGTCCTCGATCTGCTGCTAAACACAGTAAAATGGAGTAACACCCGATACTATTCCGAATCGGCTTGAGGGCGAATGCGAGCGCTGAATCCCCGGGAAGATGACAGTTTTTAGGCCTCGTTTGGAGCGTGGTAATCCTCTATGGATTTTGGAGGAGAGGAAGTACATCTTCCCTCAAAGTCTCACCGAGTAACTGGACATGGGTTTCCTAATGTCGAAGTATAAATGAATTGTTCATCTTTTTTCATAAATTTAAGTTTTTGGGTGAACTGATTGGTACATGCAACTCAATATGGTATCAGAATCAAGAGGTTCCGAGTTCAAGACCTGACCGATGTAATTAAAAAAAAATTGCAGTCTATTTCTATTCCACGTATTAGGCCTAAGGGAGCATACATGTGAGGAGGTTTTGAAGTATAAGTGATTGCCCATCTTTCCTCATCAGCTTAAGCTTTTGGATGAACTAGTTGGTGCATGTAACTCAATACTACACATCATTACGAGAATGCCGCGGTGCAAAATCAGCGTTTTTTTTTTACCCAATGCATATCGCCATGATTTACATGCTGCTAGCTGCTTGTGTGCAAATGAAATCACCATACACTATATTCCCAACAATTAGTACTGCCCCCGGAGTAATCAAACTAGCACTTGCAAGCTAATTTGACACTCTTTCCTCAACCAAACCCAACAGTTCGACGAATGCTAAAACTCAAACTCCACCGATGCCAAAACCGGAGACACGTCAGTTTCTCCTCGCCCAGCAGTTAGGGATGGAAATCAATAGTCTCGAATGCGAATATAAACATTCTCGAATACGAATACTCTCAAATACGCATACGAATATTATCAAATATGAATACAAATATTCTCGAATATGAATTTTGCTTATCATATTCGTATCTCTCAGATACAAATATCAGATAAAACAAATTATCCTTTATCGTTTAGGATCTCTACCAGTAGTGCAACACGTTGCAACCCTAGTAAACATCTCCGGTCCATTATGCCCAGTCACTTGCACTGGTTGAGCATCCACTTGAATTGCTCGAGCTACAAAGCCGACAGTACTAGAATCTCGTGTGCATCTTCTTGGGAAAATTAAAGTTTTTCGAGCCTATCTAAAAAGGGACGTGAAAAGGATCGGGCTGCGAAAAGAGGACGCATATATGCCTTCTTTTTCACACGGGATTGATCAGGAGTGTGTGCTTGTTATTGGAGTTGAATCAGTCATTGTAACACTATGTGGTTATAACTCCATGCGTGTGATGAGTATTCGACTGTGTGTCAAAGTTTGAGTTTAATTTTATATCTTTTGCTCTTTAGTTGTGCTGTCAGGGAATTAGTGGTCTGACCAACTCTGAGTGGCAGTCTAATCGGTTTGCGGTCTGACCGGCCGTGGTAGCAGTTTGACCAATTTGCAGTTGTACTAGACTGTAGTTGGCGGTAATTAATTTTTAAAGAGGTACTCTTTGCATTACGTGAAAGAATTGAGAGCGGTCTGACTGGCCTCGTAATGATGGTCTAACCAGAGTGTCGGGTGGTCTGAACGTCCTTGTAATGGCCTCGTAATGATGGTCTAACCAGAGTGTCGGGCGATCTGAACGTCCTTTTAAAGAGGTACTCTTTGCATTACGTGAAAGAATTGAGAGTACTCAGGTGCACAACGAACTCAAACTACGGTGACTTCTGAGACATGACAGGGGATGGAAGAGATAGAGCGGAGCACTATGAACCTGTAGCAGCGGTCGGTAACAGTGAAGGGACTCCAGAGAGGTGGTGATTGCTCACCAAAAGCGGGTACAAAGACAGCGATGCTTCATCGAATTCCAAAATGAACTAAGGTTTTGGCCAGGGCAGGGTGACTCGTGTGCAAATATCGAAACCCTAGGGCCCTCTTTTAAAGTAGGCCGAGGGTGGAGTCCATGTAGAGAACGGCGATGGAGTCTGAGATGACTACGGTGAGCAGTTAGGGTCGGGGAAGAAGACCAGCTTAGAGACAAAGCAACTAATAAGTAGGGTCGGCCAATCGCTGATGGTGCAGTAGGGGAAACGCGAAAAGCATGAGGAGCGATGCATAGTGCAAGCCTGGCTGGCTGACAGGCGTGTCCGAGCTAGCAGTGAGAGAAAGGGAGGTGGGCTGGCACAAGTTGGGCTGAAGTGAAGGAAGTGGATCGGGATGTCACAAGACAGGTCATGCAGAAGAGATGGGCCGAGAGAAAGGAATTCATCCTGAAGCAAAATCCAGAATTTCCAAGCATTTTTGAATTTCATGCTTAAGGGATTTATGGTTGGTTTCACCAAACCTTTCTCTCTCATTGTGATTATTTCAGCGTTGTTATTTGGTTCTCTTCATATTCATCTACTTTGTTCTTGATATGGTGCATGCTTGTGTGCCGTATCTCACAACTCTAATGTGATCTGGAGGCCGCTGTGCATAAGAAGGGGTATCAGAGTATAACAAATAGTATCAGAGTCAATGCCATATTAATATGATTTGCGAGAAGGTTTGCAAAGCGTTAGGTTGTACAAAATCAAGACTGGTGTCAACGATGTGGAATCAAGTAGAGAAATTTAATGTCGGAGGAAATTTCAGGATGTGGCAATATTTGATGAAGGATGTACTTGTCCAGCAAGGGTTGATCAATGCCCTTGAAGGGGACAGACAAAAAAAAACACGTTGATTGAAGAATGGAAGGTGATGGAATGCAAGGTCGTCAACATAATCCGTCTATGTCTCTCTAATGAAGTAAAGTACTCGGTGATCAAGGAGAATTCACCGAAGAAATTTTGGAGTGAATTAGAAAAATTGTATATAGCAAAGTTGCTAAAAAACTGGTGGGCGCTGATGCGGCAATTGTACATGTTGCACATAGAGGAGGGCATATGGTTTGTTAACTATCTCAATGTCTTCAACAAACTTATCACACAGTTATCTAGTGTGGATGAGAAAATTGAGGAGAATGAAAAGGTTGTCATATTGGTATCATCTCTACCATCATCTTAAGAGCAATTGGTAATGAATATTCTTGTATAAAAAAAGTACTCTCAACTTAAATGATGTAGTTACATATATATTGGAGGTAGTGTCCTTGAAGAAGCCATCGGATTCTTCATCCTCGGCTCATCAAGCATTGGCTGTCGTAGGTGTTGCAAGCAAAAGCAAAAATCACAAGAAGAAGAAAGGCAACAGCAAGGGCACGCTTGTATGCTATTTATGTGACGAGGAAGGTCGTATGACAAAGGATTGTCCGAATTTAAAGCAAATAAGGGGTACATGCTTAGTGGTGGTATCGAAAGATGATTCAGACGTACTTGCCTTTAGCCAATTAGGTACCTCTCATGGATGGATATTGGATTCAGATTGTTTCTTCCATATACGTTCAGTGAGAGAGATGCTCAACGAAGGATCTCTCCACCCTACACATGAAACTGTTCACTTAGTGAATTGCAATAAGTATGCAGTAACTACACTGAGAATGGTTACATTGGAGATTTATGATGGAGAACATCACATATTGATGGGAATTCATTATGTTCTTGGCTTAAACAATAATCTAATATTTATGAGGTTGCTTGAACTCGAAGGTTGTGAGGTATCACTTTGAGATGAAGTCGTGTGACTTACTTACAAAGCGCATGTAATCATGAAAAAATCTAAAGCAATGGAGGATACCGATTCATGGGTAATCATAAAGGAAATGCAACCGATGGGAGGTTTAGTAGAAATTCTAATTAGAAGGAAACCGTGTCATCAATGGTAGGTACTCAGATCTCATTTACAATAATATGCGGAACTGCAAAGATGGTTGCAAACTCTAGTAAGCACAAAAGCAATGATACAAGCTATTGGAAGAAAAAAATTATGGTGGAGCCAACCACGTGGTACCGACGAGGAGGTGGAGCTCGGAGGTTGTACAAACCTATGGCATGGAAGACTGTAGGAACATGAGTTGTGGTTAATCAAACTGCACAATAAGGAAACTCTCAGATGGAGGGTCTGGGTAGGCTAGCCCGAACACTGACACACATATTGAGATGATGTATATGAGCCCCTATGGTGGGGGCACTCCTAAAGGTGGTAGGAAGAAAAAAAGCAGAGCCAACTTCGAGCAAATTCTTCGAAAAGTACAATGGCTTCAGCAGATAAGAGTCAAGGTAGAGATTGTTGAGGCAAGGTAACTCATATCCTTCCTACTAGGATTTGAAGAAGTGTGCTACAAGGATTCCTATCACAATCCTATTAGGATTAGGATTCCTACTTCCTTTTGGAGGAGGGCTAGGGGGCACTGTATAAAGCCACGAGGGATGACCATAAAGAACCCAAGCCATAAAACCAACTCATCCAAAGCAAAGTGCACACGAGAGAATTATAAGCTAGGTTATTTTTTAGCACTAAATTCTTGTATATGAAAAGGGTCCGAAAGTCCTAAAAGATTTGAGAGAATTGTGATTGAGTGATAATCCCTTATACTCTTTTGAGGTTGTGCTTAAGGAGTTTGCAATTGGATTCATCAAATATTTCTTTCTCGCTTCAATGTCATTATTTGATTCTCTTCGTAATCATTTACTTTGTTCTTGGTATCATGCATGTCCATGCCGTACTTCGCAGCTCTGATTCATTTTTAGTTGATGCGCATAAGGAGGGGTATCAGAGTATAACACTACTACTAGACATACTACTCAGACTTCCAAGAGATCTCTCTCTCTTGTTTAATTTGTTGAATCATCCAAGCTCTGAATTGTGTAATGAATTTGGGAATTGTTACCATTATTTGACGCGAAAAATCGCTCACGGATTTCTTACCTTAGGGTATAAGGTGCGGGCGTACCAGTATACTAAAGTACACAAAAAATACATAAATACAAAAAGATAGGGAAAATATGTATTTTATTCATTCATTTGGGAATAACAAAATTACAAGTTCCCTTTACATCATTGCGCTCTGTAGCATGCTTTGCATAGCAGATCTAACTTAGACGATGTGGTGTCTTGGTTCCCAGGGCCTCGGAAGGCTCCCGGTTAATTACATCTGTGGTGTGAACCCACGGAATATCTCCGATTAAGCTACGCATTAGTCGTCGTCTTTGGTCTTAGCTTTACATTCTCCATGCATATGATGTATGATTGATATGAATATTGGCGTTGGCATTATCCATAGCTTCGTCAATCTATGGGGTCGTTGATAGCGTGACCTTTACAGTGGCTGCGCTCGTCTATGCTGTTCGACGTCGTCGGTATCAAGCAACGCAAGAGAATGGGGTGATTAAGAGTGTGCATGGGTCGCGTCAAGCATGACTAATTTGATGTTAATGGTAGCAAAAATGGGTGTTATGGACATATTGGTAGTCGAGAGCCATCATGGTCAAAATCCATCATATGTTGTCCGTGGTCAAAAACCATCGTGGTCAAAACCCATCAGGAGTCGTCTGTGGTCGAAAGCCAACATGGTCGAAACCCATCGGGAGTCATCCATGGTCGAAAGTCATTGTGCATCAAAGCAGCCGGTAGTTGGAAGCCACCAAACATCAACAATAGTTGATAGTCGAAAACAACCGAAGGTTGTTTGCAGTCGAAAGCCCTCGTGGTCAGAAGTCATATTCGAAGAAGTGCTGTGTAGTTATAGTCAGAAGCCATACTCGGAAGAATAGTGTAGGACACGATCGATGGTTGTACTCGGCGGAATACTGTAGTAGCCGGTCGATAATCATACTCGTAGGGTGTAGTAGCATCATGGTCGTATGTTGTACCCATAGAGTATTATAGCACTATGGTCGGAGGTCATACTCGTAGAATACTGTAGCCTTGTAGTCGAAGGCCATACTCGAAGAAGTGCTATGATGTCATGGTCGGAAGCCTACTCGGAAGAGTACTTTAGCCTCTTGGTCGGAGGTTGTACTCGAAGAAGTGTTGCGCCATGATGGTCAGAAGCCATACTTGTAGAGTACTGTAACCTCGTAGTCGGAGGCTATACTCGAAGAAGTACTATGCCGTCATGGTCGGAAGCCATACTCGGAAGAGTATTGTAGCCTCGTGGCCAGAGGTCATACTCAAAGAAGTGCTATAGCCTTGCAGTCAGAGGCCATACTTGAAGAAGTATTGTGCCATCATGGTCGGAAGCCATACTCGGAAGAGTACTGTAGCCTCGTGGTCGGAGGTCGTACTCGAAGAAGTGTTGTGTCGTGATGGTTGGAAGCCATACCTAGAAGAATATTGTAGCGCATAGTTGATAGTCGTACTCGGCAAAATATTGTAGCAGACAGTCAGCAATCGTACTCGTAGGGTATACTAGCATCATGGTCGTAAGCTGTACTCATAGAGCACTGTAGCACCATGGTCGAAGGCCTTACTCATAAAGTATTGTAGCACACCGGTCGAAGGTTGTACTCGTAGAGTGTTGTAGCCTTGTGGTCATAGGCAGTACTCGTAGCACCATGGTCAAAGACTCCCGTGTATCAACGGCAATCGGTGGTGTTTGAGTTCAGCGAGTGGAAGACGATGCTCAAGCACGGCGAGTGGCTGGAGATGTCTGGGTTTGAACAACGGTCGGTAACGTTCGGCTTCAATGAGCGGTCGGTGGCGCTCAACTTCGACAAGAGGATGGAGGCGTCCGAGTTTGAACAGTGGCCGGTAACGTCTGGCTTCAACAAGAGGTCAGTGGCGTTCGACTTCAATGATTAGTTGGTGGTGTTTTGTACCGATGGCGATCGATGACACTCGAATATGACGAGCAGTCGAAGACGTCTGAGTGCCAAAGTCAGTGGCACTCAACTTCAACAAGAGGTTGGAGGCGTCTGAGTTTGAACAGTAGTCAAGGCGTCCAACTTTGACAAGTGGTCAGTGGTGTTGGTACCGATAGCGATCGGTGACACTCGAATATGACAAGCAGTCAGAGACATCTGAGTACTGAAGTTGGTTGGGAAGTCTGAGTGTCGAAGGTAGCCTAAAGCGCCCGAATATTGTAGGTGGTCGAAAGTTCCCGTGTTCCAAAGGCGGTCGGAGAAGTCTGGAGTGGAGGGACTTCATGCCTTAATCCCAATGAGTTGGAAGGTGAACAACAATCTTGATGGTCCTGATGTCAGGGCCGCAGGCTACATCACGACGAGCTCCAGAGCACCTGATCGATGGCGCTACCGGCAGCGGCCGTTGTCATTTGGTGACGTTTCCATCGTAGCCACCGTTCATTATATGCAAGCTAGTTAGACAGAAAAGAAAGATAGGAGAGGGTGTTCTTTAGCATTCTGAGCATAGTATGTCATGGCCTAGGCTTGTACGGATCGCTTTCTCAAGCTCCTCCGCCTTCTCCTCCTTTCTTGCTTGTATCTTCTTTGCGGATGTCTTCTTCACGTATGTGTGCTAACGGTATTTGTGTATCTTGTGTTCATCTCCCTCTATGCGTCCTCTCTGCGTCTCTCTGTCCATTCCTCTGTGTGTTCCCCTTCTCCATTTGTGTCTCTGCTTTTATAGGCACGAGCAAGGGCCACGGGCGACGTATGCGGCCCTCACATGGTGTGAATCAACCCCTGACCTCCAGGAATTTTTTCTTTCTGATCCGATTGTTTTCCTTCTAAAACTGTGATTTCTGTGTCAGAAAAGATTTATAGAGAAATACTTCCATGAACGAAAACTCAGAACCAATCTTTTCTTTCCTTCTTGGTGCATGGTTGCCTTTGTTTGACTGTGCGTGGTGCTACGCATCAACTACTAGAATTAGTTTTGTTATTGATAGTTCATATCTGTATAGTCATGCGTTGAGTACTCGTCATGCCCGAGTGTCGTGCAGGGGTCAAAGGCCTTTAAGTCAGCGAGTAATTGGCGACTCCGAAGACTCAGTCGCAATCATGAGTCAAGTGTAGCGAACCAGTCATAGCACTGTGATCCAGTTAGTAGCGACGGTGATCCGGTCGGTACTGTGGGCCCATCCGCCTGCCGCATTGCGATAACGTGTCGAGAATCCATGATAACGTGCTCGAAAAGATCGTGGTCGACACAACGCAATTGAAATGACCGTAGTCGACAAAACATGGTCGAAATAACTGTGGTCGAGCATCCCTGATGATGCAACGTGGTCGAAATGACCGTAGTCGAAGACCCACGATACAAGGCACGACGCATTGACCACTTAGTGGTTTTGTTTCTCGTGTGTTGTTTCATGCCTTGAGTATACCAAAGTTCTTACCAAGCATGTATCTGCCTATCTCGTCAAACAACCGTACAAACACTTTTTTGAATGAATTTGTCACTTGTCTTTAAGTTGGCACACGCAAAAGAAATGTAATGGATTTGATTTGCAAAAAAGGGTAAAAAGCAAAACTTATAGCGTTGAACTTCCAAATTAAAAATCTAATATTGGAACTACAGGAGCTAGCTCTCACTGGTTTTTCTCTTATTTGAGATACACTCATTTACTTCCTTGTAAAATGAAACACCTCAAAATTTCAAAGAATTTGAAATTTTTCTTGAATTGTGATTGAATTGCAAAACCTTCCCAATTTAGCAATTCTCAGTAAAAAACCGCTTTCCTCTTTCGGCCTTCCCATTTTCCTCTTCCGCTGACACCTCCTTGCGTTGTTGTCGCTGTCGAACCACCTCACTATGCGGGAACACACGCGTCGTGCGGTCGCCGGTTGAAATTGCGGCCACCCGCCCTTCGTGCATTCACACCCGCCTACTCTCGTGGTCCCACTGCTCAGTCGCATGCCCTTGCTCTCCCCTCAGTTCCTGCTCTCCCCTCGCTTCGTGCGCCACCGCTCGCGCGTGCTCGCTCTCTCGCCTCAGCGCACTGCCTCATCTCCTCATCTCGAACGTTCGTGTGTACCTCGGTCTCCAAGCCACTGTCAGCTCCTGCAGAGCTACAATGCCACCTCTTCTGCTCCTCTGAGTGATGCATCTCCCCTTCCTTCGCCTGCATGGGAGACGCACCCGACCGCCTTACTGTGGCCACAGACGCTCGCGGTGTTTTAAGCCCATTAGCCACTGTCAAACCCTTCACACAACTCCTACATACCTCTCTGAGCCACCAATTTCAACTTTAGTCCGCCGCATCGCCACTGGCAGCTTCCTCTGCGCCCGGTGAGCCCTAACTGATGGTCAAACATCTTTTCTTTTTGCTTGAACCTCACCGGAGCACCTTAGCGCCACCGTGAAGGCCACTACCTTCCCTCCTGTCGCCAACCACCACCGTCCACTCCCTCACCTTCCAAAACTCCAAAATGGGTTCCCCACACTCCTAAAAACCCAACCATACCCTCCTTTTCCGCCGGCGAGCACTGCTGAAGTGGAATCGAGAGCAGTCGCCTTGCTCTGTTTTCCCACCGGAGAGAGGAAACGGAGGTTGAAGACAACCTTCTGGGCACGACGTGGCTCCATCTCAGCCGTTCACGCCCGCCGTTGCCATCTCATCCCGAGCGCTCGCGCTCGTCGTATCCGGGCCATTTGCGTCGTCCGCGCGTCGCCCATCGGACGGCTTGTTCGGCCACGCGGGTGAAAACCCTACTGGGTCAAGATCTGCAAACGGCCGCCCACATCGTTCACCCGAGAGAAAATTCAGAAAAATCCAAGAAAATTCCAAAAAAACACCATTTTGATCATCTCGACATTGCAAATCTATTTTTCACCTCAAATAAATTCAACCCTCCATTTGAGTTTTATTGCATTTTACTCGTTTTTAATTTAGTTTATTTTTCCTAGCTTGATTAGATTCAAGTGTGGACTTATTGTTATTTTATGTGTTTGCGCTAGCTCTCGATCTTTCCGAGGCGATAATCCAAGGTCCAGAACCCGACACTGAAGTTTACGAGCTCGTAGAAGTTTCAGAACAGCAAGGCAAGTTACAAGTTTTTTATCATTTTGAATCCCATGGAATTTAAATTATTTAATTACAGTATTTCCATTATTGTTAATTGTGAAATGTTAATTGATTAAAATAAATGTTTAGAATGACATGCTAATTATTTAAATTCTACCACTGATAAATTCCATGTTTAATTTTGAGGCCATATTCATCTTGACAACCTTAGTAATATTTAAATTATTGCGTAAATAATTGCAGATCATCTCATTCAAAGTATTGTACTACTAAGTGACTTGACCGTTGGCCGGTAGGGTTTGAAAACTGGTACTAGGGTAAGGATGTGCAGTGGAAAGCCACGAGATGACCTTCCTCCACGACCTTACCCTAGGGTGGAGGCTGGTGTGGAATGGTGGGTGCCGTTGAGCACAATGGAGAAAGTGGTTGATACCTCATGAGAAAAATAAGGACGAGAACCTTATGCTTAGTAAAAGACATAGTAATCGCTCAACCATAAGAGTTGAATTGTCAACCCTGGTTTAGTAGCTTCTCAACTCGATTGAATCTCTACAGGAGGTAGGAGTGTTGATGATGGGGAGTTAGGTATGTAGAACGGTAAAACCATACCTAACAACGATAGAAATCACTCAGAGCGGGCAGAAGAGTTTAGGGTTAGTGTGTGAACCGTGCTTGAGTGATTATGTCAGGTAGAGCCTATATAAAGAATTGAGCAGTGAAACGACCTGGTTTTCTTAACTCTGTCGCGGGATTTAAGAAATCTTGTGGGTAATGTTGGGCAACTCTGTAGACTGAAATTAATGGTATTCGAATACGCCGTGTTTTCGGTTAATGAAACTGAGTTAATTGGGTGATTCCAGCAATGAAGCATAAGTAGATTTCATAATGTTTTAATCTGTAAAGTTGTAAAAGTAATTGTTGAAAGAAAACTCCGTTTATCTTAAGAAGAACTATTTTTGTTTTACTTGTTTATAAATAAAATTGCATTCACTCAAAGTAATAGAACCAGTATATTCCCTCCCTTTGAATACCCATGCAAGTAGTAAATTAGGGTTTACTCTTGTGACTTGCTGCATACGGTTGTACTCATTACTTGCTAAACAACAAACAGAAGACCAATAGAATCAAGATGTCCAAGTAAGAGATGAAGTTCCTGAGGAGCCTTTCTTCCCTGAGGATGAGTGGTTTTAGGTCTCAGCTGCGCTCAGGCCGCCTGGGAGTTCTTGTATTGTATGAAAGTGTTGGGCTCGCACGCCGCTGTGTAAAAACTGGTTGTTAAACTCTATGTTTGTAATAAAAGTTTGGATCTTTTGCTGTAAGTACGTGTTGTTGTGGTGCATATTTATGTACAGTACTCCACAACTGTTCAGTTTTGGATGGTTATGGGATTATTAGCGTCTTCAGAAATGGAGGTGTTACATAAAATATTTAGTTTTCCTGATTGGATCAAGGTTGAGTGCTATGTGACTATGTCACTCTGTCCTTTATTTAAGTCATGTTAGAACAAAGTAATGAGCACTAACTGTAGTCTTTCTTTTACCCTCATCTCGACAGCAGGCTGCTGTGTAGGTTTTGTGATCTGAAAGAGACAAATACGATAAATGATTGTGCATACCTTGACCGAGGTATTGGCATCAGATTTGTTAAACAAAAGAGATAATGGAATTAAAGATAATCAGGAGACTCAGTGTCCATTGTTTGTCCTCCCAAGAAACCGAGATGGGTCGCAAGTCTTAGAGTAATCACCAGCAACTCAACAAAAGCGAAAGATGACCAAGAGTATTTCCTATATTTCAGAATAATACAAAAGAAATTACTAGCAATGTTTTGTAAAGGTCACACACACACACACGTACATCACACTAAAACCGGACAAAAATTGGAGAAGAAAATAAAGGTGTCTATCCCTGTCCAACCGGCAAAACTAAGCCCCAAGTGGGCAAGTTTCCAACCCTTCGTTAACAAAAACTGGACTAACTGAAGACTAACAGAACCACGGAAGCAGGTAAGAGGTCGCTGAACAAACTCGCTCTAAATCACACCATTTGTCCCATTTCCATGGCCAAGATCTGACGGTTGTGTTACTAATCAATGGTCAGAGAGAAGTGTCACGGTGGTTAGTGTATCGCTATCCGGTGATAAGCCGTGCTACGTGTGAGTCATTATTTTTAACCTATAATTAATGAGACTTCGGAGAAACTCAGCAGGGTGCAATTTTTGTTTTTTTGCTATGCTTTGAGTCTGCACTTTTTCATGCAACCTACGAGAGCTTTCTCTTGTCATGGCCTGTTCTTTTTGGCTGTAGCTTGTGGCTTTTGGTTACAGCTTGTGGTTTTTGGGCTATTTGTATGAGAGATTACAAAGTAACAGAAACTTACATGCGGTTTTTGCCAATATAAATGAAGTCAATAAAATATGTACTACAATTAACTAGTAGACCCTATCTTGAAAAAATACTCCGTTTAAAAGTTAGTTACTGTAGAAAAGCCGAAAAGCAGCTTTTAGAAGCTTAAAAGAACATGGCTACAGTTTCTTGCATCTAGTGCGACTGTGCAAGTGTGCACCAGCAAGAGATAGACCTTCTGTTTCTTGCATATCTGTTCATTTTGCTTAGCATGATGCATATATGCTGCCATGTAAAGTGAAAACACAATGGGCCTGTTTCGCAGGTAAGAAGCTGGACGGTTTTTGGTTTTTGCTACAGTACCTAACTTTTAAATAGAGTATTTTCTCAAGACGGGGTCTACAAGTTAAACGTAGTATATGTTAAAAGTCCAACATCTGTACTAGCTAAAATCGTAAGTGAGTACCGGTCTCTCCGTAATCTGTACCGTAAACAGCCAAAATTTAAAATTTTCAGTCAAAAGCCATAAGCCGCAGCAAAAAAGAATATGCCCAATAATCGTCTACTTATTTTACCAGTAGTAGCAGCACAACTAGCTACTTATTACATATGCATACTGCTTTTAAAAATACAAGAAAGATGGCAAATGTTTAGGTAGATAAGGTCTCTTTTACATGATGGCTTTAGCACACACAAGATAGTACCAATAAACTAATAACTCTAAAAATTGCAAATTGTAGTTATATATGGTGTGCATGTGGACCGCGCTTGAAATTAACAAATTCCGTACATGTAGCGAGCTAGTGGTTTGCAATTTCAGAAGTATTAATACGTCGACTAAGTAAAAAAATTAAGAAAAAGAAATCATATGGAGCAAGGGCAATTTAGTCATTTGTATTAGCAACTAACAAGTGGTGCAACCCCGCCACAACAATATAATAAGCACCACTCGTAGCCATTACGCCCATTACAAAGCCTCCCGAGATGCAAGATTAGGCAGGTCTTTCGCATTCGATCGTATCGTATCGTAAAGCAGAGATCGATGAAGCTGTTCGCCTTCGTGAGGCGCGTGCGCCGGCCATCGTCGTCGTCGTCTCCGGTGGAGGCTGCGGCGACGCCAGAGCCGGCTCCGGTGGCGCTGGAGGACGCGGCGGTGCCAGCGGGGAAGCGGCGGCGGAGGCCGTCGTCGTCGGGGTCGGCGGCGTGGAAGCCGACGCTGGTCGCCATCTCCGAGGACGCCACGGTGGCCGCCGCGGCCACCGCCAAGGCGAAGGCGAAGCCCAGGCCGTCGCCTCGCGCGGCACGGGTGGACTACGACGACTTCCGGTGAGTTCTTGTGCGTGCGTACGTGCGAGGCGCCGTGTTCGCGCGCGTGGCAGGAGTAGACCACGGCCGTTGGATTTGGCGGGTTAGGAACGGGATCGCGACACGTGTACGTTGACCTTAGGAATTTCTCCCGTCCGTGCCGGGCTCCTCCTGCGAGGATGGAACGCCGTTGGATAAACGCTTCGTGTCGCCTCCAGGTGGGCCCACAGAGTCTTGTGGGGCCCACGGCTGCGGATAAGCGGGCCTTTGGAGTCAATGGCCCATAGGGCTGTTTTGTCATTTCCGTGGTTCAGAGGATACAAGCTATGTGCACGCACAACTCACATCTTACAAATCGTCATATGAACACACCTATGCGGATCTTAACAATGCTTTAAAATTTTTACGAAAGTATCATATCTAACGAAGCATACACACATATATACATATATGTATATATACATATATGTATACATGTATGTATATATATACATACATGTATACATGTATGTATATAAATGTATGTATGTATGCTTTATCCTAAAGATGAGCACCGACGCCGATCTCAAGGCTCAGAACGCAGACGGACTGGAGAGTGTAACACGCTCGAGCGTGATCTGCTAGTTTGGAAGATGGATAGATAGGGTCGAATGCTTCACTAAATGGTTGGTTGGTCACCTTGGGGTGCCTGACTGGTTGGATCTTGCAGAAAGTTGACCCAAAATGGTTAGTTAGTTGCACAGGAGCAAATGTGTCAGGTCAATGCTACTTCTCGGCAACTAGCTTATACAGTTGGTTTTACTTTATAGTAATATCTAGTGACTGTAGAATTAAGCCATGTTGGTGTGCTTATGCAACATGGGTACCTCGACGTCTAGTTTAGACCATACATGCCGTTCAGTATTTAATCAGAAACCAACGCTCCAGATGACGTTGAGCCAAAATTTCGAAATTTTCGTAAGAGAAGGATACAAATTTCTTAACCGTCTTCATATCAACCATCCCCTTTCTATCAGTAAAACAGAGGAATTCATCCCTGTATTTATTAAAAAACTAAATATTTTGATTAGCACGTTCTTTGGTGAATAAACAGTATAATGGACCCCCCCAAAATGGAAAAAAAATCTCTGAATCCCTGAACTGCATGGACCACCTTTGTCCTGCCGATGGAATCTCCATTGGTAGACAAGCTCGCTATCCTTACCAGAATCGAAGAACAAAGAGGAAGAAACCTAATAATTTCCTCCTTTTTAGCGGTAGTGCATGTGTCAGACTGAGACGTTTCCTTGCTTTACTGTTAGTCAAACTCAAGCTGCTCTGCCCCAGTCAAGTAAGGCTGTGACTCAGCCTGTGACCCTGATGCCTACCACAACTAGACTGAAAAGGTCATGCAGTGTAAATAAGCAAATTGCAAGAGCATCAGTATTCAACATACATCAGATGTTCAGAGTTCAATACCCTCTAGAGCCTGCTATGCTTGTCAATGTTGAAGACCAAGATTTAATCCTACAATGTTTTAAAAACCAAAATTATTGATGGTTTTTACACTGACCCAGGTGCGTCTCTCTACCTGCAGGCACTTCGGAGCCCCTACGATGCTGCCGGCGTTCACGCCGACGGCGTTCCTGTTCTGAGCTCAAACGAGCTCACAACTAGAGCGGGAGTTGGGCCGTGCTTTTGGGCCACCAAAGCACGGCCGGCCCCAAGACGGCCAAGCACGGCCCGCCCGACACGTGGCGGGCGTCTTGCAAGACCAAGACGAACGCGGGCGGGCCGGGCTCGAAAACCGGCCGGTGGGCGACGCAAGACGCAAGACGGTGAATCGTGTCGTGCTTGGGCCGCAAGACGCAAGACGGGAGCACGAGCACGACGGCGGCACGGCAAGACGGCACGCACGCCGCGCCAACCAGCCGGCCGCCTCGGCCTCTACGCTCTACCTCACCTCCCAGCCTCCCTCCCGTCGACATCTCTCACGGTCACCCTAGATTTCCCATCACACATCAAGAGCGAGAGAGGAATAGAGGGAAGGAGGTGTCCGGCCACCGAGCTCGGCGCAATGACGGGTGGACGATGGGCGCAGGAGGAGGAGGCGGTGTGGCGCAAAGATCTCCCGGCCAAGACGCCGACGACGGCGACCATCGATGACGAACTCATTGCCGGGCATCCGCCGCCAGTGGGCTCATTGTCCGGAGTAGTCGAGGTCGCCGTCGCCGTCGCTCGGGAGGAGCCGAGAGGTGGGGCCACGGAAAGGAGGGACTACTGGGGAGGAGGGGCGTCCGGGAGAGGAGGCCAGGAGGAGGAGGGTGGTGGGAGGAGCCGAGGAGGGCTGCTAGAGGGAGGAGGCTACTGGGGAGGGGCCCGGGCGAGAAGATGGCGGCCATGGGAGGAGGAAAGGTGGCGGGGGGAGTAGGGGCGGGGAGGAGTGGGGTGGCAGGGAGGCGCGGCGAGGCGAAGAGTTGGCGGTGGGGAGATCCGGGAGGAGGGCGGGGGGGTGGAGTGGGCCGGGCGAAGAGGGCGCGGGGGAGATCTGTGGAGGAGTGGCGGGGAGGAGTGGGGCGGTGAGGGGCGCACGGGAGAAGAGGGGGGGGGAGATCCGGGAGGAGGGCGGGGAGGACCGAGGAGGCGGAGATCGGGATTTGGGAGGAATGACCCAGATACGTGGCGGCGGAGGATTTTAGGGATTTAGATATTTTTGCGATTTAGTCCTTCAGTTTTGTTGAAATGTATAAATATGTTTTTATCTATTTTGATTTCTTCTGTTCTAGTCCTTAGAATGCCAAATTTGAAGATTGACTAAGATATCCGTGATTTAAGCCGAGTTTATTTTGCACTTGTGATATAATGTGTGTATAATCATAGGGTCGAATCGCCGAGAAGAAGATCAATCAAATCAATATATTCTAACATATATGATGGGATGAGGATTGTTGGATCCTAATATAATGAATGAAAAAAGTTACTGAGATATGCTGTGATTTAGGTCTCCCTACAGATCCACCCATGTACCTTTGATTCTTGGGTCTCCCTACAGATCTCCTCAGTATTGGTGGATACACTATAGAAGTCAGAAACATATGTGTGGAACTTCACTCTCATAAAGTGATGAGATGAAGCATATCACATGAGTACAAGGCTGAGATGAAGGATATGTTGACCAAGATTTCACCGCTTTTACTATGTTCAAAGCAACTTGCCAGTTGAACATGAACCCCGTTGGGAACTCCTACTTACTATTCTTGCACATGTATTGAACCTTAAGAAAATAGGTTGAACATGGGTCCATCCTATGGATGCACACAATGACAACATGCAATTCAAGTAGTTACTAAATGTTCTAGAAACTATTTAAAATCGATTTCTTAACTATAGTAAGCTACACTCATGACTCTCTTTGAGCTTTTCAATTTTACTAGTTAGTATATACATATGTTGTTACTGTACTCTTTTCCTTACTCGAGAAACTCCACTCTGGGACGTAAGATTTTTAACGATGCAGTAACATTGTATTTCTAAAATATCAAAGAAATTTCACTTTTTCCCGAAATATTTATGTTATTGCGTGCCCATGTTTTTATGCAATTAATTCAATTTTAACTAGTTTTAAATGAGACGGGTACGAGAGAAAGAAAGATGACGACCGTCGTCACCGCCTTCGCGTATAGTAATTTTGGGCTGGGCTTGGGCTGGCACGGCACGAACGCTAGCACGGTGGGCTTTGGGCCGTGCTTGGGCCTGGCTGGAGACGACGCGGGCCGGCACGACACGGCACGATGAGATGACTGGGCCGAGCCGGCACGGCACGAAGCGGCACGAAGCACGATGGGCTTGGGCCGTGCCGGCACGGCACGGCCCAAGTCCCAGCTCTACTCACAACCCGCACGGCAGCGGGGCGGGGCGGACCGACGGTGGTGTAGCTGACGGATGTGGTAGTGCTGTTCGACCGTGACGGCTCTGCTTTGTGCGCCCAATATTGAACTGGCAAAGCTGCTGGTTCTGTGATTCCTAATGCTTCTGATGCGCATGTCTACTGATTCGGATTCTCCCCCACTTTGCGTCGTGCCTTTCTTTTATGATTCCTCGGTTTGACGATTGGTGTCCATGATATTTCGATCTAGGTTTCTGAAACCTAGATCGCCTCAACGCTGGAGAATCAATCCAAAAACTTTGGCAGTTCAACCGAACTCATGGAATTCGGATCATTCCAGTATCAGCAGAACACAAAAGATAAACAAAAGAAGTATCATGACAGAAATGCTACATTAGATCGAATAACTCTATGTCCTTCACTCATAATGTCTTCGTGCTACAGAACCATGTGCCGACCAAAGGATATGAAAACTAACACAATGAAGTCACCGTTTGCCCGATCTGAAAGTGAGTGCACAAGCATTGTAATATATATATGCTGCACAGCACTGATCTGGCAACATCTTGAAACAAGCACACCAGAAGCACACATGGCATATCAAACTAGCAGCACACAGGTAGCAATTATTCCCCAGCTTAATCACGGGTAGCAGGCTGAAGAATAGATGCGGAAATAGTACATAAATTCCCATCTCTTGTTATCAAGAGAGGAAATGGACCACCAAGTTATGAGAGGAACCTTTGTTTGCTAAATGAGATTAGCACTCAATTAGCACCCCCTCGTGTGTCGCCATTCAATAGAGCAACAATTGGACTCTCCCATGCTGGAACAATTGAACATGAAGATAAAGCAGTGCGCTTCAGCCAAGGCCATGATATTTGAATCGTGGCATCATGGGTGCATAGCAGGTGTGTGCCACAAGATCAGTAACCGTTAATCTTTCGCTGTGAAGGGCTAGTGTGTAATGCCCTGTTGTCAGTGAGCCTTGAAAAGCCAACCTGATCCCTAGCCCCTGGGCTCGGAGGGACTCTTGGACTAGGAACACTGGTAAAGCGGCTCTGTGGCACAGTATCAGACGTGGACTTTGAGAAGGCTTGGGCAAGCTCCACTGCGGTGGCTGCTTTCCCGAAACGAGGTGCAGTAACCTCAGGCTTTGGTGGCTCCACTGGCTTATGCCAGGTTTCAGGCTCTGGACGTGGCTGCTCAGGCGGCTTCTCCACATCTCTAGCAACCCTCTTGTTGTCCTCCCGTCGCGTAGACCTATATGTGTCAGCCCTGTCTGCATCCCGCTTGTATTCTTTCCTATCAGCATTCCTTGGGCCTCTGTGACCAGATGGAAAACTCTCAGCCTTTTCACCTGAAGGGTTAATGGACATAGCTTCAACCTTCTGCCCAACCTTTGCAAATTCATTTTTAGGCCTACAAAATGCTAGAGACTATGAGTAAATGTAACACACGTTCACCTTAAGCTTGTCTCCAGTAATCTCTGCATAAAAGAAAAACAATCCCCAGAAACAAATGCTTTACTATCAACTACTGCTTAGAAACAAACACATAAAAAGCAAATCATATAACGGTGCATAGTGGCTGCCAGGAAAATCACCACACAAAACCACGTAAAACCTACAATTTTCCACATCAACCTTCTTCCTTGACGCTCCAAAAGCAAACCTTGCAAGTTTTTACGATAGAATTTGATTCTTAACTTAAAATGCATGCAAAGGAAATAAGTTCAGTATTATGCCATCCAGTCCTAGGCAAGTATCACACACTCACCAGCTAAAAGCGCCATCAAGCAAAAGTGCTTTGAACAGCACACATTGTAACTTTTACTATCTTAAGAGCAAAGTCCCACACTCGCACCTAGCATCCCCATCAATGATCCCACAATTGTATGCTGACAGCACACCCAAAACCCATGCCTCTCGTTGTACCCAGCTGTTTCAGCCCTTCTGTTCCGTGGCATCCGTGGCTATAATAGGAACATATACTATGGTCCAGATCCAATTTCCGATCTAAACTTTAATTGTCCGTAACTTCATACACAGCTACAAATTTTATTTCCATGATACACAAGAACTGAACAAGTATGATTGTCGCGCAGCATACCTATCTCCAGTGGCAGCACACACTTTAAACTACTGTTACTTTCACCCAAGTATTCAGGCATTCAATCAGTCACATATTAGAAATACAAGTTATCCTAATATTGCCTCCAGAGATATCAACTCATTTATTGCCGCTGCCGCTCTGTTCATGTAACAAACTACAAAACCTAAATGCATTACATAATCAACTCTGTTCATTTATTGCTCTCTGATATTAAATACTTAGCAGCTTCCAAGCGACAAAAGAATTACGTAATAAATATAATAGCAGCAGAGTAGGAAGAATCAAGACCAGGCATTCAAGATGAACAAGCATAATCAGCACACCCTAACTGTAAGAAAGCTATTAATGTCAAGCAAAACAAATGTACCAATATATTGATTGTACCTAAAAGGGCGATCTGAACTACCTGCCAACTGGAGAGGTTTTCTCAACATCACTTGCCAAAGCATCTATTCCACGTTCTCTGAGAACCTGAGTTTATAAAGAACACTATCAGCTTTTGGTTCAGCTAGAAACCCAAAAAAAACATAAAATAACATATCACTAAAAGCCACAGGAGGAGAGGGAAAGCAGAGCACATACTTGTTCCCGGGGGCGAGCACCACCAAAGAGGGATTGCCTAATGCATTTGAAAACAACAAAAGGAACTTAGAATAGTTACAAAAAAAAAACCTATCGTGATATTAACAAAATACTCCTTAACAGTAAACTAACTTAGAGGCCTCAAAGATAATTCTTATCAGACAGATTGAATGTCAGATTGTTAGCTTATAGACTTGCTAACAAATTCAGTGCTAGTATAAATTGCCAAAAATAGAAGATTCCAAGTTTTCAGAAATTGAAAAAACAAGGGACAGGGGTGCTGGAACCAAATTAAAGAGAACAGCATCTAGATGCCATTCAACTATTACAAATTTTCAACCACTCGTTACACACCTCAATTTAAAATACTTCTCCTTATCCATTATTCTCGTAGCTCATACTGTCCAAAGAAGAACTATAATTTATTCCTTGTGATAATTTTAAACAACCTCTATAAACACATTCTGATGGCATTAAAATGTTTACTACATACACATCACTGATTCAACAAATGGTATGCCATAGGGAAATAGAGAGAAGTGATTTCCAAACAGTAAATACTAAAAGAAACTAAAAGTGATCGCCGCTGGCTAACGATATAAACCTACCCTGAATCGGTAGACAATGGAAACTGTCTTATGCCCTTCGGTTAAGCATGAGCTACGTGCAATCATTCAACAAAGAAAAAACAACATCCTTCAAATACATATTAGGTATTATGTTAATCTGCCAAAGAAGTACAATCCAAAACAATGTAACAAGCCATTCTTAATTGCGTACAGCACAAAACATGCATGGGAATATACATACTGCAAACAAACACACAAGACCAAACCTCCCATATAAATACACATACCTGACATTAATCATAGATCAGCTAACACAAATGATATACAAGTGGTGGTGATACTAATGGCTTTCCTATTAAGATACAACTACATTAAGGGTCATCGTTGAGCCCATATATTTTTGCCCTAGTGATGGATGAGGTCACGCGAGACATACAAAGAGATATCTCTTGGTGTATGATTTTCGCTGATGATGTAGTGCTACTTGATGAGAGTAGCATATGTGTCAACATGAATTTGGAGTTGTGGAGGAAGACGTTAGAATTGAAGGGCTTTAGACTTAGTAGAACTAAAACTAAGTACATGCGGTGTGATTTTAGTAGTGCCAGGGCAGATGATGGAGATGTTAGTCCGGACAGACAAGTAGAGCCTAGAAAGGACAAGAATGGGGTGGATGAAATGCCGCCAAGCATCAGGTGTGCTATGTGATAAAAAAAGTCCCTTAAAAGTTAAAGGGTAAATTCTATAGGACGACGATCAGACTTGCGATATTATATGGAGCGAAATGCTGAGCAACTAAAAGACAACATATACAGAAGATGAGTGTAGCGGAAATGAGGATGCTGCGGTGGCGGGATCAAATCCGCAATAATGATGCACGTGATAGGGTGAGGGTAGCACTAATTGAAGAGAAGCTTGTCCAACATCGCTTGATATGATTTGGACATCTTCAACAGATGCCTCCTAAGTCACCGATACGTAGTGGAATTTTAAGACATACCAAAAATGTAAGAAGAGGCAGAGGTCGACCAAAACTGTCGTAGGAGTAAGCAGTTAAAAGAGACTTGAGGAATTAGAATGTATCTAAAGAATTAGCATTGGATAGGAGCGCATAGAAGTTAGCGATCTACGTATCGGAACCATAACATAAGAAGAAGGTTTAAGGGCAGTGTTTTAGACTCTCTGCTCAGATGGCAGGATGCAGGTTTATGATTTTTGCCTTGTAGGTTTTATTACAATGCTCTCGTTTCTTTGACCTTGAGCAGGTTTCATTCCTAGTCTACCCTAACTTGTTTGAGACAAAAGACTTTGTTGTTGTTGCAGCTAACAAGAATGATATATGCAATGTTGGCATATAATGGAACATAAATAGGTGCTTTGGCAGGCTAAAGTGTATTGTACATATGACAGGCGATAGATATAAGCGAATTTACAGCAAGGACCAAATGATTAAATTAAATTTTCAATAATTTCCTGAAAAACAAATACAAAAGTAACCCAAAAAAGGGCTAAACATCACGTACCTTTCCTTTGCAGCATTTTCATCAGACTGTCCAATCACATTGGACCGAGTTTTCAGATTCAGTCGTGGTCGCTCAGCTGCCCTGCTCTCAGGATCTGCCTCTGCCACTCCTCTGTTAGCTGCCATCACATTCTGGTGCACATCATGAACAACCTCAACCTGCATGACATTCGCAATCACGGGGACCTGATGCACCTATACAATTGTTATCCACGCCACCAAGAAAAAAGGATTAAATTTCCACCATGTCATCACGAACCTATTGCATATCAAATTACCAAACAGCAAAATCATAATAAACACAAAGCTACATAACACAATCATGTATCACTTTGCATGGCGATATCTCTTTTGCAAACACCACTAACGACACTGCTACACTACTGTTGCTTTGGATGCAAGGCATGGCAATTCAAGTTGCAATCCAATCAACACAAATCTGAGAAGGAAGAAAAGTACCTGCTTCTCTTCAACATAGGTAGGAGATAGTTCACGAGCCTCAACTGGCTTAGAGCGAGGAAGCAGCTTCAACTTGGGTCTCTCTGGCACTTCCCCGCCTCTCCCCTCCCCAACCCTGCCTTCATGCGACGAAGGACTCAGCCGTGTCGCGCCCCTCTCCATGCCACCATCCAGCTCTCTCACTCCAACCGACATTGGTCTCTCCATCTCGGGCGGGGCAACATGAGTCTCCACCACTGGGGCCGACACGGGCGCCGGTGGAGAGGAGGGCTTCGACGAGTGCCACCTCCCGGAGATCACCTTCTCCACGGCGCTCGCCTGCGCGATGCGTGTCGCCGACCAGATCTGGCCGCCGGCGGGGGCGGGACCCACCGGCGCTGCGGCCGGAGCCACCTCCCTTCTCGGCCCCCAGGCGTTCCCGGGCCCGGATCTGGCGGGGCCCACTGCCGGGGAGGAGACGAACGACGGGGGCGACGGCGCCTGGCGGCGCGACACGGCGGCCTCGAAGGGCGTGCGCTCATCCTCGTCAAAGTGGCGACCGATGCGGGAGGGGTTGGTGAGGAAGGAAGGCACCGCGGCGACGGAGGAAGATGCGGGGGCGCGGGGGCGGGCGGATGAGGCCGAGGCCGGGAGGACACGGGCGGTCCAGCGGTCGTGCGGAGCTGCGAGAACGAGAGGATTTGGTCGATCACAGCGGGACGAGGGGCCGGGGCCGCGGCATGTGGGGTTAGGGTTTGGGGCACTTACACACCGGGGCGGAGGGAGGGGAGCTCGGAGGGGATGGAACCACCGTGGAAGTCTTTGAGCGTCATCGTCGTGGCCGCCTTCTTCTTCGACATGACCGCGCCGGCACGGTGGCCGTCGAGCTCGTCGGCGCCGGAGACGAACGGCTGCTACTGCTTGTCTCCACAGGGAGGCGCGTTTGATCGGGGCCTGATGGTTCCAGGGTGAGCGGGTATGACGGATATCAATTATTCTATATTTTATTTTATATTTTTTAATTTAGAGTTAGATACGAATAATATCAGATATCTATTTTTCTATTTTGTATCTATTTTAAAATATTTCGAACGGTCGGTCGAACAGATTGAAATTATCCGTTTCTTTGCACATGACATTGGACAGTACGGTACAATCAGAGCGAACATGAAGAAACTAATTACTAAGATGTTGAAAGAAAAATACTCAGTACTTCCACTTATTTAGATATGACATTCTGTCTATATATTATTTTGTTCCTAGGTGAAATTGCAACAGACTTCTTCATATCATTTGACATACGTATATATACAAACGGATATCATTTATCACATACCTCCTATTTCATATCTTTTTACTCGGAGTCGAAGTCGGATACGGATAGTACCAGATACCCATCTATCTCTCTCGTATCCATTTTACATGATTTCGGTTGATCAGAGGACAAAAATTATCCGTTCCGTTTGCACTCTAGTTTCAGATGTTGTGTTGGACCGTAATTTTTACGCCTTGGCCACTGTACTTTTTCGTGAGTTGCGCGTGAGGAGGCGGTTTGTATTCGCCGAGATGTCAGGGACTAGTTGGCTATTTTTTTCCCTTAATCCTGTGGGTGCCGAAGATCTTTTGCCATTATTATTTTTTAAAGGAAAAGTCGCGTAAATATCCATGTAGAGGAGGGTTTGGTTTGATTTGTGTCTTCTCCTGGATTAGGCGCGGGCCCAATAATATACCCTAGTTTAGTTGGGCTGCGCCGAATTGGAGGCCATGGACATCTATTTGGCTTATTGCCAATTTGCCATCCTCTACGAAAAAAAGGCTTATATCGTCAAAATCTCTACTACTTAAAAATTGGAGTTGGTGACAGTCCGTCCGTCCTCCCTATTCCCCTCTTCAAAAACAAAACTAACATGTAATGTGGACCCCACCACTCCTCACGAAACCGTCGCCCAACCCTCCTCACCAAAACCGCCTCCCACCCTCCGCCTCCACCCAGACCGCCTCCTCTTCCGCCCCACACGGCGCCGCCCTCCTCCTCCTCCTCTTCCTTCCTCCTCATGCCACCACCTCCTCTTCCGCCCCACACGCCCTCCTCCTTCCTCCTCTTCCTTCCCTCCCAGCACCGCCTCCTACTCCTTCCTCCCACCCCGCATCGCCTCCCCTCCTCCGCCTCCGCCGCCTCCTCCTCCTCGCCTCCTCCGCCTCCACCCCGCACCGCCTCCTCTTCCGCCCCACGCCAGCCTCCTTCCTCCTCTTCCTTCCTCCCCGCCGCCTCCTACTCCTTCCTCCCCACCCCGCACGCCTCCTGCTCCTCCTCCTCCGCCGCCTCCTCCTCGCTCCTCCGCTCCACCGCCTCCTCTCCCGCCTCCGCCCGCCTCCTCTCCCGCCTCCTCCGCTCCCGCCTCCTCCTCCTCCCCCCTCCGCCTCCGCCGCCTCTCACCGCCCATCTCCCGCCTCCTAGGGTTTCCTCTCCGTCCAAGGTGGCGCGGCAAGAAGTTCACGATCTCCTCCTCAATCGCTCCCCACCATGATCTCCTCCTCAATCGCTCCCCACGATGCCGGGCGTGCATACCATGTGGCCTCCGCCGGGCTGCGCCGCGCCACGGCGGATGGCGGTGGTGAGGCGGTGCGGAGATCTTCATGCCGGCTCGAGCTCGACGATGACGGAGGAAAGGTCATCTCTGGATGGCCGCCGAGGGAGACCGCGTCGCCAAGGGCGACCCGTGGTGGTCGTCAAGTCCGACAAGGCCGACATGGATGTCGAGACCTTCTACAACGGAATCATCGCCGCCATCGTCGTCCGGCCGGTGGGCCTGTCGGCGCCCTATCACCCTCCTCACCGAATCCGAGGAGGAGGTCCCCTCGCACAAAGGTGTGCCTGTGCCCTCTCAAAGCTCCGGCCAAGAAGCCCTCCTCCCATGCCGCCGCCGCGGCTCCACCTACCCGGCTCCCGCCTCCCTCCGTGGTGGTGAGGTGGGGTTCTCTGGTTGGATGAGAAGGCGATGGCGGAGGATGCGAAGCCGTACAAGGACTCCTCGAGGTGCTCGGTCGACATCTAGCACGCCAACAAACCGTAAGCCTCCTCCTCCCCAATTTCGATGCCTCCTCTCGATTTCGCCCAACTCACTCTGTTCTCCTCCTTGGTCAAGTCGGAGGAGTGGTTCTTGGTCCCGGCGGGCCGGGAGGACGCCTCTCGGGCGTGGTCACCACCGAGGTCGCGCAATGCACCTGGAAGTCGGCCGATCGATTCACCGTGCGTCGGCGTCAGTGCATCCAGTTCGTGAGGTGGGATTCCGCGTGGGGGTTGGTCCGGTTGTTTGATTACATCCAGTTCGTCAGTGCATCCAGTTTGCTTTTACAACTTTTACATTTTGCTAGCATAATAATGGTTTTGTCCTCAAAGGCTACAATAAGTTGTACTTTTATTTTGGTTGCCAAACAAACCTATATATCCTACTTTTAGCATCCATAACTCGCTTAGAAGAAAGTGATATGTGATTGCGGGGCTCCTACAAGTGATGTCACCATCGTGGTTACATGATTGCTCAACCACATATAGCATCCTTCCTTGATTGACCCTTGCACCGATGTACATTTACTTTCATGGTAAGTGAATTTCCATTTTTGTCGCAGGAGAATCAATAAGGCGGTTAGTGTACAATCACATGTAACCTCATCGAAAGAAGTCAAAGTTGCGATAGCAATGGTGGGGCTCTCGAGCTCATCCTCATCACCGAGGATGATGACAAAGCACAGCAGATGGTCCATCTCAAGATGGAGCACCGGTGACGACTCTACTTTGCAAGTTCTCATTCTTGAGTTTCTCATCGAAAGTCAAGCTTCGCTATTCTATCTAGCATTTGGGAACCGGGATGTGATTAGTCTAATCTGTTGTCTTTGAAATGGATATTTTCGAAGTCGCAAAGAAGAAAAGAAGAAAAGCAAGGCCAAGTGAGTTCTTTATTCTGTTGAACCATTCATATTCTTGTTTGGTTTGTTCTGTTTTACGAGCTTGTCTCATATTTTCTTTAGAAAGAAGAAGGACCCTCTTCAGCAGACAGATCCCTGTCAATCCTCGTTGATGAGCTTTTCCTTCGGAGAGTTTCACGAGGTGAAATCCAGCAATATAAGGATGAGTAAGTACAAGGCCATCACCATTACCGCAATTTCCATTGTAATGAAATATCCAGTGATAGGAATATGTTGATTTTTATCTCCATCAAACCTGTCAGCTGTCACTAATTTCTGGGTTAAGACTGGATGAATGATCTTGGTCGTATATGAAAATGACGCACAAAAAGTATTTTGTTTCAGCTTTTTTTGCTAATGGCAAACTCTATGAATTAATATTATGAAATAATAATTAGCATCTGTTTCATAAATTAATCATGCTATTGCTCTTCAGTAATTTGTGGAGAACTATTAGGTCCATTGCATGCAGGCCAATGTGATAATCCACTAAAAGGGAATAATAGAGAAATTGCTAGCTACATGAAATGCGCAATTTGCTTTGTTACTGCTTATTTTCCTTTTTTTCTTTATTCTGGTCATTTTTTTCTATCAACTACCTTTTTCATTGGAAATCTGAATGGAGAAATCCCATGGCAATCCAGCAAAACAGTAATTCTGGGATCTTCTTCATTGCTCAAATGTACAATACCATGGTCAATTTGAGAAACTGAATAGAAAGATAGTGATTAGTGGCCACTCCTTTTGCACCTTCTAACCTATAAACTTTGAGTTTGTACCTTCTAACTTTAGGCATTTAATTTTTTGTGTCACTATATGCTGAAAATGCTTCCATGGGTGAAATTGATTCACTTGGTTCTTCCACAACTGCCGTCATGTCATTATTTTTCATAAGATGCTTCATGGATGTTGCTGAACACAATTATCCTCAGGCTTAAAGGAAAAAAGGAGGTCATGATAGTATATAATTGGATATTGTGAATGTTTTCTGAGTGATGCTTTAATTGTTTCACTTTTCATGGTACAATACGCACAGTATAACAGTATATAATTGGATATTGTGAATGTTTTCTGAGTGATGCTTTAATTGTCGCCCTTTTCATGGTACAATATGTGCATCAGAGCGTAAAGTAACGTCTTTGTTCAAGACATACTTATCGCTTTGTCCTTTATTTCTCGAGAACGCGCATTGGAAACTCTAGAGCGTGTCATGACACGTGCCATGACAATGGCCAACACACATCGTTCTTCGATCCGTGCGGTTTGTTTAGTCAGATCCGAGTTAACCATTCTTCAGATCGGCAGAGGATGCTGGACTGGATCCGGTATAGTTCTCTCTATGTGTTTCTTAAAATGCATTCGCCCCTGAAGAAAATCGTTACATTGTTTTGGACTTTTGGTCCATAGCAACTACTTGATTTCAGTTGATGTCTTCAGAGTTCAGAGAGATTCTGATATTATCTAAACATTTACTGCATGCTCAAATGGTTTACCTAATCCTTATGTACATTTCGATCCCATAGATTGTCAGAGTTGTGCTGTTTTTGCGAATGTCGGGGTAGGTGAGTTACATCATAGGCAAAAGGATATTTTAAGCAATTTTTAAGATAAATGCTCTGTTTGAAGTTGGAACCTGTTGGATTGAGCATGACATGTTGGATTGGGCGTGAACAGTATAATTAACTACAGCAATGTGTATAGTATTTGATTTTCCGTTGCAACGCACGGGCACACAACTAGTTTAAGGAAAACATTTTAGTTAGTATCCTAAGTTATTTTCTTACAAAGCTTACTTAATTTGTGGATAACTAAATTACCTAATTTGTGGATAACTAAATTACATTAGAATTACTCGTGATAATAAAAGAAGTTTTTCTTGAATCATGGTCTTGATGCGTACTGTCGGTCAGAGATGAATCCTGGAACCCCAATGGACAATGAAGAGGTCCTGGAAATGGCGGCACATTGACATCCATGACCCCCTCCATCATCTTCCCCACGCGTGCCATGGATGACGATGTAAGTGTCCCCATGCCAAAGCAATTGTTCAGGCAAGCTACCTGACAATCCTCAGCTCCCAGCAACCTCACTCTGAGCATTATCATGGAGCCTCATACCTGCCATGGCATGGAACTTATCAGCCTCCATCAGCCTCCCACTGTCAAGGAGGTGATGGTGTCCGTGGCTGCACAACCAAGGATAGGGATGACGACAAGAATGGCAACAAGGAAGAAAGAAGCCATTCTCTATTGTTGGGCTTGTTCTTTTCGGCTGCGACTTATGGCTTTTGGTTGAAATTTTTGAATTTTGACTGTTTACGGTACAGATTACGGAGAGACAGATACTCACTTGCGATTTTAGCAGGTACAAATGTTGGGCTTTTAACGTGTAGATCGTTTAACCTGTAGACCCCATCTTAAGAAAATACTCTGTTTAAAAGTTAGATACTGTAGCAAAAACCAAAAGCTGCCGATTTCGGAGGAAAAGATCATGCCCGTTGTCTCATCTGTTTGAAGACAGGACACAGGAGACGAGGAGCTAATCAGCTAGTGATAGAGGCAAATAGGCAATGGAAAGCGTAGTACCCCAAAACCAGGTATATGAAGGGAACCGGAGCTCTAGAGGGCAGCGTCGATTTGGACTAGTTTAGGCCGGGGTGACTGCTAATGGTAAGACGGTGATCATTTAGGCTTATTTTTAATGGTTTATGGCTGAAAAACATTGTAGTTGGCTGAAAAAAACACTGTAGCTGACAGGGGCTTATTTAACATAATTAAATTTAAAAAAATTAAAAAAATATAAAAAATATGTTATCCCATTACGTATAGTACAAACAAATACGAGAAAAAAAAGAACCGGCAAAAAAGCTCAAAAAAAAGCTAAAGTTCAGAAAAAGATAAAATTTATGAATAATAAAAAATAAGCCAGAAGTCAGAAGCTAAAGCCGAAACGAAAGGGGCCTAAATCTCTAACACCTAACTTGGTCATTTTGCATGTACATAGCCGAGGTGCCGTCAAAACTGCAAGTGTTTGACTTCTTGTTCGCAGAGTTTTTTTTTCCCAACTGTCATGGTAATGCAACATTGCAACTACTTTTGTTGCTGAGGTGTTTTAGTTTGTAACGCCAATCATTCAGCGTTTGACCTTGACCAGACAATCAAATTTTAAGACCAGAGCATGTTCAAGGTGGCTGCTGTCTTATTATTGAGTGTCCACACAAATATATTGAAGGCACCTGCTCAATTGTCATCTTCTCATGCTATCTTTCTCTCTGCCTTCATGCAACTTTGCCTACCATGTAACCCGCCTGCATATGGCCTACCACTAGGGATGGTAATTGTGCCCGTTTACTCGTATACCTGTAGGTAAATACCCTAATGAAGTCGGGTATGGGATGCATTCTTTACCCACGGGTATAAAAATAGGGAGAAATCTTCGCCCATCGGGTAAACGGGTACGGGTATGGGTTAGCTCTACCTGCACTGCCTCGCCTGCTTACCCGTGAAATAAACTGACATGTGGGCCATACTAAAATAATAAACCCTCTGCCGCCGCCCAATAACTCCGTCCGCCCCACTCTCTGTCCGCCTCTCTCGCTCTCTCGGTCTCACGCCTCGCCCCATATCCGCCGCCCCCCCACCCGGCCGCCGGCCTCCTCCTCCCCCACCCCGGATCCGCCTCGCTTCCCCCGGCCGGCGGCCTCCTCCTCACCCGCCCGCCCTTGACCTCCTCCTCCCCCAGATCCGCCTCCTCCCCCCACCGGGCCGGCCTCCTCCTCCGCCCACCCCAGATCCGCCTCACTTCACCTGCCGCCTCCTCCTCCGCCCACCCCGCCGCCTCCTCCTCCGCCGTCACCCGGCCGGCCTCCTCCTCCGCCACACCGGCCTTGACCTCCTCCTCTTCCCCAGATCCGCCTCGCCTCACTTGCCCCGCCGGCCTCCTCCTCCGCCCCCACCCGCCTCCTCCTCCGCCCCTAGATCCGCCTCATCCGCCAGCACCCGGCCGCCGGCCTCCTCCGCCCCAGATCCGCCTCCTCCGCCTTGCGCCGCCCGCCGCCTCCTCCTCCGCCCCACCCGGGTCCTCCTCCGCCCCCAGTTCGCCTCCTCCTGCACTCCGCCCGCCACCACCTCCTCCGCCCCCCCCGCCTCCTCCGCCCCTAGATCCGCCTCCTCCGCCCCCAGATCCGCTCTCTCCTTCGCCCGATCCAGTGGATCCCCTCTTCAGTGGTGGTTGCGATTTGGAGATCTGATGGACCGCTGCTGCGATTTTTAGGGTTGGGTGCCGATGCTTCGATTTGTTGACTTCATTGTTGGATTCCTTTGTTTTTGTTTTGCCAATGCAGTTGTGTATGATGATGGTGATGTTGAACAACTACTGCTTACGGATGAAAAATGGGAATTCCTTGTTGGGGTATGTCCATCTACTATCTGCAGGAGCAAAGCCAGATTGCCTATTCATAAATTGTCCATTTTATAGTGTAAATTGCCTTATCTGGTAAACACAGAATTTGCATGTTCTAAATTGATCTGATAAACCATGTTGCAGAAATTGTGGCAGTATTCCAGCTTTTGAATATTCTTAGATTGATAATTGATAAGTATGGTCATTGATTCAAAATAGTCTTCTACATGATAACTTGCATATTCCAGCTTTCTGTGTTGCGTGTGAATCTGTTATAAATCGGGTAGATTCTTCCATTGTAGTTGTTGAATATGTGAATTTGTGATGCATTGGTGATGTTTGAATGTGAATATGTGATTTACTCCGTTCACGGGTAAACGGGTATGCCCGCGGGCGACGGATACCCGCGGGCGACGGGTATGGGCGGGTTTTTACCGTGGTGGTGCGGGTATACCGTGGGCGAGAATTAGGGTCGCGGTGCGGGTATGGGTGAGCACTACCCGCACCCGCCACGCCCGATTGCCATCCCTACCTACCACTCCATAACCCATGCAGAGTTTGCCATTTCATTCGTGAAAGTACACACATCCATCCACCATTTGCTTCCGAAAGGAAAAAAAAAAGATCACCGTTTGCAATGGCATAACTCAGAGTCAACTTACTGATGCAATGTGATTTTGCTACCAATGTAAACCAAAATCCTGTGAGCGTACAGCCACAAAAGATAGCTTGAGGACAGTGGCAGAGCTTGAAAAACTTCAATATGTGTGCACATTACACACGCAAAGTCTAAAGCTAACACAATAAATTCATAGTATTGTAAGTCCAATACAAGTAAGAATTGAGCATTGACAGTCTGATAAGCGCTCTGATCTATGCACTTGGTCAGACGCTGCACGTCGCCCGCACGAAATTGTCATTGTGCCGATGCTCGGTGGTCTTGGTCTCCAGTTGGCTCTACGGGTGGATATCGAGCCGGCTCGGCTCGACACGGTAAGGCTCGTTAAAGAAGCGGCTCGGCTCGGTTCGTTAGAGTAACGAGCTAAAAAACAGGCTCGGTTCAGCTCGATGGAAAGCTCAGGCTCGACTTGTTAATATAAATTACATATTTTGATTGTAATTATGCAAACATATGAAAGAAACAGAGCATATACGATGCTTTTACACCCAAGATTAGCTCAAAATGCAAGCAAAATCACATCATCTCAAGTGCGACCAGATTAGCTCAAAATGCAAGCAAAATCACACCCAAAATCAGCACATGGACATAAAGAACCGGTTGGCATCAGAAGCACAGTGCACAGACATACCCAATGGTCAAGTAGACTGCTAGTGGTAGGGCCTTAGCTAACATAACATTGGAATAGCATATGCTGCCGGCCTATCCAATGGTTGTTATGGAAAAGTTGCAAACTTTTTCTCAGAACAGATTGCAGAACAGATCAGCTTACATAGCAATCATTGGCCTCATTGGCCCTAGCATAGCTTGTCTCACAGGCCAGCCTGAAGTGAATGCTGAACTCACTGTAACAAGAGAACAACATTTATCTAGTTCCAGTTTTCAAAGGGTGCTGCCATTTCATATGTAAGAGCAACAGCCAGTAGATAAAGGCCACTCAGGTGACGTAGAACTAGTACAAGTCACTCGAACAAGGCCATCTTATAAACCAAGATTAACAGTAAAGCAAAATTTCCCCACATGTTTTGTTTGGAACCCTTCAGCACAAATTGACAGTAAGGCTCATCGTCGATATTTCAACTATCTTCAGCACAAATTGAACCATCTTCTAAAACCACAAATGCTCTAGCTCACTCCCAGACTCAAATTGACAGAGTTAAATTGTTAGTTTAGAACGCATGGTACAGTTATGATCTCTAATCAACATCCAAGATACACTCTCCAATCTCTATTAATCTCTCAAGAACATGGGTTGAGAAGGTACTTTACCGAGGCTGCCGGGGTCGGAGCTACTGTGGCACCGCAAGGTGGTCGTGGACAGGGGTTGGGGAGGAGGTTCACCACTGGGGTCGATGCGGAGGCGGAGACGGAGCCGGATCCGGAGGACCACCTCCCTCCGCGGTTCTTCGACTCCATGCTGGCCTGCGCATGCCGCTCCATGCGCTAGACGCCGACGAGAGGCCGACGGCGAGGGAGGTGTGGCACTACGGCGGCGGTGTTGTGCGGTCGGAGCCAGCAGAGGTGTGGAGATGGCCGATGGGAAGGGGGTGGAGGCTAAGGTGAGGAGGAGGGGAGGGGCCGGCGCCGGTGGTCGGTGACAGTGCGGTCGACGTCGGCAGTCGGTGGCGGCGATTTTCTAGGGTTGAGACGGAGGGGATTTTCTCGGGTTGAGACGGAGTCGTAGTGTGTCGGTGTGACGGTGTCAGTGTCGGTGAACTGAAGACCAAGGCGACTACGCGTCTATGCGATCTGATGAGCCGAACAGGCGCGCCGAGAATGGACGATAGATGGGCCACCGAGCGCCCGAGTCCCAGGCTCCCAGCCGTCTGATCGAGCCGAGTCGAGCCATCCGAGCGGCTCGCAAGCCAGCTCGGGCTCGGCTCGAAACCGAGCTCAACCCGACTCGGCTCGGCTCGTAATTTTCACGAGCCAAGCCGAGCCGAGCCGAGCCTGCTTCAAGCCGAACCGAGCCGCGAGCCACAAGCTTTTTGTCCACCCCTAGTTGGCTCTACTCAAATCAGTGTCTTAATGGCAAATTGGGATACGGCAAGGAGGCCTTAGGGCAATAGCGGAACTGAAAACTTTCAATGGGGTGCACATTTGACACGCGTAATTTTATAGTCTTGTACAATGATTTCATAACATCATACATTCAACATATTGATTTGTGTTAGACCATATGGAGGTCACCATATGGTTATGATGAGAGTTTATAGAGTTTGAGCTTGATTTTTAAGAATTTGCAATTTTTCAGCTGCTGACGGTATGACCGGTATTGGGGCCGCGATCGTACCAGCCAGGAGCGGTCTAACTGGCCTACGGCTGGCGGTCAGACTGGCATGGAAGTCGTGGTCTGACCGGACGGGTGTGGTAGTACCGGACTTGATTAGCGGTCGGACCGAGATACGGTACGACCAGATTCTAGTTTGCAATAGTTATTTTCATGTGAGCTTATTTTGGGGTGAGCTCAAGTGGTCATACTAGGCTTTATATTGATGTAGTACCAGGGCGGTACTACTAGTGTTGTACTGGCGGTATGACCGGCCTTTGGTTGGTGGTATAATCGGCCTTTGGGCGGTCATACCGACCGTAGTGCGGGTGATCTGACCGGTTTGTGGTTGGCAGTCAGATCGACCTTGTTGGTTTGTGCTGAGTTGGTTGAGATTGTGTGGGCATGACATGGGTGTCGCTGCTTGTGAGCACAAAGCTTTAAGGTTTGATCCTAAATTTAGGATCAGTGGTTTGGTTGCATAAATTCTGCATGATGCATTGTATGGATTAATTATGTTAATTGATATTTTTATGTATTGTGTAGTGTTATGTGATAGTTTACTTGTTGTTGTTAGTTGTAGGACTTTAGAGTTACGTCATGGTGAGATGGATGGGATTAGGACTAAGTTAGGAAAGCCTAGGTCTAAAGCAGTCAAGAGATCGGGACTACAGTTAGGAGGAGCCGAGATCCAGACGATCAAGAAGCCGCCGAAGATGACCGAGACTTACAGGGTAGTTACAAGCTAAGACGACTAGGAGCCAGAGAGGAAGCTACCAGTGGAAGACATAATAGGTAACGGTAAGGTGAACTGAGACTAGGCTCAGAGAGGAGTTCAAAGTATTAGGGGATACCCAATTGCACCTTAGTTTCAGAAGGCACTATCAGATAAGTTGAAGGCAGACATGAACAAGCTATTAGGTCTGTTGCAAGATGTTCAGTTGGATAGCATTGACAATGTTATGAGATGAGCAGAGCAATAAGGGATTTTTTTTTTTACCAGAACAATAAGGGACATTCAACCAGAGAGGAGTATGCCTGTCTGAGGAATAATATCCAACTCATTCCCAGCCAGATGCAATATATATGGGGGATAAAAGTTCCTTTCAAGATTAAAGGGTTATTTGGATGGGGGGGTTTGGATTTATAAGGGAGATTTCTTTGGGATTTTTTGAGATTTAGTTCGAAGGTAAACCCAAATCCCAATGTCCAAACAGGCCCTAAGGGATTTCTTTAGGTGACGTGCAATAATATCAAAAGGAAATTTCATTTTTTTTAAAAAAGGGGGGCAACGGAAGGGAATGAACAATATTTTTCTCTGTCACGAGAAGCGGAGGATGTACTGAAGATAATCGAGATAAACCGAAGATAATGGCCACTCAAAACCAAGAAATGGCGGTGGGGAAGAAGAAAGAACTTGTGATCGAAGCTGTCGATTGGGGCGCAGGAACATCTTTCGCCACAAGCCAAAAAAAAAAAAGAGAGAAGAAATTGGACTAGCTACACGGATATGATTGCATCAGGCTATCAGAGCGAGATCGTCACAGGCCACCTGCTACAACAAAGCTACTGGATCTAATAAACAGGGGGGGCCATGTTATTATTCTTTATTCAGACCACGATGTCTATGACTGAATGATATCTAGTTCTGAAATCGCGCGTTAAATTAACACAGAAGAATGACCCCTCTATAAAAGGTAATCTATTCTTCATCTTCGGGGCACCTATCATCAGTTCAACCCAGCAGCATACAAAGCCTCACTGGTAAGAGTAACACGCAGCAGAAGAGAAGTTTGCGAGACCATTGAGGCCACAGCACGGCAGCCCTTCACTTCAGCCTGTGGATGGTCTCCATGTCCGCGGCCTCCTTAAGCGTGCCTTTCTCGACGTGGTCCCACCAGCCCATGAGGAAGTTGTCGACGACCAGCCTGAACCAGGGAGACAGCTTCACGCCGTCCTCGCCGGCGTCTGCCTTGCGGATGAGCTCCTTCAGCTGCTCACGGCTCACGTACTTCGCGTCGGCTACTTCGTCCGGATTCGGGAGCAGCTTCACGTCGCAGACGATGAACAGCAGGTAGTCAACTGAAAATGAGAAGAACGAAGCAGATATTAGCACTGGGTGGACAATCTCCATTGCTTACATTTCTGGCGCGGTATCTCCAGCAATGGTGTTCAAAGTGGGGGATCACGACATATCGATAGGCTTACAGAAACATGACTAGAATGTAGCACGGGTGACCCTTGAACAATAATCAAATACAAACAACTTACGCTCGTGTTCGCCCCATTTTCCATCAGATGGGGCCTTGTAAAGCATCCGACCAAGAGGGGTGAATTGGTCGACGGGCACGTCTTCAGCCGGGATGCCCAGCTCATCCAGAAGCTTCCTCTGAGCAGCATTTCTAACACCTGGCGAACGACAAGTTGCTAACAGTAAGTGAAACAGAGTAAGAAACGGAAGAAATGTTGACTTTCCTAGTTTTTGTGGCACATACCAAGGAAGTTCTCCTGTATAAGTTCAGACTCACGGTACAGAGGATGGCTGCAGCAGGTGTTGGTCCAAACTAAAGGAAATGTGACTTTTGTTGCAGATCTTTGCTGCAAGAGTACAAAGCTACTTAGCAGAAAAAAAAGAGGAATAATAAGACAGTGAGAAACACAAAACGGAAAGTAGCTCCAATCGAGCAACTGTCATTGTCAACAAAAGTACATTTGAGAAACTTGCTAAAACAAAGAACTAAGTTTCAAAAAGGATGGAAAAAGAGCTAATGGGAGGATGCTAAGCAGATTTTGATCCATATTTCAATTGGAACTGCTTAATAGGCCCTATCAACTTCAATTAGGCAACAGTTATTGTCGTACAGCTATAAGCAACAAGAGTATGCTAAGCATAGTTGATACGTATGTCAGTCCTCTTCATGCTGTTCAATGTGAAGCGCGCTATCTATCTGATATTCTGAAAATCAGACAAGACAAAACTGACAAAGTTATAGTGACTATTGATTATGTACATAAGTGGCAGGAAAAAAAATGCTCCTGCCGTGTTTTTTTGCTTTCTAACTTTACAGATAACCCTAATTTTTCCCAGTCTTACTTTTGCAAAGTACAAATTAGACGTTAGTGGCTCTGTTAGCTCTGAAGTTTCTATCCAAGACACTAAATGTGCACCATGATAATTTTTCAAGCTCTGAAGTCGAGGACCAGCCCCTCTACTGATAGTGCTCAATATTTTTACCTCAGGCAGCAAGTGTACTAATGTAACATGTAACTACAATTCTATATAACCTACAAGGAGTCACAGCTCCTAATGCAACTTCAGAGCTAACAATCTCAAATACCAGGACAGAAACAACATCTACAAGTTTCAAAACAGTGTGCCTACGTGACCTAACTCACATTGGCCACTGAAGTGATGTTTGTTTATTTCCATGGCAATTCAAGGCAAGAACCAAACTTTGAGCTGGAGATAATTGTGTTACTAGCTGCCAGAGTAACTTGGTACTTCAGAAAACATGTTCTCCCATGAGGTTTCAAGAATAGGATAGAACCCAATCACTAGGAGTCTACAACCATTGCCAGGTGGCATATGGTACAACAAAATGGAAAAATAATTAGTGCCGAATCAATAATTTTTCCAAACCTGAAGTAGCAGCTCATATTTTGAGTTGAAAAGGAATACACTGAAAGCCCTGTGGAGCAGGTTCTGAGATTCGATCTTTTCCATCAGATGGCCTACATCCATATAAATGACAGGTCATATATTGTGCCACTAACTGATCCAAAGCAACATCGACAGGGCAGAGAATTTAACTAGATATATGCAGATGAGAACAGAATTGAACTTACAGTTGTATTTTGATTCATGGCCAACAACATTGTCCTGCTCATCCACCAAAATGCATCTGTGAAGAAAAAAACAAAGCATATATCGACAACATTTGTTGAGAAGAACTCATGTTTACAGAATTACAAAATTTTAAAGGATTGCATATTCACATCAAAACAATGGACTAATGGAGCAACTAGACTTGAGGCCTATCTTGCTTACATGGAACAGTCTATGATCTGGCCATAATATTCAAACTTGCTAGGTTGCAGACAAGGTTGCAGATCTGAACAAATTTATTTTGGCCCTTTTCTTTTTAATAAACAATATGAGTAAGTTACTATGAATGCAAAGGTGCCATTAGAGATTACTGAAGACAATATATGCGTGTGTGCGGGTGTGTGTGTGTGTGTGTTTTAGCAATAACATAATATAGGCTACTCTCCATGAAAATAATACAAGCATAAATGGTGCCATTAGAACCGTAGATGGAACCTTTTTTTTGATGCACCAGCATAAATGTTTCATGATTAATAACTAAATGCAAGCCTTGTGTTGGCTTCTTCCACATGCTTACATGCATAAATAAACTTGCAAGTTGCAAACTCAAAGTCCTTCAATATTTGCACCATCTATAAGGAGATGTAAACTTTAAGTGATATTGTTTTAACTTTTAGGTTAAATTGAAGTGGTCAGCTTTGATCTTTTACCACATTAACTTTATACTCCAATGCATAATAAACATAACGAGGTTACACACCAACATTCACCTAATTTATCTTGGATCACCGAGGAAATCCCATATGTTTTTAACTTATCTTGGATCACTGAGGAAATCCCAGTCCAACGAATTAAAATTTCAGTCCCTGTCCGCAATTGAACTTCAAATGCGAATGAGGTTGAAACAATTCTTCCAATTTGACATCTGGTTGGTGATCAGATAAAGGCATGAATAAACAAGTTTGCAGACCAAACACAAATCCTACTAAAACATGCTTTTTTTGACAGAAATCCAACAAAAATATTTTGGATTATTGAGTTCATCATTGGCTTGTTAGAAGAAAGGCTATGCGGTTCATGCCTTACCATTTTCATCACCTTAAAAAAAATTGGGAATAGCTGAACAAGATGCGCTCTTTTTCATCTTATCTCCTTCTGTTTATCAACACGCCCAAGAGGTTCATGAGCGTGACACTAATGTTCTGGTGGTGCGGGAGAAGAATAGTGATTTCTAGTTCGGAACCCTCGGGGCTGTTATATCGAGCCTTCATATTGTGGCACGGGCGAAGTATGGGATCCTAATCGACCAGCAACCAAGCGTGTGCCATTCATGCCAGAGGAATATGCGCAAACCTTTCAATAACCATTTGGTAACGTACTGTACAGAGGAAGCTCGTAAATAACTATAACGGAAAGGCTCTACATAAAAACTTCCATAGAAAAAATATAGGGAAAATACATACAGCCCTCACATCCAAATCTATCTTTGATCCGCGCTAACATACTCTTAATCTGCGGCTTCCAATCAAATTCTGTACTACGTTTTGTAAAAATATAGGGAAAATATATTCTACTATATATATATACTTAGTATGCGACTAAATATAGCATTGCTCTGCAATGAAAAAAGCACCCACCATCTAGGACTCTACTTCAAGGCTAGGAACTTGTAAACCGCAATCTCAGATCACATTTAATTTTGCACATCCAAAATTCATACAGTTTTTACAAATAACTTAGCTGCCTACTTCTCAGCTAAAACAACAAGATATCTGACGACCAGACTACGAACACGTGAGACTACGAACAATCACGGATGCAAGTCATCGCACAACACGAGATCACGAACCAAATTCAAACCATCCCCCCCGGTTCTGGTCGCAGCGATATCCAATGGAGCAACCACACGAACAAACCCTTAAGGCCTAGACCCCTGACGTGAAACCGAACAAACGAATCCAGGTGCGCTCGCCTCACCACAAGCCCGACGAAATAGCAGATCGCTAAGCGCTGGAACAGAGGGGGGGCGGAGGAGTGGGATGCGGGGCGCTCACTCGTCCTCGAACATGAGGCGCTTCTGGACGGCGTCCATCCCGGCGTCGTCCCCCGCACCGGCCATGCCTCGCGAGCGACGGGGGAAGGGATCGGGCGAGTGGGCGCAGGATAACGAGGCGGCGCGACGCGACGGCGAAGACCAAGGCTTTGCGGTTGTGGAGATGGCTGCAGCGCAGAGGACAGGTGAGGTGTGGGATAAATAATGGGATGGATGGGGGCGGCGGCGTGGTGGGCCCGCTGTGTCAGCGAGTGTATGCACGCGAGACGGAGATTCCATTCCGGGTCCGCCACGTGTACCCCCATGGTGGTGGACTGCTGCGAGGCTCCGGCGTGTGTACCTAGCGACGGGAATGTTTTCCCCCTTGGTCCATGAATGGTGGGCCCAGGGTGTGCGTTCGGGTCCAGCTCGTGTTCTTTTGCCCTTGAGGTCAGAATCACATGGTTGGCGCGATCTGATGTTAGATCGGATCCATTCAAGTGGGAGGAGCATGTGACACCAAATAAGTTAGAAGCGACTATGAAATAAATTAGAAGTACATAATAGATATGAGTAATCACACCAAATAAGTTAGAAGAGACGTCATCATCACAATATAGAGGAACTGTGAACCGTCGCTGACAAGTTCAATTCGATCAATTTCTCTTCCATACAAAAGAGATGATCAAACACAGATGATATAAATAGTAGATTGAAAACACAAGAGACAGGGAAAGAACTCATGTTCTATTTTTATTGCTTTCTCTTTCACGTGTACCCAAGATAGCCAATGAGACCCCTGTATATAGCCTAGTAGTGAGGTACCCACCATGGATCAAAGCTTCAGGCTCAGGCCCAGGTTTCCTAACACTCCCCTTTGGGCACCCACCCGACACGTTATGCCTCATCAAAACTCCATAAAAAGCCAGTGGAAAAAAATTAGAGAAAGAGTACATGATACATCATTATATCATACCTTACACTCTACAACAAAATGGTGTTGCTGAAAGGAGGAATAGAACACTAATGGATGTGGTTAGGTCTATGATGGCTTATTCAGATTTTTCTTTATCTTTTTCGGGGAAAGTTTTACATATTGTTATTTATTTGTTAAATCATTCACCATCTAAGGCTATAACAGTCACTCCTTATGAGTTGTGAACTGGAAGGAAACCAGCATTTCATCACTTGGCAGTTTGGGGATGTAATGCACAAATAAAGTGCTAAATCAAATCCATACAAAATTGTTGCCTAAAAGCATGCCATAAATGTTTATTGGTTATTCTTTGGAATCAAAAGGGTATAGATTTTATGATCCAGAAAAAGATAAACTGGTAGAAAGTAGGGATGCAATATTTTTGGATGAAAGCACATCTTGCCGTGCTAAGCGGGCGATGGTGGAATTATTGGCAACCCCACCGGAAACACAGATAGATACATCTGAAATTAATTCTCATCCTGAAGGAGATTTAGCTCCTGAAGGAAATGCAAATTAAACTCCCAACACTAACATGCTTAGGAGAAGTGAGAGGAATTTAAGTACACCCCAATATCTAGATGATTATTATTTATTCTTGGGGAAGTTCACTCTAAAATTTCAGATTTAGAGGAAGAACCAAAGACTTATAAAGAAGCAATTAATGGTTCACAATCTAAACAATGGGTTGAAGCAATGCGGGAAGAATTAAACTCAGTGAAAAGACATAAAGTTTAGGAACTTGTTGATTTACCAAACAACCGTAAGCCCATAGGTTTTAAATGGATGTTTAAAAGGAAATTAAATGCAGCTCGTTTAGTGGAAAAATATAAAGCTAGACTTGTTGCTAAAAGCTTCACATGTTAGTGCATCACAACCTATCACTTATTTCAAAATAAAAGTAAACACATTAAAGAAAAATCTACTGGCTAAGTTAATTAGTCATGAATTATTTTCTAAGTATGTTAAAAACATAAGACTTCAGTTTATTGATTGAAATATTGTATAACTTGAACCTGTAAGGCTACCGTCACCTTGCGTCATATGAACTCCTCCTTAACACGTAGGGGCTCATCGTCATCATTGATGACATCTTGTCAATCCTGGATGACTTGAACCCCCCTTAACATGTAGGGGCTCATTACCATCATTGATGCCGTCTTATTAATACTGGATAATTTGAACCTTACCATTACCTTGCATCATATGAACTCCCCCCTTAACATGTAGGGACTCATCGTTATTATTGATGATATCTTGTCAATACTGGATAACTTGAACTGTTATTAATCGTACGAACTCCTCCTTTAACACAAAGGGGGGAATCAAAACTTATATAACAACCTTCTAAGTTGGATAAACATACTGTAACATCAAATTACCAACACACTGTACGTATCAATTAGGTATTTATGTTAGGATTTTCCAACCTCCTAGCAAAATACGGAGGTGTCTAGAGCTCTTCTCATCTGTGTCCCCTGTAGGGATGGCAATCGGCACGGCGGTGCAGGTAGTGCTCGCCCATACCCGCACTCCGCGACCCCAATTTTATGCCACGGTATACCGTACCGCCACTGTAAAAACCCCGCCCATACCGTCGCTTGCGGTACCCGTCGCCATGGTACCGCTGTCGCCCATGGCATACCCGCTACCCGCGAACTGAGTACATCACATATTCACATTCAAACATCACCAATGCATCACAAATTCACATATTCAACAACTACAATGGAAATATCTACCCGATTTATAACAAATTCACACACAACACAGAAACTAAATCTTAGCTTCACTAAAAGAGCAATCAGCAAACTACAAAGTAATCCTAGATTTGCAGAATGCTGGCTAAAATAGCCATTCATGCACAAGCCATTCACGCAACACATAACCAATGAACCGTGAACATAGAACTAAAGAAGAACATTGCATTGGCAAAAGCTTCCCAAGAATGACATGAGCACTCACCGACACGAGCAACGCAACCGAGCTCTAAACACCATCTCTAACGTGGAATCAACTAGTGGAATCACGTGAACTAGTCCGCGCACCAAATCTACGCAACTAGAAAGCAAAGGTTAGATATATCAAATTAGAACGCCAAAATCTCCTCTATCCGCATGTACCGTGAGGAAGACGAAGGATGTACGGAGGACGGCGGGCGGGCGGGCGGCCGGATCCGTGTCCCGGCGGGTGAGTTCGGCGGCGGGCGGTGGCTCGATCCGGAGGACGACGGCGGCCGGATCCGCATCTCGGCTCGGCGGGTGGGGGCGGCGGGCGGTGGCTCGATCCGGAGGACGGCGGCGGCGGGAGGCGGCTGATCGCTGGATCCGCGCCTCAGTGCTTGGAGGTGGGAGAGACGCGAGGTGAGTGAGGGGGAGGAGGCGCGAGGTGAGGTGAGTAGAGGATGACCGAATGAATGAGGCGGCGGTGAGGGTGTGACCGGGTGAGTGGAGTCGGAGGTTAGGGTTTATTTGATAGCGGTAACGGACGGAGCGGGTGCACGGTAGAGCTTATCTATACCCGCACCGCCACTGATGGGTAGAAGGTTTTCCCCATTTTCATACCCGTGGGCAGAAAATGCATCCCATACCCGGCTCTATTAGGGTATTTACCTACGGGTACATGGGTAAATGGGTATAATTGCCATCTCTAGTCCCCTGTTGGGTGCGCGAGAGGAGGCCGCGAGCGGGGCGAGCCGGATGAAGCAGCGAAGAGCCGGATGAAGTGGTTAGCCGGGGAGAGTTCAGGTTCGCCGTTTCCGTCGCGCTGTCGCTTTTCCGGATGGATTGCATGCCTGCCAACCGTCCGAGCCAAGCAATCGCCGTTTCAGCGACGACCCATTTATGCATGGTGCAAGCTGAAGTAGAACATCGCTCTCCGAAAATTCGCAGCCATCCATAGGAGATTGCCACCGAGAGGCCGAAGCAGAATGGGAGTAGTGGACTCACGGCTCCTCCTCGCGGTCCGTGCTGTCTATTGATGACGTCTCTCAAACGTTGGAATAAAAAAAACACACTAACAGAAGAAACATAGGAGTATGGAAGGAATATATGTGTAAAATAGATAATTAAAAAAACAGAAAAATATGACAAAATGTTTGGAACACAGGAATAGGATAACCACAGGAATCTTGCTAATAAAGCATTAAATGGAATACTCTTAAATTTTGCTCAAATTTATGGTCGCTTTGAGCTGCGTAGCTTGATTTGCCTCAAATCTTTGGAAAGAAAAGGAAAAGGAGGTCTAGGTGGATGTTTTAATTCCTATGGTTTTCCTAGAAATCAATTCCTATGCTGGTAAGTCCCGTTTCAAAAGATTTCAGTTTCTGACTTATTTTAATTTTCGGTTTATTTAAACTAAAAACTATTTAAAATATATCGGCTTCTGATTTTGATTTTTTTTATCTTATTCCTTTGCATTGTCCGTGACAATATAATATTTTTTTCTTATTTTTTTAAAAAGCTAACAGCTGCTACAGTGTGATTTCAGTCATAAACTAAAAGATACAGCCAGAAGTTTAAGCCATGAACCAGTTGGACCAGGGCCTATCCCGATCAAGTGGGCTTCACGCTTCAGCTTTTTTCACTGTGCTACACCGTTTGGCACTGTTTTAGACTATTTTTGCACTGTAGCTGTTGTTTGTTTTTCAACGTAATTAAATTTTTGAAAATAGGAAAAAAGTTACATCATCACAGACAATGCAAATGAATAAGAAAAAAAGAAAAACCAAAAAGCTAAAAATCTAGAAAAAGACAAAATTAAGAAGGTAGAAACTCAATGGAGCGGCAAGCCGGAAATGTATGGTACTCCTGTTGCCGCACCTTTGGATGATCCAGGCATGCCCTCCCAAGGATGTTTTACGTAAAGACAGGACTTTGTAACCATCACAAAAGAGCAACATATCCTATGCACTCAAGTTTGTAGTGCACTCACCGTGCACTTCAACTAAACAAGTCACAAAAAATTTCTACATGTACTCCATCGTTTACTCACCTATATATAAAATTTTAAGTTCAAATTTATTCTATGTTAAAAGCAGCAAAAAAGAGAGAATTCCGACAAATTTGAACTCTTAACCGCTATCAGATTTTCTCTGTTTTGTTACCACTAATATATAGTGAATTTGAACTTAAATTTTTATGCATAGTTAAAGTAAGTTTAGAAGTATATGTAGAAATTTTTTCAAAATTTTTCGTAATTTTTTTAGTTAAGGTGTACGATGAGTACATCATAAACTTGAGTGCATAAAGATATGTTGCCCCATTGTGATGGTTGCGAAGTGCTGTCTGTACCTAAAACATCCTTGGGAGGACATGCCTGGATCATCCAAAGGTGAGGCAACAGGAGTACCATACCTTGTTCCGCACACTTCTTACCATGTTCCGCACACAACAATGAAGAGAAGACCATAAATGCCACACAAAATAAAAATTGTAACATCAGAAATAGGACACACCAGCCGTGTGGCTCTCACGCAATGGCAAAATTGTGGTTATAATAAGAGCACACAACCTCTACAGAAACGCCAACTGCTCGAGTGCTGTTCCAGGCTCACAACAAAGCATCTCTGAACTTCAACAACACATAGGCTGAGTAGCAGCAGAATAAACAGAATGCAAATCACCGCACTAGATCAGTCGCTGACGAATTATATAAGCTAGAAAGGGAGGTAACAGCAGTATGCACATCATACAGATAACAAGTACAGCCACTTGACAAAACGCAGTTTGCAAGATGTTGGACCCACTCGTCAGATATTGTTTTGACAAGGACACAATGGCCACCTCTTACCCTTAGCAGATAGCAGTGGTTATAGACTCGGTTCATAAAAAAAATGCTCATATCCATAGCACAGGTCAGGAAGAACCGACCGTTCCAATCACATATTCCAAGTTCAACCAACATATTTGAGCCATCACAACTTATGCATGTTTTCATTGCCTAAATCAGTTTCTTGTTAATTGTTAGCCCTCCATTCCTCATTTGTCTAGAGAGCATTACAATTTCCCCACTTCCTTCCATCTCACATACTCACATAGGAGGAATGACATGACTATTTGTATGGCTTCACGAAAGACAGTAATCACATCTTTCCAACGAGGCAATATCCATATCATTTGCTTCAGACATTTCAGGGAATGGTTACTACGCCAAAGGTCCTCCCCTCCGCACCTGAACGCGCTCACCATTGAAATGGATGTACTTCCACTTTTTCAAGTATTTCTCAAGGACAAGATTTTGTTTATCTTCCTGGCCTAAAGCCACAAATGCTCTACCAATCCTTCTTGTTGTATCCTCATCTGGATGCACCCCTAATTCCTCCATGTCAGAGTATATCTGAAATTGGCAACGAGAAAAATAAGACTGGAAATGAACCACATACTAAGAGTTCAGGGAAAGGGTTAAGAGGTAAATGTTGCCTAAGCCTACAAGATAAATAAAAACAGGTCACATATCACCTCCAAAACTTTGTCTGGAAGATGGCGACTATCATACATCAGGATCATCCGAGAGAACAACCTCTTGGGCACTGAGCGTGTATGAGTTTGTACGATCATATTCCAAATTGACTCAGCCTCATCTACTCTTCCACCCATAAAAAGAGCCAACAACAGTGTACCATATGTTGTCCATGTCAGCACCTGGCCTTTGTTCATCAACCACTTGGTTACCTGTGGAAAGCATTAAAAATTGACAGGAACGTGAGAAAATGAGAAAATGAGCTTGCTATCAAAAGCTGAAATAACATAATGCCAAAGAAAAAAAAAACTCTGTACTCTTGAGTTTTACAGACTAGCAACTACTAACTTAGTCTAGAATAACCTTACCTGAATGATTCTTAGCCATTGCCTTCGCCTTTTCAACATTTCCAAAGCTTTTGCTGCTGCTATAGTAGGAAATTCGGGCTCAAAAGCAGTCCACTTATCCAATGCACCATAAACAGCTTCTTTTTCATTCGGTAACTTTGAAACCTAAGAGAGATGGTTCCACAGACTGGTTTGAGAACACATCAGTTTCTTAAGCTCTATAGTATCATCATTATGAAAAATGAATGCTTACTAACCAGAGCGTAGCTCAAGAGATTATGTGATAGCAGAAAAGACCATTTTGTTACACTGATCTCACACATTGAGCGAGGAAAAGTGAAAACGACAGCCTGACGGAGTGGCGTTATATCTTACAGTGTTAACAAGACGGAGAGCCTTCTTCCATGACCCAGCTGAATCCTTCCTAATCCACAAATGGTGTTCCTTGTTTGGCTTCTTTGACACCCTATGACCATAATAAATGCAAATTTTAACTTGCTAGCTAGTGAAGAACATGTCATAATCTCGGCAACAGTTGTTGCAAACTGAAAGACCCGCTTAAACAGATGATGCACACAAGTCAGAAACCTCATCAAGAGCGGAAAGGAAGACAACCTACTAGCTGCATCGTGTGTGTTAGCTATTCTTAGAGCCATTGTTTTTCTAAAAAAAACTTTGAAGGATGAAACCAGCAAAGAGCGTGGCAGTGCATCCGCCAATTTCTCTAGCAGAATTCCTGATAAACAGGTGAAACATTAGACTGCAGGACTTTTTCATTTGTTCATTTACAAGAATCCTACAAACACCAATGCCGCAGTGAGTGTGTAACTAACGAATCTCCACCTAAAACCGCATGCAGCTACTCTATATCCTAAACAAGACGGCCAAATACTAACACGGTGACATCTGGACTTCTGGAGGATCTGAAGTGGATATTCACAACATGCATTCCTGTCTTACTTTTAACTCTTAAAATCCAGAACAAAGTTTCTTCTGACAATACGAATGTAAGACAAGCTGTACCGAATCAGCAAAACCATCTTCAACTAGCTCATATATGTCAAAGCACTCCCCTGAACCCTTTGTGTATCTCGAAGTGCATCACCAAATTGTGTCAAACAAATCAGGGCGCTAAACAATCGCATTCCTAGATTACACCAAAACATCTTTCTAACCATTCACCTCCTAGACTAGACCACCAAATACTAACGAGCAACGACTCAGGAAACGCACAGAGAGGAAGGACCGAACAATCCAACCCGACCCAATCCATTCCAATCGCGACACCTACAGCTGGAGCCGCGTGCTCGGGCTCGCCTGCCTTGCAGTACATCCTCAAATCCGCAGCTCGGGCCGCCTACTAGCAACTCCCGAAGCACGCACAAGTCAGTCAGACCACCAAGACCACGCACAAACCGCGCCCAGACCAACGCCGCGTGACCAACCTAAAAGCTAGAGGAGGAGGAGAAGCATATCCCACTTACAGCGCTCGGCTGCCGGTAGGGCGGCCTCCTCCTCCACTCGTCGCACTGGCCGGCGGTGGCGTCGCCGCGAGGCGGAGGGCGAAGGCTCCCGCCATCGCCGCAGCTAGCCCGCAGGCTCCGTGGTGAAACAGGTGGGCGATAGAAACGGGGGATGAGATAGCGGAGAGCACGGAGACAGACACGATTCGAGCGAGGTCGTCATCCTCCGTATCCTGACGGTTCGTGTTCATCCAACGGTCCGGCCGGGATGTGGTCTCTGGAGTCTGGGCCCGGTTGGAGCTTCAGGATGTACCACTGTTCTCTTCCTGTTTTTTCTCTTTTGGTTTCGTCTCTTGTAAGCCGAAATAAACGTGACGATTCTCTAAGTAGTTTTTTGAATTCATTTTTCTAAATAGTTTTTTGAACTTAAAACTATGTACATCGTTCACGTGCAGGGTCTCCAACGTCATCTAGAAAATCCTAAATAAAAACTTAAATAAATATACGCCACAGTTTCGTAGCTTACGGTTGCCTGACCTGACAGAAATATGTTATAGCCTGCTAAGCTGTACAGACGTACATGGCTCGGCAAGACTAGCCAGAAAAAGACTATATTTTAATGGGCCGTCCTAAGGCCACCCTGGCCCGTACTGAAGCAGCCTATGTAGAACCGAATCCATGTGAGTTGTACACACTCCCACCACGTGCACAGATCAAGAAGTTTTAAAGGAATACTATGGTTTCTACAACATGCTATCGTATCGAAAACTTCGAGGTGTTTAGATACAACAACCAATACAGTTTTATAAACCATAATATTTTAGAGTTCTAAAAAATCCACTCAGTAACTCTTTTGCTCAAAACCGAGCCACGTCTGGATGCCCATTATCTTTATCCAAACTCGTACCCACACCATTGAGTAGGGTGTGGTTAAAAAATAAAATACCAATTTGGATTTGGGTATGGAGAGAATAATATCCACTTACCAATTTTTATCCATACATATTCAAACATAAAGTTGAGAGTGTATTTAGACTATCCATGGCTTGGACTACCTATGCTCAGTTATATCTTCCTATAAAAGCATATGGGAGCCATATGTGCATATGTGCCTGTCAATTTGCACATAGTAGCTCCCCTACACATAATCATTTTCAATAAATGTCAGTTGATTCCGTAAAACTTTTGTGGTGTGAACGCGAGATTGAAATTTTAAATACCGAAGTTTTACGAAAATATTGTAAGGGTGGTCCAACCCCCGTGACTAGGCCTTGCAACTGGCTTAAATGTAATAGGCCCAATAGTATAGAGGAATGTACTAATATACCCCTACCTTTTGTAATTATTAAGTGGTAAGATGGGAATTTCTCATCCTACCCCACCCGTGTATATAAAACCCTAAGAGAGGCATGAGGAGAGCAGATCCACTCATTTCATACACGAGCATTCTCTCCTGTTGTTGGCTCTCTCTAGTTAGTCCCCATCTTTACTGTTTGGTCCATAGCCACAACAGTTGGCGCCGTCCGTGGAGACCACGCAAGAAGCTACGCAAGGAGGAGTTGCCACCACGAGAGGGTCTGCTGGATTTCGACTAGACGCGTCGTTGGGTCACCGAACTCCGTGGGCCTCCATGACCAACGGCTTCCGCGTGCGGTTTGCTTTGCACGAACGAAGCAGTGTGAGCATGGCTACTCCTTGGGCTAGGAAGGACTCAGATTCAGGGACGTGGCCGCCGGTCGTTGGGGAGCCGAGCGCCCTCTTGGTGCTCAGGCATCCTTCGCGCTTGCCTTGCTAGGGCTAAGGATGTGTTCCTAATATTTTACCGGTCTTGGTGTTTGGTTGGAAGATCGGGTTGTTAGTATAGGTTGCCGGACTATTAAGAGGGGTTATGTCTAGTAGCTTGAGTTTTATCATATGTGATAGCTCAATCTCACTTGTTCTAACTCTATCTAGCATGATGCTTATATTTGCGAATGTGTTTTACAAATAGTTGAAACTCATGTTTGAAATCCTTATAACATGGGATTGTACATTGCAAATGTGTTTTACAAGTGTTTGAAGTCCATATTTCCTACTCTTTGTTGTATGAGTCTTATATTTGCAAATGGTTGAAGCTCATATATAATCCTTATAGCATATGACTTAAGTTTATGAATGTGTTTTGCAAATATGAGGAATCCATGCACCTATTCTTTGTGTCATGATTTCAAAAGTGTGCAAATGTATTTTACAACTTGTTGATAATCATGTTTGATCTTTGTGTGTATAACACTATAGTTTGCAAATATGTTTTGCAAAATCTGTTGAGGTATCTGCACTTATCAGGAAAATCAGAATTACCACTGTGTATGTAACGGTACTACCGGAAGGCGAAAGTATCAACATGTGTTGCGTGGTACTACCGGATGCGAGTAATCCGATCGGCTCTGTGTGAGTGTACCATCCGGCTGACGGAAGTACCGGCTCTATGTGAGCAGTACTACTAGGAGGCAGAAGTACCAACGTGTGTTGCATGGTACTACCGGACTTTGCAAGTTCCGAATTTTCCTGCGGTATGTTTTTCCAGAGAGACACTTGTGTGGTGGTCTTCTCCTCCCCGCGAGAGCAGTAGTTCCGTATGTGTGAAGCGGTACTTCCGATGATCGGAAGTACCGGAGAATGAACGACGAAACTTCCGATTTTGACTGTAACGACTAGTTTTCTGACCGTTGCGAGGGGAGCGGAAATATCGGCCGTATAACGGCGGTACTTCCGATTTCCCTGATTTTTCAGGGATTTAGCTCCAACAACTATTTTTCTTGTGTGGGATATAAATACCTCCTTGTGACCGGTTGGAGATGGTGTTGCTTCACTCATTTTCACTCTCTTGAGCTAGTATGAGGTCCTCTGCTCAATAGTGTATATGTTACACTTTGTGAGCAAGGAGAAGGGATCTAGATTGCATGTGTTGCATCTAGAGTTGTATTTAGTGTCCATTTGAACTTGTGCATTCGTTGCACGTGGTGAAAGTCAAGCGAGGGGCTTGACTTATTAATATTGGAGTTTGCTGACTCCTAGACGATGTTGGAGGTGTCGTGCGCAGTGAGCTTCTCAAAGAAGATTGTGAGAATCCCAGTGAATTGTGAGTGGTGTGGTGCTCGACATCTTCGGAGTAGAGGAAGAGCAACCTTAGTGGATTGAGGTGTTTCGGCTTAATTCGTGGAGCCGGTCCAATTCGTTTGGGCTAACCTCAACTTGGACTAGGGGAGACCGTCAAGTCTTTGAACACCACGATAAAAAGATACCGTGTTTTTGTGGTTTATTTTCTTGTGCTCAATTTACTTTCAATTAATTTACATTCATAGAATTAAATTGATTGCTTGTCATCCTAGGATTGCAAACCTTTGACATAGACTTTGATTGTTGGTGCACTTAGGTGAATCTAGTTGATTTAAGTTTTATTTATGCTAAACCAAATTGATTTAAGCTTCCGCATTATATTCTTAGTTTTAGCCAAATAGCTTAAATAGAATAAATTAAGAAGAGAATTTTTAGAAACGACAATTCACCCCCTCTAGTCGGCCTCCTCGATCTTACAAGTGGTATCAGAGTTTGATTTCTCATTTATTAGGCTTCACCGCCTAGAGAGTTTAAAGGATGGCAACTAGTGGGATAGTGCACCTAGATGACACACCTCTATTTAATAGCATAAATTATGATAGTTGAAAAATTCACATTATATGCTATTTTAATACCATGAGCCCAAAAATATGGCAGATTGTAGATGTGGCCTTTTCTCCTCCAAAGGATCATCTTGCTCCAACAATTGAGGAACAGGAATGCTCACATCTCGACGCTCAAGCAACTAATGCTTTATTTAGTGTTTTGAGTGTAAAGGTGTTCAATACAATATGCAATCTCGATAGCGCTCATGATACGTGGACAAAAATTCAAGATAAATATGAAGTGTCCACCTCATCCGATGAGGATTGCATATAAGAGTGGATGTCAAGAGAAGAATGCTCAACTTCTAGCTTCGACAATGAAGAATCCACTAGCTGCTCCACATCAACTCAATGCTTCATGGCAAAAGATAACAAGAAGGTAAATGACAATGATGATGATTTACCCTCATATCATGAGTTGATTGATTTATTAGAAGAGCTTAATGAATTTATTGGGAAAGAGAAAGCTAAATATAAGATTTTGAAGAATGAGTATGTCTTTCTTCAAAATGATTATAATAAGGTAAAAGGAGAACATGAAATTCTTCTTCTCAAGAAATATTCTAATCCTAAGGTGGATATAGGAATCACTTGCAATTTATTAGATGATATGCCATGTGTAGCTCCTAATTCTTACATGTCATCTAAGGTTAGCAAATCCACCTCTCGTGATGATTTAATTGATATGCATTGTTGCTTAAAATTAGATGCATCTACTTCCTCTATGTTTGTTGAGACTAATATTATAGAGGAAAACAAAAAGCTCAAGGCCCAATCACAAGAATGAACCATGTCTTGGAGAAGTGCTATAAAGGGAAGACCTCTCCTGACAAACTATTGAGAAATCAAAGAATGTCAAATGACAAAAGAGGTATCGGCTTTATCTCTAAGAAGAAGGAGAATAGCAAGACAAGCCACAATGTAAGACATACGAAGAAATATATCAAGTGTCATGGATGCAACGAGAAGGGACACTTCGCCTCTAAATGCCCCAACAAGATGGATGACAAGACGAAGTCATAAAAAATGAGGCAAGCCGGCAATAAGCAAGACAAGAAGATAATAAGAGGTAACAATTGCCAAACTTGCTACAATTGCCGGTGGGAGGGACACTTTAGTAAGGATTGTCCCAAAGGTATCATTCCTAATCCGTCTCTATTTAATGAACATTATTTGCTTAGGAGTGATAGAAATGGCAATGTGTTTGCTAGAGATGTTAGTATACATAAAGTTAATGTTATGGCCATTTGGGTGCCCAAATCTATTATTGCTAATATTAATAGACCCAACCAAGTTTTGGATACCAAAATACGTTTAAAAGGTTCATAGGTACTTGGAGAAGCATTGGATGTTTGGCTTAAACATGAAGATGTGAATTCCACCATGAGCAAAAAAAGGAGCCAAGTTTGAGGATGATCTTGCCACATCACGAACCAATGTCATCTCGGTAACAAGTATCTACCTTTGATATATTTAGCCCATAGCCTTGTGTAGGTTGCATTGCATGAATTTATTTTAAAAGGGGTGTTCTTGCTCTTGTTTTAAAAGTTCATTATGGTAATCATGAGCAAGATGTTTGTGGCATATTAAGGGGGAGTGCTAAATCATATTCATGTATATCACATTCCTAATTTTCCAACCTAACCCACTTGTGTATATAAACCCCCAAGAGGGGTATGAGGAGGGCAGATCCACTCATTTCATACATGAGCACTCTCTCCTATCGTTGACTCTCTCTAGCTAGTCTCCTTCTTTACTGTTTGGTCCGTAGCCACGACAGAAAACTTCCTATAGAAGCATATGGGGCCCGCGTGTGCGACTAACCCTGACAATTTACATAGAGTTGCTCCCTTACACGCAGAATCATCTCCAACAAATTTTAGTCGATTTTGGGAAAATTTTATGGTGTGAACGTGAGGTTGAAATTCTAAATACCGAAATTTTACAAAACTTCCTTCATAAGCCTCTTTTACTTAGCCTCTCATTTTCCTTCTCCTTTACCCACTGGGTTACCCAAACACATTAGGTATACCCTTTTTATTTGGGTATGGGTAATATCACTTTAAATATGTATTGATAAAACTGGGTATAGGCTTGGGTTACCCATACCCTACCCAGTGGCACCCCTACCCACTCCCGTGCTCTCCGAATAGTTCGTTGCGCAGCTTTTGGCACTCGCCGCTAAGAGTTTTGTTGAAATGAAAAAATGGAGTAGTGATTCCATACTTTTCACTCCCATAGATATGCACAAATCTTAAAACACCAAACAAAGGGTAAATAACCTCAATCCACCCTTAAAGGAGTTTTAGTATTTATGCAATTCACTATTTGGGAGGCATAGAATCACCTCCCAAGAAACGTTCATGCCTAACACCATTCGTTGCGCTATGTTACGTACCTTCATTTTGAGGTATCGATTGGCTGACACAACCTCCATAACATTTGAATGTCCATATATAAATTATTCAGGACTTCTAAGTATGACCTCTATAGCCCTCATGTATGCATTGTTACAACATTTGCATGCGTCCAACTTGTTTAATTTTCTTATAGCGGTTTAGTTAACATAATGTATCTACATCCAAAAACAAAATACTGCAGCTACCAAACACTGTGATAAAAATTGTAGTACTTCATTTCTCGTACATAAAAAACTGTGGTTTTCTAATGCTGTAACATATGAACAAGCCCTAGTTGTTCATAGTCATAACTAGGACACTCCCAATAAACTTACCTTAGCAGTTTCTATAGGAGGCCAAGTCAGCAAAAATCTTATGTGGAGGAAGAATAAATGAAGGGAGATCAATGTCTCATGTGAGACATACCTCTTTGAGAGGACCAAGAGATGTAGACACTACACTGGGGCCATCAAATGTCCACTCCACGTGTTTTGCATTAACTACACGAATCCTATACGCCTTGCACAGATTTTGCTTCCTCTCCTTCCTTCATTGCCATTCTTCCTCATTGCCACTTCCCTCCCTCCCCATTTGCTCAGCTGACTCAATCCCCCTCACTTCATGCTTTCTTTGGTGCCGGCGTCCCTTCCTCTTTCTCTAGAGCTGGCCTTCGTTCCCTTCCTCTGGCGTCGGTCTCCCAATTTCTTTCACCGTCGTCGTTCCTCTCCCCATCCTCCGCTGGCGCCATCCCTCTCTCCCACCGCCATCCCTCCCTCTCGGTACCCTCACTTGACCTTCCTCCTCCTCTGCCGTCCCTCCCCCTTCCTCCGTGGCCGCCGCCGCCCTCACTCCCCTTCCTCCACTGCCATCCTCCCTTCCCCTTCCTTCCTCGTCACCCATCGCCGTCCACCACCCGTCGCTCGCCTGCATGTGCCAAGGGAGACACCACCCTCTCGGCCACCCCGATCTAGATCTGATTGCCTTGGTGTATGTACTTGGTTTTTTGGGAATTTTTCATGCAATTCTTGCTGATGGCAAAATGGGTCCATGGAATTTTTTCATGCAATTGTTGGTGATGAAAAATATGTAACGTGATTTTTTTCTCATAAATTTTTTTGCATTTTCTTGAAGATTGAAAAATGGACCGAAAGTGCAATTTCTCTTATATTTCCTTGAAGATGCAAGTTCCTAAAGATGAAATCCGAATGCAACAGTTGCAATTTCATCACGGCCCGATAATGCAATAAAATAAACTAAAGTCCACATGATCTTTTCTTGCATTTTCTTGAGTATGAAATCCAAAATGTAGAAGATTGAAAGCAAAACAAAAAGGCCACCAGATTGCAATGTTTGTGTTGATCACAATACATGCAATAATAATGATTTTGGGAAGCACTTAGATACAATACATGAACACTATGCATTGAAATGGCAGTTTCTAAGCATCTATTTAATACAATCTCTTCTATTAGACATAGCTATAGAAGCTGCCTATTGGGAATACCCTTAACACTAAACATCCTAGAGGTCACAGGACCAATTCCCGAAAGTTCCATAATAAACACACCTAACATGTATTTCATGAAACTTGAAACATATGTATTAGCTACTAGTTGATATCGAATTGTATTCCGTATCGAAGGGAGTACAAAACAGTGTACAATGCTAGCTGCACTGGCCACCGATCGATAAATAAACAGATAATTTAATAGAGATTGACCTAAAATTGCCCATGTTAAATCAAGCCCAGACGTGGGACATGATGACTACACCTAGATTTACGACATCTATGGTGAAACCTAGAAAGTAGAAGCGCTTATGTTGACCAAAAGCTCGCTATCTCAAACTCCGGAGCTTGGACGGTTTTGCCCTGGGACTTGGAGGTATCCAGGCGAGTCTACTTTGTTCGCTTGCCTATTTTGGTGCTACTGATACCATGCCACTTTCACCCGAATATTTGAGCTGAGAACATTATCGTCGAGCATTTCAGAATGACAGATTTGATGAACCATGTGAGAAGGTCCAGGTTAGTGTTGTGATGAACTATTGCAATGTTTGTGGAGTGGTCAAATGAGTTTGCAAAGATCGCTATTTGTATGGATTGGTTTTGGCAGAAGTTGAGGATTTTGCAATTTGAGTGATGGTTTGAGTTAGAATGACCTGGGTCATTAGATTAAGATTGCATGATGCATGTCTTGGCTAATGTGGGTCAAGTTGTAAAGAACCTGTGCCTGAAAATGATTCATCTGTCTTGAATGTGCAGAGTTGCTTGGAGTCAATTGTGGTCAATGACGAGGATCGGGGCTAGGCTCAGGGAGGAGCTGAGACTCAGAATGATCAAGAATGTTGGGTGAGATGGTGAGCTCAAGTATGGCACGAGAAAGGTAGGAAGTGTTGAAGGCGAGTTCTAATGGCGGGATGGCGCCATGTGGCTAGCACGATCCAGGTGAGCCATGGTTCGGTGGAAACAGAATGGGAGAGATTTGGTGACGCGTGGCAAGCTAGTGGCGCACCTACACGTGGTAAGCATGGCAATTGCTTGCAAAGGTTGGTGAAGATCGGGTCAACGGAGGGTATTTTGATAGTTTGACTAAAACACCGAAAACCATCTTAGATCAAAAACGCGACGTTTGGGCGATGTGTTGGAGACCGGTTTAGGTCATGGTGAAGCTGATTTGATCAAGGCGGATCAAGGCTAAGAATTTAGCGGATGCACACTTGTGCGCTTTGAAAAACATGCATAAGTGAACTTGTGCGAGTAAAACCCGTGTGTGGAGGGTTAACATGTTTTCCCTATTGTAATAGTAGATAGGATCTATTAAGCAGTGTAGGTGGCTGCTTGCCCACCTATAAAAGGGGTTGGAATGTAGATATGTAGGGAAATCCTTCCAACCCCTCTTTCTCATGTGTGCTCTCTTGTTTAGGGTTAGGGTTTGAGAGTGGAGCATACGGTGTGCTCATTGTCCTCCAAGATAGAGTGGTTGTAAAATCAACCTTGTCAAGTAAGCAATACATCAATCTTTGTGTATTTCCATGGATCCATCTTGATTTGATTGATTTGCTCTTGATTTGGCCTCAAAGCGTGATTTCTTGATCCGAGTGTTTTGGAGTTGATTTCTTTGATGTTCTAACTTGCTGTGACATGTGGGGATATATCTAGACCCATCTTGGTCATCAGCCACTCACGAGCAAGTTGTATTCACCGATTTTGATTTTGACTCGGTTTTGGTGGAACTTTCCAACAAACTAAAAAAGCTCTCAATTTTGGCCATGATTTTCATGGTCGTTTGTTGGAATAGATTCATAATATCCTAGATAAGATTCCTACAAAGTTTTATATCATTTTGATCTACGGATCAAAAGTTCCATCAATTTTTCATTGTGAAATTGTGCTAATATTCAGACTGCTCCTCTCTCTGAATTTTCGACCACTCAGAAGCTTTCGACCACTCACAAGCTTCGATCATGTCTGTTTCAACTGCTCACTGGTCGTCAACCTTACTAGCAGTGCCTCGACGAGTTTCGACCACTTCGGTTTCGACCGCTCACTGGTCGTCGTCCTTCCTGGTCGTATTTTGACTTATTTCGATCACGTAAGGTTTCGACCACTCTGATTTTCAACTATTCAATGGTCGTCGATCACTCCGGTCGGATTTCAACTTCCTTCGAATACTCGGGCTTGCAATCTCTTTCAGGTCATCGACCACGTCTGTTTTAGACTGCCTATTGGCTTACGACCACGTTGGTTTTCGACCCTCTCTGACCTTCGACCACGTTGAATTTTTGACTGGTAGTCGATTTCCGATCACGTTATCAGAATTTCGACCACGTTATTTTCTCTACTGATTGTGTTCTGCTTTGTAAGTCTCTGGTTTTTCAAGTAGGATTTCTATTGTAGTCTTCATAACTTTGTTGCTATCGGAGTAAAGAATAAGTGAATATTTAAGAAAAAACTTTTAAGTCACCATTCACTTCCTCTGTTACCTATCCGATTCTACAAGATTCATGTCCTCGGTTTTGTGTCGGCATTGGACACGATAGCTACAATAAAACCTGACCATCAACAGCTTGCGATTTTTTTATAAAAAAAAAATCTGCTATCTTCGCCACTAGTCACAACAAAAGTGTCCGTCATCCTCGTAGAAAGTATCATACTTCATACAGGATACCTTTTGGATAAAAAATGATTCAGAGTCGCATTACATTTGCATGCACAAAGTTTGATCTCTTCTCCTTCCCAGGAATGGGGTGTGCTCTGCTTTCTCAAAGCACGCTCCATGACATGGAAATACTCACTCGGCAGGTTTGCCCATCAACGAGAGCATGCCTGGAGAATTACATCCAAGATATCATCAACTGTGACAATAGTGAATACATGGAAGCGCAAGAAATTTTTAATTGTCATACAACTTCTACAATCTAATGTCAATGTTTTTATCCTGGTCTACATTTAGGCAACACTGAGGATACAGCATCATGTACAGGTACATCAAAGGGCATTTTCTCTGGAAAGGACACCCGAGACCAGGGAATTCGGTATATAACCTCTGTTTGCTTTTCTTCTTCTTCTGAACTTACTGTTGTCAGTGCCATGCGGAAGCAGATATCAACTTCCTGTTCTTCCAGCCGAGAAGCATCGCGCCATCCTTCTCCTCCAAGGTGTACTTGTCGGAGTAGCACGCGAGGAGCTTCTTTATCACCGAGTTCACGTACGAACTCAGCGGGTAAGGCTTGAAGCCAGCCATGGTCAGCCTTGATTTCCACTTGCCGAGGAGCTCGTGCCTCTCCACCCTTTCTTTCCCTTCGCAGGCGATGATGTTCACAATGTCCTTGGCGAGGCAGTGCTGCTCCACGCTTATCCTTTCTTTGCTGTCTCGTGGCAAGTTGGCGTCGATCGACTCAAACATTGCAGAGTAGTACTCCATGGTCTCGACAAACCTCATCAAGAAAGGTGTTGTGTTGGTGTGCGACTCCTGCTCCACTAACGTAGTCACCTTCGGGGACAGCCCTTTCACCATCCGGAGCAACCCGTCCCGTGGGTTGTTGACATCCACGCTCTCATCTGGGGTGTGGTGTAGCTGGAGAGTGAAGTTGACAGCAAGTGCTTCACCTGGTCTAATCTCAAGCATTTCTTTTGTAACTTGAGTAGCATAGACAGGTAGAGGGGTAAACTCCAGAGGTATGTTGAATTCTTCAGACATGCTTTTCAGCATCTTCCCTACAATTTGCAGACCTTCACCCCGGGCATACTGTGACACTGGGTCATCTATTCCAGTGATCCGCACATGAGGTGGACCCCCAGGCCTTGCAGCTAGAGCTTGTATCAGTGTGATCCATTGAGTCCCTTGAGCAATCTGAAAATCAATTATGTGGATCTTGTCCTCAGTTCTCAATGCCTCTGCAATCGCCCCATTGGCTGCCATATAGCCAAACTTGAAGTAAGGACAGATATTGTACAAAATTTTCATGTATGACAGAAGCTCCTTGCTCTCCGGCTCACGGCACTTCAGAGCATGGTAGATGTTTGTACCCGTGTTTTCATGTCTAGCAACCAAACCCTCAAGTAGGTAAGCACCAAGACGTTGGATTGGTTCCCCGTTAATTGAAACAACTCCACGAGCATCCTGAACAAGCTTAAGGAACTCCTCTGTCCTGTCCTCACTTAATGCCTCAGCGCACTTGGTTAACAGCTGCTTCTCAATGATCTGCGGATCCTCCCTTAACTCCCTTTGTCGTTTCTCTGGACGAAATTCATAGCTTGCTGTGGAGTATCCACCAGTTGCAAATTGTGGCCGAACAACTCCAGGTGACGGTTGTCGTGACTCATGACTCCATGTCCTCGACCGCTGCCTCATGAGCTGAGTAGGCTTGCTTTCCTCAAACTCATGCTTGGTGCTAGTTGTTGCATCATCAGTATCAGGTGCCATCAGAACCGTCTCGATCTCCCGTAATGCGTGTTGCATATTATGTCTTGATGTTGCATACAATGGATCAGGTCTCACTTGAATGTTCTCCCGGAGAAGGATACCTGCCTGTCTGTATGAGCTATCTGCTTCCAGCGGGGAGATTGGTTGGGCTGAAATGCTTTCTGTGGAGCTCTGATTGTCTGGAGTGTTGCTAAGAGCAGACAAATTGTCACACTCAAGCTGGGAAGAAAGAGGGGTGTATGGGGAGTTGCTGAACTCGAACTTCAGTGGAGTGGCTGGCCAGGAAGAGTTTGCTAAGTTGTTCTCTGTAGGAATTTTGTAGACGACGTTAGCACCAGTCAATTTGTGCTTTAATAACTGGTGCAAGTCCATAATAAATGAACGACGATTAGTTGTTCATGACCTGTACATAGCAAAAAAATATAAACTATAAACCATTTATTCCATGGATGGTGACAGAACAAACAAGCAGAAGAGAACATTTTGCTTTAACAGTGCAACTTCAAGCATATAAATCAGAGAGAAGAAAAGGCACAGACAGCAGACAACAGATATTGCAAAACCAGTAATTTGGCTTAAAAAACATATATGCAACTTTAGATCCCAAGAACTTCCATACTAGGCAAATACAAGAAATATGTGGCACATGTGCTTTAAACTTAACAACACAGAAGATATATGAATGAAAGGTTTTAACTAGCAAAATGGTACTAGAATTAAGCTAGAGTCACTTAATACAATAATAAATTTATCGTGACAATGTAAAACGAATTCTCAACATCAGCATCAATGATTTTTCACAAAACAAAACAAACATTAAACATGCAAGAGCAATAGAGCATATAAACCAAAAGTTTTTTTTCAAAACTAATTTAAATGATTTAGTGATTTCTCTGCTTGCCATTCCTCTATGCATACAGTACCGTTTAACAAGAAGCTCTCTAGAATTCTGCATAAACTAAACTCATTCTCTGTCAAAACGTCCCCATCATCTCCCTGCAAATTTTAATGGCTCTATATTTCTTCTCAAACTTAAATGACAACCACAAAAGTCAAATTTGAGCAAGTCAAGCAAAGAAAAGGATCATCAATCATGAGTCAGTCAACTAATAAGATCCATCGTCTAGAAAGAGAAAGCTTGCAGTGAAGACAACAGGACAAGAGTGCCCATTCCAGGCAACACATCAATTTACCATCCACCCATCCCATTATGATCTTAGGCGTTCCCATGTTATCCAAAGAGCCAACTTATTCCTAGAGCATAGATCCTCCTTCAGATCTTACAACAGAAGTAAATTAATTAACAATCCCTCTTCCTTTACTCCATCTTTGCATCATGTGTCATGTACTCATGTGACTACAACTCCAAGAGCCAGCACATCATTTATGAAATACCCCCCAATCACTTCCCAATAATATGTCCAATTTTATTCCCTCAAAATGCACACTTGCATAAATTCAGTTCATGTAGTCCGAATGTCAAACTCAAGAAACAAAACATGAAGCTAGAGGAAGACAAGCAACGAAGAAAGGAAGGTGTTCAAGTATTCAACCTATGCAGAAGATCCAACCTAACAAAGGGGTTTGGAGAACAAACTACGGGACAGAATCACATATCTTACACTCCCTTCAACACGTCCATTGACCGCCCTCAGAATTAAAGCTAAGTAGCCTCAAACATTCTCTAGTTGGTTGAAGAGAATAGACTGACACTAATTGATTACTGGTCCATCTCTTGGCACACAATTAAGACCAACCTTAAGCAGCCTCTAAGATTCCCTAGTTGGTTGAAGACGATTGACGTACCTTATTGTTTGACTAATAGTCAAGAAGTTTGACCAGTCAACCGTGTGGAATCAACATCACTTCATCATTCAAACAAGAAGCCAATATGTATAGTTCATGCAGTTAGCAAAGGTTTGAAACTTCTGAGATCCTGGACGCTGGTTGACCATGCTAAAAATTATATAAAATTAGGTCCCCTCTCGCAGAACAACCTCGATTCGTTCTTCTCATGGGGTACTTTACCTAGCAAGAAAATTTTCTCGTGGATTGTCGTCAGGAAAGGTACGTCAATTGACTAATCAGGCCACAAGTAGGATAATTTCCTAAGCTATGTCCTAATCAAATAAACAAATGGATCCTATGGTTCTTGGTGGTACTGCATCAATCTACCGTATGCTTCCATCTTTCCACAAACTAGAGAGCGCAGAGGCAAGGACAGTTCCATTTCTAACAAAAGAATCACTAAATTGGGGTTAAAATTAGCTAAACCTGACAGGTTTGAGTCGCACATCTAGCTAAATACTGGCAAAAAATGCATCTCGCACAGCGAAGCCACCTAAGCGAACCACAAATTTGCCATGGTCCACCTACGAAGAAGTACAAAATTAAGCAGCAAAATGAAACAGTAGCTTCCACTACGGCGTACCAAAAGCACAAGATCAACTCATTAATCCAAAAATGGAGGTGCTCTCTCGAAGCCAGCAGCAAAATGCTCTCATCTGCGACCCTAAACAGATCGAATCGGCTGGAACCAACACAAATCCCCAACTAATTCGTCCACTAGAACTCGCTCGCCCAAGTGAACCCTCCCCAAGGAACCATCTCCTCGTCGACCCATCACCAAACTCCCACCGGAAACCGCACAGAGATCCCACCTTTTACCTCCCCGAACCGATCGAATCACACCCAAAAAAAACCACGAAGCAAAAAAAAAAAAGCAACACCCCAGAAAGGCACAAAAATTCAACAGCTTCCGGCAAAATCAGAAGCACAGCAGGCACGGAATCCGACGAGGTACGAGGTCGAGAGCTCTCACCTCCTCCGATCTGCGCAGCCCGATGCCCCGATCCACAAACTCCACCACCTCTCTCTCTCTAGCTTTTCTTCTCTCTCTTCTGGTTCTCGTGTCCTAATCCTCGCGCGCCCCTCCTCTGTGTGCGCGCGATCGCCTTATATACCCCCTCCCCCGAGCGGACGGCGACCGTCCCGCCTCGCCTGACGCCGTCATGGCCACGTCACCGCAGTCAGCGTTCCCGCGTCGTGACGCCTGGGGCGCTCACCCCTGACGCCGCTAGCGACGGAGATCTCCCCACCGTCGGATCATGATCCGACGCTGCCGCGTCTCGACGCGCGCCGACGGGGGGCGCGGACACGCGGTCGCGCGTTTGACCTGACGTGGGTGGCTTCGAATCATTACAAACCGTCGGATATGAAGCGGCTTCGGCGGTTGGGGCTGCGTGGGCCGTCCGATGAGGGGCGGGGAGCTAAGACGGTGACGTGGGGGCCCTTGGGCGGTGCGGGGCCCACTGTGAGGAAGCCGACAAAGGAGGGTGATGTGATAGCTTTGCCTGGGTGTTTCGACGAGAGGAGTGAATGCGATGCCTCCATTTTTTTTCCTTCGAATAATCGGCGTACTTTTCAGTTCTGAGTAATTCAGGTTTAGAAGCTCGAAACGAATAAAATCCAATCTAATTTTGGCGAAAGTATCGCAGCTCGTACCGGAATGTGACACTAAGGTGCCCTTTAACCGGGCTTCAACTTCAGGTTTTTAAGCTTTGAAGCCGATTTCTGGATCAAATGCGCAGACTTCGAAGCTGGTGCACAGAGAATCCAAGCCCAAAATGAACTAGAAATTTGAAGCTTGATCTTCTCTTGAAACTGGACTTCGAAGCCAAGACAAGACCTGAGAAACCGAACTCAGCCAAACATGCTTAAAATAATAAAATAAGTATATCTTCTAAAAATGCGGCTAAAGGACATTGCAGCTCCATTCGAACGTAAAGATTAAAAATACATGAATTGCACTAATTTCTTAACCCTAAGACATGAACTCTAAAAAAGTGATTAGTTTACGTCGAACCGAATATGGCGATTAGAACTGATGAATAGGAACCGATTAGATAACAAGATTTTTTTCAAAAATTTTCTCAAAGCGAAAGCATGACTATAAGTTCTTCACTCCAATAACTATGAGAAATTATGAAGTTTAGAAACTAATCACGCACATGGAAAGGTCCAAACAAACTATGCAAATCAGTGATATAGCTACAATAAAATCGGTAGCACCGCTACAATAAAAAATCGGTAGTACCACTATAATAAAATCAACACAGGAATAGTAAATTAAGTATGATTTCAAAATCAAAAAGCGATGAAACATTTGATCTGTTGGTCCAAATGGTTTGAAACTTGGCATGCACCTTCATTTAGAATATTAGGAACATATTTCAATCAACGATCAAGAGAATCGTTGCTAAAGTTCTAACCTTTTTCCCATTTGAATGGAGAATGCACCAAAATCGAACAAAAATAGGAAATCTCGATCTGCCCTTGCTCGTGAGTTCTAGATAATCTAGGTGACTTTGGATGAATTCTTACATATCATAGTAAACTAAATCACAGCACGAATTCAACCGAAAACACTTACAACAGCAAAACCCCAAAATTACCTCTCTTTTGAGGGAAAACCGAGCAAACTCAAGAACTTCGTCTAGATCATACCTAGATGGATGTTATCTTATCTATAGGAGATATCTCCACTTATTACACATCCTTGGTACTAGAAAAATTTGAAAAGAGAGAAATCCAAACAAGAAAGCTACGCAAATCAAAAGCACAAGAAGGGATCCATGTCAAAACTCACTTAAGTAAATTTTAGATGTTCATTTTACTTGGAGATAAATATTTTACAGCTAATCACTCATAATAGCAGGGCTCTAAGAATAGACCACACATAAAGCTCCAACACAAGGAAACTCTAACCCTAATCTCTCAAGTTTCATCAAGAGGCATCCCTCTCACAACACAATGGCTTATATAGTAGAGGCTCATCACCTCACTCTAACAACAAGTCACTATTAGTGGATCATATCACTTACATATGGAAAAACATGGTAACCCACACATAAACGAGTTTTGTACTCACACACACTTACACGTTTTTCAAAACACAACTTTCCAAAGACTCCATAAGCTTGATAAGACACTCCAACCACAAAGACGTGACGTAAACTACTTAGGCCAATGTCGTAGTTTTGTAAACCGTCAATCCATCCAATATTGAACAATTTCCTAAATTGCCGCTCACCGGTCTTCATGAAGATGAGATGCCCAATGCCTCGTCACTAAGATTGTACACCTACGCTGAGGTCATCGCCACTTGTGGCGCCTGAGTCCTATGATGCGCCACATCACTCCACATTTTGTGATGCCCAACGCCTTGCCACCAACATCGTATGCCTGTTCTGAGAAACGTCACCACTTGAAATGCACAAGTCCGATTGACACACAACGTACACGCCTTGCCTCTTCATAACCATTACCTTCTTTTCCATGCTTCTCGGCTTAAGATGTTGCTTCAACCGGACTTACGTGATACGCCATAGCCTCAAGACACCTTTTGTAAGCTCGGTCTTGCCGCTGGCCGTAACAGTCATCAAATCACATGCATACTAAAGAACAAAACAATCGATCTAAACGCAAATGAGCACTTGACTCTTAATTAGCAAAATATATGTATAGACATACCATGACTCACACAACTTGTATGAACTCCCGTATGACTAACACCACTAAAACCAACTCGGCACAGGGCCCGGTTTGACCGCGGCACCCATACCGGTCAGTCCACCAACTCCACACTAGTCATACCGTCTTGTCAAGGTCGGTCAAACCACTACACTCCGGTCGTACCACAATTACAAATCAGCACTGCCGCACTAGATCTCAACCTAAAAACTCGAAAAGGGCTTCTTTAAAAAATAATTACCGGCAATCATAAGCTGGTACTACCGCTTCGGCCGTTCATACCACGACATTCTTGCAGGTATGACCGATTCAGTCAGTTGTACTACGGCATCTTTGCCGGTATGACCGTCAGCCTTGGATAATAACAACTCAAAATGTAAACGTTTAAAATCAAATTTAAATAACAAAAATAAGGCACATACAATATCGAATATTTATTATTTTTATAAAGTTACCTTCATACGATCTTACAGTTTATATGCATCAATTAGTGCGGCCAACTAAGACGGCATCTGACACAGCACCGGTACTAGTACAACATCTGCGACTGGAGGAAGAAAGAGAGAATTGGAAGAGGGAGCCTCAGGTCTGGACGGAGCAACAAGTCAGGCTTCGAGAAGAACACGGGGGCAAATTGCCGGCAGCCTGCCACGTAGCCGCGTTCTAAAAGTTTAAGTAACGAATGGGAATGGATGGAGGGGGCCAAACGTTTGCTTAGCAGACGTGGAGTGGAAATCTTTGCTAAATTGGGTCTGGGCGTTTTTTTTATTTTTGACAGCTTTAGCCTCCTTTGTATCTTTTTTATAAATCTAATTCTCTTTCTGAGCGTAAAATTATAGGTCTACATATAGCAAACTCTATTTCCGCAGTATTGTAGCACAATTTTTTAAATTCAGCGGCAGGTGAGCGCGAAAAATGGCATTAGCGCGTTGTGGGTACTGTAGCTATAGTATAAAAGCCACGCTACAGTATCACGGATTTGGAGTTTTTGCGCTCCTGGATGTAGATCTGTCACGTGTCAGGTCCAAGTAACTTTGTACTTTGAAAAAGCTAGATTTATAAAAATATATATAGAGAAAGCTAAAGTTGCAAAAAAAAAAAGAGTCAAACGAGTAAAGATTTCCGAGGTGGGGAGGCCGCTGGCGTCGAATTTTGGACGTTTTTGGCACTGTTGATCCCACAAATTCCCGAAGTAGCACCGTGTGAAACAAATTCGATCGGCCCCGCCGACCGCACGATCCACCCGGTCGACACGTGTAAGTCGTGCGGCGGCGGCGAGCGATGACACCGAGGTCGTGCGGTCACCGACCGCACGACTCGGCCGCTGATCAGAGCAATGGAGTGGTGCGGTCGGCGACCGCACCACTCGGCTATTCATGCGGTAGCCGACCGCACCACTCGGTGCCCCGTCCCATCAACCCGTCTTTGGCGCTTTTGCGGCCGTGAGAGCGGCCCCTCTCAAGGTCTTGGCGTGTTTTGAAGCCGTGAGAGCCGGCCCCTCCTGCATGCATGCATATGATCGCTCGTGATAAAAGAAAGGAAGGGTTGAGTTGTCTTTGCCTCACTCACTCGCCCATTCGCATAGAGAAGCGACAAGAGAGGAAGCAAGAAGAAAAGAAGCGCAAGAGAAGAAAAGAAGGTGAAGAGAAGAAAGAAGGACGGAAACACAGATTTTGAAGTAAATTTCAAGTGATTTGAAGTTTGCGTAATTGTGAAAGTTGTAGATCGTCTCGCGAGCTTCAAGAAAAGGTAAATATTATCTCCATGCGTGTATGATGTTATTTTGTTGATTAGTGTGTAATTAGCGTAAACGTTATGTACGGAGCTCATATATGTCAATTTTTGAAACAATGTTTGTAGTTGTAGTGTATCGTATTTTACATTTTATGTGAATAAATTTTGTAGTCTTGTCCATTCGCATCGAGCGAAGAAGAAAAGAAGCAAGAAGAGAAGGAAAGAAGGACCGCAAACACGAGATTTGGAGCAATTTTCAAGGATCAAGTTTTCACAATTGTGAAAGTTGTAGATCGTCTCGCGAGCTTCAAGGAAAGGTAAATATCATCCCCATGCGTGTATGATGTTATTATTTTGATTAGTCCGTAATTAGCGTAAACGTTATTTACGGAGTTCATGCATGTCATTTTTGATGCAATGTTTGTAGTTGTAGTGTATTGTGTTATGTAATTTATGTGAATAAATTTTGTAGGTTTGTTGAGTACGATTTAGTTATACTTGAGTATTATGTAGCTTTAATGTTGATAGGTCTTGTTAGGAATACAATTGTAGTATTAATTTATGAAATAAGCATGTATATGACATATGAAATCTTGTCATGCACATGGTTTAAAAAGCATCCTAGTGATAATGTGTAAAATAATTTATACTCTTGGTTCGTAAATAGCATGAGTAAACCAACTTGCAATCATTAATCATCATATGACAAGATCGGCAAGCATAAAATAATAAGTGAGCAAGTATGGTCTCATCATTATGCAAAACCATATGGTACATATGATTTATGTAGAAATTTATACATAATACATTACATTGGTAATTTCATTTGCATAGAAATTTATTAGCGCCCTCCATGAAAGAAATAAAAATTAGATTTACAAATGAAGATGAAAATATTCTTGTTGTATGTGGTGGGCGGTAGATATTGAATGATGGTACATTTGTTGCATGTTATATATACTAAGAGGGTTCAAGATGGACTTATGTTAGGTAGGACATGGGTGACATCCAAGACTTGTTCGTGTTCTACTGCAGTGGTCTCGTCTGCGACGGGCGTGACGGGCGCACTCAGATAATTGTGACCGGACCGTGATCCGGTCACCCAATCTGACACCATGAGCCCGGCCGAGCTACGGAGATGCGTGCGTTCTGGCTTCGATCGGGAGACCGCAAGGAACAAATTACGGATCGAGGCAGTGTATGCCGCAGTGGGTGATGCAGGGGAGACAGTGTGTCAGCTTATAAAGGTGACGAGTGACGCCTTATGGACCAACTACATGGAGGTTGTTTGCAACCACGACGCAGCGATTTATGCAAGGCCAATGGTGTATGTTCAATTTGTGGAGAGGATGTAATCATCGCCATGGGTGGCTCGTGTTGTTGGCGGAGATGTAGAGCCCGCATTACCCTCCGGCACCATGAAAATGATGGTGAAGTAGGAGTGAATGCATCAATGGGAGATGGAGACTGCGGAGGCGTGGACAATTTTCGAGCGAATGAAGGTGCGAGACCGATGGTGGGCCTCCCGAGTTGATCGCCACGAGTACCTTGCCGACGAGGTGGAGGAAGTGGAAAGCGAGGAGGAAGAGTATGTTGAAACAGCAGTTCGTAAGAGGAGGTGAAGGGCAACCTACGGCGGGAGGTGTGTTAGGTGGTGTTGTAACCACGGACGGTGCGTCACGTGCGTCAAGATTGGACGACATCGCAGCCCAATCCCTAGTTACGCCACAGGCGAGGAGGCGAGTGGGGATTCAATGAGGGCACACCGCTTATAGGGCGGTGCTTCCGTAACAAGGGTGCTTTGCGCAAGCTATTGCCACGTATGCCGTCGGATCGGTAGGACATATCGGGTGCATGTGTCGAACCCCGACACCTACATTGTGAAGTGCGTCGACGGCTCATGCCTCGCAAGGTCCGTGGGCGGCGGTTCAGGGCGCCGCCACGAATTCGGATAACGTGGTGAAGGATCACACATGTGAGCTATGGGTCCAATACGAGCACCGCAACATGACGTCGTCATATGTTGCGGGCCGATAAGCCATCTTGTTCGGCAAATGTGTATTTCTCCTAAGGTTCTCGTGGCGGATGTGGCAAACACGGTGGGGTTTGATGTCACCTACAAGAGGGTATGGCGGCGAAAGCAGAAGGTCCCGCAGCGTAAGTTTGGGACATATGAAGAGGCATATGATTTGGTCCCAAGAATGTCGCATCAAATTGCGTATAAACCCGTGAAGTTACATTAACAAGCAAGAGCGGGTTAATGAGGCGCAAGGCCAAATTGTTTTGTGCTTGACAGAGTGTTCGGGCCTTTAGGCGTGCAATTGAAGGCTTCAAGTGGTGCCGCCCGGTGCTAACGATGGACGGCACATTTCTATCCGGCAAGTACAAGGGTACCATCCCGACCGCGGTTGCGGTGATGCAAATGACCGCCATTACTCAGGTGGCATTTGCAATTGTAGAGAACGAGAATACGGATAGTCGGTCGTGGTTTCTTGTCAACGTGAAGCAGGCTGTAGTTCAAGATCGGCCCGAGGTGTGTGTCATCTCCGACCGCAATGCAGGCTTGCTGTCTGCAATGCGAACGATGCAGAATGGGACGCATCCACCCTTCCAGTGGAATGACATGAAGAACCGGTTGAGCTCTATTTTCGGCCCTTCATCGCAACTCTCCACGGAGTTGTACCCACCACCGCCTCCGATGCGAGCCTCGCAGACGACCTTCGAGATGCACCACACTCCCCAGCGTGTTCACGTTCTCGGAGGATCAGATACGACGTCAGAGGAGGCGAAGACGAGGTGGACAATGAGTTTTTGTGTTTGTAATGTACTTTTGTTGTGTTGGTAATATAATGTTCTTTTCACCTTGCATAATGTAGCTTCCACTCCAATATGACAGCGTACGTACACAAGTTGGCACTTAACGTAACACCTTGCATTACACAACCATACACCTACCCTCCACCAGAAGAAGACACGATAACAAAAAACACTACGAACATAGAGGAGAACAACGTGCACAACTACAACTTGACGATAACAATAAACACAAGAAAGAAAATAACACATAGCAGTAAATTAATCTTCCACTCCATCATCAAAGCGATGTCGCACTCGACGGGGTTGCAACCAGCCACGACAACTCTGTCATTCCGAACACTATTGGTCCTAGTCCCCATTTCATCCTCCCACACCCAAAATCGGCAATCACGGGGCTTCTGCGATTTCATGACAAGAAAAATTTGTAACTTGCTTGTACGATTTCAACGAACCCGAAACAATCATACTCACCGAGTGAAACGGGCACTTGTAGTAGTGACGCCCAGGATTCGCAGCGGTGTGTGAAGTCTTACGTGCAACAACCGTGTTGCATTTTGGGCAAAGGACCGTGGGTGCCGATGACGTGGTGCTGAACTGACTCATATCGGCGTGCGGGGGAGTTAGCACGAATGAAATATACACACAATCGGAAGAAGTAATTCAGGAGGTGAGGGAGAACAATGCGGGGGCTAGGTGAGGAATGGCTCCCTCTTATAGGCTCAGGGGGCCTAAAGTCATGGAGCCCACATAATACGAACGGGTCACGCACTGCCAACAAGTAACAACACATACATTGCACGTACGCAAAATATGTCAACTACAGGCAAGAAATTAAATACGACATGACAAAAGAGGCCAGCTTTGCGCAGTGACATGACAAAAGAGGCCAGCTTTGCGCAGTGACATGACAAGACGGGGCAGCTTTGCTCAGTGACATGACAAAAGAGGCCAGCTTTGCGCAGTGACATGACAAGACGGGGCAGCTTTGCTCAGTGACATGACAAAAGAGGCCAGCTTTGCGCAGTGACATGACAAGACGGGGCAGCTTTGCTCAGTGACATGACAAAGAGGCCGACTTTATGACCGACATGATAAACGGGCGACTTAAACGGGCGACTTTGTGCAGCGTCCAAAAAAACACATGCCTACCCTTCGCCTTATAAATTGACGTGCAATGCGTCCGCAAGAGAGCACTACACCATCTAACACTACATCATACATTCCTTCTCCACGTCGAAATGAACAACAAGAATATAAAGAGTTGGCGAATTGCGGACAAGATAAATGAAATTAGGCGGAAGGCTAGGGAGGATTCCCGCAAGAAGGCAGAATGGGAGGAGACACGCAACATAGCAAGGGCTGCGGCGGCTCGCGACGAACAAGCAAGGGCTGCGGCGGCTCGCGAGGAACAAGCAAAGGCTGCTGCGGCTACGAGGTCAGCTCCCCGCAATGAGCGACCGCGTAGCAACAACCCCATCCCGGACGTCCCAACGAGCGTTCGCGCAACTCCCACCGAGGGGAGACACCCCTTTGTTGGTGTGGGGACACGTGCAAGTTCATCAATCGAACGAACGCATCACCGGGTATGCGTTCGGGGTTCGCAAACTACTCTAGTGAATACCCCAACCGCCGCTTTGACACCTCATCCTATCGGAACCGTAACGAACACATGCACCATTTTCTCAATATTTTCTCCTTCACATCACATACTAACAATCTCTCCCTCGCTTTGCGGTCCCCGAGCCCCTATGTAGCTACCGCAAATGGATCGATCTTGAGATCCACCTCGCGACCAATGGACCCTCGACTTGAGGACCGGAATGTCAAACAGGACAAGGAGTTGCTGCAGGAGGAGCGCCGCAGCCACGAGCACACCCTGCGTATACAACGCGAGTCGCAAGCCCATCTCGATGCGTGCACTAGGAGGAGCGGGAGGCTCGCGAGATGGAACGCGAGAGAAAGAGGAAATGGCGGCTAAGGCAAAAGAGGTCGCGGAGGAGTTCAATGCCGAAAGGGCAAGGAAGGAAAGTGGCCCCGATCCACACAAGAGGGTCGTCTGGCGGTTGGATAGGTTAGTCGCATATCATGCTATATGTTAAGCATGTAATAAAAATGTATGCGTCATGTAACTCCCAACTGTATTTCTATTCAGCTAAGCTTATTATCTCGTGTTTTCGCATTCAATGATTCCTACGTTTTAAATATCACTTTCCTTCCTTTCATCTAATTGTTCATATCACAGTTGTCCTCAAAAAATTTTTTATTAAATTTCTTCCAATAAAACAACATAACATCATCGAAAAATGTTATTGCTAGTTTAACATATTTTCACGATCCGCATTGTACAAAAATGACAAATACACTAATCGTTACTTCACACAAATATATAACGGTTTACAAAAAACTCTGATCGCTCCAAACCCTAACCCTAACCGAGTGGTGCGGTCGGTTGCCGCATCATTAATGGAGTGGTGCGGTCGCCGACCGCACCACTCGCTTTGCTACAGTGGCGGCCGGAGTCGTGCGGTCGCCGACCGCATGACCTCGGTGTCGTCGCTCGCCGCCGCCGCGACTTCCACGTGTCGACCGGGTGAATCGTGCGGTCGGCGGGGCTAGATCGGGAATTCGTTCTCGCAGGAGGCTACCGGAATTAACGGTGCAACAAAGCCAAAACGTCCAAATTTCACAAGTCACCCCTGATGCGGATACGACGTACGAGAACAATTAAAAGGAGAGGTGCTCACACCTCGAGTGCTCTGGAACGTTTGTGCTCTCTCTGCAGTACTAGCACAGCAGCATGTAGTACAATACCTTTTTTTCATAGTGTTTTCTGTGGCTCGTACAAAGAACTCGAATCGTCTGTGCAAAGCTCTACCTGTTTATGCTAGAAATTTGGACGCTTTTGGCACTGTTGGTCTCATGAATTTCCGAAGTAGCTCCCACCGGAAAGAAATTCCCGATCGGCCCCTCGCCGACCGCACGATTCACCGGAGGTCGACACGTGGAAGTCGTGCGGCGTGACGAAGCGATGACAGCCGAGTCGTGCGGTCACCGACCGCACGACTCGCCGAAAAACATCAGAGATCGAGTGGTGCGGTCGGCGACCGCACCACTCCATTAATCGTGCGCCGCCCGACCGCACCACTCGCTTGCCACTGCTCTAGGGTTAGGGTTTGCACCGATCGTTGTTTTTTCATAATGTAAGCGATTTTTTTTGTATTTTTTGATAGTTCAATAAATCTTTTGTAATGATAAATATTATGCATGTACATGTAATCCGTTTGATGTGGAGTGCGGTTTCTTTGGTAGTGTAAATTTTTTGCAATTACGAAAAAAAGAATATAGGTTGGTAGAGTACGAACGAATTTTGTGAAAAGTAACGATTAGTGTATTTGTTATTTTCGTGCAATGCTGATCGTGAAAAATATGTTAAACTAGCAATAACACTTTTCGAAGATGTTATGTTGTTTTATTGGAAGAAATTTAAAGAAAATTTTTTTGAGGACAACTGTGATATGAACAACCGGGATTGGGTTGTTGCTACGCGGCCGCTCATTGCGGGGAGCTGACCCTTTAGCACGCTGGGCTTGTTCTACCCGGGACGCAATAGCCCTTATTTTCTCATCGCGACGGCAATGATCGTGCTAGGTTACGGTGTCCTCCCATTCCTTCACCATCTTGTCCCATTGCTTCTTCCGGTTTTTTGTCCATCCCAGAGGTGAAGGAAGCGGTGTAGTGTGGTGTTTGGAAGTGTAGTGTGGGGCTGCGAAATGGAATGCACACCAATTTATAGGGTCCATTAGCACCGAGGGTGGCCTCTTTTGTGCTAGCATCTTTGACATATCGCTGAGTAAAGCCGGTCTGCTTTGTCATTTCACCGAGCGGCACCAAAGTCGCCCGTGTTATCATGTCACCGATGAAAGTCGACCGTGTTGTCATGTCATCTGCGCAAGGTCGCAGTCTTTTGTCATCTCACCGAGCAAAGCTAGCCTCTTTTGTCATGTCACCGACCAAAGCCGCACTATTTTGTCATGTCACCGCGCAAAGGTGGCATCTGCTGTCGTGTCACCGATTAAAGCCGTCCGTCTTTGTAATGTTAGTGCGCAAGGTCGCGCTCTTTGTCATCTCACCGAGCAAAGCCGCCTGTGTTATCCTGCCACCGATGAAAGCCGCCCGTGTTGTCATGCAATCGCGCAAGGTGCAGACTTTTGTCATCTCACCGAGCAAAGCGCCTGTGTTATCATGTCACCGCTAAAAGCCGCACTCTTTTGTCTTGTCACTACGAATAGCTACCCTATTTGTTTCACGTGATCGGGCACAACCGGGCTCTTTGGTCGTGTTTCAATCACTTTGGAGGAAGTTCTCTCGTTTGGTATTTATAGCACGGTTGGGGTCCAATGACATTGTACGCAGAGAACCTCAGAATTGAACACACAAGCTCCATTTCTTTCGTGCTGAAAATTTCATTTCGGAACTCGACGGGCCAGTCTGTTTAGTGTATTTGTGATTTTTGTACAATGCTGATCGTGAAAAATATGTTAAACTAGCAATAACACTTTTCGATGATGTTATGTTGTTTTATGCGAAGAAATTTGATTAACACGTAGGAAGTTGTCTCGTTTTTCGGGACAACCGTGGTATGAACAATTGACGAAAGGAAGGAAAGTGATATCTAACACGTAGGAATCATTGAATGCGAAAACACGAGATAATAATAGGATTGCATAGACCGTACATAGCGTGGGTCTATTACATTTTGTCTACTGGGTGTAGCGTAGTTGTTTCCCCTTTCTATTGGGCCCTGAGGATGGCTCCTCTGCCTCATTCATCCTGTCACTCTTGTTCTTGAGAGCTGCCTCTCGAGCTTGCAGCGCATCCTCCTTGGCCTTCAAACGGTTTTGTGCCAGCATCACGCGGCGCTCTTGCTCAAGACGATCCGGCGTGCCACCGCGAGCTGAGTCATCTTGACAAAGTATTGTCCTTTGTTTTCCACCTCCACCGCCTTGTTATTTGGCCATGCCGTGACACCGATCAACCCATTCGACGAACGTGCAAGCCTATGTGTGCCGTGGTAGATGTCATGGATCAAGTTGAAAAACGATAACGAGAAACAAATGATTTAGTTGTCGTCGTTACCACGAAGTCGTCATCCAAGTCTGGACACTTGAAGAACCTACGGTAGTATTTGGCTCGTTGGACTCGATCCGTCGGACTCCCAACATCGCTCAAGCCGCAATGGCACTGGGCGCCATGCCATTCCCAACTCCAAATGGGTCGAACTCGTGAAGACATTGTTGTGTAGTAGTATTGTGATGGCTTCAGGAGGAGATGTGGTATGGAAGACATAGGAGGCCTTTATGTAGGCATGTGAGTGATGCGATGGGCATAGTCCATGGAGAGGGTGTCGTCATTTAATATTTTCGCTTTTTTAGGATTCCAGTTCAGCAATAAATGTTCATATGTAGGCTTTTCAGAGCATGTAGTATCGTAATAAATTCATAGTTCGTAGCCTTTTAAGTCTTTTGCAGGGAACATCTCGTAGGCTTTTCCATGACTTTACGGCCCCCTGAGCCTATAAGAGGGAGCCATTCCTCACCAAGCCCCCGCATTGTTCTCCCTCACCTCTTGAATTACTTCTTCCGATCGTGTGTACATTTCATTCGTGCTAACCCCCGCACGCCAATATGAGTCGATTCAAGACCTCGCCATCGGCACCCACGGTGATTTGTCCAAAATGCAACACGGTTGTTGCACGAAGACTTCACACACTACCGCGAATCTCGGCGTCACTACTACAAGTGCCCGTTTCACTCGGTGAGTATGATTGTTTGGGGTTCGTTGAAATCGTAAAGGCAAGTTACAAATTATTCTTGTCATAAAATCGCAGGAAGCCCCCGGTGGTTGCCGATTTTGGGTGTGGGAGGATGAAATGGGGACTAGGGCGAATCCTGGGCGTCACTACTACTGCGGCATCGTTTAGACAGACTGGAGTGGAAGATTAATTTACTGTTATGTGTTATTTTCTTTCTGGTGTTTATTGTTATCCTCAAGTTGTAGTTGTGCATGTTGTTCTCCTCTATGTTCGTAGTGAATTTTGTTATCGTGTCTTCTTCTTGTGGACGGATGGTGTATGTTTGTGTAATGCAAGGTGTTACGTTAACTGCATATTTGTTGTGAGTACGCTGTCATATTGGAATGGAGGCTAAATTATGCAAGGTGAAAAGAACAGTATATTACAAACACAACAAAAGTACATTACATTTAAACAAAAACTCATTGTCCACCTCGTCTTCGCCTCCTCCGACGTCAGATTTGATCCTCCGAGAACGTGAACACGCTAGGAGAGTGTGGTGCATCTCGAAGGTCGTCTGCGAGGCCTGCATCGGGCGGCGGTGGGTACAACTCCGTGGAGAGTTGCGATGAAGGGTCGAAAATTGAGCTCAGCCAATCGGAGGAGGTGTCTACGTCCTGCTGAGGATCAAACAGCTGAATTAGGCAATGAAAAGTATGAAATATTTGTAATGAGTAGTAATATCGTAAGGCATCTACCTGGGGAGTCTGAAACGTAGATGGCCCTCCGTAAACATCGTGTCCCTGTTGCTCCGTGAATGTCTGCAATTTTTTCACGAGGCGATTAGATGGCATTGAAAATACACATGTTATGTGCGATGCGTTAGTACATACACATGCATCTGGCCGTCCGAATGACGATGACGTAGGCAAATCACGCATGTAGTCTGGGATGTGTAACCTTGGTAGGTCTGCGCACCACTCATCCCGCCTCGTAGTGTGGACCGACCTCCATGCGCAAATGTGGGCAACGCCGCCGGTTGTTCTTGAGAGTCGGGGTCGCTCGAGAGGGATCCGTCGCCACGGAGGGATCCGGCGCCAAGACGATGGCTGCATCAACGTGCTATCGCGTCGCAAGTGCTGCGAGGAGAAAACATTGGTTACACGTAAGTAGCAATTGAGTGGAACAATAAACTATTGCGAAACGTTGTACCGCAGGTCCGAAGCGCTGCGAGGAGGAGCGAGCGCCGCTTCGCCGAACGCCGGACTCCGAAGGACGTGCTGATGGAGGTGCTGACGGCGGTGCCTCCGGCGGTGGTGCCTGCCGTCCTCTCTGCAGGCGTCGCGCATTCACATCATCCCTGGTCCGACTACAGCTCATGGCCCTGATCGCCAACCGTGCGTCCATCGTATATGGTACGCAACGGCTAGAGTCGGTCCATGGAGCCGCCCTCCCATGACGGAGGGCCGCAACGCCTCGTCCGGATGCGATGAAGGCTCGCATCTGCGGTAAATAACTAGTGAGTTAAAACGTGCTCGACATACGCACTTAAAGTACTCGCATCGCATCATCGTGTCGTCGCCGATGACGGTCCGCCCGCCAGTATGGCGCCTCGTGCGCGATCTCGGCAGACGGTGCGGGCGAGCCGGTAAGCTTGCTGCGGGTCCGTGGAATGTACCACTCTAGGTACGTACTGTAGGTGTGGAGGTCGTACGGCCGAGTCTCATCGACAACCTCCGTGGTCGCTGAGTCATGCCACAGTCCGTCCACGGCGTGTGCCCCTCCGCCGTCCCCCTGCCCTCTTCGTTTGCTCGCAAGATAGTACACCCATTACACAATAAGTAAAAATGACACACTACTACATCAAGTGCGATTCTGCAATGACTTCTTGGTGGGCCTTCCGTGATAGTGGCCGTCCGGGAGGGGTGGCACGTGTTGGTGAAGGCCAAACGTCTCAACACCCTCTGCGGGTTGTATGGCTCGACGAAGTGGGAGAAGACGAGGTGGCACGTCGTCAACCAATACGTGTGGTCTTGGTGGCACCGGTGACAACCCGTGAGGGCTATGCTATGGATGAACTGCGGTCCATGGCAACCATACTATCTCGCTCTCATGCGAGTCTCGAATCGTTATGGAACTCGGGTAAACTCGTCTCGGTCTCTCCTCGCCCACCGCAATGACCATGTGCCCAACGCGTCCCCATCGTCGGCGCACTAATGGGGTCATCGCCTCGACCATATCGTACAACACCGGCTATACTCGTGGGGTGCACGGCACTCAAAGTAAGGCCTCCCAACAGAAAGTGCTCCCAAGACCAAGATCTTGTAGGAGCACGTAGCAAGCGCCAAGACCGGCTCACGGCAGAGTACTGCTGCGAGGCATCACACAAGCCTCGGTAGGTGGCACTAAGAACAGCAGATCCCAGTGCATCTGCGGCACTGCCGGGCCATGCATCCGCCAAAGACTCATAAGGTGTATGTAGCTAGGGTGAACGGAGTCTCCGGTGGTCGTGGAAACAAGACCCACCCGAACAAAAAAGGAGGTACGCGACGAGGTGCGTCCGCACGACCCCTCGGCGTCCACAGGCGGGTCATGAACTGCCGTAGCCACGAATGTGGCACCCGGCACTGCCGATCGGATCGGGTCACCGAACCGGCACCTAGGGTGACCTTCCAGTTCGCCGCTCTAGGGGTGGCACTATCTTTGCACCACGGATGGGTAGACACACGTCGGCATGGACACGTCCTGAAGTGTAACAGTCATCTCTCCCCACCGGAAGTGGAAGGTGTGAGTCTCCGGTCTCCAACGGTCGACGAGTGCGGACAACAACGACGCATCGAATCGCAAGGCATATGGCACATCCACCATGCGAGCAATGGGCAAAAGGCGGTGTCTCGCAATGAGTGGGATGTACCGGGTCTAGAGGCCGGTGCTCTGGGGCTCCTAAGGATCAAACTCGGAGGGCGGCTCCGGATGACCACGCACAAGCATCGGTGATGCTCATCCCAAAGGGCTCAAGCAACTCGTCGCCATCTCCTGCCGATGAATGAAAACAAATTAGTACGTTATGACAAGAAATATGTACGTAATGACTATAAAGTGCGGAACAAATGTCCTTCACCCTCCTCTTCTGAACTGTCTGTTTCAACATACTCTTCCTCCTCGCTTTCCACTTCCTCCACCTCGTCGGCAAGGTACTCGTGGCGATCAACTCGGGAGGCCCACCATCGGTGCACCTTCATTCGCTCGAAAATTGTCCACGCCTCTCAGTCTCCATCTCCCATTGATGCATTCACTCCTACTTCACCATCATTTTCATGACCGCTTGAGGGTAATGCAGCTCTACATCTCCGCCAACAACACCGAGCCACCCATGGCGTATGATTCATCCTCTCCACAAATTGAACATACACCATTGGCCTTGCATAAATCGGCTGCGTCGGGTTGCAAACAACCTCCATGTAGTTGGTCCATAAGGCGTCACTCGTCACCTTTATAAGCTGACACATTGTCTCCCCTGCATCACCCACTGCGGCATACACCGCCTCGATCCGTAATTTGTTCCTTGCGGTCTCCCGATCGAAGCCGATCGCACGCATCTCCGTAGCTCGGCCAGCTCATGGTGTTGATTGGGTGACCGGATCACGGTCCGGTCACAATTATGCAGTCTCCGCCCGTCGGCCGTCACAGTCGAGACCACCGCCAGAGAACACGAACAAGTCTTGGATGTCACCCATGTCCTACCTAACATAAGTCCATCTTGAACCCTCTTAGTATATATAACATGCAACAAATGTACCATCATTCAATATCTACCGCCCACCACATACAACATAATATTTTCATCTTCATTTGTAAATCTAATTTTATTTCTTTCATGGAGGGCTAATAAATTTCTATGCAAATGAAATTACCAATGTAATGTATTATGTATAAATTTCTACATAAATCATATGTACCATATGGTTTTGCATATGATGAGACCATACTTGCTCACTTATTATTTTATGCTTGCCGATATCTTGTCATATGATGATTAATGATTGCAAGTTGGTTTACTCATGCTATTTACCCGAACCAATAGTATAAATTATTTTACACATTATCACTAGGATGCTTTTTAAACCATGTGCATGACAAGATTTCATATGTCATATACATGCTTATTTCATAAATTAATACTACAATTGTATTCCTAACAAGACCTATCAACATTAAAGCTACATAATACTCAAGATAACTAAATCGTACTCCAACAAACCTACAAAATTTATTCACATAAATTACATAACACAATACACTACAACTACAAACATTGCATCAAAAAATGACATGCATGAACTCCGTAAATAACGTTTACGCTAATTACGGACTAATCAAAATAATAACATCATACACGCATGGGGATGATATTTACCTTTCCTTGAAGCTCATGAGGCGATCTACAACTTTCACAATTGTGAAAACTTCGATCCTTCGAAAATTGCTCCAAATCTCGTGTTTGCGGTCCTTCTTTCCTTCTCTTCTCGCTTCTTTTCTTCTTTGCTCGATGCGAATGGACAAGACTACAAAATTTATTCACATAAAATGTAAAATACGATACACTACAACTACAAACATTGTTTCAAAAATTGACATATATGAGCTCCGTACATAACGTTTACGCTAATTACACACTAATCAACAAAATAACATCATACACGCATGGAGATGATATTTACCTTTTCTTGAAGCTCGTGAGACGATCTACAACTTTCACAATTACGCAAACTTCAAATCACTTGAAATTTACTTCAAAATCTGTGTTTCCGTCCTTCTTTTCTTCTCTTGCGCTTCTTTTCTTCTCGCTTCTCTCGCCGCTTCTCTATGCGAATGGGCCGAGTGAGTGAGGCAAAGACAACTCAACCCTTCCTTTCTTTTATCACGAGCGATCATATGCATGCATGCGGTAGGGACCGGCTCTCACGGCTTCAAAACGCGTCGACGCAGTGAGGGCCGGCTCACGGTCAGAAACGCGCCAGCACGCTTGCTTTCGGGGTTGATGGGATGGGGCACCGAGTGGTGCGGTCGGCTACCGCATGAATAGCCGAGTGGTGCGGTCGCCGACCGCACCACCCATTTGCTCTGATCTTGGCCGAAGTCGTGCGGTCGGCGACCGCACGACCTCGGTGTCATGCGCTCGCCGCCGCACGACTTACACGTGTCGACCGGGTGAATCGTGCGGTCGGCAGGGGGCCGATCGGGAATTTGTTTCCACACGGTGCTACTTCGGGAATTTGTGGGATCAACAGTGCCAAAAACGTCCAAAATTCTTTATGCTATAGGCATCCTCCAACGATAAGACATGGGCTCATACCAAACGAATAATAGCCTCCGATGTGACAGCACTTAAAAAGCCACAAAAAGGGTAGCAGCGCCTCTCCATCCTTTCAAGGCAGTGCTGCACCGATGGAAGCGAAAAATTAAGAAAAAAAATAAAAAATATCATTATATCTATACAAACAATATAAAATAATAATAGAAAAAACTAAAAAAATTGGAATTAAAAAATCGACATGTTTTAGAAATCAGAAGCAAAAGAGCAGAAGATTGTGTTTCGGTTGGTTTAATCATTGATCAGATTGTGTGGTGTCTTTGCGTTCAGAAGAGGAGATCATCCATTGTGGCGAAGGCACGCTCATATAACAAGTAGAAGCCTCGGTCTTTTTTGTTTTTAACCTCAATTTCTTTAGAAAAATGAAACAAATAAAACAGCTTCCTCAAGCAGTGTCTGCTTCTCTAAATATTTTTTTGAGTTTAAAATTATATACGCTGTCTATTGTTTTTTGCTGTTTTAAAAATATACAGATAAAAATCATCAAAGATAATCTAAAAGTAACACGGTCAAATTCGTTCGCAGTGATTTAGTGCTATCACGCAACGCGCATTCGTTGTGCGGTCTTGTTAGCCATGAAAAAGCATGTGCTTTCATCCACCGAGAAAAAAAGCGTCTAGTTTATGCACAGATGCAGCCGAAACGTACGGATTATGACATCTGCCGCTCAGTTCAATTAGAATAAACTAACCTATAGCTAAAACTTTGTTAAAACTGGTTTATTTTGTACTGTGGTTGAGGATAATTTATTTAATATAATTAAATTTAAAAAACAAAAATAAAAAAAATAGATTAACCAATTACGGACAATATAAATAAATATAAAAAAGACAAAAAACAAAAAAATGCTAAAAGTTAGAAATAATAAAATTAAGAAATAATAAACTAAAATTTAAAAGATATAAACTAAAGCCAAAACCAGCAATGCATAAGAAACAAGAAAGATTCCATGGATCATAGGCTGTGTGGCTGTGTATGCTGGTGTTTGCATCATCAATTGGCTTATTTTTTCAATGACCTGACACGTCCATCGATCTCGAAAAGAAGATCGGATCCGATACAGCCTATGGATGTAGAGAGACATCGGAGGCATCAGCCAGCACCTCTGTGGCCTTCCCATTTATCCATACATGCTCCTTTATAATTATGCGCACGTTTTTCTCCGGTGCCATCATGGTGTCCGTGCCCATTACTTCATCTACTGAAAAGAAAAATCGTAGTAGTAGCATGAGCAATATGCATGCGTGCTTTACTGCGACTCGATTTTTTTTCCATTTATGGTTTATAACTCTTCTCAAGTAATAAAATAAGACAATTTTTCTATCGTGATTTTAAAATGATTTATCAGAACAGTCTTTTTAAAATAATTTATAGTATTCAATCAGTCCAGATAAACACTCACGTTAGAACTAAAAATCATTAGGCACTTACCTTACAATTAAAAATCATAAACCACGCCTACATCTCGTTATGTATAGAACGTTATGCAGTTTTCTTTCCTGGAACGCGCGCGCGCGCATTATCGTTTCACGGGTGATGAGTCGAGGTCACAAATGTTTCTGTGAAAAGCGACGACCAGCTAGCGCACACGCGATTACCGCACTCGACAGCAACACGAGCGTCGGGTTAACTACCGCCACTCGGCGTGAGCGTACATCTCATTCTTAGCTGTGGGCGTGCGTGCGTCTGTTGCGCGTGAGATGGATGTGAAAACAATGTGAACGAGCCAACGGTTGGCGTCGCTGATTCGCCAATTCCTTGGCGTGCCTTCTGCCTTTGGGCCCCGGTCAAAACCATCCCCTCGTCGAGTTCGTAGTGATCAGTTTGAAGCGGTCGATACATCCATATCCACTGGGTGAGCTTTTTTAAACTATGATTTTTAGTTGTTAGCTTAAAATTTTAAATTCTGATTGTTTAGGCATATCCACTGGGTGAGTTTTTTTAAGCTATGATTTTTAGTTTTTTGTTTAAAATTTTAAATTCTGATTGTTTAGGGAGAGTACGGAGAAAGATACATACTGTGTTTTTGTCTGATATAGGTAAAGTCGGAACAGTATTTACTACAATTAATTTATAGATCCTGTCTTAAAAAAACATTTCGTTTAAAACTAATTACTATAAAAAAAGTCAAACTATAAGTTAAAAAAAAACACCACCAATCGATCGGTCCATACATGCATACCACATGCTAAAAGGGTATTGATTAAAACCTTAATACAAGGGGTGCACTGGGTGCACATGTTTGATCAGATCAGACCAAGCCAACGCGGCACTCTGTTCTTTATGAAAGGGGCAATTTAGTCATTGACCAAACTGCTTTTTTCATACAAAGAGAGCGGTACAGAATAGTCGGCCCGAACAAGCTATAGACCGGGCCGTGCTATTGCCATCCAAAGAACCGGTTTGTTAGCCCACAAACTTTCGATTGGACAGAAAGTATCGGCCGAACTAACCGGTCGGCCCTGAGCCACAGCCAGTATTAGAACTGGGCTGGCCTTATTTTAAGCAGCATTTTATTTTCCCACTCGGGTGTTTTTAAGGATTGAGCACTCATTTCTCATGGTATGATTTTGCTTTGAAATTCATGCTCCACCTTATTCTCCAACGAGTTAGGTTTAAGATTCGGGTTCACATTGGGTTCACCGGAGCTTCCCAGATTTAGAGAGAGACCAGGGACGGTGGTAGACCGACGGTGGGCAGCGTTGGCGGTGGTGCCGTCGATGCCGTGAGTCGAAGGAGGGTAGTGGGCGATAGGTGGTACAACGCTCGGATGTAGAGTCGAGTTAGGTTAGGTAGGAGTGTGGGGTGACAGAAGAGGCAACGGGCGGCGCTGGTGCCATGTCGGGATGTGAAAGCAGTGGTGAGTAAGGTGACCCACACGGGGACGTCGGCGGCTTGGCGGAGGGAGGCGGCATGCCAATGGGGGTGGGGTGGGTTGGGAAGGGATGCAAGTGGCTGGGGAGAATGACGGAGGAGATAGACGTCGGTGAGGTCCGCTTGCATCAGAAGTGACATCGACGAGATGATGAGAGGCGGCCAACAGGGTGATAGGGGTAGATAGGGTAAAGTTTAGGTACAGTAAGGTAAGGAGATTTATATAATTGAGGAGCACGATGATATCCATTAGATCTGAATCTAAAGGTTTAAAATCTAAATACTCCTACACAGAATATCACTCAATACTCTAGGCACCCTCTTAATTTTTTTAATCGCGGATAGATTAGAATAGGGTAAAACATATCTTTTTTCACGGAAAAAAACGATAGCACCGTCCTTCTTTTGACTTTGCCACGTCTCCGCCTCCCTCCTCATTCCATTTCGAGGAGACACGTAAGGGAAGAGGAGACAGAGAGGAATTCTTTGGTCCTCTCGGTGGCTCCAGATCACGCCCAAGTTCGTGGCTTTGCCGCCGCGAATTTAGTGGTGCCTTTTTCTTCGGAAATCGGTGCATTCCCTAGGCTTGGACTTCATGTGAAATTTTTTTTCTGTCCCTTGTTCTTCGGGTGGATGTCTTGACGGATTGGGGAATCGCGGGTGAAGGTCTCGAGTTTGGCGGGGTTTCTTTGGCTGCGCTTGCGGATTTCTTGGATTTTGGAGGGCAATGCGGCTGCGCATTTCTTTCTTTGCCGCGGAAGCCCCGGAATTCCCCAGCTTCTGTGATTCTTTCTGAGCTTTCTCGCCTTAATCGGTGCGTTTCTTGGAGCATCTCGAGGTATCCATTTCAGGTCAGCGTTGCAGTTTTACGCGGATTTGGGCGCATTCTGCTCCAAAATAAGCTTCCAAGAAGGCGCCATTCTGAAATTGATGTCAAAAACATTTGGGCTAAATCAACGGATTTCGTCGAGCAATTGCATCCACGGAGCTGAGGAGTTATTGTCCGTCCCCACAAACCTCCCAAAGGAGGGATCTTTGGTGCAATTCACATTGAGATGATCGGGTTGGTGTAGAAAGAAGTAGGCAAAAGATGAGGCGTTGTAGGAGAGAATGGCTCCTCGCCCTGTGCCTCGTCTCCGTGCAGCTCCTAGCGCCAACGGACTGCGAGGGGTTGCTCGTCGGCGCAATGGACTTGTCACCGCCTGCGTTGACGCCACCTCTTATCAAGCAAGTGGACGAACTGGTGAGTATATTTCCACGTATTTCATCGTATTCGGTAGGTTTGTTTTGTATGATGGATCATATATGGAGAGATGATGGTAGCAACTTTTATAGTTTGTAGTCAGGAACACAGTAGTTTAGTTGGGATCATCTTAACATGTGAGTGTGAAGGACCAATTTTGTTGCAAACGGAAGTGCGGGACGAAGCATTGAAGGACCTTCGTTGCATAGAGCACAGAATTACATGCATTGCCCAACTGTATTTTTGGTATAGTGTTTAGGTGGTGCCCTTTCTGTTGGAACGCAGAGGGTTCAGGAAACTATGTTTATGCATGATGTAGATAAGCTCATGATTGATTCATCATGAGGTCCATAGGTATTTGTTTGCCTTGTACCCTTGTGCTTCTCAAAATTGTCTGAAAGAGGAGAGATCAGATCACTGAAGTTTGTAGGGGATTTCCAAGCTGCCCATGGTTTTATTGCATTGTAAATTATTGTTTGGTTTTGTCTTTGAACAACTGATCACATAGATTAAACCTTTCTGCAAGCAGAGTTTTGAACAAAACGTTTGCATCGTGTTTAATTATTAATGTACCCTGCTGAAAGAAACACATCACTGCACTGGTTGAAGACACTTTTTATTTGCCAATGTGTCTTGATTTTTCTTTTACCGTTATTGCTTAGTGAGAATTAGAAACAGGTGTCAGATTTCCTTTTTTTATTGACATGACGCATGGAGAGTTGAGGAGATGACCATGATTCCCCTAAGTACTAGTAATATTTTGCAATGGGACTAACCATCAACCTGGCATTTGATGGGATAAATAATTTTTCGTTTTTTAACTGGTGATACTATGGTAATTCATGGCATTTTTTGTTGGATATGACTGCAAGGCCGATTTATCATCACATCTTTTACTGATTAATTTTCATGTACTGACAAGGGTGACTATTGATAACATTACATACAGGTGGAACATGCATGGCTCAAGTGTGGGTTAGACAAGAGATCTCTTGAAGATGTTAGAAAGCACTTCGACTACAACCATGTATTTGAAATTCTCCGTAGGATATCTGGAAAAGGCATTAAGGACACCTCTCCTGACATTGAAGACGGCACCAATGCATTGTCACCAAAAATCAGGCACACTTTGCTGAACTGTTTAAGCAAGCAGAGTTTCCCACTTGATGTCTTTGGACAGGAGGGCGTAAAAAACCTGCCTGCTGGTTATATCAAAACACTTCTTGCCTCAATAAGAAGAGACCTGGCTCAGGGACCTTCAGCTACATCGCCAACACCTGTACCAGCACCAACTGTATCAAGTCTATCGCCCGCCCCTGCAACTCAAGCAGTAAAACCTGTCCTAGGGAAAACTTCTAAGCCAAAACCAGCAAAGGAACCTATTGAAAGTGTTTCATCTCCACCAGACCCTCCAGATCGTTCATCAGAAAAACCTCCTATAGAAAAGGCAGTGCCCCCAACTAAATCACTAGCAAAAAAGGACAGCAATGGCATTCCAACAACCGCTGTCATTGGTCTGTCTGTGGCTGGTATAGCACTTTTAGCTCTGCTCTGCTTGTGCTGCTGTATGTGCCGCGGAAATCGGACTTCTTCCTCATATGATTTAAAGGATGATAAGCCACTTCTGAGTCTTAACTTGAGTGACTTGTCTGGTATGAAATGCACCCACTTTGCTCCAAGATATTGTAAAATTTTCTTCTAGTGCTGATTTTTATGCTTTCTTATGCAGCTGTCTCTCGTAAGTCTTCCCAAAGAAATCCAATTGATGTCAATAAGCTGGGAGCATTGTCATTGAAGTCAGAGTCTGGTCAAAATGACCATGTGAAACTAAGCTCACATGACGGTACAAACACTGAGGTGCACCCAGCGGTCTACAACAGTCCAGCAGAGCCAATGGCCACTTCTATTAGTTCTGTGCAAGGATCGGCAGCAATGCCTCCACCAGTGACGCCTCCTCCAGCTCCTCCACCTCCAAAGGCTCCTCCTCCACCAGCTCCTCAAGCACCTGCACCACCTCCAAAAGCTTCTCCAGTTCCTCCCTCAGGACCCTCACCACCACCTGCTCCAAAAGCTGCACCTCCCCCACCACCACCAAAATCTGCTGGCCCACCTCGACCACCACCACCAGCGTTGCCTGGTTCTTCAAAAACGCGTCCACAGCCACCACTTAAGAAAACAGGCAATAAGGCGGACACTGACAGGGATTCTAATGAAGCTAAAACAAAGCTAAAGCCCTTCTTTTGGGATAAAGTAACAGCCAATCCTGATCATTCAATGGTGTGGGATCACATTAAATCAGGATCATTCCAGTAAGTTTCTAAAGGCAATTGCAGCTGTATATCTTAACTTACTATTGTAAGATCTCACCGGTTGTATAAGCAACTGATACTGTTTCATAGGTTTAATGAAGAGATGATCGAAAGCCTTTTTGGTTATAACTCAACTGACAAGAAAAGTGGTGATGCTAAAAAAGATTTATCATCAAAGGATGCTTCTCAATTTGTGAGGATACTTGACCCTAAAAAGGCACAGAACCTGGCCATATCATTGAAGGCGCTGAGTGTTTCACCGGAGGAAGTATGTAGTGCGGTTAAGGAAGGTAATCACTGATCCGTATAAATGCATAGCTATTTGTGGATGGAATGCTGCGTCTTTTTATTCTTAGAACATAGCATTGTGGCTGCATATCTATCCTACAGTTTTTTGTTGCTGCTGTTGTTTTGAGGTTGTAGAACTCGTTTATGTAGGAATGCCAATACCTTGAACCCTCATCCAGCTTCTGGTGTATGGCGTTCCTTGTAATAATGTGTCTGACATACATTGCTATATACCCATATCAATTGTGCCTTCACAATCAAGACATAAATACTACTCTATTCTGAGCTAAGGGCAATAAAAATCACTTTATTTCATTTGTTATCATTGTTTTTCAAAGAAAATAGTGCACGAATTCTGCCAAAGTGATATGAGTCTTGTCATCTACTTCAACCGCAATTCTGGAGCAAAGAATAGATTGGACAAGATTATCTTGCTAGTAGATTGTATGTAAGCGATGTCAAATCAGTATTGGCTTCTAGTGTTAACCACTTTTTTGTACACCTGGTATCCATCTTTTCGTATGGATGTCTAAAACCTGGGTTCATGTGCTTCCAACCATTTTGTTTAAACATTTAGAAAAAAGAACCCTTTGATGAAATCTTATTTTCTGATGTCATATTTCACTTCACCATTTTTCCTTGATAATTTGTAGGAAGTGAACTCCCATCCGAGTTGATACAGACCTTACTAAGATGGACCCCGAGTAATGATGAGGAGCTCAGGCTTCGACTATACACTGGGGAACTCTCACAACTTGGTCCTGCAGAGCAATTCTTAAGAGCCATCATTGACATTCCTTATGTTTTCCAGCGTCTAGATGCATTACTTTTCATGGCCAGTTTACCAGAGGAAGCTTCAAATGTGAAGCAATCTTTTGCCACTTTAGAGGTAATAACAGTCACTATAACCTCTCAACCTTCTAGATAATCCTCCACTCTGTTGTATTAGTTACTTGTTTGATGCTCTCTAAACTTTTTATTGATGAAACATGTTCATCAAGCATTATAATTTGATATATTATTTTTTAAAATGTTAATATAACCGCACTCTTTATGCTAATTTGTAGCCTTGATGTTTTGATCAATATTCTTATCTCTGCTATCTTGGCATTTAAATCCCGATCAGGTGGCTTGCCAGGAGCTTAGAAACAGCCGTCTTTTTTTGAAGTTACTAGAAGCTGTCCTTAAAACAGGAAATCGAATGAATGTTGGCACTTTCCGTGGAGGAGCTCAGGCTTTCAAACTCGACACGCTCCTTAAGCTGTCTGATGTCAAAGGAACTGATGGGAAGACAACATTGCTGCATTTTGTTGTTCAAGAAATCATCCGTTCTGAAGGTGTCCGGGCTGCACGGGCTGCAAAGGAGCAGAACAGCCGCGTATCCAGTGTGAACACCAATGATCTTACTGATGACAATAACGAGCAAACTGAAGACGATTACAAACAACTCGGACTGAAGGTTGTGTCCAGTTTAGGGGATGTACTTCAAAATGTCAGGAAGGCAGCAATCCTTGACGCGGATCAATTGACTATGTTGGTAGCAAGTCTTGGCCACAAGCTTGTGAAAACCAATGAGTTCTTGAACACAAGCATGAACAGCTTGGATGAAGACAGTGGGTTTCACCAGAAGCTTAAGCATTTCGTGGAGCAGTCTCAAGCTGATGTTACTTTCTTGCTAGACGAAGAGAAGAAAATACGTTCCTTGGTCAGAAGCACTGTCGATTATTTCCATGGGAGTGCAGGAAAGGATGACGGCCTGCGGTTATTTGTGATAGTGCGAGATTTCCTTGCAATGCTGGACAAGGTGTGCAAAGAGGTGAAAGAAGCATCAAAAGTAGCTCCAAGAAAAACAAAGACCTCACAGCCCTCCCAATCGTCTCAGTCTTTCCGTGATCCTCGGCGTAATCTATTCCCGGCAATTCAAGATCGAAGGGTAGATAGCTCAAGCTCAAGTTCTGATGAGGAAAGTTAGACATATACATATATCAAGGTATCCACCCTTTTCCTTCCGAAGTTTGTAGCATTACCCCTCTAGACAATAGTGCAGTGATAGAAAATATATGAATGATTAAAATGATAATGTCAACTCTGTTTTGGTCGCAACAGAATCAAATTGCTAAACTTGGCTAGTCATCTGCCCCAAGTCATCATTCTGGAGCAAAGTGGTTTCGCACTTTCGCTCCTATCAAGCAAAGGAGAGACACACGGTCGAGACAGTGTCCACATGAAAGGTGCTATGGATGGCGAAATTGGCCGTTCAAAGGGAAAGGAAGAGAACTGACCGCCTTAGTTAGGGCAGGCATAACAGGGCCTGGCCGACTCTGATACTGTTCCTTTTTTTCCGTTATACATTTGTACCAACACATCCAGAAAGACAGAAAGAAACAAATGCACCACACAAGATGATGGATTGGATTCTTTTGTTTGTACGGCGCAACACTTTTGCAAAGAGCGTAATTGTAAGCGTCAACATTTAACAGAAATCCTCTAGGCCTGAAATGCTATCACCATCGCTTACTTCTACCATTTTTATCAACTACTAGTAATTTTAAGCAAATTCTATTTTTATTTATATTGCAGCGACCAGATACATTATGACATCTCTTGCAGTTACTCTACCAGACCAGTAGAGTTTAAAACATACTAACAAAATGCGATATATGAAGTGCTACTGGTACGTGTAATTATTTATGTGCTACTCTAGCCGTGCATGACGTCTTCAACAATCACATAAAAACAATAAAGTAAGAATGGGTTCAAAGATGCAGTACAAAGCAAAATAGTAAATAGCAGGCACATGTATCAGTCAATACCCATCATAGTCTCATTAACCACTTATTTTCATTTAGTCTCTCTAAATTCTTCATCAACCATTCATTATGCATCTGCACTTGTTCTCTGTCATAATACAATTGTGTATGCATATACACTTCTCTTTTATCTCTTTAGCCTATACCAGTATAGCAGAGTGAGCACTCGTCGATGCTCACCTAAGCCCGCCCTATTTCCATGCGGGGATCATAAGCCCGTCCTGTTTTATACAGGGACTTCAGTAGCCCATCCTTTTTCATACGGGGGCCTCATTCTCAACTTCCATGGAGCGCCCACAAAGTGGACCAATGACACCACAAAACCATCCCTTTTCATAACATGAATGCATGCAATGCAACCTCATGGACGATACGTGGACCGCTCCTCACCAGGACCTTCACATGTACAAGCATCAATCCCGACTCAGAATAGTATATCGACAAGCTCTTAAACTCACAACGACGATTCTATGCGCAAGACTCGATACTGGCGAACGAGTCACTCGAGGTTAATGACCCGACGCGCAGGTACAAAAACCCCCCATTTTTTCTTTTCTTTTCTCTTCTCTCTTTTTTTCTCTCCATTTGGTTCGGCCGAACCGGCCTTACCCTATCCCCTCATCTTCTTTTCTCTCTCTCTCTCTCTCTTCATTCGGCTGCAGGGTGTCCTCCATTTCTTCAAATGGCTCCCTCTCTCCTCTCTCAGATCCGGTGCCGCCTCCCTTAGATCTAGCTGGCTAGGACCAGACCTAGACGCGGCCCGGCCGTCTCCCTGCTTCTCCCCCATTCCTCCCCTTCGGGCTCACCGGCCGGGGCCTGATATCGCGTTCCCCCCTTCGAGGTGATTCGGCCGTCGTCGTCGACAATGCCGACACGTCGGCACCCTCCCCCTGCGTCGTCACCTGGCTCCCCTAGCTGCTCAGCTTTGGCCTCTACTACGCGCGACAGGGACTTGTAGGGCTCTTGGGCACGACGGCCCCAAGCTCGCCGCTGGCCGTCGGCACCACGCCGACAAGCTCCTCCGCCAACTTCCCCTACCCTGCTTCGCCCTTCGACTTCCAAGTTCAGGTACCGGCACCACGGCTCGGCCTCCAGGCCGCTGTCTCCCTACCCGTACTCGACTACCGACGCCCTGGCTCAACCTTCGACCATGGCTGGTCCCCAAGTGCCACCATCCCCAGGACGGTCCACTTTTCTTTCCTCTCTTATTGCACTCATTTTGTTTTAGCTTCTTCATTTTACTTGCTTCTATACTTATGCACACACGGTTTGGAAAAACCTACGGGTGGTCGTCGTGACAGGACTTGGCGGGGACATGCGCCGGGGAGCATGCACCCCCGACCAAGGGTGCACGGCGACCCCTTGGGCTCGCCACTTGTGTTAGAAATGAAGGTAGTCGTTGACGAAGGTCGTGAGGGTGTGGACGGTGAGTGCAACAGCCTCTCCTTGTCATTGCCGATGACGTTGGCTTGTTGTTGCAGTCCTGGCTCCTCTCCTTAGTCTTTCCCTACACCTCTTGCTCCTCTCCTCCGCTCTCTCCCATACAATCTTTCTGTGGTGGCTGTGGGAATGGTTGTCTAGGTGGGGATGGTTGAGCTCGGCTTGTGCCTTACCTTTGGTTGAACAAAGGAGGGGAAATGGCTCTTTGCTTTGCTTTTGTCTTGATGGTGAGCTCTCGATTGGAAGAAAATGGAAGTGAGGTGAGGCTTCCCAATGACTGGCCTGCTTATGCATCATTTGTCTTATTCTCTCTTGGCTTGTGAAATGACTGTAGTGTCCTCATCTTACCCCCACTCTTCTTTCATGTGGCTGTTGCCTAAAGGGCATTTTGGTCTACAGGGTCCTGCACTGTTTATTGGCTTTTATACTTCGACAGTAAGTCGGTAAGTCTTCCTGCCGAGTGATGAAAAACCAAAACACGAGATGGTGTCGACCGGCCAGGGGCAATCTGGAAACCTCAGTGAGCAGTACTTTTATTTCGATATTCTAAAGTCAAAATAGGCTCTGACAGCAAAAATATTTGTTCTTTTATTCTCTCTTAGATTATTTCATTTCTTATTTTTCTTCTCTTTTACATTCTGGTGGTATTACACATCTTGTGTTCCTGTCCTGTGTAAACTCCGGAAGCTATTGAGTGCTTTTTGCGTGGGAAACAATGTGGAGCGAATTTGAGATCAGATTCGTACTACGTATGCATCGTTTGGATCTTCAACGCCGTTCTGTTTGAAAAGTTGTAACTGAACAACTGATTCTCTGACGAAATTGCCACTCAAACCAGGCCATCAACTGTGTAACTTGCTTGCACGCAGATGCAGCTGCTGCTTAATTGTTTGTTTCATCCATTCATCTTATGCCGTTTCTCCGCGGAAAATTTATCCCAGCCGGTATTAAAATCCAACATTTTTCACCTTCCCGCCTTGGCACTATTTCAAAATGGCTGGGCACGTGAAAATTTCGATCAAAAATTCAAAACCGCCCGCCCAAAACTTTTATTATTTTGTATCCCAAAACCTTGCACGTGATCCAAGAACAGCTACACATTTTGACCAAGATGCCATGATTAAACATGAACTCAGGCAGCCATATGCTCTGCATTTTGCTCCTGGCTCCTAGTTTTTAGAAACCAAAAGGTATTTGGGATACGATGGTTTCTTAACACAAGTTTTTATTCTTTTTTTACATTGTTCGTAAAATTATAACGGTGTTTTTCATTTTCGCCCTCTTTTTTTTCTATATCTTCATTTAATTGAATGTCTCAGAAAAAGCTAACCACAATTATAGTGCAATTTAGCCAAAATATATCAGAAAAAACCGAATTGAATGGAGTTATGATCAACCTGTTCTCACGCAAAACTTGACATGCTCAATGTCAGATAGGGGTGTAAGTAGATGCGGGCTGTTGTCATACCCACTTAACCTGCCCTACAAAAAACACTAAATGGCCTCTTACAAACCAGTTTCTCACTTAACTGGACTTAAACAGCCACCTGTATAGCCCACATAACATGTATACATCCCGCATTCCTGTCTTATTCGCGATCGAGATGAGAAGCACTATGAAGTGGCGCTAGGAAGGCTTTCGTGTCGCTCGGTTGGGCTGAAATAAACTGGTTTATGGTTGAAATTGCACTGTAACTAGCTGAAATTACATTGTAGCTGATGGTGGCTTATTTGGCGTAACTAAATTTAAAAAAAGTAAAAATAGAAAAAACAGATAAGCCCATCACGAACAACGCAAACGAATACAGGAAAAAAAAGAACCGACAAAAAACTCAAAAAAACTAAAAAGCAAGAAAAAAACGAAATTTAGGAATAGTGAAAAATAAGCCAAGAGCTAGAAGCTCAAACCAAAATGAACAAGGCCTTTGACTAGTAGGTGACTACTTGTCAGTATCGATTCGGTGCGACATTCTAAAGAAATTCTCATGGGACTTTGAGAGGGTGCTGAACAATTGGGCGTGGATGGCCAAGAGGGAGACCGACTAGGAGACGGTGACCTGCGCCCATACCCTTGGTGGCAAGGCTGAAAGATCAAGCTCCGTTTAAGTTGGTTTTGGTGTTAATGACAAATGCCATTATGGGATTTTGATGTTAATGACAAATATCATAATGTGATTCTAATGATAATATCATATACCATTATGTTGTTTTGGTGATATTGACTGATGCATATATGAGACTAATATGTTTGTTGAAGTTTATTTATGATTAGTCTCATTTGGATGGAAATGTAAAATCAAAGAGGTATGCATTTGATGTCAATGACAAATATCATCATGTGATTCTAATGATAATATCATATACCATTATGTTGTTTTGGTGATATTGACTAATGCATATATGAGACTAATATGTTTGTTTAAGTCTATTTATGTTTAGTCTCATTTGGATGGAAATATGAAATCAAAAAGGTATGCATTCGAAATCATTCTCTCATATATTAGTGCATTCCTTAGATCCAAAATATAGATTGAACTCCACTAATTGTTCAAAATGAATATATGCATATGTATTCAATATACACTTTTGTATGCACACATTTAGGGGGAGCTCTCTATATTGTTTAGAGTTTCATGAGTAATGATCCATGCTTGTCTCAATATGCATATTTGGGATCTTTACTTTGAAATATATTGTTGGGTATATATAACTTGTGTAGTTCACATATACTCAAGTGTAATCGGGTTGTCAACTAATCTCTCCATTATATGTTAATGGTTGAATAGTCAAATGACAACCGGATAAGTAAGCTTTGCGCTTATCTAAAGAGTATACAAATTGTTGTGTACAAGTTGTATACTCACAAATCAATTTTATATCTCATAATATGTTGAGATTGTCATGAATTACCAAAAAGGGAAGATTGTTGAATCTTGTCCCTCCATTATGTGTTAATGGTGAAGTTTGGTAATTGATGACAATTATTTTGTGGACTAACGGTTTCCATGAGTTGGATGAATATGTTAGGTTCCACAAATGAGGATGACTTGGGATGACTTCATGCGTTGAAGATCATCAAGTCAAGATGCGAGGAGAAGATAGATTCATGAGTTGAATGCTATCAAGAAGAAGATGGCTTCATGTGTTGAAGGCCACCAAGAAGATGTGTCATGAGTTGATGCATGGAGGTGATCATATGTTGATCAAGAAAAGATCATCATGTGTTGATGGAGTTGATAATGAAAATGCATCATATGTTGATGCATATCAAGATGATGATCCAAAGCAAAGGTATGACTAGCTAGGGCTAAGGATTTGTTCCTAGTCTTTCACCGGTCTTGGTGTTTGGTTGGAAGACCGGATTGCTAGTATAGATTGTCGTACTATTAAGAGGGGTCATGTCTAGTAGTTTGAGTCTCATCATGTGTTGATGGCTCATCCACACCTCGCTAGCTCAAATTGACATGAGGCTTGTATTTGCGAATGTGTTTTGCAAATAGTTGAAGCTCATGTGTTGAACATCTTTGTAACATGGGACTATGCATTGCAAATGTGTTTTGCAAGTTCTTGAAGTCCATGTTTCTATTCTTTGTAATATGAGGCTTAGATTTGCAAATGTGTTTTGCAAATGGCTGTAGCTCATATTTAATCTTTGCGTCCTGATTTCAAAAGTGTGCAAATGTGTTTTGCAACTTGTTGGAAATCATGTGTGATCCTTGTGTGCATGATATCATAGTTTGCAAATGTGTTTTGTAAAATCATTGAGATATCTCGCCTTTGCCAGAAAATCGAATCTGGCTCAGATGAGCGGTACTACCGGCGAGCGGAAGTACCGGCATGTGTTGAGCGGTACTACCGGCTCCCGGAAGCTCCGAGTCCCGAGCGGACCCTTTTTTCCAGAGAGCACCAAGTTTGGGCTCGACTCGAGCGGAAGTACCGCGCCGACTTTGCGGTACTACGGTGGCGGAAGTCTGGGTAAATGAGCGGCAGTACTACCGCTCGACCGTGTAACGGCTAGTTCGAGGCTCTAACATAGCCGTTCATAGCGTCGAGCCGGAGCGGTACTACGGCCGTTGGTAAACCAGTACTCGCTCGTCACGAATTTTTCAGGACTTTGCTCCAACGGCTAGTTTTTTGGTGTGGGGTATTTATACCCCCTTGAGGCCGGTTGGAGAAGAGGCTGGAACATTCATTTGTGAACCCTTGAGCTAGTTTGAGGTTCTCCACTCAATTGTGCATGTGTTGCACTTTGTGAGAAGGGAGAAGAGGACTAGAGTGCATGTGTTGCCTCTAGGTGAGGTCTTTGTGTCCAACGAGCTTGTGCATTTGTTGCACATGGTGAGAGTCAAGCAAGGGGCTTGACTTATTACTCTTGAATTTCTGAGCTCCTAGGCGGCGTTGAGGCGTCGTGCCGGTGATCTTCTCAAAGAAGCTTGTGAGAAGGCCGGCGTGTGTGAAGGTTGGAGCTCACCTACCCGGAGCGGGAAAGAGCTACCACTAGTGGATTGAGGTGTTTCGGCTTAATTCGTGGAGCCGGTCCAATTCGTTTGGGCTAACCTCAACGTGGATTAGGGTAGAGCGGCAACTCTCCGAACACCACGGTAAAAAGAGACCGTGTCAAATTGTGGTTTATTTCCTTGTTCCTTATTTACATTCAAGCAATTTACATTCATAGAATTAAATTGATTGCTTGTATATCTAGAATAGCAAACCTTGACCTAGGCTAGAATTGTTGGTACACTTAGGCGAATTTATTTGTTGTAGGCGCTATTTGAACTAAACCAAATGGATTTAAGCTTCCGCATTGTATACTTAGTTTAGGAAAATAAAAAAGGTCTTGAATTGCTAGTATTAATTTGCAGAGAATTTTTTAGACCGCCTATTCACCCCCTCTAGTCGGATACCTCGATCTTACAAGTGGTATCAGAGCTTGGTCTCTCATATATTAGACTTAACCGTCTAGAGAGTAAAGGATGGCGACTAATGGGTTTGTGCAACTAGATGAACCACCTCACTTTAATGGCCAAAATTATGATAATTTGAAAATCCGCATGATTTGTTATTTTAAGGCCATAAGCCTAAATGTATGGCGGATTGTAGATGTGGGCTTTTCTCCTCCAAAGGATCCTCATGCTCCAACAATTGAGGATGAGAATGGCTCACATCTCAACGCTCAAGCAAGTAACGCTTTATTTAGTGCTTTGAGTGTAAAGGTGTTCAATGAAATATGCAATCTTGAGAGCGCTCATGATATGTGGACAAAAATTCAAGACTTATATGAAGTGTCCACCTCATCCAATGAGGATTGCATAAAAGAGTGGATGTCGGGAGATGAATGTTCTACTTCTAGCTCCGACGATGAAGAATCCACCATTCCCTCCACATCAACTCAATGCCTCATGGCAAAAGGTAATAAGAAGGTAAATTTCATTGATGAAAATGATGAACCTTCATACGATGAGTTGATGGACATGTTAGAACAATTAAATGAATTTCTTGGAAAGGAGAAAACTAAATTTAAGGTTTTGAAGAAAGAATATGTCTCTCTTCAAAATGATTATGATGTATTAAAAGAGGAACATGAAATTCTCCTTCTCAAGGAATATTCAAAACCTTGTATGGATATAGGAATTACATGTAATTTGCTAGATGATATGCCATGTATAGCTCCTAACTCTAGCAATACAACAAAAATTAGCATATCCACATCATGTGATGATTTATTAGATAATATGCCACGCGTACCTCCTAGCTCTTGCAATTCATCTAAAATCAATGTATCTACATCTTGTGATGATTTGCTAGATTTACCTTGTTGCTCAAATATAGATGCTTCCACTTTCTCTATGCATTGCAACACTAACCTTGTAGAAGAAAATAATGAGCTCAAGGCCCAAGTCACAACTTTAAAAATTGACTTGGAGAAAAGCTACAAAGGAAAGGCCTCTCTTGACAAAATTTTGGGTAGTCAAAAATTGTCAAATGACAAGAGAGGTATATGTTTCATCTCCAAGAAGGAGAATAGCAAGATAAGGCACAATGCAAGACACACGAAGAAAGTCAAATGTCATGGTTGCAATGAGACGGGTCACTTCGCTCTAAGTGCCCCAACAAGGTGGAAAACAAGATAAATCCATCAAAAAAGAGGCAAGCCGGTAATAAGCAAGACAAAAAGATTAGAAGAGGTAGCAATTGCCAAACTTGCTACAATTGCCGGGAAAAGGGACATTTAAGTAAGAATTGTCCCAAAGGTATCATTCCTAAGCCATCTTTATTTAATGAACATTATTTGCTTAGGAAAGATAAAAATAGCAATGTGTTTGCTAGGAATGTTAATTCACAAAAATTAAATGTTAGGGCCATTTGGATGCCCAAATCTCTTGTGACTAACATTCATGGACCCAACCAAGTTTTGGGTACCAAAATGCGCTTACATGCTTAATATGTACTTGGAGAGGCATTGGAGGCTTGGCTCATTCATGAAGAGGTGAATTCCACCATATGCACAATGAAAGCCAAGCTTGAGGATGATCATAGCACATTATGAACCAATGTCATCTCAGTAACAAGTATTTACATTTAATGTATTTAGCCCATAGCCTTGTGTAGGTTGCATTTCATGAAAATTAACTAAAAGGGGTTCTCTCGCTCTTGTGCTTAAATTTCATTATTGCAAAACTTGAGCAAGATGTAGTGGCACATTAAGGGGGAGTGTTAAATCATATTCATGTATACTACATCCCTAAGTGTGCCCATATTAATGAAGTGGTAGAATTGTTTTCAAAATTGAGCCATTTAGCCAAAAGTCAAAATCTTGAAATAATAAGTATATCTTTGAAAAACTAGTTGAAAAATATATATAAATGCATTTCAAAGGTTTTACAAAGGTTTTGCCTTTAGAAAAACTTATTTCAAGTAAAATTGAGTTTGCAACCCAAAACTATCAATCTAGTATCTTGTTTTGGCTTTAAACTCAAAAATTTGCTAAAATCAATTCTAAAAGGAATTTGAAAATGTGTTCAATACCAAAAACCTAGAGTTGGCTATTTCAAACATTATTGGTATTCAAAAGTTTTTCAAAAAAGCCAACTAAACAAAAATTATTTGGTTTTGAAACTCATCCAAAACATTGAGTTGACCTATGTGGTCACTATCTAGCACTTAAGTGAGTTTTGCCATTTGAGCTTAATCTATTGACATATATTAGCTCACAAGGGTATTTACAACTTATACATAAAATTGAATGTTTAAAAATACCCCCAAATGCTCATTTTTGCATTCTTGTGAAAATTATTGAAAATGAGTTTGTTTAAAAATTGAAAGCTTAATTTGTTAAAAACTATATTGAAAAGAATTTTGATCTTAGCTTATAGTTGGAAATGCTCCACAAGTAGCTTTTATTTCTGTGTGAAAAACTTTGGAGCAATATACAACAATGTATCAAACCTCTCCTCTGAAAATCCAACTCTCGGCACGTTCCCAGAATTTTCGGAACTACGGCGATCGATCTGCGGTACTTCGGTTTCGAACTACCGGCGGTGTATCTGTATTGATATTTACGAAGGTGGTGATTTGATTCAAAATCTGTTTTTCAATTTCCTCAGCCATTTCATTTGCTCCTCTTGGTCAAGTTGATCCTTATTAATCACAGCTAGCTACCCTCAAATATTTATTGACTCCATATGCTATTTTTCTATTTCTTCGATTCTTTCTCATTAAAATGGTATCCTCCTAAAGAGTGGTAGACGTTTTAGTCATCTTGACCTCAGCGTGTGCTTCACTCCTATCTTTACAAATGACATCATCCATATCCTTCAAGCAGTATCCCTTAATTGTGAAAATTAAGTGGTATGCTTATTTCTTCCAAATGATGTCTTTTGGAGTGATATCCTTTTATTTTTGGCAAGCAAATATTTATTTACCAAGCTCTTCACATATATGATATCATTGATTTCTAAGTGATATTATTCTTCAAGTGGTATCTACTCTTTTGACTTGGTATCTCTTTCCTTTGGAAAATAAGTGGTATCATTTTTCCTTCAAAGTGGCATCTTTCAAAGTGATATCCTTTTTCCACTTGCCGAGACAATCCTTGTGAGATACAAGTGGTGTATCACCTATGATATCATTTTCTTTCAAGTGGTATCCACCTTGACAAGTGGTGTATCCTCTAATGATATCATACTCCTCTAAGTGCTATTTCAAGTAACATCTTTTCTACAAGTGGTATCTCTTCATCAAATCAAGTGAAAATCATTAAAGATGAAGTACCAAGATTTGATCCTGTGAGAAACAAGTTGATCATACAAGAGGCATCAAGTTTTTACAAATGGAATCAAATACATTTGGTGCCATGTATGCTCACAAATAGTACGAGTGGTATCAAGTTTTCTACAATTGGAATTAACTATACTTGACATCGCCCATGTTTACAAGTGATATTTTTCTCACAAGTGACTAGAAGAAAAGGGTTAAATCAAAAGGAGGAAGAGATAAGAAAAGAGGAGAAAAATAAGAAAAAAGGAGAAAAATAAAGAAGAGGAGAATCCTTTGTGTGTCAAAGGAGAAGAAATGATTGACAAAAAGAGACCTTTGTGTAAGAGGGAATTTTTCTTCTTAAAAACCATATATAACACTTTTGTGCTTACTAAAGCAAAAAGGGTAAAATAGTACTATTGGAAAAAAAATTTGTCTTGTGAATGAATGTGTTTCATTCTCATTTGCTTCTTTTGGTATTCATGGAGTAATAATCAAATGATATGCAAGATTATCTTTTCTAAAGAGCCTTTTTGGTCAAAAATCAAAAATCTTATTTTAAAAGGCAAAACGTTGTGAAAAACTAAATAAAAATACTTAACTATGTATTTGAAATGATTTCTAAGCCTTTCGAGTAAAAATTTCTATTTTAGAAATCAAAAGGAAGATTTGGCCCCAAAAGAATCTTATATGATCTTGTTTTCGGATTAAACGACATATTTCTCTAGATTATAATCTATTGAGTATTTGAAAAAAGTGGTCAATACAAAACTCAAAGGGTTGGTCATTTTAAACATTTATCTAGTTCAAAGCTTTTGCAAAAGACCAATCATTGAGAAGTTATATTCATTTGAATCTCATCCAAAAACTACAGTTGACCCAAAATGACTCATTCCTGCATAAAATGAGTTTAGCTATTTGAGCAAGATTTCTTTGTGTATCTTGGCTTAAATTAGTATTTATAACTCATATGAAGCTAAGAAAGCAAAATACTCCATGGAAATCCAATTGGTTTTGATTTTAAGGTTTTAATGCAAAATCATTCTTTTGCTCTCAAAGCGCATTTTAGCATATCTTTTGATTGGAGAAGTATTTTTTTTAAAAAAACTTCTTGTTGGAAAAGGTCACACATAGCATCAAGTTCATATCTGCAAAATTTGAGAGCATTTCAAGTTAATTTGAAAAAGTTTTTGACCTTTTCTCTCTTTAGCAAAATTGCTGAAAATTCAGAACTTCCATAATTCTGAGCCGATTTATGATTTTTGTATCTTAAAATGAATTCAGATTTAAAGGAAGCCACAATAATACAAATTGATCCTCTATAGTTGATCTTCAATGTCAATTTTTCTCAGAATTTATAAAGAGCATTTAATCAATTTTTCATCTCTCTCTAGAAGCTAATGTGAGATGTAAAAATCTGAAATTTCAGACTTTCAGATTTCTGAAAAATCATGTATTGAGCTGATTTGTGATTTTCATATCTTTAAATGTGCTCATAATCTGAGGTAAATGCAATTATGACTTTTAATCCTCAGATATTAGTCTATACTGACAATTTTTCTCAGATGCATTGGATATTGTTAAGTCAGTTTTTCAGGAAGCTTTTGAAGGCCACTTGGAATGCAAAATCAGGAATGATCCAAATGTTACAAGTCATATATATACAAATGGTGTCATATCAAGTGATATTATATCAAGTGACATCAAGCCTTCAAGGAGCTTAAATGAGTAAGATTATTTGAATGTGTTTCAAATATCTTTAGTTATTTTAAGTGGTATCTATTGGTCATTTGCATTTAGTTTCATATTCCTTCATGACCATATTATGTTAGATTAAATTGGTATCAAGCTCCTCACTTCTTAAGAGCATATCATGGACTCTTAATTAGTATTAAAGTCATCATAATATCTCCTTTCATGGCTTAAGTTGTATTCTTCCCATGCTTAACTTTTACAATAATCAAAGCTATTTTGTGATAATTGCCTCTCTCTTTTTGGTGCTTAATGCCAAATGAGGGAGAAATTTGTGATAATAGCTTTTATTTCTTTGATAAATTTGTGATAATGTCAAATGGGGGAGGATTAATAGACTTGTATAATAGAATGGTAGAAATGCCAATGCCATGTGGGAGAAATGTGATAATATATTTCTTGAGTAGAAATTAAAATTTTTAATTCTATATGATGAGTATTGCTTTCACCTTCTCTTATGCGCTTAATTTTATATCATTTAGTCATTTTCACCAATATGCTATTATCATAAATGGATTTGTCATCAATCACCAAAAAGGGAGAGATTGAAAGATCAAGCTCCGTTTAAGTTGGTTTTCGTGTTAATGACAAATGCCATTATGAGATTTTGATGTTAATGACAAATATCATAATGTAATTCTAATGATAATATCATATACCATTATGTTGTTTTGGTGATATTGACTAATGCATATATGAGACTAATATGTTTGTTTAAGTCTATTTATGTTTAGTCCCATTTGGATGGAAAGATGAAATCAAAGAGGTATGCATTTGATGTCAATGACAAATATCATCATGTGATTCTAATGATAATATCATATACCATTATGTTGTTTTGGTGATATTGACTAATGCATATATCATAGTGTGCAAATGTGTTTTGCAACTTGTTGGAAATCATGTGTGATCCTTGTGTGCATGATATCATAGTTTGCAAATGTGTTTTGTAAAATCTGTTGAGATATTTGCACAGCTCGGGAAAATCGGAAGTACCGGCTCTGTATGAGCGGTACTACCGGCGAGCGGAAGTACCGGCATGTGTTAAGCGGTACTACCGGCTCCCGGAAGCTCCGAGTCCCAAGCGGACCCTTTTTTCCAGAGAGCACCAAGTTTGGGATCGACTCGAGCGGAAGTACCGCGCCGACTTTGCGGTACTACCGGTGGCGGAAGTACCGACAAATGAGCGGCGGTACTACCGCTCGACCGTGTAACGGCTAGTTCGAGGCTCGACATAGCCGTTCTGTGGCGTCGGCGGGCGGTACTACCGCTCGTCCTGAATTTTTCAGGACTTTGCTCCAACGGCTAGTTTTTTGGTGTGGGGTATTTATACCCCCTTGAGGCCGGTTGGAGAAGAGGCTGGAACATTCATTTGTGAACCCTTGAGCTAGTTTGAGGTTCTCCACTCAATTGTGCATGTGTTGCACTTTGTGAGAAGGGAGAAGAGGACTAGAGTGCATGTGTTGCCTCTAGGTGAGGTCTTTGTGTCCAACGAGCTTGTGCATTTGTTGCACGTGGTGAGAGTCAAGCAAGAGGCTTGACTTATTACTCTTGGAGTTTGCCGACTCCTAGACGGCGTTGGAGGCGTCGTGCCCGGTGATCTTCTCAAAGAAGCTTGTGAGAAAGCCCGGCGTGTGTGAAGGTTGGAGCTCACCTACCCGGAGCGGGAAAGAGCTACCACTAGTGGATTGACGTGTTTCGGCTTAATTCGTGGAGCCTGTCCAATTCGTTTGGGCTAACCTCAACGTGGATTAGGGGAGAGCGGCAACTCTCCAAACACCACGGTAAAAAGAGACCGTGTCAAATTGTGATTTGTTTCCTTGTTTCTTATTTACATTCAAGCAATTTACATTCATAGAATTAAATTGATTGCTTGTATATCTAGAATAGCAAACCTTGACCTAGGCTAGAATTGTTGGTACACTTAGGCGAATTTATTTGTTGTAGGCGCTATTTGAACTGCTAGTATTAATTTGTAGAGAATTTTTTAGACCGCCTATTCACCCCCCTCTAGTCGGCCACGTCAATCTTACAAAGGCCCAGCAACAGCTGACTCTGGCCAGCGATCTCCTCGACCATCTGGGGACCTCCTTGTCGCTATACATCCCACTGTACCTGTTAGCGAGAATACCTCATCTGTTACTAGAGTTGTCCAAGTGGGTCAGGCCCAATCATGCCGGCCCGCAGCCCGGTACTGTTGGCCCAGCCCAAGCACGACCCGTTTTGGCCGAGACAGGTGATGCGCCCGGGCCAACACGGCCGGTTGCGTTATGGGCAATGCCGACGCGACAAGACATGATGGCCCGGCCCGTTGCCAACGGTGCAAAGCGGGCTATCTTAAACTACTCATATAGCCGTTTTTTAACTATTGGGGTGTAAAAAATTCAGAAAAATAGCAAAATATTCAACAAAAAATATGAAATGTTTTCTATAAATAAGGGGCATCCGGCCTCCATTTTCCACACCTCAAACCTCACTCTCCTTTCTCTGTTTAGCTGCGAAAAACCCGGTAGTGTTTGCGCAAATTTGGCAAAATTAGTGAGAAATTCGAGCGAAATTCAAAAAAATTCAAAAATCTTCAAAGAATTTTCTGTGAGCTGCAAAAGAGGTAATAGTGCTACATTATTTTAATTTTTTTTCTATTATTTGTTGATTCAAAAGTAAGTTAATTGTTTTTTACTATTTCAAATTGTAGTTGATTCAATGGGCAACTGCGATTTTCAATTCTCCGAATTCGGCTTCTCGGCAGAGGATATGCAATCCTTTCAAGAATGATATCCATCCACGGAAGTTTCACATCCACAACAAACTAGAGAGCCAGAAGAAGTGACAACCCCGGTGATGCAGAGTCTAATCGATCCATCTTCTGGTGGCTCAATAAGTGCATCCATCCACAACGCATAGCACGGGTGCAAAACGAATAAGAGCTACTACATCAAGAGTCTGGAATGATTTCGACAATAAGTTGAAGATCGGCGATGATGGGAATTCGGTGAGGTATGCTGTTTGTAAAATTATGGTAATAAATTATCTGCAAAATCTTCAGGTGGGACGGGTCACCTACAACGGTATGCTGCAAGCTGCAAAAGAAGGCAAGGAATACAAATGCGCCAAATGCATCTGCAATATAATCCCAACGGCTCGGTACGTACTTGGAAGTATAACCCAGAGGTACCCCGGGAATCTCTTTGTAGATTAATTGCTTCTCAAGATTTACCTTTAATTTTTTGTGAGTCTGATGCTTTTCAAAAATATATTAGGACTGCTCATAACCCTCGATTTAGTATTGTATCTAGACAAACCACAACTAGAGATTTAATTAAATAATATAACAATTGTTGGGAAAAATTAAAAGAAATGTTTCATACATGTACATTCTCTATTGCTTTGACATCAGACATATGGAGTGCTAGGGCTAGAGAGGATTATATTAGTTTTGTTGCTCATTATGTTAATGATGACTGGGTAATGGAAAAAATAATAATATGATTTTAATTAATTAATGTTTCGCATACTGCTGAAAATTTTGCAGAATGTATTATTAAAGTTGTAGAAGATTTTAGCCTTATTGTTAAATCTAGTTTAAAAATATTAAATGCTTGTATTGATTCTTTTAGGGATGCAATTTCATATATTAATTGTTCTAATCAACAAATAGTCACATATAATAGCTTTTGCGTAGCAATGAACGTTCGACCTAGAAAATTTGGCTTAGATATACCTGTTAGATGGAACTCACTTACCTTATGCTTAAACATATATTACCATATAAGAGCACCTTATCTATTTTCCTTTACACCTAAGGTAATCAATCTCGTAGCTCTTCTAGTAGAACCCAAGTTAGAGACCCTGAACTTACTGAGGACGATTGAGTTGTTGGTGAAAAAATATTTTCTTTTTTAGAACTTTTTCATAAAGCAACACTTTGCCTTTCTAGAGTATATTATCCAACCTCTCCGCTAATTGTTCATAACATTCTTGAAATTACCACTCACCTAAAGGCTTTTGAAAATGATCATATACTACGGGATGCTATAGTTGCCATGAAAACTAAGTTTTTAAAATATTGGAGGAAAATTCCTATTTGTATGCATTCGCCTTTATTTTGGATCCTAGGGCCAAACTCTAAGGATTTATAAATGTATTACAATTTTTAAGTGATGCTACCGGTTTAGACTGTTGTATATACTATAGAGTAGTTAAAGATAATTATATAGGGTATATGAGAAATATGAAAATATGTTTGGGTCCGTGCGTTTGGAAAGACCCCCGGTAGCCCCTATCACCTCTAGGGGGACTATGCAATGGGGCAAGATTTTTTGTTCTTCCTCTAGATATTCTCGTGCGGGTGCAGATACACATCAGTCAGAAGGAGGAATGTGACAAAGCACTGAAGACCTACAAGCTATCTCAACAGTGATAGCGTCAGCTTTGAGCAAGAGTTGAACATCCTCTCATAGTGGCAAACCCAAAAAGTAACATATCCAGCGCTATCCATATTAGCGCGGGATGTGTTGATTGTTCCTGTCTTTACAGTCTCCTCGGAGTCAGCCTTCAGTCTATCTAGAAGAATAATCGAGGAGCGACGAACAAGTCTCTCGAACGAGATGGTCGAAATCCTTCTGACCGTCAAAGACTGGGAACAAGCTGAATCAAGACTCCAACATACTGCAGAGAATAGAGATTTAGAAGAAACTTTTGAGAATTTATATCTACATAGTAATGAATAGAATTTTCAATTTTTTCTTTATATGTAGTTACTAATGAGCTTTATAGGTTGTACGCTTTTTTCTTTACCAAAGTTTTCTCAATTTAAGTTTTTACTTGGTAAAGTTTTTAATGAGGCAGCCATCCCATGTATTTTAACAAGTTAATAAAACTCATTATGTCATTAAAAATAATTTTCTTGATGATTAACAATGTCTACAACTTTCTATGTTTTTTTTCTGAATTTTCTATAATTTTTTACAATTTTTTCTTAATTTTCTTTAATTTTTCTAATTTTTTCTATTTTTCCCAGCTTAACGGGCCGACCGGACTGACACGGCCCAATAAGTTGTAACCGTGTCGTGCCCGTGCTGACACGGCACGGTCGTGGGCTATGTCTAGGCTCGGACTGCGGCTCATAGACCGGCAGGGCACGGCCCGTTTATTTAATGGGTCGTGTCACCGTCGATTCGTGTTGTGTCGGCCCGGCACGGTCCATTATCCGCCACTATCTGTTACCGTGGTGCCTTGCATGGCACTGTTAGTTCACCGATACATCTTTAGGCTTGATTAGTGGGCTCTCTGATCACGCATCGTTGGTGCTTTGTACTTGTATATATATTCAGCCAATGCAATGAATATGCGTGTGTACTGTAAATCCTATTCCATCTACAGTACCACATCCGGGAGAAGCTCGTCGCGACGACGCCCCATCGTCAGCAACTCCAAGGAGATCCTGACCCAGTCACATACTCATGTCCGTTGGCGGGTAAGACCGGCCATGGCCGCAACAAACTCGGTGGCGGATTCTGGACAAAAGTTTAGATTGAGCGGAGGCGCGTAACGGAATGGATCAAAAAACAGTAGCAAAATAAAACATACACAATCCACATTGCTAATTCGCACCATTTATCAATAAAGTTATAAATGTAAATATACAATATAGAAGATAGTACCTTACTAATGAAGTTAACGTAATTTCCCGCCAAAATATCAAATAATCGAACATTCTAGTTCGAAGAAAAGATGAAGGCAACAACCTGTCAAAAATAGGTCCATAAGTAAGTGTTAATATTAATTTATCATAATTCATAAAAAAATATTGAATATGAACAAACCGAAAGACATATCGGTGCCCCACTGACCCCAAGTACCTGCAGCCCATAGGCGGCAGGTCGCACCGCCACAGCCCCCCAGGCCCCAGACGTCGCTGGCGCCCGCCGTTGCGGCTCACATGTGCCGCGCGAGCCCGCCGCCAACCTGCGCTGCAGGCCCTCGCCGCCTCGCGCGAGCCCGCTGCCTGCCTGCGCAGTCTAGAGGGCTAGGGTTGAGACGAGTGGTTACTGGTTCTAGTTGACACTGCTGACTGTTGGTGTTAGGAGTGAGTACTTGGGCCTAATGTTTAGTTAGCACTTAGTAGTTGGCCGGCCCAAAAGACCAAAACTCACTGAGTTGTCTGAGCTGAGCGCCTGAGGCAGGCTGTGCGTGTTCTGGCCGTCAAACAGCGTGGCCGCGTGGCCATGGTCAGCGAGACTATGTTGAGATGGAGGATGGAGCCATGGATACCGGCGGCGTGGTCTACCTCGGGCGGTCGCCCACCCTTGCCCGATTGCTGGCTCCACCCCTGATGTCGCTGGTTTGCGATGGTTTGCCCGATTACCAAGGAGGAACTGCTGCTGCTTCTTCGGCAAGAGAAGGAAACTCTGTTTTCTTTTTCTTGCGCAGAAACAAGAGCGACAAGTGCTCCGGCCACGACGGTCCATTTCTCATCCATGCCTGCTCGGCCTGCCTGCATGCGTCCTTTTTTCACGCTCTGCAGCTCGGGTTCTTCCTTTAGTATCTTGCTTTTTTTTGTTTGCTTGGTGATTGCACTTCTTTACTTGGCAATGGAGTCGCAAAAAGAAGGGAAAGACAAAATGATAAAAGGAACTGCAAGCCACATGGACCATGGATGAATTAACCTAGGATGCTTTATCGACTCATCAATCGTAAATATAATTCATGCGTGTTTTTTACTTCGGCAAGGTAATGCGTGTATGTTGAGTAGGTAGAATCATGCACTTGTTATTTCCACATTAATCCTCTCTGCTAAGCTCTGGACATCTGAAGAGAAGCAAAATTGTCGAAAAGTAGAGGGCTAAGAGAGCTAGATCAGTTCCAAGCATGCATGTAGAATGTAATCGTCGGACGAATACCAATTACCAGTAGTGTAGCTCATCAGCGATGTAGTACTTTACAAGGAGCGCCAGGCACAAAGCTTAAAAAACAAATCTTTCGAGCAGACGGGGTGACACACCTCATGAGCAGAGCAGAGCACGGCATGGATTGCTGCCTTCTTTTTGCTTCCTGGAAAGCTGTAATAGAGCATGAGCATGCCGGTGCAGTGATGCTGCTCTTCTTTTTTTGAAAAAAAATTTGCCGTTCATTTCATTGCCATCCGAAGATACTAGAACGTAGCAACAATTTACAGAGCAACTAATCCTTGTCCACACATAAGTACACCGTAGTTTTAGCATCGGTTCAAGCAGCACAATTCAGCACGTAATAATCTCCTCCTCCTACAACGCAACACCTACGCAGCCTAGAACACGCACACGCGACTACACACGCTGATACAACATCCACAGCCACCACCGCTGCCGCCGGAAGAGCGTCAGGATCTAGCTGTCGTCGTCGCCGGCCGCGGCCTTGGCGCTGCCGCCGCCGGCCTTCTTTGGGAGGAGCAGGTTGTGGATGTTGGGCATGACGCCGCCGCTGGCGATGGTGACGGTGCCAAGCAGGCGGGAGAGCTCCTCGTCGTTGCGCACGGCGAGCTGGATGTGGCGAGGCACGATGCGGGTCTTCTTGTTGTCCCTCGCGGCGTTCCCGGCCAGCTCAAGAACCTGCAGGGAACAAGACGATCCAAACGATTACTCCAAAATAGTCGCTAATTCGAGCGAAATTAGCGAAATCAAACCATCCCCGCCAACCCGAAATAGAATCTTTCCCCGAACCCCCCAATTTTCCCCCCATGGAAAACCCTAGAACTCTACCCCAACTGTGCAACCCGCCCCAATTCAAGAACCGCAGACCCAGCCGCTACAATTATTCACCACCAAAAACCAAGTCGAAGCGCCAAAGCCACAGTTCCACATACCTCAGCAGCCAGATACTCGAGCACGGCGGCGAGGTAGACCGGGGCACCGGCGCCGACCCTCTCGGCGTACTTGCCGGCCTTGAGGAACCGCGCGATCCTGCCGACGGGGAACTGAAGCCCGGCCTTGGAGCTTCGTGACATGGCCTTCTTGGCGGCGCCCGAGCCGATCGCCTTGCCCCTCCCGGCCATGGCTACCTAGCTAGGGTTCCTAGTAGACGGACGGAATCGGCGGTGGAGAAACGAAGGGAAGAGTAGAGAAAAGTGCGGAGGCAGCGAGCGGTATGCGGTTAGTGCGAGGGAGAGGTGGGTGGGGATTTTATAGGGGAGGGAAGCCAATGCGGGGCGAGTACGCGGATCGGTGACATGGCGCGGGAGGACGTGGGGATCGATCCTGGCCGTCGGATGGGGATAGCCGTGCAAGGGTTGGTTTTGGTTTGCCGCCACCGCGCTACGCCGCTCGATCGTGGGCCCCACTCCGGATCGTGGCCCCGTTTATTTCGACTTAAACTTCTAATTTCTGATTTATTTTTTACTATTTGTAAATTTTGTGTTTCTGGATTTTTATTTTTTTAAGCTATTTTTGCCGGTTTTTTTTCCGTATTCGTTTGCGTGTTTGTGATGGATTAACCTATTTTTTCTATTTTTAAGTTTTTTAAAATTTAGTTACGGCAAATAAGACACTATCAGCTACATGTAATTTCAACCGGCTATAGTTCAATTTTAGCCATAAGCCAATTTATTTTTGTCCAACCGAGCGGCACCTAAAACTTCAGCTTCCGATTTATGGTTTTTGTCCTTTTAGTTTTTTACTTTTATTTTTTTATTTCTTTACATTACCTATATTGATATAACATTTTTATTTTTATATTTAATTATGCAAAAAAATTCAATAATAGCTACAGTACAAAATAAATTATAAGCTCTATATATAAATCATCTGGAGCAGGCCGCAAGCTTGTTCATTACTTTGGCTGTGAGGTCAGTGCAAATGCGATATAGCCGGAAGTTAACGGTTTGGAAATTGGAAGTGTTAGGCTGCTATGCAAATTGCAAAGTTCTGCTTGGAAGATTTTTTTTTCCCATAGTTCTGTTTCATTACTGCACTCTCCTCGTTCTTCTATCGTTTAAAATTGCGTGCATCCAATCTTTTAACATATGTAAAAATATTAATAATAATACTAAATTTATCAACAAAAATATTTGTATATCATTATATTTTTAATAAATTCATTAAAATTAATAGTCGAAGATGTACACTATAGATTGCGTCGATATTTAAAATGATAAATAAAAAGGAGTGAAGGTAGTAGGATCGTTCACGTATGACAGTACGAACGGTTCGGTGATATTTGGCGCTTCAAAAAAAATCACAATGGAGGAAAATTACTGGATGTGTACTGCCTCTCCTGTGGGAGTCTACCGTACTGTACTGCTTCAAAAGTGTGTCCACAAGTGACCCATTTATCAATGAGACATGACGTGTTTTCCATGTATGGTCCCGTCCATGCCTGGTGGAGCAGCCAATGAGCAAATCAACGGAAAATAATTCTATCAAACCCGAGTTCGATGTAATGTAAGCAGTGCGCAAGTCGGATCAAGAATTCAAGAAGGCCACAACGCAGGGCCAGGCTGGGGAGTAGGAGACACGTGGAGGGGCAGATGTCGAGTCGAGCGTGCCTATCTAATCTGAGCCGTCGATTACTCGATCCTGGCGCAAACGTACGTACACGTTGGTGGCTGGCTCGTCGACACCGCTCCAACCTCCAAGACCGTGATTTGATCTGCGCACGCACGTCTCCGGCGTTCTTCAGGGCATAACTTCATGGACAGTTGGAACACGGAAGCAAACGCATCTATGGTTTTAAGCAGTCTAATCGAACGCAACAATACGATGGCGCCGTTCTTTTTTACTTTTTTTTGTCCTTTTAGTTTGGTTTCTTTAGAAGTGAAAACAAATACGATAGGTTTTTTGAATGACCTTTTAAAGCTATTTTGCTAAACAATTTTTCAAGTTAAAAACGTATGTATCATCTATATTAAGGCAGCGTTCAATATGGCTTAAGTTTATTTTTGCACTATTCATAATTTCATCTTTTTCTGAATTTTGACTTTTTTGAGCTTTTTTATCGGTTCTTTTTTCTCGTATTCGTTTGTGTTGTCTGTGATGGGCTAACATATTTTTTATATTTTTTAATTTTTTTAAATTTAATTATGTTAAATAAGTATTTCATACTACATGATATTTTTTCACCAAATTCTGTGTTTTCGGTATAAGCTTTCAAAAGAACGGATCACCACCTAATATTCCTGCTATCTATCACTCGTCAAAAAATACTGATAAATCTATCAAATACAACAAAACAACCTATCAACTATAACCTAAAAAATAGCTGGTTACCAAACCGGACATCTCGAAGTTTCCGCACAAGAGAATTGATGCACTGATATAACTGCACCACATTCTGCAGCTACCAAAAACGAACCAGTGCCGCACCAAGACGCTATCAAGCTTTCGTTATCGTTGTCGAAGCCAAGGATTCGAGAATGGAATCAAGTTGTTCGTACCGCGAGCACATAAACAAATTTCCACTTCGCCGGAAGAAAACGAATCTAACGAGGAAGCAATTCATCCTTGGAACACCTCAACAAATCTCACTTCGTACTGCCTTGCACAATACAAAACAGACCAGTGACATGCACATCTTTCCCAAGAACTTTGATGATTCAATCAGCAATCTCTGAATCGCCCAAGAAAAATCAGACAGCAAGAGAAGAAACAAAAAAGCATCAAGGAGGGCACAAATTTTTGGTTTCTTCCCCCATTTCTTCAGCCATTGAACTCAAACCCCAACTGGATCCGACACCTGGCTTACATCTGAGTTTTACACCCAAAAATTTCGCCATATTCACAACCATCGAATCGCCTAGGCCAGCCAAGAACTAACATTCTCCTACTGCTCAACGCAACCCAACCCTTCCGAAATCCAGATGAACAGCTAAACTAATCCTGCGAAACCAACGGCAACTCTGTGTGATGTGGTGGGATCGATTCAGTCGGAGGCGGCGGCGGCGAGGGAGGAGGCCTGGACGGGCCTCAGTTGTCGTCGTCGTCGACGCTGGAGGCCTTGGAGGAGGCAGCCTTTTTGGGGAGGAGGTGCTGGTGGATGTTGGGCATCACGCCGCCGCTCGCGATGGTGGCGCCGCCCAGCAGCTTGGTCAGCTCCTCGTCGTTGCGCACGGCGAGCTGGATGTGGCGAGGGACGATGCGGGTCTTCTTGTTGTCCCTCGCGGCGTTCCCCGCTAGCTCCAGGACCTTGTGAAAACGGGGGCAAAGAGCGACGAGATTAGCACGAGAAACGCGAATCTGATGATTAATTTCAGAATACCGAGAGGTTCCAGAGCACTAATTGGCGAAGCAACTAATCTCCCCAACATTATTACGCTACGAGGCAATCAACCGACGATAAGGACAGAACAGTTCGAATCAGATCTAAGAACACCCAAACATCCACATCTACACGGGCGCAGGAGGCGGATCAAGGCAACAAAAAACCCCAAAAATCGAGACACCCCCAAGACCAAGATCCGGGACACGTACCTCGGCGGCGAGGTACTCGAGGACGGCGGCGAGGTAGACGGGGGCGCCGGCGCCGACGCGCTCGGCGTACTTGCCGGCCTTGAGGAACCTCGCGATCCTTCCCACCGGGAACTGCAGCCCTGCCTTGGAGCTCCTCGACGTCGCCTTCTTCGCCGCGCCGGCGCCGATCGCCTTGCCACGACCCGCCATCTCACCAACAGATCGACGACGACGACGAGAACCCGCTACAGGAAACCCGATGCAGAGGGAGCGAGAGAGAGATGCAGATGGGGAAAAGCCTCGGGCGCGGGGGAGAATATGTAGGGGTGCTGGTGGACGGGGTGGAAGCCAATGTGAGGCGGTCACGCGGATCGTGGACGGTGGCCGTCAGATGCGTTTTGACGGACGGCGGATGAGAGGGCTCACGAGGATTTCGATCGGAAGCGGCGGGAGGAGGGGGCGCGGCGCGGCGCGGCGCGGAGGTTTTCGATTTGGTCTTTTCGGGAGGGCGCCAACTGTGGAAATTGCGGAGCGGTGACGTGTTTTTCTTTTTGGGGGCCCAGTTGTCGGTGTCTGGTGGTCTGACATCCACAAAGTTTCTAATATACTCCTTTGACTATTACTCTTTCTAATTTTATATTAGAAAAGGTATTTAAATATATTGATATGAAAAGTACTTTTGATGACAAATCTACTAATATACTTTCATGTGATAAATCTAAATACCTTTATGTGGTTTGTAGTCAAAGTTTTAAAATATTGACTAACTCATTCTAAAACAAGTAAAAGAATGGAGGGAGTAGTTGTGCTTTTCATGACAAATCTATTAATATTATTTTTATATTTTAATTTGAAAAACATAGAAGAATCCAAATAGAATTCAAATACTTTAAAATAATTAATTTGAAATTAAATTTTTAAGAAAGCTAATTTTTGGGATGTTACCTTAGTCTTTACCAGTCTTGGTATTTGGTGAGAAGACCGGATTTCTAGTATAGGTTGTCGTACTATTAAGGCGGAAGTATCGATATGTGTTACGCGATACTACCAGACGTCGTAAGCTCCGAAAGGTCAAGCGGAACCTTTTTTCCGGAGAGCGTCAACTCTCGGCCTCGGTTCAAGCGGAAGTACAGCGTCAACTTTGCAGAACTTCCGAACATCGAAACTACCAGGATTTGTATGACGGTAGTTCTGCGTCGACTTCTAACGGCTAGTTCAGAAGCTCTGAAATAGCCATTACTACTATGTCAGAGCAGGGCGAAAGTACCGGATATTGGCCGACGGTACTTCCGCTCGCCCTGATTTTTCGGGGATTTTGCTCCAACGGCTAGTTTTCTTGTGTGAGGTATAAATACTCCCTTGTGGTCAGTTGGAAAAAAGGTTGATTAACTCATTTCAGTTGTCTTGAGCTAGTATGAGGCTCTCTACTCAAAAGTACATGCGTTACACTTTATGAGCAAGGAGAGGGGATCTAGATTGCATGTGTTGCATCTAGAGGTGGACTTGGTGTCTAATTGAGCGTGTGCATTCGTTGCACATGGTGAGAGTCAAGCGAGAGGCCAATTTGTTTGGACTAACCTCGATCGGACTAGGGGAGACCGATAAATCTCCGAACACCACGGTAAAAAGAGATCGTGTCTATTGTGGTTTGTTTTTCTTGTGCTAATTTTATATTCAAGCAATTTGCATACATATAGTTAATTTGAATGCTTATCAACCTAGAATTGCAAATCTTGACATAGCCTAGTATTGTTGGTGCACTTAGGCAAACTTGTTTGATTTAGGCTTTATTTGTGCTAAACCAATTTGATTTAAGCTTCTACATTATATACTTGTGTCTAGCCAAATAGCTCAAATAGATTTTAAAAGAAAGAATTTTAGAAATAACTATTCACCCCTCTCTAGTCGGTCTCCTCGATCTTATAGCTACTAACCTAAACAACAAATTAATGGTAAACCAAATTTTTAATGAATAAAAGCAAGGAATCAATGGAAATTGTTCATACGCCATCTCATTTTCGTTGTGTTGTAGATAGGTGTAAACTAGCTAAATAAATATAGTTTTAGGTTGAATGCCCATAGACCTATTCGTAGGCAGCCCCTACTTGATTGGCCTGGCTCAATTTTCCAGGCTCCTACTAGGCTTGTGCCTTAGATTTTGTCTCGCACAATAATTGTAAAATCATGTAGATATCACCACATGGTTTATGATGAGTAATTAACTTTGGTTTGCATGTGTTTGTTAGAATTTGGTTTTTGAGAAGTTGCAAGGTTTGGAGTTGTTGTCGGTCTAGAACTGGTCTGACTGATATCCAAGACTGGTCAGACCACTGGGCAAGGGTGGTTTGACCAACCGATGCATGACGGTTAGACTGATGTTGAGTAGTTTGAAGGTGCGGTCTAACCGCTATGTGGGGTGTGACATTGTATGGTGTGACTGACCTAGAGTAGGCAATACCTTTATTCTAGACAGGGATTTTTTGGTCGGACTAAGGAAGTAAGTGGCGGTCTGACCAGTGTTGGAGTTGCGGTCAAACAGGAGGTGTGCGGCTCAAATGACTTTGTGTTGGTGGTAGTTGTTTTCTAGATATCTACCGAGCTGAGTGGAGCGATGGCAGTCTGATTGGCATGAGACTAGCAGTCAGACATCTTCCCTGAGCCTAGGGTGGTCTGACCGGCCATGCCATGGCGTTCAAAGCGATGTGTATTTTTCAGAGCGCAGTGGGTGTGAGTCTTGTGTGAATTGAGTTTGTGTCATGACTTGGGAGCCGTGGGTTAGTTGTGTTGTGTTGCATAACACATGTGTTTAACTAACGTGAGTCAAGTGCATTGAAACCTATGCTCGGAGATGGTTGCTTGGTCTTTGGATGCGTTGGGTGCTTGGAGAACGGTGCCGGTCAACAACAAGATTGGGACCGGGCGGGAGAGCTAGGGTCTATGCGGTCGTGTAAGTTCAGAGTGAAGCTACGTGTCTCAAGCGGGAGGCATGGAAAAGATAAAAATCATGAAGGGATGAGATGGTGCATGTGGTGTGCCAAATGACTTGGGGAGATGTAAATAGAGATGGTTTAGTGGAATCCGAATGCTTGAAGACTTGACAAATGGTCATTTGGTACCATAGGCTATGTGCCAAGACATGCGGAGATGCCTTAATGTAAATGATTGATTTAGGGATGGCTTCGAGGTGAAGGATTGGAGAATGGGCGGTAGAGAGTCATCTTGGTAAATTACCCCAATACCAAAAAGGTAGCATTTTGCAAAGCCACGGTGGTGGATGAAGAATCTAGACCTGCCATTATATATTAGTGGTGAGTTTCGGTAATTAATGATAATCGATTTGTGACAGTAATATTTTCCACGAGTTGGCGAAATAGGTTACATGATTATAGACTTTGATGACGTCATATGTTGATGGTCATAAAGACAATGTTTTGTGATGATAAATGACATCATGTGTTGATGGTCACCATGTCAAGATTATGATATCAAGTGAGTTCATCATGTGCTGTGGACAAGACAAGGACTTGTACTTGGAGAGAAGATGGTCGTCATCAAGCGAAAGCTCCAAGTGTATGTGCACGACAAATGTATAGCTAGGATAGGCTAAGAATATGTTCCTTGTCTTTTATCAGTCTTGGTGTTTGGTTCGAAGACCAGATTGCTAGATTATCTTTGTCGTACTATTAAGAGGGGTCTTGGTTAGTGGCTTGAATTTAGTCAAGTGCTTAGGTTCTCAATCTTGCATACCTTGTAGCCACCATTGTGCATGGGTCTTAGTTTGTAAATGTGTTCTACATATTTAGTTAGACAATATTTACTTTTGTCAAAATGTTAAAATCTGCATTGTTGGACTGATTGAGTTGAAAGTTGGACTGGCAAACTTCACGGCTTGGAGTGCTTGCTGAGATGATGAAACCTAATGGTCAGTTTTCTAGGTTCGACAGTCTAACCTTAAGTCGGACAACCAAATCAGATCGTTAGAACCTAAACAGAAGGTGTGTTTTGGTGAACTCGTAAAATCTTATTGCCCAACCTAAAGTCTATATGTCTGACTTTCTCTAACAATCACATTAGAACTAGCCGTTGTAACATAAGTCTGATTGTCTAACTTGAAGTTTGACTGTCTGATTTTGTCGATGTCAGCTCTTTTGGCTTGCAATGGCTAGTTTGTTGTGGTGGGTTATAAACACCCCTTCTTGGCTAGTATTTAGATACTCTTACATTCTATTACACATTCTTGAGCTAGGCTAAGTCCTCCCACTTCTGTTGTGAATGTGTTGCACCTAGCGAGGGTTTGGGAAAGGATTCAAGTGCACGTGTTGCATCTAGTAAGTATTTTGAGACAAGATTGAAGTGCATTTCATTCAAGATTGAGCTTTGGGTACTTGGTTGGAGTCAAGTGATTGTCTTGTCTTGTTACTCTTTGTGGTTGCCAACATCTAAACGCTTGGAGGAGTTGTGCCAGTGATTTTCTCAAATGAGCTTGTGAGAAGGCTAGGTTTTTGTGTGTGGCTTGGTGCTCGCCATCTCCAGAGTGAAGGAAGAGCAACTCTAGTGAATTCGAGGTGTTGGCTTAATTTGTAGAGTCGGTCCATTTCGTTTGGGGCTTACTTTAACATGAACTAGGGGAGACCGATAAATCTCTGAACACCATAACAAAAATAGATCGTGTCAATTATGGTTTATTTCTCTTATGCTCAATTTATATTTGTAGCATTGAATTGCTCAACCTTACAACGGCCTAAGTGGTTTAGGTCATAAGAAGTAGGACAAGGCAAGGTGAATCGAGCTATTGGAGCCAAGTGAACGTCGCGAGAACCATATGTGTGAGTGAAAAACCCGTTATGAGTTGGGTTATCCGGTTTCTCCAAGTGTAAAGTGGATATTGGGTTATCGGGTTTAGGGTTTACGTGTGAGTTACGGAACCTCCACTATATAAAGAGATGAGAGGAGATGGCTTAGTAGCTAAGCTTTTGGTTGGAGAGGAAAAAAATAGATAGATGGCTTGAGAAAGAGATCTAGAAAGAGATGAGAGCACTTGTGTGTGCGCTGCTGTAGTGGCTTTGTACTCCTAATAGAGTGGCTATAAATATTCATCTCTAAGTATCAATCGAAATTCCAAATTCATCCAAGTGCTTGTGCCCAAGGTTGTGACGTTCATTTTCTTGTTTTGCCTTGGTTTTTTCCTCTTTATCTCTTCTTGATTTTGCTTGTTCTCAAGGATGTGTAAAACGTGGTGTAAGCTTTAGGAGCTCAAATCCATCTAGCTATGGGGATTGTGAGGCAAGTTCTTGAAAGTTTCCCGGTTTTGGGTTGAGAAAGGTCAAATCTTAGGTTCTTAGGTCTAGGGCTTTTGGCATGGGTACTTTATGTTTTTAGACTTGGTAGGACTTATAGAAGTTGATCCAAGGTCATCTTGACCATCTTTTACTCATGAGCAAAATTTATTCTCAAGTTTAGTTCTTGTCCGGTTTTGGTGCTCCTTGGGTTCGAAGAAGAAAAATAAAATCTTTGCCGACGTCTTTGTCGATTTATTGTTGGAATAGGTTATGAGGTTCTAGATTAGGTGTATTTAGTTTTATATGACTTTGAGTTTTGATTTGAAAGTTGGCTCCTTTTGTATTTTGAGGCGGGTGCAATTTTCAGATTCTGGACATAGGCTGCGGTTTGACCACTGGATAGCCTGCTGTCAGATCCCCATAGAGGTATGAAGGCTTTTTTTTTGGAAGTTTTCAGTTCTTCGGTAGTTTTGTGAGTGTCAAGTGCTCTAGGTTTAACGTAAAAAGTTTTTAAAATGCGTGGTTCCTATTCAGATCTAGACAACGGCCCGGCTCATAAGCGGGTCTAGATGCCTTCCGTGTTCTAAAAATTAGTTTCAGGTTATGACCGAATGACTGATTCTTGATACATACCAATATTCATCAACTTGCGGCGCTGCATACGTAGTTCAGCCAAGGAGATTTCCAGCCTTTCAGGCCATTCAATGAACGAATGACTAGGCAGAACCTGATGCATCTTTCCTCAAATTGACGACTCTTTTTTCACGAGCCATCAAACTCTGTCGGCCGACCCTGAATGAGAAAGCTGAACAGCAAGCCAGACTTCACATGAACGTTTTTGTCAACCAGCAGTACTCGCTGGTTACTACACATTCTTAAAAACCCCGAGAGTACTGAAACCAATCATCGTGTGATTGCATTCCTACAAGATTTTATTGAGTATCACTGCCATTTCTCATTATACGATGCCAAGACATTCATACTTACACGCACACAGACCCAGTACATGCTCCAAGAAGAAATTAGTCTCGCAGCACAGAAGAAATTAACCAACCAAGCAGGCAGTTTAAGTAAGCACACGTCTTCAGTACAAGAGCTTATGACCATTGCCCATTGATGTATCACGTATGCACGCCCATGGCCTGGGACGGGCGGCCTTCCTCCCGGGCGGCGGCGTTAGCCGAGACGTAGTAGACGAGGCAGAAGAGGGCGTGCACGAAGCAGAGGATGCCGCCGATGGAGAGGAAGTGGTGGCGCACCAGCCCGCACTCCACCCTGGCCTTGGAGTTCGGCAGCGCCCCGAGGATCAGCAGGGCGAACCCCACGACGAGAACGATCCTGATCGAGACAGCAGATTAAATGCTCGCCAAATATGGTTAAATCCAAGCTAAAATTTGGTCACGCACTGATCAATTTGTGTTCTTTGAATCGAATCACACCGTTTCCCGGTATTTGGACGGCAAGCATGCAAGAATCTGGTGTTGTGGCTCATGCACGTAATACGTACCACGAGATGACCAGGGCGAAGGACGCCATCTGCCGGTTCGGCAACGACCGCCGGAACTGATCGCCGGAGCAGGTGCACGTGCAACCGCCGACGACGTTCGCGATGGCGTGCGACGCCGCGAGCACCGCGGCCGCCGCGACGCCGAGCTTGTAGGCCTGCCAGACCGGCTGCCTGCACTCGATGAACAGTATCTTCAGGCGCCTCCCCTGCAGTATTCAACATGACATCAGAGATGGACTTGACAAAAATCTCTAGCCTGAAGCTTCTGCTTCTTGGCATAATGGCATACATATCACATATGCTGCTTACCTGGTTCTGAGCTTTCTCCGCATGGATTCCGAGGACGCCCGCGACGACATCCATGGCAATGATCAGGAGGCAGACGACCACCGCCTCAATTCTCGCCATTGCGCAAGCTTCTTTTCTCTTCTCCTCTGCTTTTGTTCTGAGGAAGATGGAGAAGCGACGTCGGCACGACAGGCTTCGGTCGGTGTAAGCGTGTAGCTGCCAGAGTGCAGCGAAGATGCTTTTGGTCTCGGCTTTTGATGTTCTTTTATCTCTGCTTTGTTTCGGCTTTGGTTTTCTTTACTGATTCCCTCTCACGAGAAAGGCGGAAAGCTATACTCTGTCGTGCTTTAAAAAAGGATAGAGATGTCAAGTGATCATGATACCACTAACCGAGGGTCCGAGGGCACTCTGCATAGTTTGTTACTTTGTTCTTTTCAGCTCTTAAAAACTGCTTTTGATTTTTCTACAGTAACTGACTTTTAAATAAAATATTTTTTAAAAGTAGGGTTTACTAGTTAATTATAGTACATACTATACCGACTTCATTTATATCGGTAAAAACCGCATGTGACTTTCTGTTAATCTGTAATCTCTCGCATAAACAGCCCAAAAACCAAAAGCCGCAGCTAAAAGCCATAAACTTCAACCAAAAAGAACATGCCCTTTAGCGGCATACAATAAATTTAATGTTGCATGAGTTAAGGATAGAAAGGCATGTTTTTTAAGGGCTTCTAAAACGGTTTTTGACTTTTGTTACAGTACCTAACTTTTAAACGGAGTATTTTTTTCAAAACGGGGTCTACAAGTTAATTATAGTACACGTTAAAAGTCCAACATCTGTATCAACCAAAATTGCAAGCGAGTATCTCTCTCTCCGTAATCTCTATCGCAAATAGCAAAAATTCAAAAATTTTATCTAAAAGTCATAAGCCGTAGCCATATCAAACATGCCCTGTGATTGTTATTCTATCCTTATATGCCTTGGTTTCTATTGTGGCTACTGTCCAAACAGTAAAGAAGGGGACTGGTATAAGGAGAGGAGAGCCAACACAAGGAGAGATGGTGAGTAATCATGAGAGGATCTGTCTTCTCCTGCCTCTCCTGAGGGTTTATATACATGAGTGGGGTAGAATAGAAAATCTCATTCTACCCTTAGTACTTACAAAGGATGATGGTGCATTGATATATTTCTCTACACTATCGGGCCTATTACATATTAGGCCAGCTACAAGGCCTAGTCACAGGGGGTTGGGCCACCCCCACAACAGTTTCCTTATCTGTATATGACATATTTCTCTGTTTATGACATATTTCTCTGTTTATTCCCTTGTACTCTCTATATATATTGTCCTTTGGGCTTCATGAATATACACACAATATTTATAACATAGTATCAGAGCAAGTGCTCTGATCTTGTTCTTCCACTGCCTCCAACGCCACCTCCGCTGCTCGGTGCCGCCATTGCTCGGCCGTCTTCGCCAAGCCGCCGTCTCGCCTGGCCGTCTCCACCCGATCCACCGCCGATGTCCGGTCATCTCACTTTGAGCCGCATGACCGCCACCACCTCACTTGAGTCGCCGCCGCCACCGGATCCAGCGCTACCTCGCTCGTTCTGGCGCCGCTTGCCAGATCCGGCCACTCCATCGTCGTCGTCGTCTCCACTCGATCGCTGCCGGCCGTCGCTTTGCCAACGGCCCCTGAGCCGCCGGTCGACGCTCTGCCGGCCACCGCTCCGCTGGCCACCCACTCGGCCGTCCGCTTTCTTTTGTCCACTGACTTTTTTGTTCCAGCTGTTTCTCATGTCCCCTAACTTACCATGCAGCTTCTTTCGATGGGACAACTCACTGATCTTGGTTCTAGGGTTGTTTTTGACTCTCACACCTGTTTCATCCAGGATCGACAATCAGGGACGATACTTAGGACTGGCCAACGCCGTAGGGATCGTCAAGGTCTCTACATTCTTGACCGCCTCCACCTTCTGTCTACTTCAGTTGCTCCTACTACGTTTGTCTCTACCGCCACTACTGCCACCACCTCTGGAGTTTTTGCGTAGTGGTATCACCGTTTAGGACACCTGTGTGGGTCCCGTCTTTCTTCATTATTTCGTCAGGGTGTTCTTGAACGTGTTACTGTTAACACGTCAATATTTTGTCAGGGTTGTAAATTGGGCAGCCAGCTACAACTTCCTTATCATTCTAGTGAGTCCATGTCTTCTCGTCCTTTTGATTTAGTTCATTCAGATGTATAAGGATCGACGCCTATTATCTCAAAAGACGTGCATAAATTCTATGTAATTTTCATTGATGATTATTGTTGTTTTACTTGACTTTTCGCTATGTCTAATCATGGTCAGTCTCTTGCGATCTATCGTAGCTTTACCACGATGGTTCGTACTCAGTTTGAGTTCTCTATCCATACTTTTCGTTGTGATTCTGCTGGAGAGTACTGTTCTGATGCTTTCAGATAATTTCTTTCTGAGCAGGGCTCTCTTTACCAGTCTTCTTGTCCTGGTGCCCATGCTTAGAATGGTGTTACTGAACGCAAGCATCGTCATCTGCTTAAGACTGCTCATACTCTTCTTCTTTCTTCTCATGTTCCAACACAGTTCTGAACGGAGGTTGATTCTACGGTTGCATGTCTAATCAATATGTAGCCTTCCACTGCTCTTAAGAATATCAATCATATAGAACGTCTCTACTTTTAAAGCCCCTAGTACAGTCAACTTTGTGTTTCAAAGGCAGTGGAACACATCGCGACAAGCTAAAGTATCGAAAACTATACAGTGAGCAAAAAAGAAACATCTAAAAGCGACACCGCCATGCCCAAAGAAAGGCGAACAAATAATCAGGATTTTGTGATATCAACATCTATGAAAATGTGTTGCCAGAGTATGAACTCATCAATATGCAGCCTTCCACTGCTTTTAAGAATGTCAATCCTATATAACGTCTCTACTTTAGAGCCCCTAGTACAGTCAACTTCGTGTTTCAAAGGCAGTGGAACACATGGCGACAGGCTAAAGTATCGAAAACTATACAGTGTGCGAAAAAGAAACATCTGAAAGCGACACCGCCATGCCCAAAGAAACGCGAACAAATAATCAGGATTCTGTGATATCAACGTCTATGAAAATGTGTTGCCAGAGCATGAATAAGCTAGTAACGCGCCCAGCCAATCATGTTGTGGCACAAGCAAATCAAATGTAGCATGTGGTCAGAGTGTGGGCCCATTGTGTAAGACAATGCTATTTAGACATGAATTTCTATTTACCAAATAGTTCTATTTACCAAGTAGCACAGATAGGGATTGTCAGATCCATTATCTTCAATTTTTGAGGTCATCTTCGAAGCAAAAACACAAAAAAGATTAAATAATACAATTGAATGCAAAAAGAAAGTAACCTATGCTGTAAATTATTTCATGGTCCATGCTTCTGAAATTGTCTTACAATATGGAAGGGAAACTACGCTGGTCCAAGGAAGGTTTGTAAACAGAATAACCGAACAGAAAAAAATGTTTGTAAAATAATAAACAGTTTAGACTGTTTGGCAATGTCGCAAGCGGAGGTAGAGAAAACAAAGCATTCTATGCAGGCAGCGAAAAGGCAAAAAAAAAAAAACCAATACTTCATCACAGGCCAGGGCGCATTTCTTCAGAGAAAGGCATGAGCATCTGGGTACCTGAAATCAAAAGGAGTTTTGGACACATAAATAGCCAGTGGGCATTGAAAAAGATGGATGGTAATAGAGGGAAAATCCTGTAATTCTCAAACTACTAACAACTGAAGCCAACCAAAATGGGTCTAATCTGTTTAGGCAGCAATATAGTATACATCATTAGCAACTACAAATTTTCTAAAGGGTGTTTGTACCTATCAAAGATGAAAATCTACAGGAATAATACGAATAGAGCCTTGCTATTTTGGCTCATCCACCTATTTACAACCGCAGCAACTGCTATGAGCAGAACCACAATTAGAGATCGAACATTTCATACTACGCCAATCAATTAGCACGGTGCTAAGTTTTAGGTGCAAAGCTCCTCATACCATATTGTCTCCCACAAATGTAATACAAGACCAAAATTATAAGGAGCCAAATGAGCCTGTAATCTTCAGAAGGGGGGCCTGTAATCTTCAGAAGGGGGAGGGAGGAGGCGAACGCGTCCTGGGTGGTGGGCGAGGTCTCGTTCCAGAGCCAGGCGACGCCGAAGAGCGTGTAGGTGCAGAGCATGGCCTTGCCCATCTGCTTTCAGAAGTAGGCGTCCTCCTTCTCGAACCCCAACGCACCAACCCAGACAAACACAGGAAAACATCAAGAAACCGTAGGCAAGGCAAGGCAAGAAGCCGGCGAGGGGAAGTCTCACCCAGGGCCGGTCCTGGGATTTTAGGGATCTGGAGCGAAACTAGAAAAAGAGGCTCTAGTATAAATATCTAAATATAAATCTACATACATATATATATATATATATATATATATAAATATATATGGAGGGTATGTAAGTGTAGTATACAAGTATTTAAGATCATCTAGGTGGTATGAACAATTTTTAGAAGTGGTATGTACATTTTTCGACATACTCCTTTTTATCTTGGCGTATATAAGGGTATTTACAAAATACGCTAAAACTATGAACTCCTTTACAAGTTTTTGTGTGGTTCACATTTGAGTATCTTATAATTAGTATACAAATGTACCTAAAGTGATAAAGGAGTATTTCAAGTTTGTTTAGGTGGTATATTAGAGGTGGGTGTAACTACACCGGGTGTAGAATGTATTTTTCCTATATATATATATATATATATAGTAAAAATAACGAGTGCTCCTTGGTATATAATTTTACCAACAAACACTTCAAATGCGTTATGTATTAAAGAAAAATTCATATCAAGGAGTTTATAGATATTACCTTAAAAACTTCTTCTAACATTTCTAGATGCGAAGTCATTGATGATGGTATTGAGCATTTGAAGAATTTGTTGCATCACCATCATTCTTTGCTATCAAACTATGCGACCTAGAGTCAAGATTGTTGGGCAAATGTGAAGAAGTTGAAGAGCTCGACATGAGATGCGCTTCTCTAACAAAAATATGAATGACATTTGCTTGTTGAATGAGGAGCTTAAGTCGGTTTCTTCAAGTAGAAATGCGTAGCAGATGAACGCATGGTAGATGCCTCACTATAGCGAAAAATTGGTTGACCACTCGCAAATCATTCCTCAATAGTTCTTCCACGATGTCTAACGGTGGTGAAGTGAAATGTTCACAAGTTCTTTGCCCTTACTGCGTTGATCAAAGAAGATATTGTACCCAAGTTTTGTGACTTGCGGGGCGAATTGACCACTCAATGCATTAAACATTCGGTTAGAAGTCAAGTTCCAGGTCCTCGGGATGGCTTGAAAAAGTCGGACGAAGCTCTTGAAACTTCACATCTTGAGCTTCACAAAAGTCTTCGAACTTGAACAATCGATCGAAACTTTCTTACGTCAAGGAAAAGCTTAGTATTGTTTGTTGCAAAAGGCAAGGGTTTGATAGTGCAACGTGACCTTATAGCGGTCTCGTTGGAGAAGTCGGTGAGCTTGAGAAGCTCTCAAGAGCTGCAATCGAAGGATGCATTCGAAGAGTTAGAAGCCAAGCTCAAATCCTATCTGACGGATCGAATTGAAGCTTTGGAGTCGAGCTCTCATACATACGGAATTCACTACTACTTTAAGGGACTCATGCCTTAGCGGTCATCCCGCATGGTTGCATCCTGCATGCACGGCACCGGGCCCTGGATTTTGGGGGCGGGCGCCGCCCGCCGCCTCCGGTGAGACTGGGCTCACCTGAGGAGCCTCCGGGTTTGCGGGAAGCTGCCAGGGCCGTTCCTATAATTTTGGAGGCCCTGGGGCATAATAAAAATAGAGGCCCTTCGTTCTAACATAAATATATAACAATACCTTTTATATCAATTGCAAAAGCTAAAGTTCAATACAACAACTATTAGACTTAGTATGTCATAAAATACAAAGTACTTATTGGCGACATACAAAGTACACTACAAAATAAAAAGTACATATTGGCGACAATCCACTGGCATGTTAATATTATAAATAAGGCTTATGAAATTATAACTTGCTATTAAGGACAAACCAATTTAGGAGAATACTACATTAGCCAAAGTACGCTAAGAGAGATCTATGAGCCATCATCTATTATCACTTGCTGAACAAGGAAGCGACTTATGAATAGAATGATCATAGAAAGTAATTTCTTCTAACATTCCTAGATGCAAAGTCATTGATAATAATATCAACATCAATCTGATCCAACATATCGTTCTTAATGCATAAAGTGGCCACACTATTCAACCTTTCATATGACATTGATGACCCTCAAATAGTTTTTCAACATGTCTCTCTCAGATCTAATGAATATCTTTATATAAAAAAGAAATTGATGCTACAAGAAAGTCCAAGATTTTGTTCTAGATAATGTAGATGTTGCGTTGGAGACTTAGAGTGGTATTTAACAGATAATCAAGGAACAAAAATTCAGAAAAATGTACCATATATGCAACAGCTATATGAGGGGATTTCGAGTAGAATCGTTGCAAAGTGAAAAAATTGAAGGCGAATTGGTTGGAAATCGATGAAATCGGGCTCTCCTCCTCCATTAATGGCTACAACCATGACATTTGTTTTAGGAAAGAGAAGATTGGAAGATGAGCGGGGAGGTCAAGGGGCACATGTGGTGTGTATGGTCGATTGGATCTGGTGAATGAATCACTTGACACACTCTCTATGACTATCCATGCTTGGATATTTAGGAAGCGCTTAGCGCTAGATGCACAATATGGACAAAATGGGTCATTACTTGACTTTGTCAGCTGGCCCAACTAACCATTAATTAGCTATGTTCAATATTCAGTATATAGGCTACATGTATATATACTAACATACATGGGCTAGGGGCCCCTAGTTTTCGTGGACCCTAGGCAGTCGCCCTTGTTGCCTAGGCCCAGGGCCGGCCCTGGAAGCTGCGCAACATCGCGGCGACCTGCGGGGAGGAGAAGAGGGAAACAGTGAGGAGGCCTCGCTACGACATTTAGTTGAACAGGATGCGGGCGGGGGAGGAGGGGAGTCGTAATGGCATGGCTCTTAGCGCTGGCATGGAGGCCTTTGTGAAGGCGGAGGAGAGCTTGGCTGCTTAGGAGGGGAGACGGAGAGCGACGAAGCATCCTTGTAGGGATGGGCACTTCCGGATCCAGCGGAAGCCCGACCCATCACAGTAAGCCCGTGAGCCCATAGTCCTTGGATCTAAACAGTCCGGATACGATAACCCTACAAGAGTATCCGCCTCGCTCACACCAGCAGCCCATAGTGGTGGCCAATGAGCCGTGCCGGCCAGCACAGCACGGGCCCAATGGCAGCACGGTCTATTTAGACACGACCCGTTAAGATCCACCAAATAAATGAGCCATGTCGTGTCAGCCCACGGGCCGTGGTCTGAGCCCAAGCACGGCCCGTGACCGTGTCGTGCCGGCATGGGCACGGTTATGGCTTAATGGGTTGTGTCGGCCCAGTCGGCCCGTTAAGCAAAGAAAAAGAGAAAAAATCAGAATATTGTAGAAAATAAAAAAAAATAAAATTTGTAGAAAATTAAAAAAATCAAGAAAATTATAGAAAATTGTAGGTATTGTTAATCATCAAGATATTTATTTTTAATGATATAATGAGCTTTATTAACTTGTTAAATTACACAGGATTGCTGGCTCGTTAAAAACTTTACTAAGTAAAAACTCAACTTAAGAAAACCCTGGTAAATAAAAAAGAGTACAACCTATAAAACTCATTAGTGACTACATGGAACGAAAAAATATTGAAAATCCTATTCATTGCTACCTAGATATAAATTCTCAAAAGATTTTTCAAAAATATTGAGATAGCTTGATAGGTATCCAATGCTTTGTCACTTTCCTCCTCCTGACTGATGTGCACCTACACGAGAATCTCTAGAGGAAGAACAAAAATCTTGCCCCATTGCATAGTCCCCTAGAGGTGCTAGGAGCTACCGGGGGTCTTTTCAAATGCATGGACCTAAACTTATTTTCATATTTCTCATATACCTTATATAATTTATCCTTAACTATTCTATAGTATGTACAATAATCTAAACTGGTAACATCACTTAAAAGTTGTAATATATTTATATATCCTTGGAGTTTGGCCCTAGGATTCAAAATAAAGGCGAATGCATATAAAATAAGAATTTTCCTCTAATATTTCAAAAACTTAGTTTTCATGGCAACTACAACATCCCGTAGTACATGATCATTTTTAAAAGCCTTTAGGTGAGTGGCAAATTAGAAAATGTTATGAATAATTAGAGAAGATGTTGTATACTATACTCTAGAAAGACAAAGTGTAGCTTTATGAACAAGTTCTAAAAAATATTTTTTTCACCAACAACCTAATCGTTCTCAGTAAGTTCACGGTCTCTAACTTGAGTTCTACTAGAGGAGCTACGAGATTGATGACCTTAGGTGTGAAGGAAAACATATAAGGTGCTCTTATTTGGCAATATATGTTTAAGCATAAGGTAAGTAGAATTCCATCTAACAGGCATGTCTAAGCCAAATTTTCTAGGATGGACGTTCATTGCTATGCAAAAGCTCTTATATGCGGCTATTCGTTCGTTAGAACAATTAATATATGAAATTGCATCTCTAAAAGAATCAATACAAGTTTTTAATCTTTTTAAACCAGATTTAACAATAATATTAATAATATGACAAACACAACGTTGATGCAGTATGAAAGATTGTGCATAAGTATTAAACAAATGAGTAAGAATTTTCATAGCCTTGGTGTTTGCAGCTGCATTATCTAATGTTATAGGAAAATCTTATCCGTGATGCCAAAATCTTTTACAACTTTCATAATATATTCTGCAGTATTTTCAGCAATATGTAAAATATTAATTAATTTAAATCCTATAATTCTTTTTTCTATTACCCAATCATCATTAACATAATGAGCAACAATACTAATATAATTCTCTCTAGCCCTACCACTCCATATGTCTGATGTCAAAGCAATAGAGAATGTACATGTATGAAACATTTCTTTTAATTTTTCACGACAATTGCTATAATATTTAATTAAATCTCTAGTTATGGTTTACCTAGATACAACACTAAATCGAGGGTTATGAGCAGTCTTAATATATTTTTAAAAGCATCAGACTCACTAAAATTTAAAGGTAAATCTTGAGAAGTAATTAATCTACGAAGAGATTTCTGGGCTACCTCTGGGTTGTACTCCCAAGTACGTACCGAGTCGTTGGGGTTATATTGCAGCTGCGTTTGGCGCATTTGTATTTCTTGCTTTTTTGCAGCTTGCAGCATGCCGCTGCAGATGACCCGTTCCACCTGAAGATTTTGCAGACAATTCATTACCACAAATTTTACAAACAGCATACCTCACCGAATTCCCATCATCGTCGGTCTTGAACTTCTTATCGAAATCGTTTCAGACTTCTGATGTAGTAGCTATTGTTCTTTTTGCACCTATGCTATGGGTTGTGGATGCACTTATTGATCCAGTAGAAGATGGATCGATTGGACCCTACGCAACCAGGACCGTCACTTCTTCTGCCTCTTTAGTTTGTTGTGGATGTGGATTTTCCGCGGATGGATATCCTTCTTGAAAGGATTGTATATCTTTCGTCGAGAGGCCGAATTCGGAGAATTGAAAATCGTCGTTCTCCATTGAATCAACTACAAATTGAAATAGTAAAGAACAATTAACTTACTATTGAATCAACAAATAGTAGTAAAAAAATAAAATAAGACAACACTATTACCTCTTTTGCAGCTCTTAGAAAATTCTTCGAAGATTTTTGAATTTTTTGAATTTCACACGAATTTCTCACTAATTTTACCAAATTTGCGCAAACATCACTAGATTTTTTACAACTAAACAGAGAGATGAGAGTGAGGTTTGAGGTGTAAAAAAGGAGGCCGGATGGCCCCTAGTTATAGAAAAAATTTCATATTTTTTTTGAATTTTTTACACCTCAGCAGTAAAAAAGGTACGACACACGACCGCAAACGGGTCATACCATGCTGGCCCGGTGTGCCGTACTCTCGGCCCAGGCACCAACATAACCCGTTAGCAAAACAGATCATACCGTACTTAGACCGGGCTAACAGTATCAGACCGTGGGCCAGCGCCGTTAAACCCGGCCCACTGGACATCTATAGCGACCCAAAAGACCGCTGTGACCAACCGCAAAGATCTCACGGAGCCAACGCCAAAACCTCGCTGCGCAGGCAAACCCGCCGCCACCGCCGCCGCCGTCGTAGCACCAGCAGAAGGAGGGAGATGTCGTTCCGGGCGCGGGAGATGTACAAGAAGGTGGTGCGGCGCGTGGGCGGCGAGGGGAAGCTGCCGGTGGAGCTGATGGAGTCGGTGAAGAACATGCTGCCCAACAGCAAGGTCGTCATGGGCCGGGCCAAGCGTGGCATCTTCGCCGGCCGCCACATCCAATTCGGCAACAAGGTCTCCGAGGACGGCGGCAACAAGTAGGCAAACCTCGCTCCCCTCTTCGCTCGTGGAATCTCTTTTGAGTTTCTCCTGATCTACGCGCATAGATAATTCCAAAGTGTAGCTGTAAGGGTTCAGTTCTTGGAATGGGGGGAGAATAATGCCTTTGGTGCTTCTTTAGAAGTTCGGATTTTACGCGACAGCGGTGTGCTCATTTCGATTTGATTGGGTGGGATGGGAGGTACAGAGTGTGATGTTTATCTTGTTTGGGAAATCTAGCTGTTTACAGCGGAAATGATCACTTTATGTTGGAACTTGTCGACCTGGATGCCAAGTCTCTGTAGAAAATGCACAAATTGCATTGAAGAATAGAGGGAAGTGCGGGGAATCTGATAGAAGCTGCTGAGAGGAGTGGGAGACGAAGGGGAGTGGTAAGGGAGAGCGAGGCTGCTGCACAGTTGCCCCCTCCTATCTGGGCCTGATTGGCCCATGGTACTATTTTTTATTGCTCACTTGTCTAATTGGTTTGCTCTTCTAATCACTGACTTGAGAATTGGATGAGTTGGGGATCAAATCAGGTCTTGTTGGGATTCATTCTCCATTTTGTATTGGCCTTGATAGTTTGGATGAGATGCTTGGAGTTCTTTTATGGTTCTAATGCCCGAATCTACAAAAATTGCTAGCCTTTTATGATTTGGCTACTGTGATCGATGCCTGTTATGTGGATTTTGAATGGATGCATGCTTGGACTTTGACTACTTGATTTCATTCACCCCTACACGGGGCATATGCAAACTGTTAGGCCATCAAAACAGAAAAAAAGGAACCCCTTTGTACTATCCTTTGTCAGTGTAAATTCTCGATAAGGTGGTTGTGGCAGCCAGTGGCGGAGCCACCACCCGGCAACCCCGGGTGGTCGCCCAGGCTCGCCGGCGAAAGCGCAGTGAAAAGTATTGTGTCAGGCAAACACTCCCGTAGTTTGGCTTGCCTAGGCTCCAAATAATTCCTAGCTTCGCCACTGGTGGCAGCTAGCATGTTGCTTGTTTCAGCCATGTAATGCCATGCTATTTGATTCAGTAATAATAATTTCAAATTTGATCAAGATATCAGTCATCTTAAGAATGAGTGAATGACAATATGCATAATCTTGTAAAACCTCATTATCTCCTTCCTGACCTTGCCACCACCATCTTAAACAGGCATCATGGCCTCATGATTCATTTGGTCCTTTATGATGCAAAGATTATATGTTAACAATCCCAATCACCTTTCTTTGGAATGAAAGCAGCTGGGGAATAATCCCAATCACGTGCAATTATTCTTGAGCTAATTCAATAATTTCTTGCAGATACCTGTTTTGATGGGGTTTACTTGATTCAATCATCTTGTGTACTCACTACTCAGCTGGTTCATGAATCCAACCTCTGAACCCCATTACTTTGGGATAATTTCTTATAACCTCTAGATACAATGCAAAGCTGCTTAGTTAATATGTGATTATTTCTGTAACCTCTAGGTTTGCATCCTTTCATCTCTATAGCAAAGCAGTAGTGTTAGGACCTGCATCTTTGGATCTCTTTAACAAAGCAATAGCACTCTTACTATTGCGAATGTGTAAATATGCAGTAGGCACATTTAAAAATTTCCTGGCAATTTGCACATTCGAAACATTTCATGTTAAGTAATTTGCCATAGGGCATAACCCTTTCTTAAGAATTTCTTGGTCTGTGATTGAAATCTCTCTCTCTCACTCTCTCACTATACAAACTTAGTGGTCGGGTTTGTTACCCTTTGATTATAGTCTTTTGTTTGTTCAGGTCAAGGCGAACATGGAAGCCAAATGTTCAGGAGAAGCGTCTTTTCAGCTATATTCATGACCGGCACATTCGAGTCAAGGTAACCACTCATGCACTCCGATGCATTGACAAAGCTGGTGGGATAGATGAATACCTCCTGAAGACACCTTACAACAAAATGGATACTGAGATGGGGATAGTCTGGAAGGCAAAGATTGAGAAGATGTATTCAGAGCTAGCTGAAATGGAAGTAGGATTCTTCCCTCCTGAGGAAGAGGCTAAGATCGAACAGGGTTTGGAGGAAGTTCGAGCTGCTAAGAGAGAGTTCCGTAGGGAAGCAAGAAGAGCTTTGGCAAAGCAGAGTCAGCTAGAAGCAGGTAACGCTGATGATGGCCAAACAACTGAAGACGCAGACACAAATGAAGATGTGTCTGATGTTGCGGAGAAGTCTTAGCCTGGACCTGGATGCGTCATGATTGGTAAATGTGATTCTGTAACTTCTATTTCAGGAATCATTATCATCTGTGTGAAATCTATTGAAAATTTATTTGTCCGTTCAATTTGCTAGTAGTTAAATATTTAAGATTTTCTTGGAATACTGTTGATAACTGATACTGCAAAGTATCACTTTGTTAGCATCAAAAGTTTGAAATGTATGCTAGAAAAGGGATGTGCGGATGCATTTATGTAATTTAAGTTTAATTCATTGGTGATCCATATGAAACCTCTCCATAGTACTTCAGGCTGCAGTATTATTTTGTACATCATCTTGGGGGAACCTTCTTTTTGTGATTTCAAATCAAATAGAGGCAAAAGTTTGTCTGCGTAACAATTGTTTCAGCTAAATATCGTCTACTTTTCTGCATTGTTGTTTATTGTATTGTGTTCCTGCATATAAGTACCTGATTCTTCATAAACAACAAATATATGTCGCATTTATTTACCACCTTTTATAATGTAAACATTAGATTTCAATGTTATGTTGGAACTGACATACATCTTTTCTTACAGACCAAACGAAAGGAATAGAATGATTGAGTGCCCTTGACCAAATAATGGAAGATTTTCATTTCATATAAACCGGGGAGAACATCTTTCAAGTTAATTACCCCTCTTTTTCTGGGAGTAGCAGTGTATCCTTAGCCGAAGTCTACTATCCATCGGAGGCTTGGTGTTGTAAGCAGTTGCAAATTTGGCGGAATTTTTGTACAATCTAGAATTTTCTATCCGCTGCAACTGCCCCTTCAATTGAAATGTCGAAATAATCTACACTGACAGGATAAATGGTAATTAGGTGGAGTTATGACATTTGCTAGCTGATTTCTGTTACATTCCTATTCTTTGTTTCTGTTCTTAGCTTCGTGCTTACTTTAGATCGATCAAAATTCTTGATTAGTCACTGCTGGTATCATCTCAAGATTTAGAGGAATTGTTTGGTTGGACTAACCGTGTCTGCGCGCGCACGCATGCTGCTACCTTATGGCCATTGGGCTCATATTCGCCTCCTTATGTTCTAAATTTGTAACACTACACTACTTGATCTACACGAGTTTTGTGCTAATGTTGCTGGGATGTGTAGAATTTTCCTCTTTTCTTTCTTCTGTTAATTGCATCTGCTTGGAATTCTTTGTAGCCAAGAACTCAACATAGAAGCATCTTAAGTGCTTTTTGATGTAATATCTACAGAGGAGGTACATTGCCGGTTCCATATGAACAAAACATAAAAAGCCTGAAAGTACACGGCCATTATGTGGATCCCTCTAGCCTAGCTTCGAGAGGACATCGTTGAGAGCAGATTTGGTCTCTGCGTAGTACTTCTCCGCTTCTGTGGGACTCTTGATCTTGGCTGCATGGTCAAGCTGCAAAAAAGAGCAGCTCGCACCTGTTAGGACTGAAATTCTTGCGAAATGTTCGCCTTTAGCACCGGTGATTTCTGGAGAAAAACTACTATCTGAGCAGAGCATGAAAGGTGTTTTTCTGAATGGCTACCCCGTCGATGGTGTCGAAGAGTTTGCCGGTGAGGTCCTTGAGGCCCTTCTTCTCCTCCTTGGGCTTGGAGGAGATGACGGTGTTGAGGTCGTAGCGCAGGTAGGAGGCCTTGAGGCGGAGGTCGTCCCTGACGTACGGCCATTGTTTCTTGTCGATGAGCGGCTTGAGGTTGATGATGTCCTGCGCCGACTCCTTCGCCCGCTTCGCGGCCGCGGCCGGCGGCAGCGGCTGCAGGTAGAACCGCTCCTTCAGGGGGAGGTCCAGGTCCCTCGGCTGGTCGGCGTTCAGGGTCCCGGCTGCCACAAGGAAAAAGATCGATGTGCGTTCACAGGGATTGGGTATTCTGCATGCATGCTCGTGAAAAATTCATTTCTATGTGCCAGTTTGTTTATTGGACAGAATCCTGCTTCTAAATACGAGTTATTGACCGAATTCGCCTATGTTTCACACTTTCACTTAGTTCATATTGACTAGTAGAGTGTCACTATTTTAGCTCGAGAAATGGAAAACACGACATGAGAAGCTAATCAATAGCTTGAAAACTTTTCCAAAATAGATGACGCTAGCTACACTTTACTATATGGTCTTATATAAATCGAAGGCACAATGGAAATTATACCTTATGTAATGTTCAAATCAAAACAGCTGATGAACAGAGATGAAGAAGCTGTTCATTTAGGCTTTTTTTATGTTTTATAGCTTATTTTTGTATTTTTGTGACTTATGATTTAGTTTTTACCGTTTACTTATTTTACACTGCAGTTACTGATATTTTTTTAACATAATTAAATTAAAAAATTAAAAATATGTTAGTCCATAACAAACAAGGTAAATGAATACTGGAAAAAAATAAAAGACAAAAAAATTATAAAAAAACCAAAATATTAAGAAAGGACGAAACTAAAAAATTAAAAATTAGAAACAAAAAAGCTAACGGAAAATGAAATTATGTATGAGCTGGAGGCACTCACGAAGTCCACCGGAGGGTGGCGGCGGCGGCCCAACCTTGATGGACTTAACGGTCCCGGCGAGCACCGCCTGCGCGAACGCCCCGCCGACGACTCCGCTGGCCATGAGGCCAAGGACGGCGCGGCGGTCGGCCTGAGCGGCGGTCTCGCCCTCGGCGGACGCCCTGACGGTCATCCTGGCTCTGCCGGCGCGCCTGCTCGCGGCCGGGCCCGGGAGCACGCCCTGCGACGAGCCACGTAAGCCGGTCATGGACGCCATGGCTTGTGCCATCTCAGCTCAGAGCTTAGCTCGCTGCCGCTCCTTCCCTGCACAGAGTATTATTCAGTTGAGCACAGAGTATTATTCAGTTGAGCAGTTTCTTGCTCAATTGGCAGCGTGACAAAAATATTTGAGGACGACGTGTTGGTGTCCTTTCCAGTCGCGAACCATATCTGACTGGATAAGTTGGCGGCCAGTGCGCGCACGCCGTGTGGCATTGCTTGTGGCATGGTGCATCGAATGAGCTCCATTTGGACTGCGCGGTGGCCAATGGGGGCGTGACACGTGTAACAGTCGCTTGGACTTAAGTTGGCGAACAATTCACGGATATATATATATATATATATATATATATAGTTTTTTCCAAAATGATTCCGGACATCTATTTTTTAAAATGGCCTATTCCTGGGACTTCGAAGACACACTAGACGACACGTATTACCTATTGTGTTCCTTTACTCGGCAGAACGGGGAGGTAGAGGCAACGCGGTCTGACACCGCAGGAGACTTGCTAGCGCATCAGGGCACCTCGCAGGCGTGGCAGGTAGGGCTGACGAGCTCCCCTGTGGCAGCCTCCATTCTCTTAATCACTTGTCACACATTCTCTATAAATTGTAAAGACATCAATGAATAAAGTACACAATCATTCTCTCAATCACTTGTCACACATTCTCTTGCAACACAATTCACGGATATATATATATATATATATATATATATATATAGTTTTTCTTCCAAAATGATTCCGGACATCTATTTTTTAAAATGGCCTATTCCTGGGACTTCGAAGACACACTAGACGACACGTATTACCTATTGTGTTCCTTTACTCGGCAGAACGGGGAGGTAGAGGCAACGCGGTCTGACACCGCAGGAGACTTGCTAGCGCATCAGGGCACCTCGCATGCGTGGCAGGTAGGGCTGACGAGCTCCCCTGTGGCAGCCTCCATTCCACGCCCCTAATGGGTGTTTGCTTGATCAACCCATACGAACTCACTGTTTTAATACATAGCATCTCACAATGAATGTTGGAAATACAACAGCCCTAAGACGAAAATGTGGAACAGTACGGTACCTACATTGTCGTGGCTGGTCTGTGTTCTTTGACAAGTAGCTGTACTACTGTACTTTCACTTCTCACAAAATAAAAAATAAGTTTTTAGCCGTATTGTCGCTTTTTCGGCTCATTTTTGCAAGAATAACTATCGTCGCATGAAAATTATACAAGCGAAACTTACCAACGAACAACACGGTGCCACACGATCACCGCACGGTGGAGACGCTCCCGCACGGTAGCCATACGGCCGCCTCCTCTCCCGCCCCGGCGAGTCCCGCTTCCCCGCTCGGGTAAATTATACTGCTACTACCTCACGACTCAAGCTGGACTAGTCTAGTTTCATCCCTAGCTTATTTAGCTTTGCTAGCTGTTAGTGACTGCTCATCATATAGTACCAGTTTGCTCGTCTGTTCTTGTTCCTGGGGACCGAAAAACCAATCACCCTAGCCTAGCTTGTTCACCCAGAAAGAACACTGCTACTGCGGCTAGTTTAGCTTCCATCCACACAGAATAAAGATAAGATTAAACGGGGGGCTAAATGGTCGAGGTGATTGACAGGCCTTGTTATCAATCAAAGTTGGGCTGGTTGGTTGATCTCATCTTGTCAAGCTAGCTGGCTTAGTCGTGGACAAGGAAAGAAAAAGCCAAGGTAGAAGAAAAGCAGTGTGATATGGGTTGTCCGATTTTTACGACATAGGATCAATGATAACTTTAGATTTATATAATTTGACAAACCGATGATATTAACCACTGTCTCAATACAACAACCTGCGATAAAAAATTCGCCAAACCATATGCTTCGATCCTTATCTACTCGAGCACGTAAAAGTAGATGTAACGTTCTTCCTGCAAAACACGAGGAATCACAAGAATAATGGGGTTGAGAACAGCCAATTCTACTCTAGGTTACATTTGCGTGTCAAATTCTAAAAAGAACAAGCGTGTAACTCTCTCTGAAAATAATAGATTGTTTTATGGTGATCTAGGGTTATAAGAAAGGGTGGCCGACATATTTAAGGATGCCTCCCTACTGGACGTGTGCACATATGGTCTAGACAAACCGAATCAACTCAAGTTCGGTTTCAGTAAACGAGATATATAGGCTCCAGTCGGTCTGAACACCAAAGTATCTTTCCTACCCTAATTAGTTCTCAATTCGGACTCATTCCTAAGCAAATGACCCAGCTAATGAGCCGACTAATTACATGGCCGGAATCAGAGAACAGCTCGGCCAAGGTTCTTGGCACGCAGGCCTACGGTCACTTTTCTCACGCTTGGCTTCAGGTTGCCTGTATGGCCTAACGGATGAAATTTGTCGTGTCTTGGACCTGGCTTTGTTTTCCTCCAAAAAGACAGCAGTGATTACTCCATAAGGCATGTAATACATACATGCCCCGCATGGATGCTTACATGTATTTCTTTGTTTTTATCTTGCGTCTCGGCCCACATGCATATGCATGATTTCCTTGCTCTGCTGATTTCTTCTCTCTCCCTTATTCCGTTACATGGTTCGGCTGCATGCATGCAATTGTTGCTGGCTGCATGCAGCTTGCTGGCTTCTTTAGTTCTTCCTCTGTACACATGTGTACATGCAGCCCATTTAGTTCTTTAGTTCTTTATAAATCTAAGGACAAGAAAAGAATATGTGTTAGATAGTAAACAATTCTCATATAAATTAACATTTAGCTTAGTATAACAAGAAAAGAATATGTGTTAGATAGTAAACAATTCTCATGTAAATTAACATTTAGCTTAGAAAGAAACGAGTTTACATGTTGATTAATCTTTTTAGCCTATGCTCGTGTAATAGGTTCAATCGGGTTGTCCTCATCATCTTATACATTTAAAGAGATGAATGATGCACTAGTGTCAACGAGACATTCTAATCGTATCTTTACTTTAGGCTTATACAAATCAAGTATGGATCTGTATATAATTACATAACATAGTAGTAGCTCTATATATCCAAGTATAATAATTAAAGACTCAATTAAATTAGAGTTCACCTAATAGTATTTAATACGGCTCAATAATTCCTTCCAGTTAAATAATATATTTAATTGAGAAGTACAAGATATGGGCGTATCTGCATCACATTGCCTTGAGCTGTCCGTCGTCTCCCTGTGTTCATTAACACGTTGATTTTCCATCCCTAGTCATCCATGTGTGCGGGCACCGCACAGTGGCCGTGCGAGAGGGGAGGGCGGGCCGCACGGTGGCCGTGCAGAAACGCATCTATCGCACGGTCACCGTGCATCACTGGGTATGTGTGGTTCGTTGGTAAGTCTCGTGCGATGGAGGTGCTATTTCTGTAATGTTCATGTGACTACTGTCATTCTTGCAAAAACAAGTCAAAAAAGCGTCAATACGGCCAAAAACTCATAAAAAGAATTAGCAGGCATGGAGGAGACATACTATGGACTCACGTGTCTATGGCCATTTCTTCGTATTTCTAGGTACTTATTTGATGCACATAAACGCATGATTTTTCTAGAATTATGAATAAATTAAATTATTTCACATGAAATTTCTGTTTTTGAAACATGCCTGTATTTGAGTGGTAGTATTTGGTTTGATGTCATCGTGTTAATTATCAAAAAGTTCAAGTCCAATTTGGAATGCTAAATTTTTTCCAAATCTCTTAGAAATTGAGCCTTATCATATGAAATTCCTAGATTACAAACTAGACCCCAGCTTTGTTACCGGAAGAAGTTAAGAAATTTCAATTCTGTGATAGCTAGGGAAAAGGTGCATGATCTTCCATGGGATATCCGACTCGTATTACAGCCTCAAGCTAGCATCAATCGACTTTATGCACAATCAACTAAAGTTAAATTTACCTGATAAAATAACTTTAATATGATCTGCATGATAATTGGGTGAACAAGTGGTTACTTGTAAATCTATAGTACCTTCTCTGTTCTCTCACGTGTCCATACCAATTATATGATGCCCTCCTGCTACAAACAGAACTTCACATCGACAAAGAATTATATAAATTCAGGTTTCACTCATGCTGATACTAAGCATGAGTTGGTTGAAAAAAGCATGAAGTGACTTAGTAACTATGCATAGTTTATTTGAGTAGATCTTATAATGGACGCGGATCCTCTAACTTAGTTTAAATATAGCCAATTTGCGTATTTTGTAACCCTTTTCGTCATCACTGATAGTGTACCTACACCTCCATAGGCTGGCTACTTTTCGACCTCATATATATTATTAGGAGGAAAATGGATGTGAATGGTTCTGCTCCAAATGACATCAGCTTCTAATTTATTGTAGCTTTCGATTTATTGAAGTCAGAAACCACTTGAAACGTGTCGGCTTCTAATTTTGACTTATATTGGCTTTTTAGGGTTTTTTTTCGGTTTTTTGTCTTTTCTTTTCCCCTCTTATTCTTTTACATTGTCCAGGATGATATAATGTTTTTTTTCATTTTTTCTTTATTTTTTCTCAGAAAAAGCTAACAGCCATTACAGTGCAATTTTAATTATAAACCAAAAGTCACTGTAAAAAACTTAAGCCATAAGCCAGTTAGAGTGGAGCCAAATTGTCCTTACTCCAATTTTAATAGGCTTTTGAGCCAAATAGTGTGGTGGTCATTTAATGGTATAGCTTAATTCTTATGCCAAATCAAACTTACAATATCGTGCTAGAACAAAGGGAACAGTTCACATTTGGCATGTTCTTTTTTTACTTCGGCTTATAGTTTATGGTTGCGGCTTATAATTTTTAGGTTGTTCGTGAGAAAAAAATACGGAGTAATAGAAACTTGCGAGTTTGGCCGATATAAATGAAGTTGCTATAGTGCGTACTACAATCTGTTAAGGAGATAGAGATAGAGTTGTATTAGGAGATAGAGTTTGGATCCTATTCCATATATGCCTTATCTCTATATGGCATATCTCATGTACTCTCCTATATATATGGCCCTTTGGGTCTCATATCATTACACACACAATATTCATAACATGGTATCAGAGCCTAGGTTCCATACCTAGCCCCCGTTCTTCTTCCGCTGCCGCTGCCCCCGGGAGGATCAATCTCGTCGCTCTCGGGGGTGGCCGTCTCCGCCGTGCCGCCGGGCGTTGGCGCTGTTCTCCGCTGCGCTACGGCAGCTACCTCCGCGTGCTGGCCCTCCTGCTTGTCGCGCCCCTGCTGCTTGTGCTCTACGTCGGCGTCTCCGACTCGCTCGCGCTGCTCGATCGCATCTACAGCAGCGTCTTGGTCCTGGTGCTACTCGTCTCCTGGTCGCGCGACGACGCGAGAATCCCGATGGAGCCTTGCGTCTTGGGCTGCGTCAGATCCGCCTGTGGGCGGAGCAATGGGCGATCGCATCGGTTTTACATGCATGCATGGCAGGATGTTCAAGGGCGACAACGGCGGCAAGCACGTCGTCCTACGCCGACAACCTCTACAAGCCGAAGACGGCTGCCATGCTGCCGTCTCCTCCAAGCCGAAGACGTCCTCGCGAAAGTTTAATACGCTCGCCTGAGGACGCATGGGGGCTGTACCATCACGTAACCATGCATGCATATACTTCCGCATGCATGCATGCATGGATTCACCAAGCCCTACAACACGGCATCGCCACGGCCGTTCTCGAGTACTCCGATCCCGTCCGCTGTACCATCACGTGGCTGCCGGTCTGGTCCTTTATGAGCGTGAGCACGCCGACTTCTCCGACGCGATCAAGTCGCGAGTTCAACCCCGTCCGCCCAGTCGTCGACGCTAGCCGTCATGGTGGGCTACATGGTGGGCTACGGCAGCATCTTCCCGACACACGCGCACCACCGTGGGGCGTCCATCCCGTCCATCTACGCCATGAGCTCCACGGTCGGCTGCATGGACGGCTTCGACAAATACTACAACAGCAAGGGACGCTCACCGCGTGCGTGCATGCATGCATAGCATCATGCTCGCCGTGGCGCCGAAAGAGACGCCGCGCTCGAGATCTTCCGCGCCTTCTGCATGCGTCCGGCCTCGACAGACCTCTCACGGCGTCCGCGTCCACGCCGCCTCCTCAACCTCACCCCGTGCCGCTTCTCGGACCGGCCCGGCCGATCCGGCTCTCGCCGTCGCTCGGCTCCTCCGCCCGCCGCCGTGGGAACCGGCCGTTCCTCGCGGCCTCGCCCCGCCGCCGCCGCCTCACGCCGTGGCTCGGTGGCGCCGCCCACCGCCGTCCGCTCCTCCGGCCGCCTGCCGCCTCCTCCTCCTCCGGCTCAGGGCGCTGTCCCACCCCGCCGCCGCTCCGGACCGGCTCCGCCACCCCGCTCCTCCCGTTGCCGCGCCTCCTCCTCGCGCTTCCTCCATCATCGCGTCACCACGGCCCCGCACCGCTGCTGCTCGCCTCGCCTCGCCGCCGCCGCCGTCTTGCCGCCTTGTGCCGCCGCCGCAACTCCCGCCGACGCCGTGGGGAACCCTAAATCCCGCACGGTTGCTGTTGGGCTAGGCGGGCGGCCCATTATAAAGGCTAAACCGGCTCAAAAAAAAATCAAAAAAAGGCTAGTCCCTCGGCTGGCGTCTCATGATCGGCATCGGCCTCGTCTACCGCTGCTCTGCCGACTCCATCGTCTGAGGTCGGCCGTTGCCGACCCCGCTCGACTCCACTGCCGCTCCGCCGTCTTCGCCCGAGCTATCGCCGACCTCGTCTGCGTCGGCTTTCTTGCCGTTGACCGTCGCCGACTCGCCTCGCCGATCGCCTGATCTAGATCCGGCCGCCTCCGGTCGCCCCACGGCCTCCCGAGGCCTCCGTCGCTCCGCCGGCCTCCCTAGTCGCCCCGCCGGCCTCCTCCCACTGCGCCGCACGTCGGCCTCCTCTTCTGCGCCGCACGTCGGCCTCCCGGTCCGCCGCCGTTCATGGCTCGCACCCGCCAGATCCGGCCGCCTCGCCTCCCCATCATCTCTGCGCCGCCCCTGCAGCGCTTCTTCCCGCATGGCTCGCCATGCTCGCCGTCAACTCCGGCATCCTGCCGAGCTACATCGCCGACTTCGCGCTCGCCGGCCTCTCCGTGCGTCTCCGCCTCCCACCGCGTCTTCCGCGCGCGCCTTCGAGACGCCGCCTCCGCTCCTCCCAACCGGAGCTCCTCGTGCTGCGCCTCGCGTCGTCGCTCTCCGCGCCGGCCACCTTGGCCGACTTCCGCCGCCTCCTCCTGGTCGCCGTCTTCGCGTTATTTTTCTCGTGAGTCTTCCGTTGCGTCCATCAAAATCCGTAGTTTCTAATTTTTAGTTCGTCTCAAGCCGTGCGAGTCCACAAATTCATTTTCAGTCATAGAAGTGTAGGAAATTTTCTTTTGCATGACAGCAGCCGCCTTAAGGCCGTCGCGCTTCTTCTGCACTGCGCCTCAGTTGCGCTTCTTGTGCTCTGCACCGACTCGCCGTCTCGGGTTTCGATCTGCACACATGCTTCTATCTATTCCTCTTGACTTGATTTGACAGTTTATTCCAAGGTCGCACGCAACGACGACATCATCAAGACTCGGACTTCAGATTTATCTTATTTTAATATCAACCTCTTTTTCAAATGCAATGCTATTGCATACGCTTTGCATTTGAGGGGGTGTTAAGGAGATAGAGATAGAGTTGTATTAGGAGATAGAGTTTGGATCCTATTCCATATATGCCTTATCTCTATATGGCATATCTCATGTACTCTCCTATATATATGGCCCTTTGGGTCTCATATCATTACACACACAATATTCATAACACAATCAATTTATAGATCCCTGTTATGAAAAGATACTCTATTTGAAAATTAATTATTGTAAAAAAGATAAAAAATAACTTTTAAAAACTGAGAAGAGTCTTTAAAAGAAGCCTATTGTTTGTCTTGGTGGGATGCAATCAGCAGGGCTAATCAGCATGCGACGAGTAGATACCGATGTCAGCTCCGACGTGTGGTGTTATTGCTTTTCGTGACTAAGTAGCTCCCATTTTGAACACGTGAATGTCGTAGGAATCTTACGTTCTAAACGGCGCTGTCAAATGATAGCGACGTCAGTTTCCTTTCAACTGGAGGCAACACCAATTGGTAGTCAGTGAGTGAGCTGTGCGGTCGTCGGGCTTTGTTACGAACTTGCGTAAACGTGATGACACGTCGCGCTATCTACCGTGTGAACTGAAACAAAAGAGCTGATAATTTAAGAGAAGTTTCTAAAAAAATTGAAGACGCATGTGTAATTTCAAGAAAATCAAAGATTTTTTTCAAAAAAAATCGAAAACCTGTAAGAACTTATACGTAACTAAACGAGAACCCGTACGTAATTTTAGAAAACCGTAGGGTGCTATCTGATAAAGAATACGCAATTCGGGTGAAGTCGAGGGGTTTTCGCAAAAAAACCTGATAGTTTTCACGAGAATGGAGAACTTTTACATAATTTCGCAAAATGCAGGATTTTTTTTATAAAATTGCCGGAGAGTCCCCGGCTATAATACGAAATACAAGGTCGAGGAGTTGGTGACGCGTTTGGCTGCTGTGACCCAGCAAAAATTACAGAGGACGCAATTTTCCTGGGCAGGCCCATGGAAATTTGTACGGTCAAAATTTCACGGTAGCCGCCATCGGTGGAGATGGGTAAAATTTTATACCAGGCTAAAAAAATGGATTCATCAAAATCCATCTAAAAAATTGAAAAGATTAAAAATTTCAATACAAAATATTTGGCAGAAAACATTCAAAACTTTCGGTAGTCAGCGGTTACCGGCCGTATAGCTGTCTTCCTATAAAGTTTTTGAATCGATATAATTTTCCCTGAGCAGGCCATAGTTTCCAGCGTGTACTGTGGCTACAGATAAGAATTGCACCGTTGCCACGGAGGCAACCTGAACTCTTAACCAGCACATGTAAATACAACGTGTTTTTTTCGCCAAATACGAATACAATTCCGATAACCCTCCAACATTGGGAGGCACCAAGCTTCACTTCTTCTCTCTGCTCTCCCATCTTCCTGAGCCCGACTCTCGATCGTGTGCTTGCGCTGTGCCCTCCAGCTTCGATTCAAACCAACCCAAGCACGCGCGCAGAATTAATTGACCGAGTGGCAAGATGGTGAGCCAGGCCGCCGCCGACAAGCCGCAGCTGCTCTCCAAGAAGGCCGGATGCAACAGCCACGGCCAGGACTCGTCCTACTTCCTGGGATGGCAGGAGTACGAGAAGAACCCCTTCGACCCCGCCGCCAACCCCGGCGGCGTCATCCAGATGGGCCTCGCCGAGAACGACAGCTGCACGAGAGCCAAATAACGCACGCCGAGTGCTTGTCAGAGACAGCCGCTACGCATATACACGTACATGTAGATAGTCTAGATAGAGATATATAGATATACGTACATATATGCCCTAGGATGTGTGTATATGTACCTGGTTCTCGGCGAGGCCCATCCGGATGATGCCGCCGGGGTTGGCGGCGGGGTCGAAGGGGTTCTTCTCGTACTCCTGCCATCCCAGGAAGTAGGACGAGTCCTGGCCGTGGCTGTTGCATCCGGCCTTCTTGGAGAGCAACGACGGCTTCTCGTCGGCGACCTGGCTCACCACCTTGTCACTCGGCCGATTAATCCTGCGCGCGTGCTTGGGTTGGTTTGAATCGAAACCGGAGGGCACAGCGCAAGCACACCGGAAGCGATCGAGTGTCGATCGAGCTCAGAGAACTGGGAGAGCAGAGAGAGGAAGAGCTGAGTTTGGTGCCTCCCAATGTTGGAGGCTCGGTTGTATGTATATATATAGGGTGAGAGCTGCCGATGGAGGACAGTCACATTTTTTCCTGCGTATTAATTTTCGGATAGGGAGAATTGGAAATGCGTATTAATTGTGTCAATAAGCGTTAACGTCGACAGAGCCGCAGCATGCCGACAGGAGTAACGCGAGGATTAGAAGGAAAACCGTGCGTGTGCTGTTGCCGACTGGGTCAGTCGCCGATAAGACGTCGGTGGTGTGCTGGTGCAGCCGAAACGCCGTGGTTTCCGAACTAATACATGGCTGTTCTGTCATCAAACAGAACGTAGTATAGTAGTAAAGCTTCTCTCTACACAAGCGTGCTTTCTTCTTCTTCTCTCGTTTCACCTGGATTGCTGTCACAAGCTTCTGGGCTCCACGCTTGAGATGTGTGTTGGCAAGTGTTCCTCTGCTATTTGAGTATTGACATCAGTAAGGTAAATTACATCACATCGAGCAATTAGTACTTCTCTGTTTTGGAGAAGTACTCCACCACTTCCTTTGCATCTCCGGCCGCCCCCTCTACCGAGGAAATGAAATACTTCGTGTCAAAGCGTATGCGAATTGCATAAAAGCGGATGATGTCAGTACTTAGTAGTACTATATATAGTTGTTCTGTTTAATCACTAGGGGGTCTCCAAGCTTTAAGTGTGGTGGTGTATTCTTCAGTTATTTTTAGCTGTGAATAAGCCTTTTCCTGCGTATATGTAGATATGGTACACCATAGACACTTGTGTCTTCAAGATAAGGATTACAGCCTCGAAACCGAGCCTGTGCACGCCGTACCCTCCCACGCTTTGAGCTTCTAAGTCTGTCCATCATGCTTCTATTGGTGTAGTATGACTCCTTGCAGGACATAAAATGATATTTGAGTGTCCGTATAAAATTCACATTAAAAGTTACGAAAAAGAACGCAAAAATACTAGAAAACATTATGACTAAATTTAATTTAAAACACACACACCTTACATTACCGAACATTAGTTCGTTGCGAGTTACATTCCAGGAAATATCAGCATTATAAAGAATAAACGAGTACACATGTGGTATATAATCGATAGGTCTATGGGGGCGGTCAACTAAGTAGGCCTATTCGGACAGTTTCTCATGGAGTGCCCCGTTGTCTTGTATAGCCTGCACTTGCGTGGCCTTTGCCATTGGCCATGCTGTTTATCATCTATGTCGTTGCGGATGCGGTGGGACTGACGTCTTCCGTGCTTGGGCTGCTTTAGTGTGTCGTTCGGTACCCATTTCACTTCTCCTGGTAAAACATCCCTAGAATGCATGTCCATCCCTGTTAGACCATGTGACTAGGTCTAGAATATTTATGATGATGAATAATTGATAATGTTACTTATTGATGTTATTAGAGGCGTGTGACATGTGTGGACTTATATCGGTCAAGTTGGAAAGAATTTATACTAAAAAGGTGCTGCTTTGGTCATTGTATGTGCAAGATAATTCGGAGACGATCGTGATCTACGACAAGGGCCGAGGAGATATCTTGGTGCAAAGTCATAGTCCAAAAGGGTTAAGAATGCTACAGAAGACGATCGTGCTCAAGCTAGGGTGCGTGGAAATCAAAAATGAATGGTGCGTATTGAAACTACGAAGGTACGGTCCGATATGATATGTAACAATTTAATTTGAAAAATCTGTATTATATAAGGGTTTTAGTTCCATTATTTGTTAAAATTTGATAAAAAGTTGTTTGGGTCCTAAGATATAAATAGAGATGGAGTTAGTAGCTAACCCAACTGATAAATATAATTTTGGTGCTAGAGTTTAATAGATATTAGTAGGCTACTTTGTAGCCATACAAACATAATGACCTAGCAATAAATTTTTTAGATCTGTTAAAAATTCATCTGTGTTTCAATCTGCATCATCAGACTCATTTTCATGTGTGGGCGACAATCCAATTTGCACACGGCTCCGACATCCTCTCGCTTTGGTTTGCGTGCTTCAACTCAGTGCACGCGACAACGCTGTCGACCTCATGCCTCGGTCCATGTGCTGTGGCCGTTATCTGCGCGGTGTTAGCAGCGTCAGCTCCCTCGTTCCACCTGCGCGTGAAGAAAATTCATCCCGTCTCAAGAAGCTGCAGAACCATTGAAAGCGACGAGTTTGGTTTCTTCAATTTGCTAGAAGTTGAACACGCGAGACACTAGACAGAGGGTGAAGGCGACATCTCCGATATTTAATCTGCTACAGTAGTTTGCTGCGGTACTTAAAAATTATTTTTTTGTTGTCTTTTGTTTTTGTGTTTTTACTATATTGGCAGATTAAACACTGTTACTTTTTATAAATACCGTTCCTAGTATACCAAATCCGCTTAAAACTTAAAAGTCTCAGCCCCCTGCATGTACCGTGTACGGATACGTATACATGCACATGCGTGTTCACTGATTCGGTCACACTTTCTGTTCCTCATCAGTGCCGTGTGTGTGAGCCTGCAGCACTCGCATGTCTGTTCCTCCTCTGTTGTTCCAAACAGAAGGCGCGTCTATCAGTTGGTGATATGTAACTAATCCCTCCATCTCTCTAATATAAGTTCAAAGTTTATCATATACTAGTTGAATCCCTATGTGTTGCTATAGTTTTTAAAATTTTATTATACTACATGTTTTTAAAACTTACGGGTTGTAAAATTTTTTAAAATATCCATACAAACATGTTCTAAAAGATTTTAAATCTGTCAAGTAAGTTGGAGTCGGAGAATACGGGGGAGAGAAGAGGAGGAGCATGGCCCACGCGTTGGTCCAACCTCTTTTACGAGGAGCGGAAGAACTATCTACATGCAAATTTGGACGGCTGATCTTTGATCGGATGGCTGAGAAGAGAGATGGAGAACAGACCGACGATCACCAACTCACATTTTTATAATAGTAAAGATATATAGATTAAAGAGATATTAAATTTTAAAAAAGTTAATATCATATCTCTATTAAATAGTATACTACAACTACTTATTAATTTTTTCAGCATTAATGTTCCACTCCAAGTGGCAGCAGATTTCGACTGTTGACTGAAATTGTACTGTAACAGCTGTTAACTTTTACTGAACCATTCAATTAAAAAATAAATAAAAATGAGAAAAAAATAAAAAATACCATTATATTTATACAGATAAATACAAAGAAACAAGGGGAAAAGACAAAAAAAAACGAAATTAATAAACTAACGTATTCTAAGTGATTTCTGGCTTTTGAAAACCAGAAACTAGAAGTCGAAGCTAGTTTGAGCAATCTCTAAACTAGGGATATACAATAAAAATATTATGATAACTATATCTTTAGTCTCTGTAATATACTTATATTGTGAGATAATAATTGAGACTTATATCGTGGGACGGAAGAAGTACTGGTTACTACTGCGTGCGACACTCGGAGATATCATCATATAGAATCGGAGATGAGTCCAACTTTGCTGATGGCGAGAGGTTGGAGATGGAGCTAGGTTAACCGAATATCCACTCGATCTTGTCCAACACCCAGTCGACGAGCTCGGCGAGGCCGCCACCGACGGTCATGTCCGTCTCGGGATCGAACGGGTGCGGCGCCTCCGGCTCGGTCGCGTCCAGCAGCCGGTCGATGGGTTTCTCCGGGCTTGATCGCTCCAGAGGCTTGACGGGCCGAAGATACTGGGTCGGATCTGGGCAGTAATCCTGAAACAAACGAGATTGTTAGTGAGTTAGATCCTAGTCCACGTTGTCAGACTAAACATTACAGTATCTGAGCCCAACTCATAAAGTCAAGCCCAAGCCCAACCCATTACGGATTGTGTCTATGTACCTGGTCGGCGTGCATTTTTCTGACGAAGGTTTTGAAGGCCCGGTAGTTGTTCCCCGTCAGGAGTTCGTCCGACAGCCGGAGGTACGTCACCGCGGCGACCCGATGAGACGGCTCGCCGCCGCGGTCGACGCCGTTGGGCCGCGCGTTCCTCAGCATCTGGTTGTAGCCCCGCCGGTCGTACCTGCTTAGCGCGTTCTCGCACGCCACCTCAATCCCCTCCCTCCACCCGGCGCTCAGCACCTGCAAGCACGAACGCGCCGTCGTTAATTTCAAGAAGGTTGCAGTGGTGGATTGGATACTGTACTCTTGTTGCCTACCTGTTGGACGAGTTGCTCTGGGGCGCTTATGACCGCCTCGATCTGCTCCGAGTTCCTCATCTCCGCGCACGTGAAGTTGAGGATGGCGCCGTCGTGCCGCGCCAGCATGCGGGCGATCGGCCGGTAGCCGTCGCGGCCGTCCAGGTTGTAGTACCCGGCGGCGAGCTCCGCGGCGTGGCTCGGATGCCTGTACCACCAATGTATCCCAGACACCTGTAGATTTGGCTTCCTCATCTGTAGTTTAACAGCGCAATTCCTGGCTTGCTGCAGTACGATGTTAATTTCTGCCATGAGACACGTACCTTTGCGGCGAGCTTGACCTTGCACCCCAAGAAGGCCCTGTTCGCTTCGTCAAGGATCCTGTCCCCGTGCTCGATCAGCTTGTTGGAGTACCATGTCAGGAAGAACCTCCCCTCCTCGGTGAGGTACGTCCCGCTGTCCGCCGCGAAGAACCGCGTGTCCTCCGGCGTGTCGTTGTACTCTCCGGCGTCGTCAGGCAGCTCCCATTCCGGGTGTCCGGCCTCTGTTGCCGCTGCTCTGAAATCCTCCTCCAGGTACTTGTCGTAACACTGCAGCAACGCTGTTTAACAGCTTAAACTGTTGGAAAATAGCTCTCCCAAGCGCACGCTTTACCAGCGAATGGTTTGTTGAAGATGGGAACGATAAAGTGGAGCTTAACAACTGAGTTGAACACTAGAACTGAGGCACGATATTTGTGGTGCAAATTGGCGCACATTTTTCTGTGTTTTTTCTGTTATTCTCTGACTCAATTATCTTAAAAGACCTACATAGTATATATAGACATAGCCGGGCCTCACAGCAGACCACTCATCCACTGCATGACTTGAAATACTTGAACATACTTTAATAAAACATAAATGCAAAAAAGATTAATCTAACATAAAGAAAGCGAACAGCAACTAGCAAAGTATCACCGTGACAGGGCACTAGTTCTGAATTTCTCATGCAGCTAGGTACGGACGTGTCATTTAGACAGAGAGAGATGCGCCTTACTTGGAACTGTCCGATGCCAGGGAACACCCACCCCTGGTTCTGTGGGTAGGATGGGTACCTCAGTTCACCTGCAGGACCAAGCCCAACCTCTATGTCCACGATCAGGCCGGAGTCCAAGAAATCTGCCATGTTCTCTCTGAAGCTCTTCATGAAGTCTGCATATAACTGGCATCACAAACAAGTGACAGGTTGATTAAATTGTCTTTGATTCAGCCATCGTTGTACCATCCGCAGTGCAAACTCACAGTTTCAATGTTTCAAATTAGTGTAGTATTTGCTTCACAAGAGCTGCAAGCCTGAAAGTGCATTAAGATTCTTAAGCTTAGAGCTGCACCTGGATGGCAGTTCTGCCCTGGAATAGAGGCCGGTCGTCCACTCCCATGGTGAGGTACTCCTGGTTCCTCGTCCCGCTCGAGCTCGTGTAGTACACGTCCGGGTCGGCCTCGCCGACGTCCCGGATCCACCGAGGTAGCGGGATGCTGACGGCGTCGCCGACGTTGCCGCCGCAGGCGTGGAACGACATGATGGCCTGCAGCTTCAGGCCTTCCTCCTGCACCATCCGGAACAGCTCCCTGTACGCGCGCCACTCGTACCGCGCCTGCCCGGCGCTCTCCACGATGCCCCACCACACGTCCGCCATGACACCGTCGACGCCGGCCTCCCGCAGCCGCCGGAGCTGCGCCCTCAGCCCCTCCGCGTCCTCCAGCTCGTTCTCAGCGGTGACCACCTCCAGCTGTTACAATGTCGATCGTAAGGAGGGATCATGTGATGCAACCAAAGCTTGCATGCTACATGAATTTGCTTCGGTTAAACGTTTTGGTTCTTACGGGGAGCATGACGTAGACCGGGACGTAGTTGGCCAGCATCTTCTCCTCGTCGGTGACCAGTGGTGGAGGCTGCCCCGGCGAGACACGCAAACACTCAGTGTACGTCGCTCAAGAAGCACTTTTGTGCTATGCATATGTCAAACTGCTTACGCAGCATGTGTATATATACCTGTGGCTGTGGTACAGGAGAAGATTGCGCGCGCTCGGCGGCGACAGCTCGGAGAGGAGGAGCGGAGGCAACCGTCCTCCGGTAGTCGACGACAAGCCGCCCAGTGGCCGGCGGTGGAAGAAGCGCCGGAGATGCCGCCCGTCTCCGGCAAGCCCATCGCTGTAGCTTGACCTGTGACGATGGCGAGGTCGTGAGCATGATGCGCGGTTTCTCGAACGGTTCTGTCTGAGTTCTTGATAGTTGTTACTGCTCCAATTTTGCTCTGTTTGATCGGTCTTTCTGGTTTTGGCGTGTCGGCATATATGTAAGTGGCCGTCGTTGCCGTTGCAATACCATCTGCGTGACACACAAATTTGTTCCTTTTTGGCGATGTGCAGCCGTGAGAGGAGCCTGCCGGTGTCCATGAAGGTGTGGCTTCTGTGAAGCGTGTTTTTGCGCGCGTGGCATCCTACGATGTTTATTCTCTCTTTCGTTTGCTCGCTCTGTCCGTAGATTTAGGTCTGTTCAGTTTCTTTTCTTTTCTTTTTTTGGTGGTGGACGTTGGGGCCGGGGAGAGGGCGAGAGGCTGGATTTTTTTTTTTTTGCCATTTGTCTCTTCTTTGGTTTTGGCTCTGTGCAGTGACAGCTCTAGCAAGGGTGTGGATTCAACGTGAGGGCAAACTGAAATTTAAAGGTCGGGAAGTAAAGACGAAAATGATTCTTTCTGACCTGGCTTGTTTTGCATAATCTATGAACTACTAAGAAGGGATTTTTTGAAATGTTTACGTCTAATTATACATTTTTTGTCTGAGAATTCATATTCTTATACTGTATTTATTTTTTCTCCAAATATTGATCTGTAACAGGTTATTGTAAAGCGGAAATCTTTTCCCCCCCCTCAAAACAAAGACACAGTTTCAAGGTGCTGGTAGCTAAGGTCCAGAAGACTCTCCTAGCCTTGTATAAAGCCCACATCTACACTCAATCTACTTTACGGGCTGAGCTAACAGACGAGGCTCATAAGATACTACTACTTCTGTAGAAAAGCCCACATTGAAAAGGCCTATAGGCCTACGCCCAAATTCCGTACTCGTGTTCCCATTCTGCTCGGCTTAATCCTTGTCTCGGCGTCCGAGCCCACGACCGCTTCCCCTCCTCCGCATCCCACCACCGACACAACCACGAAATCCTAGCGCCCGTCCGGCCACCGTCGTCGGCCACGGCGAGTCCCCCCCGCCGCCATGGCCTCCCCGGAGGGTTCCACGTGGGACTTCGACTGCCCCCTCATGGACGACCTGGCCGCCGCCGACTTCACCGCCGCTCCTGCAGGGGGCTTCTACTGGGCACCGACGGCGCAGCCCGTCGCCGCGGCGGCGGCTCCCAACACCTGGTAATTGCGGGTTTACGGCCTCGATCGCGCTCGGCCGTGGCTGGGCTCGATGCTATGGTTTGGGTACATTTCGTGTCCTGATTTGCTTCCACGATGTCTGTATGTTATCGTCTGTAGCGTAAATTGAGATGGATTATAGCATAATTGTTGTTATTATGGGTGGTTGTAGATTGGTAAAGCGTAGTAGTGGGGTTTGGGTCATGGACTAGCAATTGCGTGAGAGGAGATGATTTTGTACAGGAGGGTCAAATGGGCCTTTTCTGAAAAGTGTACGTTGGGAAGGACTGTTCACAATTTATGGTGCTCATTCGATTTTGGGTGCATATACTACACATGCAGTGCATCAAAGGCATGCACAGTTTCATGTTTATTTGGATTGTCATGGGGATAGTGCAAATGAAAAAATGACATGATCATTAATGACATTTAGGAATGTAACTATTTTGTAGAATTTTGGGGGTTACTATAAAACATGCTAATGCAAGAATTCATGGTGAGAGTATGAAGCAAATGGTATCAAATTGACTTGTCGGAGGTTTGCGCCTTTACCACTGATCCAAATATCTGAGAGACCGGATTCTGCAAATGTCCTGATCTGGAGTATGTAAAATTAATTGCGCTAACATGCTATATTGAGGCGGATAGTGAACAACCTGGTGGATTTTTCCAATGACTGATTTACCAAGGATCAGAAAAGGGGTGGGAGGGGGTTGTTTCGTAGACCTTTCTGTATGGATACCAATGTGAAGCTTAGCATGAAATGCACATTTATTGAAGAACTTTTTCATGTTAGGATTATTTTTTGCTACTCTTTGATTTATGACTACTCTTTGATTTGTGATACTTTTTTGAGCAAGCATATTGCCTGCATGCAACATCAGGGGTGACCTCATGTTATGTGTAATGTAGACCCTTATTTTTTTCACTCTGGTGTTTCACCCACCGTAGGTTATGGTGTAGTGACTTACAGTGCTCCAATTAGTGCATCTATCTTAACTACCATATTGTGGTAGAATTAGATTTGCATGAGCCTTATACTGCCCTTGCTGTGTTACTTTTGTACGCATCTTATTGTCCTGCACTATCTTGAGATTTGACATTCTAAACTGCAAATTTATTTAATTATTTTTGCACCAGTACTGAAATCAATAGCTCCATGGGCTGTGAGCATGGCAAAGAGCAGCCAACAAATAAACGGTGTGTTTATGTCTATTCTTTGTTTGTATTCCATAGTTCAACCATGTATTTTGCATTCCTGTTCTCTGTTGAATGTTTCTAACATATCATGAAAATGCTTCAGTCCTAGGTCAGAAAGTGGTGCTCAACCAAGCTCCAAAGCATGCAGGGAGAAAGTGAGAAGGGACAAGCTGAATGAGAGGTATGTTCCCTGCCAACAATCACATTTTATTATTTAGTTTGATTTTCTTCCTGTTGCAGTATTGCATTTGTTAACTGTAATTGAACTAATGGACCTCTTTTTGTTAGGTTCTTGGAATTGGGTGCCGTTCTGGAACCAGGGAAGACGCCTAAAATGGACAAATCTGCTATATTGAATGATGCTATTCGTGTCGTAGCTGAATTGCGTAGTGAAGCACAGAAGTTGAAGGATTCAAATGAGAGCCTCCAAGAGAAGATCAAAGAGCTGAAGGTCTGTCCTGTTTCATATAGCTAATTTATTTACTATGCATCTGTTCGGATGGGGGATAAGCCTCTCTTATGCAATTTGCACATATTGTTTAGGCACTTCATATTATTTTATATTCTTGATTTATGACCCTTCTGCCAATTTGCTTGTTCATTTTTGTATGAAATTTAATTCATTCAATCATATTATGGGGGAAAAACAAAGGGATGATCAAATTATTTTGTAAATGGTAGTATTGATGGTTTTGCTGTTTTGGCAGTACCATCCTTATAGATGACATGTGCAGAAAATTGTTTGGGGGTATGTGTGTACGGTGCTTGTAGATTTGTATCCCTGTTAGTTCTCTGTAATATTTTGCGGATTTACTTCTTTTGTGTTGCCTGCACCCTGCAGTAGCAAATCTAATATTCACATAAAATATTTGATGAACTTGCTCTGCTGTATATGGGCTAAGAACAACTGTTTGTGGAGCTCATAGGCTTGATTTCCACGGATCTGCCAACTCTTCCATCTTTGTATACTTGTATTAATTTATTTGTTTTTGAACATTGGGTTTTGTTTCGTTAATTGTTATCTGGAGGTATATAGTCGCTTTCTTGTTTTTAGTATGTTGTTTACTATAAGATATACATGTTTTAAACTATATAGCATTCATCCAAGGAACAAATCAATCCTCAGATCATTTGATTTTGCAGGCTGAAAAGAATGAGCTGCGGGATGAGAAGCAAAAGCTGAAGGCAGAAAAAGAGAGCCTGGAACAGCAGATAAAGTTTCTGAATGCCCGTCCGAGCCTTGTACCACACCCTTCGGTTATCCCAGCCACTGCATTCGCCGCCGCTCAAGGACAAGCTGCCGGGCAGAAGCTGATGATGCCTGTCATCGGCTACCCAGGATTTCCCATGTGGCAATTCATGCCACCTTCTGATGTTGATACCTCTGATGACCCCAAGTCATGCCCACCTGTTGCATAGGTCAGCAAAAACCATTTGCCTATCTTTTGGAAAGATGCAAAACTGCCTTCCGTAGAAGTCTAGTCTGATTCTCAGTGTCATGTAGTCAATTCCAGAACTGAACTGAAGCTTGTATGTACCAGCCGGTGACATGGGACGATGTGATGACACCGTTGTATAATATTAGTAAATAAAATCCATCTGTTGAAGCAAATGAGGATTAGATGCAGTAGAATTATTCCTTGTTTGCCATATTTGCCGATTCGCCCGTGATTTTGTATAGCATAATTATTTTACAGCAATTGTTTGTCCATCCTGGACCGAGTTGGTCTCATGTCTCTTCCATGTGAAGACTGAAATACAGATTGCAAAATTCAGGTGGAACCAGGATGGACGTATCTGAAGTGCTATGTTCGTCTAACGTGATGACCTCTAAGCAAGACGTGCCCTCCAGTAGTCATGTTCCCATGCAATATTCTTCTATATTCCAAGCTGTAAACATCTATCCCCCTCTGTAACTTCTGGTAAGTTTCATTGTCTTAATATCTCAGATATAATCTGTCAATTTAAAACAACTTGATAATCTCTTGCACCAATCCTTGTTCCAGTGTTTCCAGGAGCAAGTGTGCGAGTTACACGTCCCAATTCACAATAAGAGCAACAAGATGTTGCACCAAAATTCGCCGACTCGAGCTAGCTGATGCAACAAAAAGACCAGAACAAACACACATCATTCATCAAAGGGATATTTTGGATAACAAACGTTTCAAAGCAGATCTGCACAAATCAAAACGTAGTAGAAAATTAAGACGACCTTTTTCAAAAGGGATAATTGAGTATAAGGCATTGCAATCATCTCAATTCTGAAAAATGCCACTGCAATCTCGATTTTTTTAAAAATACCACTTTAATCATGAAATACTCCTAAAAATACCATTATGCTCAATACTAGCTGATTTTAAATAAATACACCTTCTGTATTTCAATTATTTTTGTACGCATGAAATACATATCGATGTAAGAGAGGTGTATTCACATAAAATGGGCTTTTATTGATGCCATTATGATCAATACAAACTGATTTTATATTAATACACCTTTCGTATTCTGATTTGTATTTTTTTGTAAATAAATACTACTCCAATCATCTCATACTTTTATAAATACCATTATAATTAATAAAAACCATTTTATATCAATAAAAATAAAAATCAGTTAGTATTGAGTATAATGGCATTTATAGGAGTATTTTATGATTGGAGTGGTATTTTTAAAAAAATCGAGATTGCAGTGGTATTTTTCAGAATTGAGATGATTGCAGTATCATATAATCAATTATCCCTTTTTAGAATGGAATTACAGCGTAGTATCCGTATGCCAATCACGAGGAATGAACACATCAAAAAAAGAGGAGTTAAAACGAGTAGAAAGAAAGAGCCTCTGGTACAAGAATAGTTAACCACACCTCGATAAATACTGAATACACCTGTATATATACGTACACACACGTGTACTTGTACACAGTAAGAAAATGTATAGGGTAACTCCAACTACAACGTACAAAGCGTACGTTGCTTAAGCGGCCAGGGCCACCAGTGCAGCCACCGCCGCGAGCCCGGCCACGGCCACCGCCGGCTGGTGAAACCGCGGCGCGGACGCAGCGGTGCTCGGGGCGACCGCCGGCGACCTCGCTGCGACGTCCATCAGCACCTTATCAGCCGACGGCGACGGTGCCTTCTTGTCCGCGTAGCTGTCGGCGGGAAGCGGGGCCGGTGAAGGGCCGGCTGCTGCTGCGGCAGCCGCGGCAGCGGAGTAGGGCACAGTGGTGACCTGGACGTGCATGGTGCCGTTGAGGCAGTGGTGGGGGATGCCGCAGATGAAGTAGCGGGTGCCGGTGGTGGTGAGCTTGAAGGTGGTTGCGCCGCCGGAGTGGGTGGAGATGGGGTTGACCGCGGTGCAGCTGTCGTAGTTCGCCTCCCTCACCTCCAGCACGTTGTGGTACGGCTCGTACTTGAAAGCTGTCACGTTAACGTGCGTGTCAGACTACTAGCGAGAAGATTAAGAAAAGATAGATGACATGCATCAATGCATGGCAATGGAAGCAGCGGTGTAGCTAGACGGCGGAAGCATTGGAGTATCTTTATTGCACGATAGTATCTTTTTTATCGATAAACAATAATAAATAATAAATTTTTATAAGATTTACTAAATTTCACTAAAGTCATTGAACCCTAATACGCATACGCTGGCTTCGCCACTGAATGGAAGTAAGGCACATTAGACCTACTCACGCGTGGAAATTAGTATATGATAAATTAATTCATGCACGAATAGATTAGGCAGATTGTACAGCGAACGGTACGTACTTACGGTGTCGCCGACCATGAACGTCTTGCCGGCCGCCCACTTGTCGTAGTCGACGTACGCGTCCCACCCGTAGGAGCCGCCCACCGTGTAGTCCTTCGCCAACGCCGTCGTGGCCAACGCCGCAACCGCCATGACGGCGAGCAATGCTACGGAAGTCTTCATGTTTCCCGTCGTCGTTGAACGATCGGTTGAAAGGCTGCCAAGAGAATTAGTAGATGTTTTTAGTACTGCGATCGATTGATTGCCATGACCAAGGTGGATGGGGATATATATACAAGGAGCTAGAAGAAGCAAAGACGTAAGATATTTTTTTAGCAAAATATATTTTTTGGGAATGTTTGTGGTCGGCCATGAAACATGTGGGAGCTATCTATCGAGAGGAAATCGGAGGATCTCAACTGGCAAATTTGGAATCGAATTGATTAATTGTACATTGCACCTGATTGAGTTTAGGGCTTTATATTAGTGATATACCTAAAGACAATCATAGAGATGATTATATCACTTCTATGTCTATGAATGTTTAATAAAATGTTATTTTGTCATTTGAATAAATATCTTTTATATTGATCAACAAGTATGTGACTTATTCGTGAAACTCTTTATTCATGTTTTAATATCATTCTAAATTATCCCTGATCTTATATCATTATATGGGATGATTATGATTTATAGATCAGTACATGTATTGATTGATGATCATGTTTCACGGATCATGGATATGAGATGTCAAATCAATAATGTGGACTAATGTTAGAGAACATGATGTTGGATTGACCCATCATGAGACACTGTGAGAATTATTATATTCTTAAGTGTCATCAGTTGGTCTCATACATAGTGTATGTAGGATTCTTAGACCTGAGGTCGTCATTGTTTCCTACTGTGAATTGCATGTACTGCTAGCCTAGCACTAGAACACTTAGGAGTTCAATAGATCGGAGAACTTACGGTCGCCGATGAACGCCATGAGCGAAGACCCGTGCCTGCGTGATGCAGGCGTGAGGAAGAGTCGGTGAAGGTCGTCCGGAGAGTCCTGCAGTGGTGGCGGCCTTCCCGTTGCTAACAGCGCGCAGTAGATCGATCCTTTAGGGCTTGTGCGGGGTTTGACTCTCACGGGAACGGAAAACCTTAGTCCCACACCCGAGAAGCCGAACCCCCTTTTCTTTTTATCTTGCGCTGTGCAACGGGGGACCGTAACCAAGGTTGGTTAGGCACCCCCGATCAGGGCGCGTCAGTTAGAGTAAAAATCGGGTGAACGTGGGCATCACCCCACGTCTCCCTGTTCGACCGTTTGGCCTAGATCAAAACTCTAACATTCTCCCCCATGATCGTAAGGCTAAACATCATAAGCCCTTTCTCAATAAAAGTTTACACCAAAGTAATGCATCACAACTGTCAATTAAGTACGGCTGGACATCAGTACTTATAGTGCTCCATTTTATATCGATCGGATAACATAATACTTCATGGGAGTTGGTTACTTTATATGGTTCCCTTATTCCAGGATCACAGGCTCTCCAATAAACCCATGCCGGCAACATGATCACGAAAAATATTGGGTGGTAAGCCTTTTGTGAGCGGATCCGCAAGCATAAATTTAGTTCCAATATGCTCAACCTTAATTGTTTGATCCTGGACTCTATCTTTCACAACATGATACTTTATGTCGATGTGCTTGGCAGCCGCACTCGACTTGTTGTTACTCGAATAGAAAACTGCGGGTTGATTATCGCAGTACAGAATGAGTGGTTTAGAAATGTTTTCTACCACTCTCAATCCCGGGATAAAGTTCTTAAGCCATACATCCTGCCCGGTAGCCTCATAACATGCCACAAATTCAGCCTGCATTGTCGACGATGCAGTAAGTGTTTGCTTCACACTTTTCCATGAAATTGCTGCTCCTGCGAGGGTAAAAATATAACCTGATGTGGACTTCTTATTGTCTTTACACCCATAAAATCAGCATCAGAAAAACCGACAACCTCAAGGTTATCGCTTTTTCTATATGTGAGCATGTGATATTTAGTGCCTTGCATATAGCGTAGGACTTTCTTATGACTTTCGATGGTCCGGTCCTGGATTTGACTGGTATCTGCCAAGCATCCCGGTAACAAAAGCTAAATTAGGGCATGTACATACTTGAGCATACATAATACTTCCGGCAATGAGCGTAAGTCTGACCTTCATCGATCGATTCATAGTCATTCTTTGGGCATTGAAACTTCCCAAATTTATCGCCCTTAACAACAGGGAGCAAAGGGCGTAGTATTTATGCATATTATATCTCTTTAGTACTCTGTCAATGTATGCCTTTTGTGATAAACCCAATGTTCCTTTGGACCTATCTCGGTGAATTTCAATACCAAGAACATAAGATGCTTCACCGAGATCCTTCATGTCAAAATTAGACGAGAGAAATCTTTTAGTTTCCCGCAGCATGTCCACACTGCTACTGGCTAATAATATATCGTCCACATAAAGGATTAAGAAGGTGTAATTACTTCCCTTGAACTTAACATATGTGCAATTATCAACATCATTCTCCTTAAATCCAAAATTCCTTATGACTTCATCGAACTTAAGGTACCATTGCCTAGAAGCTTGCTTGAGCCATATATAGTTTCTTTAGCTTGCATCCCAAATGTTTCTCGTCTTCCAAAACAAAACCTTCCGGTTGTGTCATGTAAACGTCCTCATACAAGTCTCCATTTAGGAATGCAGTCTTAACGTCCATTTGGTGCAACTCTAAACCAAAATGTGCTGTAAGTGCCATTATGATTCTAAATGAATCTTTAGTCGAGACAGGAGAAAATGTTTCATTATAGTCAATGCCTCTCTTTGTGTAAATCCTTTTGCTACAAGTCTCGCATTAAACCTTTCGATATTCCCTTTGGAGTCACGCTTTATTTTGTAGACCCATTTGCAGCCTACTGTTTTGGCTCCGTTAGGAATTTCTACTAAGTCCCATACATCGTTATCGCCCATAGACTTAATTTCAACTTTCATGGCATCTAGCCACTTAGATGAATCCTTACTCTTCATAGCTTCCTTATAAGAGCTAGGATCATCCACCTTTCCAAGATCATCTTCATTCAAGTAAACCTCATAATCACTTGGGAAAGCAGATCTCCTCACTCGTTCTGATCTCCTGACAGGTACATTAGCAGGCTCATTAGGTTGTTCATTAATTGTCACAGAGGGATGTGAAGGCTCATCATTAGGTACGACACTCGTACTTTCAGAGCCCTCAACAGAAGGAGTAGCCACAGAATTAACTGGAGACGCAACAGGAGTTGCAACTACAGGATCAACTATGGGTACAACCACTTGGGCATAGGAAAATCAATCTGTTGGATTAGCGGCGAAGCAACATACATCCGCTTATCCTCAAGATCAATTTTCCTGGGCTCCAAGTCACCACTAATGCCATCATTTTCCAAGAACACAGCGTGCCTTGTTTCTACAAATTTAGTAGTACGATCGGACAATAGAATCGGTACCCTTTAGATCATCAAGGTAGCCAATGAAATGACAACTCACAGTCTTAGGATCTAATTTCCCAATTTGTGGGTTAAATACTTTAGCTTCGGCTGCACAACCCCACACATGGAGGTAGTTCAAACTTGGTTTTCTCCACCATAATTCATAGGGTGTTTTGGACACCGATTTCTTGGGAACCCGATTGAGTATGTGTGCGGGTCTTTAATGCTTCCATCCATAACTACAGGCAAAGTGGAGTAGCTCAACATACTTGAACCATGTCCATAAGAGTGCGGTTTCTTCTTTCCGCTACTCCATTTCTTGAGGATCTCCGGGCATTGAGTCTTGGGCGACTATACCATTTTCTTCTAAGAACACGGCAAAGGACCGGAATCATCCATAAGTTGCGTGTCGCCCATAATACTCTCCCCCACGATCCGAGCGCACTACTTTAGTTTTTAGACTGTACTGATTTTCGATTTCAGCCTTAAATATTTTAAATTTATCATGTGCTTCCGATCTCTGTTTAATAGGATAGATATAGCCATAACGTGAGTAATCATCAGTGAACGTAATAAAAGAATCATAACCATCTACTGATGTCACAGGGAAAGGGCCACATATGTCAGTGTGAATTAATTCTAAAATCCCTGTGCTTCGAGTAGCACCTTTCTTTATTTTCTTTACATACTTGCCTTTAATGCAATCAAGGCAATGATCATCCGAATCACTAAAATCTAAAGGGTGGAGAGTTTCTTCTTTAATGAGACGTTCAATTCTCTCCCTCGAAATGTGGCCCAAGCGACGGTGCCACAATTTCGACGAGTCTCATCAATTAAACTTGCGCTTTTATTCACATCACATACATTCATGGATATAAGTGAATCTTGCAGGGATAACATGTAAAGTTTGTCGTGTCGGATGGCACGACCAACATTATCATTATTAAAATAAACCAAACACTTTCCGTGTCCAAAATTACAAGAATATCCATCATTATCTAATAATAAAACAGAAATTAAGTTTCTTCTCATCGAGGGAACATAAAGAACATCGTTAAGTTTCATTACAAAGTCATTATTCAAGACTAAAGAAACAAATCCAATAGCTTCAATTTTGGCTTCCATCCCATTAGCAACTCTTAGGCTTCTTTCCCCTCTGAGATTTGTCAACATATGAAATCCCTGCAAGGAATTCATAACATGCACAGTGGCACCAGAATCAATCCACCAAGAGTTTATAGCAAAATCAGCATAAAATGCTTCATCAACAAAAGTAATTTCATAAGTACCTTTCTTGGCTAGCCATTTTAGCCATCCAGGACAGTCATTTTTGAAGTGGTCCTTTGATTGACAAAAATGGCACTCATCACTTTTCTTCTGTCCATTTGAGCTTCCAGGACCTGAAGCGTTTTTAGGCGCTTTAGGGTGCTGTGGATGCTGTGGTTTCTGTGACTTCTTATAAGGGGAATATGCTTGCTCCTTTTTTCCCTTTCCTTTATAGCCACCTCTATTTCTAGAGGGACCAGCTGTATTTGAGGAGTTGATGTGATTCACAAAATTATTAGCTCCCTTAGCTTTGATCCTCTCCTCTTCTTGAGAAACATTAGCGATCAACTCGCTCATTGTCCACTTGTCTTTAATGGTGTTATAATTCACTTTAAAAACTTCATATTGCTTAGGAAGAGACATCATAATGTAATGGACAGCAAAACCATCAGAAATTTCCATGTCCATTGTCTTAAGTCTAGCAGCAATGTTAATTATGGTCATAATGTGCTCACGGATATTTCCAGTACCATTGTACTTAGTGTTCATGAGTCTGTGCATCAGCGTCGTAGCATAAACCTTAGAAGATCCTTTAAAATGATCCTCTATGGAGGACAAGTACTCCTTCATTTTTTCCTTTTCAGGGATTGCTCCCCTAATGGCTTCATTGATGGAGTTTTTCATAACAGCAAGTGAAATGCGGTTAGACCGATCCCAGTTTTCTGCATTAGCTTTGTATTCCTTCATTTTGTCATCAAATTTGTCCTCTCCTTCATTAGGAGCGACTGGTTCATCGAACCTGAATGCGTAGTCCAGATCCATGAGCTGGAAGGTCGTCATAAGTGCAAACTTCCATTTTTGGAAATTGCTGCCGTTAAGTGGCTCAATTGCATTAACTTGAGCGAAAACAGTAGCAGCTGAAAAATTTAAAATTTTCATTAGGAAAATGTATAATTAATTTGCATAAAAGTTAACCTTACATTGGTATTTTTCGCATCACCGTTGGGCAGAAACAAAAAATTTAACATAATTCATACACATGCAATTACAATTAACGTTGGTCAAAGAGTAATAGCATGTAAAAAATAAAACATAACAAACATAATGAATCATGCAATTACAATTAACGTTGGTCCAAAAGTAATAGCATGTTGAAAATAAACATAACTCTTCCAATTGAATTTCTCGTTGGTTTCATTCAATTAGAGAAAACATCAGGCAGCAGAAATAATACCATAATATTTTCAGCAGCTTAAATACATTATCCAGTAATATTTTCATGAGAGACATCAAATAATCATTAATTATACATGAGATATACCGTAAATACATGAAAATATATACAAAAACAAAAAAAAATATCATCATTCTTTGCCGAAACCCATGACCATCGGTCAGCACCGACCCATCACCGCCCGGCCTCCCCGCATCTCACTGTTCATTGGATGGACAGCTCAGATCGCGCGTCACCCAGACAAAAGAAGGGCGCAGGCCTAACCCTAGGGGCATTCGGCTCTTTTCCACCCGCAAAAAACGAAGGCGACAATGGCGGCGGCATGCAGCGCGCGTGCGTGAGGCGGCGGCGCGGCGCGACATGCGACAGCGGCACAGGCGGCTCAACGGCCCGCACGCAAGGGAGACGGTGCAGCGGCTGCGGGAGCCCGTCTTGGGCAAGCGGCGCAGCGCCTTTGGCGGCGGCGGCCTCGGCGGCGCGCGGCAGCAATAAGACGCGGCGGCGGCGGCGCAGCGGCAGCGCACAGAGGCGGCGGCGGCGGCGGCAACACAAGACGACTCAATGACGGCCCCAAACCCCCCAAAAAAATGTAAGTACCCCACCCGATCCGAAAAAAATTAATCGATTCGGTGATTTGGAGAAAATTTCTTCAGTGTTCATCATGATTTGGGGTTTCTAGAGTTCGGGTTCATCAAATTTTGGGGAAGAAAAATTTTAGGGTTTGCTTGAATATCCCGATTCCCCTCCTTCTATCATGCTACCCAAAACACATTAGTGGCTAAGGTTCCAGGGAGGTTAGCAGTGGCTCTGATACCAAATGTGAATTGCATGTACTGCTAGCCTAGCACTAGAACACTTAGGAGTTCAATAGATCGGAGAACTTACGGTCGCCGATGAACGCCATGAGCGAAGACCCGTGCCTGCGTGATGCAGGCGTGAGGAAGAGTCGGTGAAGGTCGTCCGGAGAGTCCTGCAGTGGTGGCGGCCTTCCCGTTGCTAACAGCGCGCAGTAGATCGATCCTTTAGGGCTTGTGCGGGGTTTGACTCTCACGGGAACGGAAAACCTTAGTCCCACACCCGAGAAGCCGAACCCCCTTTTCTTTTTATCTTGCGCTGTGCAACGGGGGACCGTAACCAAGGTTGGTTAGGCACCCCCAATCAGGGCGCGTCAGTTAGAGTAAAAATTGGGTAAACGTGGGCATCACCCCACGTCTCCCTGTTCGACCGTTTGGCCTAGATCAAAACTCTAACACCTACATGTGTAATAGTTTGCTTAGGGGTTACCAAACACTACTCCGTAATTGAGTGGCAATAAAGGTAGCTTTCGGGTTTGCTATGAAACATGTGGAGGAATATGAACGATCAAGATAGAATTTGCCCCTCCTATATAACAGGAGAGATATCTCTTGGCTTCTCGATGTGGTTGGGTTAAGAAAGTGTATGGCCATGCCAAATGTGGTTGAGGAGTCAATCACAACTGAGTAATCCACTACAGCTTCGAGCGAAGGATCGAGCTATCATAGGATGGCACGTTTCTCGCCTTGAGTTCGATCTGGTATCATGAGGCAAAGGGATCGGTACATAAGCACTATATATGTTCGTCTGATATGATCTTTATGTGTGTTTGGGGGTCATTATGTTCTAATAGGGACCGCTACTGACTTATGGGCTGGAAAGGAGTTTTCGGCTATGGCCAAATACGCATGAACCTACAGGGTCACACACTTAATGGGCTGGAACGATAAGGGGTCGAATGATAGTTTCCGAGTAGGATTCGATCTCTACTCATATCGGATATGGATCCGATTGGAGGCTATATAAGGAGAGGTGCGGGGCTGAGGGAGGTATCCTAAAACACACATGTCGAAACCCTAGCCTCCACCTCTCGTATCCCCTGCCGTGCGCACTGGTGTTAGCATATCGACGTACGGTACTCCATCTCTGGACGTGTGGAATTCGGTAGAGGAGCTGCTGCGATTGCGGCGCTGATCGGGACGATCACGAGGAGGAGACAGTTAGACGAAGGACGTTCGACTCCCGCCGCAACACCGACGTGCTCTTCGTTGAATCGGCTGCTTTAACCATATTTCCGCTGAGCTGCGCGTCTAGTTGTAACGATCCATGATCTCTTACTCGCATGACTTCTTGTTTTACGTGGTAGAAAAGTTTTAATCTACGCTAGTGTAGCCTATCCGTATCCCAACGCTTTAGGCCTGTGCTAAGTTGACTTTTTTTACTTCATTTTTTTTCTTCTTCTGTTGCTTTGTTTGCTCGAATCTGAATATAAGCTACACATGAACATTGTTAAATATTCTACAAATACAAAATAGCACTGCTAAAAAGGAAAACCCAACGAGTAGAAGCAGCGGTACGGTGAATGTGATTTTCATTTTCCACTGTTCTAGGTACCATCTTCTCGATCCTTTCTTTTGGGTTAATATATTTCTACTTTGTACTGAAGTATATCGCGCGCGCAACTACGATAGTTTTTTTTCCTCGAAAACACAAGAGCATTGCGTTTCATGCATTTAAGGAGTGAGAATATGTGACGACCCGCATCATTACCGTGGGGTAATAACGCTGATCAACGGATTATTACTCGTTTTAGCCGATAAAACATCGCTCTAACGAATAATAATCCAATCAGAGTGTTACAGCAGAACAATAATTAGAGACAAACTGATATTACAAGAATATCGCCACGCAGGGCTACATTAATTACAACGCCTCCATGGCGGGAACATTACAAGATTTAAAAACAAAAATATTCTAACTACTTTCTATCCAAGCACTACTCCAAACGGGGTGTCCACCTTGTCCCCATTGTAATTCCGAGTCCACGGTATTTCATCCAGGCTGAACTGACATATTCCTAAGCAAAGGGAGATAATAGCAAGAGTGAGTACACAAGTACTCAGCAAGCGTTATTAGCAAAATGCACCAAATGCTTATCCTCTACCCTTTAGGAATATCAATTCCTACCTCAATCTTTTGCTCATTTCTTATCATTTCTTTCTCATTTTCTTTCCTCAATTTCCTTCTCATGACATATAGAAAATAGGTTTGTTGGTTTTGAAAGAACTTCAATTTATTATTTTAGAAAACTACTGAGCATACGCATGAACAGCAAAAACCCCCATAAGTTTCCGTAATTCTCCTTTCCCGGAGACAGGCATGAATTCATGATTTGGTAAGCATTGCGCAAGCTTGTATCACTTTACCCATCACCACTCTGACCATGTTGGCTTCCCGGATCTCCGCAATTCCTTAGTTGCGGCGCCCAGATCAGAGTACAGTACGTTTACATCTATCTCAGTAATTATATCTCCACCCAGTTACTCACAATCGGCAGCCTGGAGCGGTAACACCCTCACGCAGACCCACCGAAGCGACATTAACTGTTGGTGGGTGGTTTCGACCGCCCAACACCCAATGCGTAATATATCGCCTTCGCGTACCCGTCGTGAATATCTTGATCGATCTTGGGTTCTTGCGATCCGCCTCCCCACTTCGGCCTACATACCGCCTACGGGTTACTGCATGCGGTGTGGATCCATCCCCACTCCGGTACCGGTCCGGCTCTTGTGGGTTCTTCCCCTAAATAATACTTACCCATGTGGAGAATATAATACCTCGATAGAGCTACTAGTCTGTCCGCATAAGCGGAATGTTGGTTGATACGGTGTGGTGCTGTCTGTTCACCGGAAGAAGTTTGTAATTCCTTATATTCTATTCTTATGCAGAGGTCCCAAACCTACCCACATGTCACCTGCCCTGGCAACCTCTGCCCACCTTCTTAATTAACTTAAGTGGCCAACTGCTCCATCAGTTGCCATCTATCTCTTTTCTCTTCTCTTATAGCCATTGCTCGATTTAAATATTCTTTATTTCTTTCATGCAAGGTGATACTAGATTAATACAAAAATACTTATTTTACAAACATACTCTGGAGATATGTTCAAAGGAATGCTTGCCTGAACTTTAACCATATACTCGGATTCAAGTAGGATCAGGTGAAGTCGTTCCCGTGGTTTGGATTGTCGCCTGCAATTAAATACGTTGGCTACGATTTAATTTACAGAATTATAATAAAATACAAGGTGTCGATGTGCTTGTGCTCCTAGGATAAGGCTTCGCTCACTTTAACCTAATCGCGGTAATTGAAGTTAATTTCGGTACACTACTAGTCGTTCGACATCATCGCACTAACGTCATGAGATACGGTTGACTTAGCAGATATGCTCGGTGTTTTGTTGGTTCCTAGCAATACTTTTGATTACACAAAATTAATTAAGTGTATGTATAATTATAATGGCGAACATTAATCCTAATCAACCTTGCGCCTGCAATTACACCAGTTTAATTCCTCCTAGGTGCGTATCTATTCACCTCTCTAATTCATTTTAGGTCTTAGGGTTGTTTAAATAAATTCTTTCTTCTTGGTACCGATGCTTTTCTCACAATTAGCATGCGTGACGAGTTAAATTATAATTTCAAAAGAAAATGGTTCTTAATTTATCAATTACTTAATTCCTTAATCAAGTTATACTTAAGTGTCATTAGGGGATTCATAAATTCTACTTTAGTCATTTGCATAAGGTTACGGCTTAACTGCCATTTAAATCCCGGTACAATTTTAATGGCTACTCGTAATCTTACTTGACGAGTACTACTATAATTCGGTGTATGCTATTCTAACCGTCGTAACCAATTTTAAGTCTTCTGACAGCTATGAATTTATTCTAATAGTTCAGAATACTTATTAGTGGATTTCTACAGTTTATAATTGGCAAATAAAATTAATTGAGCACTTACATGCACAATGGAGGGATCTAAATGATATTATGACAATTTACTTCGCATGAATGCAATATCCAGTCTACGGGCATCCTTTAATTTATTTTAGATAACCAAGAATGTTCATTAGGGAGGTTCTGCAATTTAACACAATTTAGGTTAATTAGATATTTAATTATAACCTGGAACAATTTAATTAGCAAGGCATCAGTTAGATCTGTACCCGCTACGTTTTAATCGATAGGAGACAATTCATTCAATATAATCGTCGAGGATATTGATTAATGGGTTACACTGATTATATACAATTAACCAAACGATCTGGGTATTTAAATATGCCACTAAAGGGTCTAAACTATAGTTCTTTAATTAACATGCACGCGTACAAGTTTAATCGATGATACACGGATTTAGTATATCTGTGTACTAGTTTTAGTCCATTGATAGGATCATATTTATTACAAGAACTTAGGAAAATATCCTGGGTTTCCACGACTACATCTATGGCGTTGATGAGATAATAAGGCCTAATCCAATGAGCATATATTAACGTATGCTTGCAGGGTTTCTAATATTTCGTTTTGCTGATAATCAACTCAATGTTACTTTATGTGCATAACGATCTAAGGTTTTTACACTACCCCAAAGGTTACATTAATTCTCAGTTAGTTTTTAGTGGATGTCTATTACATTGATGTGGTTAAAATTCATTTACAGGGTTCCGACATACTTGTAGTTAATCTATTTAACTTTGACAAATTTGATATAGCAAAGTGGTTACAATACATGTTTATGAGTATTTCTAATTTGAGCAATCTATATGCACATTTTTATCTTTCCTATTTTATCTATTTTCCTCTTTTCCCCCTTTTTCCTTTACTCTCTTTTTCTCTCTGCCCGTTCCCTGTTCTTTCTAGCCTCCCACCGACGCCTCAGCGCCTCACCCTTCGCTCCTATCTCTTCCTCCCGGTCTCTCTGTCTGCTCCGCCCGATCCAGACCTCCCGCTCGGCGCCACGCCGCCGGCTCCCCGGGCCGTGCCGCCTCGGACTCTCCGGCCCTGGCGCCTCTACCTCCGCCTCCGGCTCCGCCCTACGCCCCCTCCCTCGGCTCGGCTGCGCCAACTCCATCCCACCGCCTCCTCGGTCCTCTCGCGCCGCGCCGCCCCGGGGTCTTCCTCCCCTCCCCCGGTCTAGCGCCTCCACCTCCATTTCCCCCTTCCTCTCCACTGTGCCTCACTTTCCCCAACGTGCTACCCCCCGATTTGCCTCCTCACACCGCCGGCCCCCCATCGGCACCGCCCGCGCCGCTAGTGGGAGGAGCTGCGGCCAGATCCGTGGCCTAGGGCCCGGATCTGACGCCTACTCCCTCGAATCTGACCCGATGGTGAGGTTGATTTGGTTGCTATTTTGATTTGTTTCACTGGGTGTGCTTGAGATGTGCTAGGTATGGAGGTGAGCTGCCTTGGCTAGTCACGGCGGAGCTCAAAGCCGCCCGCACGCCGGGAGTCGCGGTGGTGCTGAGGGCGTGGGCTAAGCCGATGGTAGTCGCCGCCGCGGTCTACATCTACGGTGGGCCCGTCCCGCTTACTCCCACTCTACCCCTCTAATTCCAAAGGGCACTCTGTGATGGTTCATGGTTGTTGGTGGTGCTACTCGATTGTTACTAGTGGTTTACGGTGTGTGTAGGCAAGGTTTAATATTGAAAGAATGTAAAGTTCATGCATGATTGGGGCTACCTTTGCGGTGGTTTCGGTTGCTTTGATGTGAATGGCGACTTGTGTTTGGCGGTTGTTTTCCCGGTTGGTTGTGGCCCGTTGGCTAGTGGTGGTCTCCTCCTCCTCCTCCGGTTGGTGGCGGTGAGCTGGTCCTCAGCTACCTTCCTCCCTCGGCTTGGGCTGCCGGATGCTTGTGGTGGCCTCCTGCCTGCATGGTCGTCGTCGCCGTGCTTCAGTCACCATGGGCCTTCGTTGTCTGGGTCTTGCGCCCGATCGCCTATGGGTTCTCTTGTTGGCTTGAGATGTTTTGGGGTTTGGGGAAATGGGGAATGAGAGCCGGTGAGACTTATTCTGCGAGATATTTCTTTGTTCTCTGTTGGTCGTGTGGAATATCTAGGCGGTGGCGGTCTTTGTCTGGTCATGCGATATCTCTGGTCAGTCTTCTTGCTTGCTTGATGCCTCTTGAGTGATTGTGTTGGGCTTGACTTGTGGTGACCCTCTCGGCTGAGGCTCTTGCTCTCGGTGGGCTGTTTCTTCCAGTTGTCTTCTTTGCTCTCATGTGTCTTGTTGCTCTCGAACTGTGGGGTTCGATCCACATGTGTGATCTTGGCCCTCTGGTTGCTCTGTGGGATTTTACAACCTGATGATTTATGCTGGTTGGTTTCTAAAATAAAACAGGTTTGTTTATGCCAAGTGATGAGCCTACGGTTGTGAGAGGTGCCGACTGGCCCCCGGACGGTCAGGTATCTCCGTGAACGGATTACCCCGCCCGACTTAACCTTTCGGGCTCTGACGGCACACTTTTCTATTTCTTTTCTAACTTCGCTTACTTTTATTTGTTCTTTTGTTCGGTCTTTTTCGGTATTACAATTAATGGTTTGTTCACAAATGAAATAGTAATGTGGTGGCAGTTCGACGACATATTCTAATGTATGAAATGACCTTAGTGTAACGGGACTTCCTCTTAATATTGATGTATGGACGATACTGTATGTTATCTAATTATAATTTCTATTCTCTGTTAATCGGATATAATTGAATATGTATGAGATGGACTTCGTGTAAAGTAGATTATGCAATTCTTGGTTGAATACAATTATATTGCAATTGCTTAGTTTTTGAGATGATTATTTGGTTGAGACATGAAGTTGTATATTTGTTGTAATTTACATTGTCGCTATTATGTAATGCAAGCTGTAATATTTTTATTTGACCTGATAACAGTTTTAATTGTCGCTCAAAGTATGTAATTGATTTTATCAGCTATTGATTGTAATTAATTACTGTTGTACTAAAGATTGTTAATATATTTCAATTAAGTTGAATATTTTTACTTACGCAATTCTTTTACAAATTATTTTCGTCCTCACCGTGGAAGTTTGGCGTGTATTGTAATTCTCTATCGTTCGTTAAGTTCATTTTATACGATGGCAAAGAAAAGTTTAAATTTCCCTCGTATTTTAGATCATTAGCTACCTAATTAATCTTGCTTAACGTTTTAACTCACGGGTTAGGGTTAATTAATGACGTCGGTTGTTTCAGAATACAGGGTCCGAAGATGGAGCAGGGAACGGGAAGGAGATAACACAGCCAGACTAAGACTGCAAAGAGCAAAAACAAAAGAAGAGCACGACGCTTAAGCGGCTAATAGTATTGCCGAGAGGCTGCACCACTACAGAGAATAGCCAGGCTGCGGCCTGCAGATGACCAAGTGAAGAATTCTCGCTTGATGGGACAAACTGATTCATGGAGGTTTAACTTGGCCCCCATCATGTGCCAAAGCCTATTCCGCTCCTTTCAGATCATCCAAACGAGCAGGATGATCAAGGAATCGGTTCCTTTACGCTTGGACAAGGGCATGATCTTTGTGTAATTGTGTTCTTGATGTCTGCGTTGTTCTTGTACTTGTGCATGTCTATCAATTCGAATCCAAATAGCTGCTCGGCTTCAACACAACCAATGTCTGTCCATGATGGAAAGTTCAGAGTTGGAGCAAACAAAGGTACCCTCTGAAACTACTCTTTGTTGTTCATTAGCACCATATCATCATGCACTTGTTTCTTTGGTTCCTTAAATTCGGTGCCATTACTTAAATGGACTGTTCTAGGCTTTTCTGCAGGTGTTTAAGGTTGTCCTCTAAAATTTGATCTATACTCAGATGTTTCTTGCATGATGTACTAAGTTATTCTCAATGTTTCAACCCTATTCCAGGAGATGACCTGGAAGAAAAGGTGCCATTTTCCCCGGAGCCAACGGTCGGTCCAGAAGAGGACGGAGGAACCGTTCCCTAATTGAATGGATATCGATGCCTGGAACAAGCATTCGGTTACGTCGTCTTTTGGCAGTCGAACATTCTGCCACAACCGGGCCGGTTCGACGCGAGCAAGCCACTCCCAACGAGTTCGAAATGCGATCCCGGCAAGACTGAGGTCTAAGACGCCGAGGCCTCCATATCTGAAAGGGCAACTACCATAGTTGTGCAAGGTCGAAGTTGGTAACAGAGGGATGGTGTCTTGAAATTTTCTCTTAAATATTAACAAATCTTCCACTTCAATAGCTAGAGCTATGAAGATTAGAATCGAAGACCACCACAAAAACTAGCGATTAAAAACACTGAAAATCCAAGAAAAATCAGCGAAAATGAAACTATCACAGTTAAATTTATGGTACTACCACTTGCTACAGTAACTACGGTACTAGCGCTATAGTATTGCGGTGCTTCCGCTGCTACAGTAAAATCAAGATGAACAATATTTTCAGCACGGTTTCAAAATCCAAAATTGAGAGAACTTTTGATCATTAGATCCAAATGATATGAAAATTTGCATGAATCTACTCTAGAATGTCAGGAACCTATTCCAACAAACGATTATGAAAATCCTTGTTAAAGTTGAGATATTTTTCAGTTTATTGGAAGGTTGCACTAAAACTGAGCCAAAACCCCAAACGATAAATAGCACTTGATCATGGGTAGATGATGGTCAAGATGGCTCTAGATGTATTCTCACATGTCACAACAAGCTAGAACACCGAATAATCATAGCCAAAAACCCTCGGATCAAGAGATGGACCAAAAAGACCAAAATCAAGCAAAATCAGGTTTTCTTGTGAATCTTGCTATCAAAGTTCCTAGATGTATGAAAATATATTCCCAAGGATTATCTCTATCTCTTACACGTTCTTGGCATAGCAAGATTATAAGAGAGAAAAAAGAGAGATCAAAGTCAACCAAAAGTTAAGCACATCAATAAAAAACAAGAGAGATACAGGAGATGCAAAACGATTGATGTATTATTTACTTGAGAAGGTATGTTTTACAGTCAAGCCACGTTGGAGGACAAAGAGCACATAAGGCACTCACCTCAAACCCTAATCCTAGATACGAGAGCACAAGAGATGTGTTAGATGGTTAACCCTACATGTCTCCATCCCAACCCTTTTTATATGTGAACAACCAGCCATCTACACCTCTTAATAGATCCTATCCACTATTACAATGAGGAAAACCCGTTAACCCTACACACGGGTTTTACTCTCACAAATTCATTTATGCACGCTTTTCAAAGCGTATAAGTGTGCATCCACTAAACCCTTAGCCTTGATCTTACCAACTCCACCTTAGCCTAAACCACTCTCCAACGCGCCTATGTGCCGTGGTTTTGATCCAAGATAGTTTTCGGTATTTCGGTCAAACTACCAACATACCATTTCTTGACCCGGTCATCACCAACCACTTCAAGCAATTGCTATGCTTTCCATGTGTAGGTGCACCACTAACCTACTATGCGTCGCCAAGTCTCTTCCGTCCCAGTTCCACCGAACCACGGCTCACTTGGCCCATGCATGCTACATGGTGACCCACCGTTCTAGCTCGTCTTTAATATTCCTGTCTTTCTCATGCAATGTTTGAGCTCACCATTTCACCCGACATCCTCGATCGTTCTGGGACTCAACTCCTCCATGAGCCTAGCCCCGATCCTCGTTGTTGACCACAATTGACTCCAAGCGACCCTGCACATCCAAAGACAAAGAAATCGTTTTCAGGCACAAGTTCTTTACAACTTGACATACATTAGCCAAGACATGCATCATGCACCCTTAATCCAATAACCCAGGTCAAACCAACTTAATACATGACCCAATTCCCCAAAATCATGTTTTTCTAGGAAGATTGAAAGTACCGCAATTACCATGCCGGTACTTCCGCCCTATGGTACTACCGCTCCCCAAAGTGGTACTTCCGCACGTTGAAAACCTCACTTGGACCTCTCTGAAAAAACATACCGCAACTCAATTCGGTACTTCCGCCGAGCGGTACTACTGCACTTATGCTTGCAGTACTTCCGCAAAGCGGAACTATCACACTAATACCTGCGGTGCTTCCGATTTTTTCTAATACTTCTAAAAAACAGTCCAAATCAAATGCAATATTTGTAAAATCAATTGACCACTCCACAAACATTGTAGTTGTTCATAACCTAACATTGAGGTACGTGTGTTTGAAGACGGGGAATATTGCTTGCTAGGATCGATATACAGCCAAGCCAAATAAACCCGAATTGACAGCTTTTGAGTTGCTGTGTGTCTCAAATAGCAATGACGATATGCTTTAGTTTGAAATATGAAAACAACTACTACTTTTATCTCCTCATTGCTTCCAGTTTGGTAGATGCGGTTGAATAAATAATCCATTCTCCTCTACGTGAGCGCAAGTCCTTGGCAACAATTTGGGACCCAAGAACTCGCTTGTCGAGTTGTCAATTGCCATTATACTTTTGACTAAAAAAGTTGTCATTAATCATTATACAGCCCTTGTCTCAGTCTATCCTGCACCAGAAGAAATACTAATCTCTACATTATTTAATGTGATATGTTCTTGACTGACATATTTAGTTTGTTACAGTTGCGAGTTCTATTTTAGGAGGGGATTACTGCTAGCTTATACGCTAGCGCTAGTAATTTACGACTGTTATATTTTTTTTAGTTTAGGACGTACTTAGAGCTGATGGAACGGGGTGACCAACTTGTGGTTCGATTTGCAAGAGTTGCACGATGCAGACCTCTCCCTTCGGCGGCAAGCCGGCAAAGCCGAAGGCCGGCACGACACGAGGGTAGTAGAGCGATCTACAGGCTTGGCAGACGACGGACGAGTTGGTTTTTTAGCTGCGGTTTGTGATTTTTAGACTGTTTATGTGAGAGATTACAGAGTAACAGAAACTCACGTGTGATTTTTATCGATATAAATGAAGTCGGTACAATATATACTATAATTAACTAGTAGATCCTATCTTAAAAAGATATTTTATTTAAAAACTAGTTACTATAAAAAAATTTAAAAATAATTTTTAGAAACCGAAAAGAACAAGGCATCGTGTGGTTGTCTCAGCCTGGTAAGTGATACCTGTGCAAGGACGCAGGTAGGCCGCTGACCTCGCCTGGGCAAAGGAATAGAGGCCCAACAGTTGACCAATTCCCTAATCAGTACGTGGAAGGGGAGGGAAAAAAAGCGTCTTCCTCTCTAGAAAACATATCGTTGTAACGAGAGAACAAAGCTATCGATAGAGTTGCCTTTAGGATTTCTCTCTCACCGTTGTGTCTATATTTACTGTTGTGTCATCGTGATATATTTACTGTTGTGTCATTGTGATTGATCTCGATTACGTGTTTGCAATATTACTGATCTTCTCCTCGGCGACGCGACCATTGCTTTAGAACAGAAATCTCTCTCTCTTGCACTGTTGCCTATAAACAGAGCCTTCTTGTTAGCCCACATCAACAATAAATCAATAGCCTCTTGATCATAGCTTCATATATTATCAGTCCACGGATTAAAATATCCTTTTAATAACAGTTATCTTTACCACTTAAAACATTTCAGTCTATTAGTAATAAACCAATAACCACGTGATGTAATCGGGACGGATTGTTATCACATACATAATCGAATTCTCATAACCGTTGCCTACAGTTCGAACCTCGAGAGTCACAACCGTTGCATCCCCTGGCTTTCTTTCTTCACACATTCCTCCTAACCCCCTGGTTGTCCTCCCTCCAAATGACACAAGCCAATAGCAAGCATAGCAAAAAGTCGTGGTGGTGAGATGCGACGGAGAGGGAGTGGCCACCGGAGATCACCACTAGAGAAGCATATGATGCCAAATAGTTCTTCATTTGCATACCGAAGGATAGGTTTTTCATTAGATTTACCGCTGCCACTGCATCATCACTAGTCTATCGTAGCTGGCTGCTGCATCATTTCCAGTCATCCATCACTGCCATGGTGAATTGGCTATCATCATCTTACTACCAGATACATTGATAGCCTGATCAAGAATCAAGTACTTGTCTTTGTATTGGTTGTGGGTATGTGACTATGCAACTTGCCATGGTATGCAGAGTTAAGTTCTTATCTCTGTATCTTTTTTTATTAGACTTGAATTGAAGTTTTTTTTGTTGCAATGAGGCTGAATTGAAGAATTGGTGGTGCATTTTTGTACACCATATTTCTATATTTTTTTACTGTAATGTTTAAATTCAGATGACATTGCTTAGGGAAGTTGAGTTGTTGGGATACTATTCCTATCCAACTTCTTCAGTTCAGTTTTTGTTAAAACTCTGATATAATCTGTAGCCTAATTGATTGCAGGGTCACAAAGACCCATGGAGTCTAATATGTATTCTAATTGTTCGGTTTAATACTCTAATCTGCAGCCTTATTCACATAGTACTCTCGTATTGCCAAGCTACCATGCAATAATTCTAGCTTTGAGCTGGCTCCAAACTAAAAAATAAAATAAAAAGGAAAAACGATGCTATTCACACTAGATTTCTCTTTTCATTTGTTTCTCATGACATCATAATTAAGTTAGCAACAGAGCTATACATGGACCTGGTTTTCAGGATTGCTTAAGAAAATTATATAGGATCTCAAGTATATTACATAAGATTAGCTCAATATAGGTTCTTCTAATGTACCCTCTTCATTATTTTATTTGATATTATGAGCGTCCCTTCGTTCTATTTAATTTGATGTTTTAGAGTGGCAGATCATTCCTTTTTTTTTATCTAATATTCTAGGCTTTCGTGAAGAGCATCACTACATATTCCTGTATGCTACGTTGTGCAAGTCTTAATCTCTTTGTTTATTGGTGTCTAACATTAGTTATCCGGTGTTTAGGAGACAAAATAATTTAATAAGGGAAATACACACAAAATTAATATAACCGTGAATGTGGCCATCTTTTGTATTTTCTTAATAAGTGTGCTGAAGTTTAAAACATAAAAGAAAATAATGGAAGGAGTACAAATAATCTCCACAGGGTAGCAAACCTAATTTTCTACTAGCATAAATTGCGTTTCAAACTGAAAATTTTCGTTTGACGGTCCAAAAGTTTATATATATATATATATATGCGCGGGAGGTTCACCACCTAATAATGTTTATGATTTTAGGGGATGGTCTCGGTAAACAAGAGCAACTTTCTGTCGTTCTGCGCTTACCTGCCTGGGCTGAGCTGCTGGACGGAGCTGGGCTGCATGCTCGCGGGCACCCGGGCCTTGTGGCAGATTCTGCAAAACTGGGCCGCCCACGCAGGTTACCAGGCCATCCGTTTCGAGTGGTATGCTGTCCGCTTAAGTGCTGACACAGAGATGGTCTTTTTATCCTAGTAATTGAATATTGATAAATTATTTTAAAATATCTGTTTTGATAAATTATTCTAGAAAGACGATAGAGGGTTATCTTAAGTTGTTTCCAAAAAGCGATAAAAACTTTTTTATTCGTTTGTCCGGAGAAACCCCAGTACGAAAAAGAAGGGCAAATTTCGCTATTTTTTGGGCTCGGTCGACGCGGTCTCAATATCTACTAATCGTCTAGCGCGTGTGGACTCGCAGCAGGTCGTTTGCCAGAGTAGCCAATCAAACCTCTATTACGCCCCGCAGGATTCCCGGCCGCGGAGGGACTCCATGTCGCCAGCAAGACGCCTCCGGCCGGCGGCGTGGCGGCGGGAATTCTGTGCGGTCGAGAGGTATTTTCACGAGGTTTTGAAATGCGTCTGGTCCCTAGTTCTCGTAAAAAAGTCCCTGGTAGTTTTTTTAAACCCCTCCTTTTTGCGTAATGGCCCCTTGCGGTTTTTGAAATTACACACGACTCCTCATTTATTTACGTAGAGGTCCCCCTGTAGTTTTTTTACGTACAGGCCCTCGCTTTTTTGCAAAAAAAACTTTTACCTTTTGCGAAAATACGTATATACCCTTGAATTTTTTAAAAATAATACCTCACGATTACGGTGCCTGTCGCGACGTGGCGCCGCGCCTATGAGTAGTAGACAACACACAGCGATGACACGGCGCGCGGCAGTTGAAGTATGGACGCGGGCTTCGAGGTTTGACCGTGTAACGAGGACTCTCTCCGTCTCCAAACAGGCCCGACTCGTTTCTATACAATAGTATATACAAAACTATTTAGATTTTTTATGTGCCAGCATGTTTGTTATTGAGAGTACTTTCATATAATTATTTTTGTAGTCTTTGATAGCGTATAATTGAAAAAAGGTGGTTGTCAAGCACGTGTGACGTAAACTTTGTCAATGTGATAATTGATAAAGTTTACGTCATGCATCTTGTTCTCTTCATGCAACTTGCAAGAATGCGCTGAACCTGGTCAACAATGACATCGACGGGTGTGCATTAAGTAAATCAAGAGGCTGGATGCCTCGCCTTAACAATGATTTGATCAATACTACCAAGTCGAAACAGCTGCAAGGGGGAGGTTTTTCAAGAGACTCACAGCATGCAACCTGCATTTCTTTTCTCTCTCTCTCTCTTGGAATACATGCATGATGCTGCAGCGGATCAAACGCGTTAGCAAGTTGAAACCGCTACATCATATGCGCACACTTACACATATACTGTATGTAACACCTCTATTTTTAAGGAAACAGGGGCGTCGATAATCCGCAATCACCCAGGATTTTGATTGCGGACCGAACAAGTATTATATCTGCTTTCAAATATTTGAAAAGAGTTAGTTTAATTGAAATAAGACCTAATGATCAATTTTAACAACAAACGGGCATGCAGCCCAAGAGTACTTACATATAGAAGAATTGCAGAAACACCACAGGAAAACCTGAGTGCGGTCGCAACCCTAGCACGAAATCTTGATTCACCTTCTTTGCTTCTGGAATCTGTTGGGGGGAAAATTATGTAAGACCGAGTACCAACCACTGTACTCAGCAAGTCATAAGGAAAACCCTAACTTAGCTAATTGCACGGATCACCAAAGGATAGGAGTATACGTGGTTTATTAATTTGAGTGGATGCACTTTTATTTACAAACATTTTTGAAAACCCAAAACCAAAGACTACTCCTTAAGATCACAGGGGGTTTTCAAAGCTTGATTACAACAGGGTTGTCAAGGACTTAAGTATTTCTATATCCTACATTTATTCATACAATACTTAAGTATTTCGAGGGTTGTCAAGAAAATGTTTACAATTTAACAGGGCATTTATCGGTGGTGAGAATTATCTAAATTTCATGTCATTCTAAACGTTTTATTTTACGCAAACTAACATTTCACAACTAGCAATAATGCAAATACCATAAATACATAATTTAAATAGCATGGGATTTCAACATGATCAAGGACTTGTGACTTGCCTTGGTCCTCGACTAGCTCGGTGACTTCGTAAATTACGGTTCCTTGTTTCGGTCCTTGTGTCGTCACCTCCGAAAAATCCGAAGCTAGCACAAACACACAAAACAACATAAGTCCGACTTGAGCCTAATCAAGCGAGGAAAAATAATTCTATAAAAAAGGAGAAAAGGCAATAAATATTCAAATCAGAGGGGGTTTTGAATTTTTAGATTTTTCTGGAGATGAATTTGGTGGATTGGAGGCAAAAAATGGGTTCAGGGCATCAAAATGAGCAAGATGGTGAAATTTGAGATTTTTTAGGATTTTCTGTGATTTTCTAGAAATTATTTAGATTTTCTGGATTTTTAGAAAATAAGAAATCTCTGGAAAATACTATGAACAGTCATGGGCCGGCCCTATTGCTACAAAGACGGCCGGGAGGATTCGGCCCGGCGGCGAACGACCATGCGATGCGCGCCTCGCCTCGGCGGATGGCCGACACGCGGCGGCGGGGACGGCGGAGGTGCGGGGGAGGTGGGCGGACGGGATGCATTGCGGTGGAACGGATCAGACGGCTGCGGAGGGTTCGGATCTGAAGGGCGCGTAGGGATGAGTTAAGTGAAATCAGACGGCTGAGAGGCGAGGCCATCCAACGGCTGAGGTTGGATGGCAACGGAGGGAAGGAAGGGCGGAGATGCGATCACGTCGCTGGGGGAGGTTGTCTTCAACCTCCAGCCGCTCGCTCGGCTGAGAGACAGAGGCGCGAGTGCCTCCGCTCCCCGGCGACGGCGAGGGTCCTCGGCGGCAAAGAGGGGCACCACTGGGTAGCTCTCGACAAGGGGAATCCATTTTGGGGACTTGGAAGGCAAGGGGATCAGTGGTGGAGGTCGGAGGCAGAAGGGGAAGGTTCGGCCTTGCGACGGCGCAACGGCACACCGGCGGCGATCTGGCTAAATGGAGGGTGGTTTGGCGATCTGTGGTGCGAGGGACTCATAGTGGCGGCGATGGCTTTAGCTGGGGAGCTTCTAAGGAGGCTGGCCATGGAGAGGTGCTGTTGCCGGCGGCGAGCATCGATGTCGGGGTTCCACAAGCTTCCATCTAGCCGGGGAAGTGCACCAAAGCAATCAGGGGACAGTGGTGAAGCTCTGAGCGAAAAGAATCGAAGAATGAGGGAGGAGGGAAAGATAATAGCTTACGGGGGTCACCGGCTCAGGGGAAGACGACGATGGAGCTGGGAGCGGTGGGGCTTCGATCGGGAGCTCTTGGGGATGATTGGGGGTTGCAGGAAGCGAGTGGAGGGTGGGAGAGCTCGGGAGCACGGGAGATCGAGGCGTTGAGGGAGAAAGTGAGCTTTGGCGGAGGGGAAGAGAAGGAGCGGCATGGGGCGCAGCGTGGGCGGACCAAGTGATGGGAGGGGTTGTCTGAGCGACGACGAGCTAACCGGGCGAAGGGGCTAGTTAATGCGCGCGTGACAGCCATGCGGGAGCGGTGACCGGCGACGGGGTGTCGGCGCAAGCGAGGAGGAGGCAGGTGGGGGCGGCGGGTGGGGCCAAGGAGGATCGAGCGGCGGTCAAGGAGGTGAGGAGCGACCATGCGGCGGCGGCGACGGCGAGCCGGCACGCAGCCAGGCTGCGAGCGCTAACACAGAGAGAAAGCGGGAGGGGAAAGAGGCGCCAGCGGGAGAAGGAAACGGAAAAAGAGGGAAGGGTGCCAAGAAGAAAGGAAGGCGGAAATGCCGAAAAGGGAAAGCGTATTCCGCTGGGAATTTTCGAAAAAAGGAAAGTTTTTAAAAATTCACTTAAAAATTTAGGAAAAATTAGAAAAAAATTTGAAAATTTTCTGGGGTGTTTCACTGTACGCACGCCTAAGAAAAGATACCAAGTTGACATGCCAAGAGACCGTACTTTTTTTTCCTTTTAGGGGATGCCAAGATCACTCTGGCGCAGCCCGGTGCGCACGCAGTAGTCCTAGACTATAATACCATGCATGCATCGTCTTGATGTTGTCCATCTAGCTTCAAGTTTCCATGTCTCACCAAGTTTCTTCCTCCCCCGTTCGCGCCATGCACGGCCGCTCCTCGATTCATGCCGTTCTACTCCTCGCGGCCCTCGCGCTTCCGCTCGCCGCTGCTCAGCCGTGGCAGACCTGTGACAGCCGCAGAGGCAACTACTCGGCAGGCAGCACCTACGAAGCCAACTTCCTAGACATCATCACAACCCTCCAAGCGAACGCCACCACCTCGCCTTCCCTCTACGCCGCCGGCGCCGTCGGCGCCGCGCCGAACGCCGTCTACGGCCTCATGCTGTGCCGCGCCGACCTCAGCGCCTCCGATTGCTTCGACTGCGGCACCTGGGCCAGCCGGGACGTGCAGAAGTACTGCAACCGCAGCAGGGAGGTGGCCCTCTGCTACAACCAATGCTACGTCCGCCTGTCAGACAAGGACTTCCTAGCCTCCAAAAACAACTCCGGCGAGGTGCGCCTCATGAGTAGCGCGAACATCACCAGCCGCGACGTCGCGGGCTACGATCGGGCGGTCACCGGCCTCCTCAACGCAACCGTGCGGTACGCGGTGGACAACTCGACGAGGCTGTTCGCGACGGGGGAGTCGGTGGGGCTCGACCCGGGGTTCCCTAATATCTACTCGATGGCGCAGTGCACGCCGGACCTGTCACCGGCGCTGTGCCGGAGCTGCCTCGACGACCTTGTGGGCCAGTGGTGGAAGGTGTTCCCGCATAACGTGATGGGCGCGAGGATCCTTGTCTCGCGGTGCAACTTGAGGTCCGAGCTGGGCCCGTTCTACACCGGCAACGCGATGCTGCGGCTGCAGAACGGAACGGCCGCGCCGGTGCCGGCGCCGGCGCCCGCTCCGGATGTTGTGCCGGGCACTACGGGAGGTGAGTCGAGTACGTACTCGTTCAGATTAATTAACTCGATGACTCATGGACATACGAATTACATTACGTGATTTGTGCAAGCTAGATTGGTGTATCAAGTGAAACTTGGTGTGCTTAGAGGAAGGACCCGAAGTTACTTTATCTTCTGGCTTGCTTGAATCGAGTCTGATTTTTTACTCTTGTCAAATTCTTGTTAACATGTCACTCATCTCGACTACTATAGTACCAACTAGCACATTATTTTTTAAGTAAAGCGAATATTGGATGACAGCATGTTACGGTATAAGTCGTTAGGACCTATAATTACTAGATTACGCTGAAATTTGATATGGTCTTTAAGCACGTTACTCCCTCAGTTGATTTGTACAAGTCACCCACGTATTTCCAGTTTAGCAAAACTAGTCCAACAATATATAGCTTTTGTGATACAAAAGTGGTACCGCTGGGTATTACTATTTAAAGGTACTTTATTATGATTACCATTTTGTAGTTTCCAACAATATATTGTAAATTTTTTTTGATGGTCTACGTTCAATCTTCAAGACCAAACAGAGTCAAACTACACCCTATAAAAATCAACAAAGGGAGTATTATATAACAAAATAACATTTTGCGCAATGGGACACTTCGGACTCGTAGACAGATAAGATATTCAAATTCTCCCCGTTTTTTCTGCTTGATGTTTTTTATTTTTGTACGGTCTTCGAGATATAATTTTAACCACTATCTTTTATAATTATAGCTAATCTAGATAATTTTGAGTTTATTGAACAATACGGATTCTATGAAGTCAAATAAGAAAGAACGAGAGAGTATATATTTTGAGGTCACCGTAACCTATTGAATTAGCCGTAGTCAATTAAGCTTTTTAATAAATAAATGATAAAATATGTGACAGATTACCCAATTATCATCTGTCCTTACAACAAAATTCTCACACATATTGCTTCTGGAAGGATTCTATCCCAACCTTTCTCTTTTCACACGGACAAAAGCCTTTCTTTCCCCTTTCGAAGACACAAAAAACTTGCGAACTCGGGTTATTAGCGGTCTTACACCACTCCGTTTCTGAAACAAGCAGCAGGAGCTTCATTTTCTTTCATTGAGCAACAGCATTGCAACACTGAGCTCAGACAGGAAAACAGGTGGACTGTTTGCGACACACGCACTGCTGCACACACTTGAACTGAGTTTCTTTCTTCTTTTTTTGTTGCAAAATTGCAGGTAAAAACACCTCAGCTAGCAAGCCACTCGAAATTATATTGCCGATAGCGGGTGTTGCTGCCATAGCTGCGATTTCCCTTTGTATGTGGATTATGCTCAGGAAGAGAAGATCGCGAAGAGCAGAGCTTTCCCCCCGACGTAAGTCCTCGATCTGCATATATAGTTTCCGCTTCTCAATGTTGAACACATATATGCTTAATCGTTAGCAATCGAATCAATGGAAATTTACCAGCTAATACAGTTGAGGACCTGGAAAGTGTTAAATCAACCTTGCTATCTCTGTCATCACTACAAGTGGCAACAAACAACTTCGATGAAAGCAACAGACTTGGTGAGGGGGGATTCGGTGCAGTTTATAAGGTATGATCACCGTATGGCAATATATATCCTTTACCTTTGTTATAGTATGTGAAGCTGTTAAGCCATTACATAATGCAGTATATATTGTAGTGTATCTGTATTCATATATAGCCTTCATGGAAGATAGTCAATTTGCTCAGGGAGTACTTTTTGGACAAGAAGTGGCCGTGAAGAGGCTGTCGAAGGGTTCAAATCAGGGGCTAGAAGAACTAAAAAACGAGCTAGTTCTGGTGGCCAAACTTCATCACAAAAACCTTGTTCGGCTTGTGGGTTTTTCCTTGGAAGAGGGAGAGAGATTGCTTGTCTACGAGTACATGCCAAATAGAAGCCTTGATACCATTCTTTTCGGTACCACTATCATATCCTTCCCCACAGAATCTAAACTGCACTCGTTAGCAACACCTGTATGCATGTCCAATGACCATTAAATTCACATTTCTGGTGTCAGATCCTGAGGAAAAAGGTCGACTGGACTGGGTGAAACGGTTCAGGATAATCGAAGGAGTCGCTCGAGGATTGCAGTACCTTCACCAGGACTCTCAGAAGAAGATCGTCCACCGCGACTTGAAAGCAAGCAACGTCTTGTTGGATGCAGACATGAGCCCCAAGATCGGAGATTTCGGTCTCGCCAGGCTCTTCGGGCAAGATCAGACTCGAGAAGTCACCAGCCGCATCGTCGGGACATTGTATCTAATCATGGCCTTCGAAAAATCAATTGATTTTATCAGTTCCCTGGACCGGTAATGTCAGCTTAACTGACCATGCTGTATATCCTTCTTGCTGCAGTGGCTACATGTCTCCTGAGTATGTGATGCGTGGACAGTACTCCACGAAATCAGATGTGTTCAGTTTCGGCATTCTCGTTATTGAGATCGTAACGGGCCGGACGAACAACGGATCCTACTTTTCCGAGCAAAATGAAGATATAATAAGCGTTGTGAGTACTCACACACACACTGAAAATACTTAGGTTTTAGCACTTGCATGTATGCTGTTAGTACTGAATATATGTGGTTATAATGCTAGGTATGGAAGCACTGGTCCGAGGGAACAATTGCAGAGATGATAGATTATTCTTTGGGGCGAAACTACCCTGGAGCCGAGGTGCTGAAATGTGTGAATATCGGTCTCATGTGCCTTCAACAGAACCCTGTAGATCGACCTACAATGGCGGATATCATGGTGATGCTTAACAGCGATACTACCAGTTCTCTGCCTGCTCCTGCTAGACCAACATTTTTCGTGGATGCAAGCTCAGCTTTCTCTTACAGTACTGTCTGACATTAATTGGTCGACGAAGTAGCGGAGGCTAACGCATGCTGTGACGACCTGTATTTTTACTGTGGGGTATAAACACTAGTCAATTGATTATTATTCATTTTAGCCGATAGAACATCGCATCAGAACAATAATTAGAGACATGACACGATATTACAAGAATATTGCCACACATGACTAAAGTTTATTACAAAGTCGCAAGGCTTGAATATCACAATATTTAGAAATAAAAATGTTCTAACTATTATCTATCCAAAAATGAAGACATTATAACTGCACCCAATCATACTCGGTTTCACCAAAGACGATTCCTAACTGTTGCCTACTTCGCCCATCCTCCACACGGGGTGTCCGCCTTGTACTCGTTGTATCCTGAGTCCACGGTATTCCTTCCGGGTGGTATTTCAATCCGTCCAGGTATATTTCGCCTGATCCTAGCCATTCTCCGGACAGACATACTCCTAACAAGGAGAGTTAATAGCAAATGTGAGTACAAAAGTACTCAGCAAATGTTATTAGCAAAATACACTGAATGCTTATCTTCTACACTTCTAGGAATATCCATTCCTATCCTCATTGCTCATTCTTATTCTCTTTCTCTTTCTCATTCTTTTTCTCATGATTTATAGAAAATACGTTTTTGTTGTTAGGTTTTGAAAGAATTCCAGATCATTAATTTAGAAGACTAACAAATACTCATATGAACGGCTAAAACCCCCATAAGTTTTCGAAATTCTCCTTTCCCAGAGACAGGCATGAATTCATGATTTGTATAGCATTGCGCAAGCTTGTACCACTTTGCCTATCATCACTCTAATCCTGGTGGCTCCCGGATCTCCGCATTTCCTTAGATGTGGTGCCCAGACCAGAGTACAATACTTTTACATCTATCTCAATGTATTATATCTCCACCCAACTACTCACAAGCGATAGTCTAGAGCGGTGTACCACCCTCACCCAGACCCACCGAAAGTAACATAGTTGTTAGCTGGGGTGGTTTTTGACCCTCACCCAACAATCAATTGCGTAATATATCGCATTCGCGTACCCCGCTTCTGGTATCTGACCAGTTCTGGGTTCTTGCGATCCACATCCCCCACTTCTGGCCTACTTACCAGTTATGAGTTCTTACGGCTGTGGATCCCCCACTCCGGGTCCGACTCTTGTGGGTTCTTCCCCTAATTAATACTTACCCATATGAAGAATAATAATGTTGAAAGAGTTACTAGTCTGTCCGTCCTCGGACGGGGTGTTGGTTGATATGTTTTAGTATGGTCCGTCCACACAGATGAAGTCTGATTAACCTTATATCTTATCCCTATGCAGAAGATCTCATACCTGCCCTTTTTCTCCTGCCCTGGGGACCTTCCACCAACTTATTTATTGGACTGACAGTGGCTTCCTCAACTGACTGCTTAATCTATTTCTTATCTTTCTCACCACAATTGTTCAATTTAAACATGTTTTTATTTTTATTTAATTATTTTTTTGAATTTTAGTTATTTATGGATGTGACTTTGGAGGTTGTATGGAATAAAATTACAAATTTTCTTATTTTCAATTCCGAATTTCTTTTAATTTGGATTGTACTTGACATGGACACTTCTTTTTTTAATTTGAACCGTTAAACTCGAGTCTACCATTGATGGCTAGATCTTTCTAGTTAACATATGAGTTTCCTTAGAGTACCCTGATTATTATAGATTGATAGGTAGATCGATGGATCTCTAATCGTCCTTTATTTTTTTTTCTGAATTTGCATATTTTTGGATTGTACTTGGGTAGATATTGTTTAACTTTAGGCTGGAATTTGTATGAAAATCTATTTTCTATTTTTATTTGTTATTAATCTGAATTTTATTTTTAGGGTTTACTTTGGAATCCGAATTTTATTTTAGGTTTACTTCGGAATTTGCATGGAAATCAAATTGCAATTTTTTTATTTTTTCCTGAATTTTACTTTTAGGGTTTACTTTCGTATCCGTATGGAAATAAAATTGCTAATTTTATTTTATTTTATTCTGAATTTTAACTAATTTGCCTTGTACTTGACATAGACTCTTCCTTTTTGTTTGCTAATTTTTATTAAATTATTGTTCTAAATTTTGGTTATTTCTAAATGTGACTTTGGAAGTTGAATGGAAATATTCCTTGTACTTGATATGGACTCTTCCTTTTCATTTGCTAATTTTTATTTATTTATTATTCTGAATTTTAGTTATTTATGGATATGACTTTGGAAGTCATATAGAAATCAATTTTTTTGGTCGTACTTGGTTGGATTATTTTTAGATTTAGACTGGAATCCGTATACAAATCTATTTTCTACTTTTATTTATTATTAATCTAAATTTTATTTTTAGGTTTACTATGGAATTCATATGGAAATCAAATTGCTATTTTTTTTACTTTGTAATTTACTTTTAGGGTTTACTTTGGAATTCATATGGAATAAAATTGCTTATTTTATTTTATTTTATTCTGAATTTTAGTTAATTTGTCTTGTACTTGATTTAGATTATATTTGACATGTACTCTTTCTTTTAGTCTGAGCTATTATAACTCAGGTTTATTAGATGGATTGCCAGATCTTTCTATTTAATATGTGAGCTTTATTGCAGGGAAAATTTAATCATTTGCCACTCTTATGAGTAGAGTGGCAACAGATTTGCCACCCTGGCCCGTTGTCAGTGACTCAGGCGGGCCTGCATGTAAGTGACAGAGTTAATTGGCCAATCTTAAGAGTGGCAAAAAATTGAAATCCCCTTATTGGAGTGCCTAATTATTATAGATATAGAAGATAGATATAGACTTATAGAAAGATAGAAGTATTTTCCTAGATGATTCCAATTATAATAGTTTTATGTAGGTAATCTATATACTTTTACATGTATCAATTGTCCAAATTTATGTACTAGTGATCAGTGTTTGAAAAGGTTTGTTGCACAGATTCCACGTCAAGGTACATCGGTGGACCGAGGAGTAATATATTTTAAGATCTCGAGAACAAAACCTTGTGGTCCACAGATCGTGGAATATTTAAAAGATGATTCATGTAAATTTTGACTAGACCTGATCACCATATATTTTATTCTCCTCCCACTTCACTTTATCCTCTGTCCTTGCCCTCCCATCCTAGAGCAGGTATACCTAACCCATTACACCCCGCGGGGTTCCGGCTCCCACGCGAGGCCACGTCCCCACACACACATGCGCGCGTGGCGGGGGATTCTTGTCTGACGGAGGAGGTGATTACCTTCGGTTTTTTCAAATTACGTCTGGTCCTTGGTTCTCGCAAAAAAATCCACGAATTTTTAGGTCCTGAAATTTTTTAACCCTCCGTTTTGCGGGATGGCCCCGCGTTTTGAAAATTGCGCACGGGTCCCCGGTTTTCGCATCTGGTCCTCGGGTTTTCCAAAAACCTTTGCTTTTTCTCGAAATCGTTTTCACCCGGTTTTTAAATGGGTCCTCCTTTTCCGAATACCCCTTTGCCTTTTCCAAAAATACGTTTTTGCCCCCGTTTTTTTTAGGAACTTCTCACGAATCATCGTCTCTTTTATTTTAGTACGTCAGATGGCGGGCGGTGTCTTGCCGCCTATAATTCTAGTAGAAAAGCAAACACTACACATCTTGGCTTATCATGACACCATCATCACTATATTTAAGCCGGGGAGCTCCAGCTTTCCAGTGTGCCATGTCAGCATATTTGCGAAAAGGTCCTTAAGATTTTAAAAATCATGTAAAGGCCTTTGGTTCATGCAAAGAGATCTCTGCCAGGTTTTTTCCCGAAAACACCCCTCCACTTCACCGCAATTGTGTATCTTTTGCAGGATAGCACCCCGTGGTTTTCTAAACTTACGTATGGGTCCTCATTGAGTTACATACATGTCCTCGATTTTTTGCGAAAAAAGCCTTCAATTTTTCTGAAATTACGCACGTGTCCTCGTTTTTTTAAAAAACATCCCGCGAATTGTCGCCTCTTTTACTTCAGTCCACACGGTAGCTAGCGCGCGCGTGGTGCCGTGCTTATGCTGCTACTTGCAAGGATTGCGGAGGGTGGGGGCTGCGGGCTACCCGATCCCAAGAATATATATAGTTTTGAAATCACAAGCTTTTATGCGTAACATTTCACAAGTATAAATATTACAGATAAAAAAATAGAGTTCGAAGCACGCAAGAACATCATGTGCTATACCTGTAGGACCGGATGAGGCAACAGAGGGGGGAGGGGGTGAATGGTGCTAAAAGATTTTTTCTCCAAATATTCACATATTCCTTCTTCTTCAATAATTACAAAGCTATGAAGATTAATATATAAGATCTACTAGAAAACAGAGGAACACAGATCACCATACGACCAGATCAGAGCACTGTGTGGTCAAATTACGACCACTCGGCGGAAGCACAACGTGGTAGAATACGACCACTCAGTAGAGATACAAGGTGGTCGTAACAGACAATGTAGTTGGGACAGACAACGTGGTCGAAGCTGACTACGTGATCGAAACCGACAAACGTGGTCGAAACCAACTACGTGGTCAAAACCAACGAGGTCGAAACCAACGTGGTCGAAGACAACGTGATCGAGCCAACGTGGTTGTAACCAAGGTGGTCAAGACCAATGTGGTCGAAGCCAACGGGGTTGAGCCAATGTGGTCGAAACGCCAGCATTGTCGAAGACCGATGTGATCTCAAACTACGTGGTCGAAGACCATTGTGTGGTCGACACCACTGTAGTCGATGTCCCAAGTAGGCAGAAAAGTTGAGCGACCACACAACTTAAGATCATTGAGTGATAGAAAACAAGTGTGGTCGTAATCGTCTAGACGAACCAGAGGAGGCGCACGCCTACCAGAACTGAAAACAAGAATGATGCACGATCTTTGCTAGTGGGAAGAGAGTAGCGAAAATGACTTTAAACACTATCCCACATGTCACATCAAGCAATAGCATCGAAGAAATTAAACCCAGATCGACAACATGATCGAAGCTTACACAACAATCGTAAGCCCGACAGCGCGGTCGATGGCTTGCACAATGGTCGTAAATTCGACCACTTGACCGAAGACCAACTCGGTTGGAAATCGACTTACAAACAGAAGTCACTGTAGTCGATAACCACCATATAAACCTAGTCGGTTGTATGTGACACCCCGATCCATGATGGCTCATATGTGTGTGCACACATGAGGGTGTGGGTTAGTCCTATATTGCTAGCTTAGCTTGAGAATCACTTACATATAAGACTAGGAGTTCCAATGGTAGCACCCTCGGTTAACCGTTTTGCGCAAAGCGAGGATAAAAGTTTAAGCGAGTTGCTACGTGTGCGTGGCCTATCCATAATAGGATTAGACCTAAGCCGGTTTGAACTATAAGGCGTTACATGACTCCAATGACAACAATAATGATACTGGTAGCAACAGAACATATGCACTGGGCAAATTCTTTAAAAAGATTCCACCATTAAAGGATCTTTTTTTGGAGTTCCAGGGCCCTCAGGTGAGGAATTGTTTCTAAAACCTATAGCACTTTCAGGAACGACTCTTAGATGTGTATCAATTGTTTTGTTTGGCATGTGCCTAGATGTGGGCTGAACCAGGAGCTCTTCCTGCTCCATTCAGTCAACTCAGGAGGCTGTTTATCGCTAGTGTGCCAGCAAAGTGGGGCATGTTTTGGATTTTCCCTATTCTCAATGCTGCACCTGGCTTGGAGACACTGCATGTTTCTGTATGTCATATTCTATCCCTAGATGTATATAAATATCATATGATGACACATTTGTGATTTTGAACGATAGCAAAAGAGTTGTGTTCTGAATGCATGTTGACAGCTCAGAAAAAGAATCTACTTGCGAAGTTAATGTGGCAGTAGATTCACAACAGCTTCAGTTACATAATTTAAAGGAACTTGTTGTCAATGGCTTCAATGGAGAAGAGAGTCAACTTGGCTTTCAGATGTATGATGAAGCCATCCCCCATGCTGAAGCTTGTCCATCTAGCCAAGGCGTATGCTGAAGAGAAGCAGGAGGAACTTGGAAATTTGGAGATTGTTTGGCAGCAGCGCAAGGGGCTCAAGAATGAGATAGCCTCAATATTGCATATGTTGTAAATATTGCGGTATAAGCATATTTTCTATTTTAATTTCAATAATAATTATGATAATAATAAACACCCAAGCATGGCATATGAATGACTTAAACAACATATTGATATAAGGATCAATTAAGTCATTACAAAGTGTGTATGTACACAACATGAACATCATATATGACATCTTTAGCATGACATTAATGTATTTACATGCTAATTCTTTTATAAACTGAACATATATGATCAGCACAAGTGCAGAAACAGATTTAAAGACGGAACATGCTGCCTTCATACTTAGCCAAATGAAAATGACTACAATCAGCATATAATCAGATTTACAATATGCTGCCATCAAGTATAGCCAACTACAAAAGACTAAAAACAGCATATAATGAAATGCATGTTTTATAATTGCTCTCAGAACATGGTTGCTCAAAATATTAAATCTTGGCCTTCTCATGCAAATGTTGAATATCATCACAAAGATCTGCTAGTGATTAAGTTTTAGCTCTAAATTATGTTTTCACTGTCAAAAGCCACCTAACCAGCAAACAATAATTGTATACTTTCAGAACAGACGTTCCCAGGCAATATGAAAGTAGCAATAACAGTACAGCAGTCTCAAATAGATAAATAGAACTAGAGCAATCACTTCTAAACCGAATTTGCTCAAGACCATCTATTGTACATGAAACAATCTTTATTGCTAATAAACCAACCTGATCAGCAGAGAGTATACTCTACGGTTCAGACAGTGAAAGCAATCTCATAGAGCTCAATCCTAATCCAAATAGCTAGATCAATCTCAATATTCAACTAATTCATCACAGAGCATATAGAAAACAGGAAATTCTTTGCAATCTTCCAGCTAGTGATACTCACAGACAGATGAAATGGATCACAAAATTGCAAAGAACCAATACTCACAGTAGAGGTGATATTCTAAACCACCTGAAGACACCGAAAGAGGGCAAGGCACGATAAAGTCGCTGTCCCAGAAAACCTATCAGCCCACTGTATCCAGCAGGGAGATGGTTCACGGAGATACAATGCCGCTCTCCCTCTCTTAGCCGAAGCCAAGAAGGAAGACGAGGTTCAGGGATGCTGCACACGACCGCTCGGTGATTCCGGCCAAGAACCACACACAAATCACAAATCAACGCTTCAAATCTCTCGGTGAATATTTCGGTCCAAGCTCAGATCAAGAACCCTAGAAAAGGGTCAAGACTCTCGGCACCTGCAAAGCACGGGGAACCGGCCAACAGCCCAAGGATCGAGAATCACCGACGAAGATAGAGGTAGAGGGGAAAGAACTCACTCGGTTTCGGATGCCCGGAGAAGAGGAGGGGCCGGGCTTTATAGCGGAGCCGAGAGAGAGGGGAGAGGCGGGCTGCGGTGTGGCTGGCGTCGAAGCGCCCGCCGACCCCGCCTCCGTCGCCATCGCCCCAAGACTCGGCCGCCGCCGTCGCCCGCGAGACCCGGCCTGCGCGATCCAATCGGCCGCAACGCTCGCAGTCGCACGCACGGGGGAGGAGACGAACCGTCTCCCCCCTTATCTCCTCATCTCGCCCACTTACAGGTGGGACCCACCGAACAGTTCCCTCAATTGGGAAATTACACAAAAGCCCTTGGTTTTGCAACAGCATAAGCTTAATGATGGAATTTGTTGGCAGGCTCGCTTAGTGATGGAATGATGGAATTTGTTGGAATTTGTACATTGTATGAATATTTAGTGTAAGCGTGGAATAATCTGTTTATCCAAAAGCGTGGAATATGTAGGATGCACTAGATATGGGTGTCTTCAAAAGTTCTAAAAAGACCACAGTTTAGTTCTGTTAGATGACAGATTACATGAGCATTCAACTTTCCGGTGAATTAACTAGACAGGCATAGAAAAAGTTCAAAGCAAATTAGTAATCCACCATTGTTGTGGAAACAAGTCATATGATCGAAGATTGGCACCAAATTCATAGTGTGCTTTTGAAACTTTTAGGAGACCATGTAACATGTAGTAAAGACAATGCCATCACAGTAGCATTTTCAAATGATATCCCAAATATGATACAAGCTTAGTTTCAGTCGTCATCACTGCTATCGTCTTCAATCCCATGGCTCTTGATGTAACTGTCGTGATCATGGGCAATATCTCCAATAAAGTAGAACCCTCTCCTTCCTTCCCGTAAGATCCTGAGGGGGCAAAGCTCACATATATTGAGTGCTGGCATACGAAATCAACCAAAAACTGGCCTGACATGCAATTCCTGTAGAAAAAAATATAAGCGTGTGGACTTCGGTAAAGACATAGTTATAACTGCGACACTGATTGGGGCAAACTGAGAACACACAATCTGCTCGTAGAGATTGACTGCCGCTCGAGGACGATTGCCTTCTGAGGACGCTGATCGAGACACTTTATGTTGAGCCATATTGTTTCAACTCTTTTTTCGCTGTACTACGTGTCCAATAATAATGTTCTATGATCTTTTATTTATATAGCATTTTGATTTGTGTGTTAGAAAATTTGTATAACTGTAGCCTATCCTATATCCTAACAATGGACTGGGCCAAGGGGACAATTGGAGAGATGATAGATTATTCGTTGGGGAGAAACTACCCGGGAGCCGAGATGCTGAAATGTCTCAATATCGGCCTCTCGTGCCTTCAACAGAACACTGTGGACAGGCCTACGATGGCAGATATCATGGTGATGCTGAACAGTGAGACTACCAGTTCTCTCCCTGCACCTGCTAGACAAATATTTTTCTTCGATGGAAGCTCAGCTTTCTCTTACAGTACTGTGACATTAATTGGTCCACGAAGCAGCGGATGCTAACGCACGCCCGCTTTGTGGGTGTTTATGAATTATGATTTTTAGTTTATATTATAATAATTAGCTTTTAAATGATATATCTTTTTAAGATAGAGTCTACAGGTTAATTGTAGTAAATATTATACCAAATTTATCTATATCGATCAAAATCACATATGAGTGTCTCTTTCTATACCCTCTCTTGCAAACTGACTGAATTAAAAAATTTAAGCTAAAAGCTATATCCTAAAAGAGCACACTCGTTGTTGTTTTGTTTGTTTCATATTGTATTGTAACCCAGAGAAGCAAGTGTGATTTATCAGTGTAATTTGTGTGTTTTTTAGACGAGTGTAATTTGTGTTAGCTGTTATGTACTTTGGCTTGCTTTAGAAAAAAAAATTAGGAGATATTATTGGTGGGTTTTTTCGGCTGCGGCTTATGGTTTTTTATCCTAACGTGACCACTTGTGTGAATAAATTGAATGCTGATAAGCTAATAACCTATTTTAAGAAAAAGTTGTCCCGATAAACCGTTTCGAAACAGTGGCGGAGAAACCGTCCTATTTATTTGTTTAGTAGAAATCATAAACTGAAAAGAACTCGGGCATAAGGTTTTTTTATGTAAATACGAGATCTTTGATCTTTTTGAAGTGTAAAAAAGATACCATAGTTTTTTGGGAGATGCTTTTATGTTTTTCTCAAAGCGATTTGCACAATTTTTAAAGCAGGACTGAACGGTGGATAGTGATTGCTTACCTTTTTATGTGCTTTAAGATTAAACATTCTTATTATTAGAATGAAAAGTATAGAAACATCACTCTAGTTTTTTTAGGTGTTGATACCTTAAGTTTTTTTTCTAGATGACATGTTCATGTATTGCTCAAAGCCTAAAACACATAAAAGATCGGATTTGAGCAAAGCATTTTGCGGGCATTTGATCGCATCGCAGCCTAGAAGTGGTGGCCCTTGGGTTTCCCCCGTGCCTCTGTGGCCGGGCCACAGAGTGGAGTTGGGCACCGCGCTCGAGCGGACGTGGGTCTCGGCATCTCGGCAGGCACACACGGGAGCTACGCGCCTGCCTGTTGCCGCGGCGCGAGCTTGTTGGGCCCTCGGCGCGGTGGGGGCACCCGTAAGTTTTTGTGGCGGGCTTCGTCGGGATCGGCCATTGAGCAACGTCGGGAGGGAATGGGGGTCTGCGGGTTGGTAGGCGCTCGCTCGGATGGAGGCCTGGAGCGACGCAACTTCCTGAAAGTTGTGTGTTGGAAAATGTTGGGCTCACGTTGGGCTTGATTACGAATCGGAGCTCTCAGGTCGGGCTTTTTCTGCCAGAGCCGGGGCAAGGCCTTTGAGGTAGGCCTGACGTAGCCCGGGCTCTGTGCCAGTTTCGGCCTGAGTTTGCATAGTCTAGAATCTTTGCGCCCTACATGGTCATCCGGGGAGCCTAAGACATGCTCCAAACTGCTTATAAGTCTAGCTTCTAGTTTTTTTTTTGGGTTAGTTTTGGCTAAAAGTGTGCTGTAGCAGTCATTAGCCTTTTAAGCTATTCAATTAAAAATTTTAAAAATAAGAAAAAACCGTTATACCATCACAAAAATTACATGAGAACAAAAAAAGAAAAATAAAAAAAGTCAAAAAATCAAGAGACAAAAGCCGTTTAGAGCAGGACAGCCACAGGCACACCCTGGCACCCAAACGGAGATGCTTCCACGGTGTGGCGTAGTAATCTCAGACGCCATCACTGACTGGGGGAGCGAGAGGAGCGGATAGATGTTGGGTGGAAAGAATAATCTCACCTCAGTGCCCTCTGGCCGCGGGCCGCGGCCAACAACTCTCGACAAGAGAACTTCTTTTTCCCTCGGACGCCGATTCGCTCCCTCCCAGAAAAGTCTCATTGTCACAGCTTTATGTGTTGTTGAACGTCGTGGAAGCAAACAAGTCCTTCCCTGGAATAGTCCCGTAGAAAAGGCAGAGCTTTCCACATCACTCGCCATATAGCATTCAACAGCAAAATTGACATGAGCAACAACTTTTCGTCATGCCATACACCAGCGTCGATAGGTCTTTTATTGTCCACTCCTGCTAGTTGCGATCCCTGAGCAAACCAGGTTAATAATTCTACTCACAGCCACAATGCAAGATTCAATAACGCTGATGCAGTAGGGGCCTCTCCCTACATCATCAGGCTTATTTCTAGAAATACAGTACACGACTGGTTCTGCAAGCTGCTTCAAAGAGTCAAGACTCATCTTGGCGAAAGCTCTGTGACGGACACTTCGTTCGACGACATTACTGACGAAATTATCTGTGTAGCCGGAAGCTCTTGGATACGGTTCTAAATACACATTTGAGCTGTCACTGGCACTAACCTCCTGGATGCAGTAGGCTGCTGGCCTGGACACAGAACCAAAGTCAGAAATCTTAGGTGGTGATCGGTTCGGCTGAAAGCTGAAAGCTTATGGCTGAAAACACTGTAGCTGGTTGAAAAAATCAGAATGAGAGAGGCTTATTTAACATAATTAAATTTAAAAAAATTGAAAAATATAAAAAATATGTTAGCCCATCACAGACAACGCAAATGAATACGAGAAAAAAAAGAACCGACAAAAAAACTCAAAAAATAGTCAAAAATTCAGAAAAAGACGAAATTATGAATAGTACAAAAATAAGCTTAAGCTTTAAGCCATAAGCTATATTGAGCAGGGCCTTAGGGTTGTAATCAAAGTCTAATAGAATGTTGCTTGCTTTGAGGTCCCGGTGAACTATCTTCAATTGAGAATCTTCGTGAAGATATTATAAGCCTCTAGCAATTCCATTTATAATCTTGAATCTCGTCCCCCAATCTAGCTCCTTGGTTTCCACCCTGCCGTTCCTGACTGGGGGAGCGAGAGGAGCGGGTGGAAAGAATAATGTCACCTCAGTAGAACTCTCGCCGCGGGCCGTGGCCAACGACTCTCGACGAGGAAACTTCTTTTTCCCTCGGACGCTGATTCGCTATCTCCAAGAAAAGTCTCATTGTCACAGCTTCATGTGTTGTTGTACGCCGGGAATCAAACAAGTCCTTCCCTGGAATAGTTTAGTAGAAAAGGCAGATCTTTCCACATCACTCGCCAAATATTCAACAGCAAAATTGACATTAGCGACAATTTATCATGCCATACGTCAGCACCAATATGACTTTTATTGTCCGCTCCTGCTAGTGGCAATCCCTGAGCATACCAGGTTAATAATTGTACTCACAACCACAATGCAACATTCAATAACACTGATGCAGTAAGGCCTCTCCCTACATCATCAAGCTTATTTCTAGAAATGCAGTACACAACTGGTTCAGCAAACTGCTTCAGAGTCAAGATTCATCTTGGCGAAAGCTCTGTGATGGACACTTCGTTCGATGACATTACTGTCGAATTATCTGTGTACCCGGAAGCTCTTGGATGCGTCTCTAAATACACATTTGAGCTGTCACTGGCACTAACCTCCTGGATGCAGTAGGCTGGCCTGGACAGAGAAGGGAGACGGACAGTGTGACTACTAAACATGATATTTACCGACGACATCATCGGCCTATTTGCAGGTTTTTTGTGCACACACAAGAGGGCAATGTGAATGCACTTCAAAATCTGGTCCACGGGAGGATGGTTGCTCAAGGATGGATCGATCAACTCGATGACATTTCCCCTGGTCCAGTGCTGCCATACCTGCACCAGATTGGTAGATTAGTCAGATATTGTTGTGAGAAGTTGGCTGCGTGTAGACTTTATGAACAGTCTTCAAGCACTCACAAGATTCAAGAGATCGACATCTTGCTCGCTATTATATGAGCCAGTGTTTCTTCTTCCTGTTATAATCTCTAAAACCAAAACACCGAAGCTAAACATGTCTGACTTGATTGAATATCGACCACGCATGGCATATTCCGGTGCCATGTATCCGCTGTGATAAAAACATAACTTTGTAACCTTATCTATTTTGATGTCTTATTAGGGAAATGCTGGCCATACTTACTATGTTCCGGCAATACGATGAGTGACATCTTCCAACTGATCCCCTCCAAATATCCTTGCTAAGCCAAAGTCAGAAATCTTAGGGTTGTAATCAAAGTCTAATAGAATATTGCTTGCTTTGAGGTCCCGGTGAACTATCTTCAATTGAGAATCTTCGTGAAGATATTGTAAACCTCTAGCAATTCCATTTATAATCTTGAATCTCTTTCCCCAATCTAGCTCATTGTTTTTCTCAGAATCTGCCATTCAAGCAAGACATATCATTGCAGTGAAAATTTGATGGCTTTTGCACTACTCTTATTTATAATTTTTCATTTTGAAAACAACAAATAAGAAAATTATACCAAAAAGAATGGTATCAAGGCTTCTATTGGGCATATATTCATACACAAGTATTCTCTCTTGTTCCTCCAGGCAAACACCAACAAGCCTCACAAGGTTCTTGTGGTGAAGCTTGGCAACCAGAACTAGCTCAGTTTTCAGCTCTCCGATTCCTTGGCTAGAACTCTTACAGAGCCGTTTCACCGCTATTTCTTGACCTTCAGGTAGGACTCCCTGTGCAAGTAAAGATACTTACTCCTCAACAAAAAATATATCTGACAAAGCTACATATGGTATGATTTTGTACCTTATAAACCATACCGAACCCTCCTTTACCAAGCATTTTGTTCTCGGCAAAGTCATCTGTAGCTACACGAAGTGTTGATAGATCGAGAAGAAGCGAATCAATGCTTTGAATATTATCTGAACTAGTTGAATCTGCGAAGATAAGTACACAATTATGAAAAGTACGACTCTGAGCTTTTCAGGAAATGTGGTTTCACTGCAAGCTAGGGGCACTTTGGTATTAATGTTGAAGAGAATGAAATTTGTTAAAAAAAAAAGTCAATATTATGAACTGAATCACCATTTCCCTGCTGGTCACTCAACTAATTCATAAGTTGAGTTGCTATTATTTCATAATTCAAAATGGTTAAGAGGACTTACATGGTACAAACGGCTGTGCTGCTTGTCTTCTCTTCCTCCAAAAACAAAAGCATATTACGGTGACGACCAGTATCGCAGCAATTATAGGCATCACAATGGCTAGAACTGCACGTATCCTATTTCTCTTTTTTCCTGCAAATAAATACAATCAAAACTGACATCAGATCAGATGGCATAATCACACACCAACATAAGTGATTTCTCTTTGTCCAACTCACCTCCTCCTTTGGTCGCCGGTGGCGCAGGAGCAGGCAGCGTCTCCACGAATGCCGGAAGCTGCAGCAGCGGCCGGCCGGAGAAGAAAGGATATACTTCGTACCGGAAGTTGCACCATACCCCGAAAATTCCCCCGCCTGTCCTCCCGCTGAAGTCCTTCGGCAGCTGCCCAGTTATGGTGCTAAGGCAGGTCCGGCAGATGTCCACCGTCTTGTCCGGCGTGCATTGCGACAGCGCATAAATCTTGGGGTTGCTCCCATCGAAGCCCTCCTCTCCCGTGCCGAACCGCCTGGACGAGTTCTCCGCCGTGTACTCTGCGGTGGCGTTGACGAGTAGGCCGACGGCGGCATCGAACGCTGCCGCCGGCGTGCTCACTTGCTGAGAGCGCTGGAGGGTGTACGTAGTGACAAAATAGTCGTCGTCGACGAAGAAATTCCGGTTGGAGAAGCGGAGCTGGCAGAGGTCGTAGAAGATCAACACGTCCTTTAAGAGTGGGCACAGCTGCTGTCCGCTCCGGAAGGCAGTCGCGACGCAGCTCTCGCAGGCGGAGGCGTTAGCGTCGCCGCGGCAGAGCGCGAGGCCATAGACGATGTCCGGGACCTCGCCGACGTTGTATTTGGCGTAGAGCACCGGGGAGGCGGAGGCGTTCTTGGGGAGGGTGACGGAGAGGCGATTGATGTTGGCTTGGTAGGTGCTGTTCTCCGTGTAGCTGCTGCTGTCGAGAGGAGGGCCGCATAATAGCCACGGCGGCGGTTGGTCTTGGGCGGTGGTGAGGGGCGTATGTAGGACGGCGAGGAGGAGGGTGGCGGCGACGCCGGCGAGGTAGGAGGAAAAGCGGTGTGCCGTGTCCATGGAGCTGGTGACGAGAGGAGTGGAGGATCGGGTGTAACAATAGCAGGTGGGGCCGGAGGAGATTGGTTGCCTGGTGAACCCATCCGAGGCAGCCGTAAAAAATCTGCGAGGTATGTGTTTTCTAAAGAACGGCGGCTACCTGACAGGCTGAGTTGGCCATTTTCGATTTTGCCTCTCTAAGGTTACGAAAAAATCTATTCGATAAAGATCAGAGTGCAGTAAGATAAATGCGTGCATATTATAGAGATTACTCCGTAACAAGTTCATAGGGATTATTGGGCTGCTCTTTTCGACCGAAACTAGCGGTTTTTAATTTTTGTTATAGTATCTAACTTTTAAACAGGGTATTTTTTTTAAGATAAGGTCTACAAATTAATTATAATATATGTTAAAAGCCCAACATCTGTATCAACAAAAATCGCAAGCGAATATTTCTTTCTCCATAATCTATGTCACAAATAACTAAAATTCAAAAATTTTAATTAAAACTATAAGTCGCAGCCGTACCCAATATTATCTCGCGTAGACCTGTTCAAATAAATCAATAAAAGAACAAGGTTGTAACACAAGTCGATCAAAACGTCCACAGAAAGTAATATTGATTGACAGCGAATTTAAAGAGGTTGATTGCTGAGATTTGTGAACCAGAACTACTAGACGGAAAGTACTGTAGTAGCCGATCTGAAGCCTTGGATTTTGATCTTCCTGTGAATGAATGCCCTAATGCACATCACTGTAGCTTCTCTGCAGTTTTGTTCTCAAATGCAGAGTATCTATTTCCCCTTGTGTTTTTGACAATTTTTTACTTTTGAATAAACTATTAAATTCTAATTATTTTTAGAATAAAATATTATTTTTAATTATTTAGCTAATTCCACGGTACTTTTTTTAGGCTTCAGGTTAGGCCGCAGGCCGAAAAACAAGACCCGAGCCTGAAAAAATCGGGCTAGGCCGGACCCATAAGTCATCTTAGAAATAGGTATCCCATAGAAATTCCATATAAAACTATATTTAGTGAAAATATATTTTATTTCTTATAGATTCTTACTATCTTTTCTGTTCCAAATGAGCTATGATAGTACGTGGCTTATGAATAAAAAATGGAGGAAGAGACACAAAACATTAAAATTGGGTTGGATAAATTCTTTTGGGAATCATACGATTGTGAAAACAAATGAGAGATACCTAGAAGAAATCATGTATCAGTTTAGTTAACAAAAACATCTAACTTAAGAGAACTCAACCTGATGACGGTGATGTAATATCCACGCCTCCCACGAGCGCTGGAATCAAACGATGTCGAAGAATACTAGTACAACTTTTCTTTGCTGATCTTGACTCTCCGGTAGCCGTCGGTCCCCTAGGCCGTAGCCATCCATGATCTGCTACACCCATTCCGCACGCGACTTCTCTGTACCGAACAAAAATAAAAATGCGGAAACGTCCTCACTTCAATTCCGGACGCGACGCAGGCTGGGGAGCTTGGTCAAAAGTAGTTCTTTTAATCACTGAAAGATCAGATATAACTTTTAAATCAATGTATTTTTATTTTTGGTCCTCTTTCTCACCGTACGATTTTGCTGACGATAACATGTGGTAATCATGTGGTCCCGACCGTAAGACAACCAGCCATACCGTCGGAGACCACACAACCACTGTTCACTGTTAGATCGTGCAGTCGGAGACCACACGACCAATCACGTCCAAATCGTGCGGTCCCTGACCGCACGATCTACATGTACACAATATTTTTTTGTGTTTCTGTACTTGTACTGAGGTTTAAATTTTGTATTTTTATTTGTAATATTTATAATTACAAAAAATTTGCAGAACTAAATAAACTCTTCTCCACATAAAAATACAAATTTTAAATCTCAGTTTAAGCACACAAACGCAAATCGCCACGTGTTGTCGCCAGCAAAATCGTGCGGTAGGGAAGGGGGCAAAAAACGGGAATACGCTGGTTTAGAGGCTACATATGGTATTCCAGTGATCAACACGGCTAATTTTAACCAAATTTCCAGGCTGGGCTATTCGTATTGAGTTTTAATATTTTTGGCTTTTGGGCCCCGCTCGGTTAGGCTAAAAATAGTGGCTTATGACTGAAATTGCATTGTAGTTGGCTAAAATTATACTGTAGCTGAATGTGACTTATTTGGCGTAATTAAATTTAAAAAATTAAAAATAGAAAAATATGTTAGATCATCACGACAACGCAAACGAATACGAGAAAAAGAACCGGCAAAAGCCAAAAGTTCAGAAAAGCCGAAATTTATGAATAGTAAAAAATAAACCAGAAGCCAGAAACTCAAGCCGAAATTTGAATAGTAATAATTTGTAGAGAAGTCGTATGAAGTGAGAGATACTCACGTGCAATTTTGACCTATAAAAATAAAGTTATTGTAATATCTATTACAATTGACTAGTATATCCCCACCTTAAAACGACAATGTTTGAAAGGTTGATACTATAGAAAACCATGTACTATAGAAAAAACAGTTATTAGAAATCAATATGAATATATCCTTAATTTGATTGTAGTACATACTGCAGAAATTTTATTTATATCGGTCAAAATCGTATAAAACTATCTCTTTTTACAAATTTATCTATAAATTATTACTTTTTATAAATTAAATCTAAAATTTAATATGAACAGGCTACTTAATCATGACTTCTCTGTATTCTTAATTTTCCTTGCGCTATCAGTGGGTCTATTCTTTTCAATTTTTAAAAACTATTTTTCAACTTTTTATAATAACTAGCTTTTAAATAAAATATTTTTAAAAAATAAAATTTACTATTTAATTATAATATACATTATACCGATTTCATACCCTATTTGTACACGCCACCGTCCGACTCCACCCACAAATATTCTCACTAGCCAACTCTCTCCAGCCTCACCGCTCTTCTATTACTAGAATACTAGTACACCCGGAAAGCTCTCATCCTCGGCGTCCTCAACATCACCACCATGGCGATTGCGATGGCCATGCGACGCCATCTTACTCTTTCGTACTACCTCGCTGCCGCCGCCTTCCTCCTCGCCTTCCTCCGCGCTCCGCTCGCCGCGGCACAACCGCTGCCGTGGCAGAAGTGCAACGCCACCGCCGGCAACTACACGGAGGGCAGCACCTACCAAGCCAACATACGTGTCCTCGCCAGCACCCTCCCGAAGAACGCCTCCTCCTCCCCCGTCCTCTTCGCCAAAGGCGCCGCCGGCACGGCGCCGGACGTCGTCTATGCCCTCGCGCTCTGCCGCGGCGACACCAACGCCTCCTCTTGCGGGAGCTGCGTTGCCACCGCCTTCCAGAACGCGCAGCAGCTCTGCGCGTTCAACAAGGACGCCACCATGTTCGACGACCCCTGCATCCTCCGCTTCGCCGAGTGGGACTTCCTGCTCAACACCACCGACACCAGGGTGAAGATCACCGCCTGGAACTATAACAACGTCAGCGCGGGGGCGGCGGCGGAGTTCGACGCCGCCTCCGGCCGGCTCGTCAACGCCACCGCCGACTACGCGGCGGCGGACTCAGTCAGGCGGTTTGGCACGGGGGAGGAGGGGTTCGACGAGACATACCCCAAGATTTACTCGCTGGCGCAGTGCACGCCGGACATGACGGCGGCCGACTGCCGGAGCTGCCTTAGGAACATAATTGGGCAGGCGACGCCCAAGTATTTCGTCGGAAAGCCAGGCGGGAGAGTCTTTAGCGTGCGGTGCAGCTTCCGGTTTGAGACGAATTCTTTCTTCGCTGGCCGCCCGCTGCTGCAACTCCCGGGACCGCCCGGGCCGCCGCCAGTGAATGTGACGCCACCGGCCACACGAGAAGGTGAGCTGCTGAAACAGAAATCACTTGTGTTGCAGTTATGGTTGTCGCTTGCTTCTAATTGCTTTGAAACTTAAAATGATTTTTGTTGTAAAAAAAACTTGAATGGTTTTCTTTTCTGGAGAGCATAAAAGAACACTTATTTGCAATACAGCATATATATACGTGCTCCATGGAGGCAAATTAATGTGCCATCTTCACATTTGGTTGAAGTTCCAATTAAGGCCCTGCTCAATATAGCTTATGGCTTAAAGCTTAAGCTTATTTTTGTACTATTCATAATTTCGTCTTTTTTTGAATTTTTAACTTTTTTTTGAGTTTTTTTATCGGTTCTTTTTTTTTTCTCGTATTCGTTTGCGTTGTCTGTGATGGGTTAATATATTTTTTATATTTTTCAATTTTTTTAAATTTAATTATGTTAAATAAGTCTTTCTCAGCTACAGTGTTTTTTTCAGCCAGTTACAGTGTTTTCAGCCATAAGCTTTCAGCCGAACCGATCACCACCTAAGACGTGTCCCATCTGAAATTCACATCATTTGTTTGTAGGAAAAGCAGGACATAGGACAGGACGGGTCTTGGCCATTACACTGCCTATAGCTGCTGCAATACTGCTCACTGTAACATGCGTTTGTTTGTGGAGAAGACCAGCAGAAAGAAAGCCCTCAGTACCATGTAAGTCACCAGTATCATTAACCTATATCAGCACAGTCAATTAACCAAGAGAAATCATCAATTGGCCTACCAACAGGGGAATGATGTTGTTAGCAATAATCTTGACTTGTATGTGTTTCTTTAATTTATGCATGTGTCATGTCCGTAATGCCGCATATTAGATAGATGTGTTAGTCATATTAGTTGGTCAATAGAAGGCTAGTTAACAAGTTAGAATGTGCGTGTGTTGCACATGATAGTGGAGTGTGTCTTCAGCAAGTTGTTAGCTAGCTTCTAGGAGTTGCATGTGTTGCAGGTATACGATGGAGTAGTATTAGCTGCTGCATGTTAGTTGGGCACGTTTGGAGGCGTGGCTTGTGGTCAGGTCAGTGGACCGTTTCATGCGGCGTACGTGCAGCGTATGAGTTCGTGGCTCGGAAGCTGCGGATACGTGCGAGCGTGTGCATGAGACCCGGGAAGTAGTTGCTTCCGTATGCATGTAAGCAAGGCTATTTTAGCCGTGTACTCTGTTGGTTCATAGGCAAGAAAAAAAACACCAAGACAGGCTGGCGTTCGTCGCCGGTGCGTTAGTCGCCGTAAAACTCTTGCGTTCGTGTGTGTTCGAGTTTGCCAAGTTCGCTGCTTGGTTCTAACATTTGGTATCAGAGCCGGAGAAGTTCGACAGCAAGCTGATGGCGGCGTACGAGCGCGTTGCTAAGGAGTCCGGCGGCGTGATGGAGCTTCCGATGCTAACGAAGACGAACTACCACGAGTGGGCGCTCGTGATGCAAGTCAACCTGGAGGGCATGGAGCTCTGGGATGCTGTGGAGGCGGGCAAGGCCGAGCGCCAAGGATCGGCGGCGTTGGCCGTCATCTGCGCGCGGTGCCATCGGAGTCAAGGCCACCGCGCAGGAAGAAGACCGCCAAGGAGGCTTGGGAGGCGGTCAAGTCGAGGCGGATGGGGGACTCGCGCGTGCAGGAGGCCAAGGCGCAGCACCTCCTCAAGCAGTTCGAGAATGCGGCGTTCAAGGATGGTGAGACGATCGACGACTTCGCCGTGCGGATCGGCTCCCTCGCCACGGAGCTACGCGAGCTTGGGGAGAAGATGGAGGAGGAGCGCGTCGTGAAGAAAATGTTGCGGGTTGTGCCGGCGAGGTACAATCAGATCGCATGCTCCATCGAGATGTTTGCAGATTTGAAGACGATGTCGCTCGAAGAGCTCGTCGGAGGTCGCGTGGCGTGGCGGAGCGTTGTGGCGGCGTTGAGGAGGCTGCGACGGCGTCCGGCGCCACCGCTCACGGAGGAGCGATGGGAGGAGCGCCAGCGTCGGCGGCGGCAAGCGAGCGGCGGCGGCGGCGAGCACGACGCGGCGGCGGCGAGAGGCGTGGTGGCCGGGACGACGACGACGTGAGCAGCATGAGCTCGGATGCAAGTAGGCGTTCGCGCCGCGCCAAGAAAGGCAAGTGCTACAATTGCGGAGTTCGTGGGCACTTTGCTAGCGAGTGCCGCAAACCAAAGAAGGAAGAGACGGCGCTGCTTGCGACGGCGGATGACGAGCCATGTCTCCTGTGAAGATGCATCGAGGAGGAAAAGCAAGCCAAGATTAAAGGGGAAATTGTTAGCAATAATCTTGACTTGTATGTGTTTCTTTAATTTATGCATGTGTCATGTCCGTAATGCCGCATATTAGATAGATGTGTTAGTCATATTAGTTGGTCAATAGAAGGCTAGTTAACAAGTTAGAATGTGCGTGTGTTGCACATGATAGTGGAGTGTGTCTTCTGTTAGAACCAAGCAGCGAACTTGGCAAACTCGAACACACACGAACGCAAGAGTTTTACGGCGACTAACGCACCGGCGACGAACGCCAGCCTGTCTTGGTGTTTTTTTCTTGCCTATGAACCAACAGAGTACACGGCTAAAATAGCCTTGCTTACATGCATACGGAAGCAACTACTTCCCGGGTCTCATGCACACGCTCGCACGTATCCGCAGCTTCCGAGCCACGAACTCATACGCTGCACGTACGCCGCATGAAACGGTCCACTGACCTGACCACAAGCCACGCCTCCAAACGTGCCCAACTAACATGCAGCAGCTAATACTACTCCATCGTATACCTGCAACACATGCAACTCCTAGAAGCTAGCTAACAACTTGCTGAAGATGTTAGAACCAAGCAGCGAACTTGGCAAACTCGAACACACACGAACGCAAGAGTTTTACGGCGACTAACGCACCGGCGACGAACGCCAGCCTGTCTTGGTGTTTTTTTTTCTTGCCTATGAACCAACAGAGTACACGGCTAAAATAGCCTTGCTTACATGCATACGGAAGCAACTACTTCCCGGGTCTCATGCACACGCTCGCACGTATCCGCAGCTTCCGAGCCACGAACTCATACGCTGCACGTACGCCGCATGAAACGGTCCACTGACCTGACCACAAGCCACGCCTCCAAACGTGCCCAACTAACATGCAGCAGCTAATACTACTCCATCGTATACCTGCAACACATGCAACTCCTAGAAGCTAGCTAACAACTTGCTGAAGACACACTCCACTATCATGTGCAACACACGCACATTCTAACTTGTTAACTAGCCTTCTATTGACCAACTAATATGACTAACACATCTATCTAATATGCGGCATTACGGACATGACACATGCATAAATTAAAGAAACACATACAAGTCAAGATTATTGCTAACAGATGTTTCACTTCGTTATATTGATTGCTTTAATTTATTCAAAGTTCAAGATCTCCTAAAATTAAACAGTTTCCAGCCTATAATGCAATCACATTTCCTGAAAAGCAAATCCTGCAGTTATGAGCATATCATTTTGTACCTCTTCTCTTCCAACAGATTCAACTAGTCCAGACGACATTCAAAGCATCGATTCGCTCATTCTTGACCTAGCAACGCTACGGGCTGCAACGGATAACTTTTCTGAAAGCAACAAGCTTGGCGAAGGAGGGTTCGGTGCGGTTTATAAGGTACCAATCGCACCGTACATGTAACTGTTGGTTGTATGTATCTTTCTTGATTAGTAAGTATCTTCACTTGCACAGGGGATCCTTTCCGAAGGTCAGGAAATAGCAGTGAAGAGGCTCTCACAGAGCTCCAGGCAAGGCATAGAAGAGCTGAAAACTGAGCTGGTTTTAGTAGCTAAGCTTCAACACAAGAATCTTGTAAGGCTCCTCGGTGTCTGCTTGGAAGAAGAGAAACTACTTGTGTATGAATACATGCCAAACAGGAGCCTCGACACCGTTCTTTTCGGTACAATTCTCTCACTAACCGTTTCCGAAAAGGAAACATTATCAGTCACTGCAGGCTCTGATGTTTCTCGTCTGAGTGACAGATTCTGAGAAAAGCAAAGATCTGGATTGGGGGAAGAGACTCAAGATTTTGAATGGAGTTGCTCGAGGCTTACAATACCTCCACGAAGATTCTCAATTGAGGATAGTTCATCGGGACCTCAAAGCAAGCAATGTGCTACTAGACTTGGATCACAATCCTAAGATTTCAGACTTTGGCTTAGCGAAACTATTTGGATGGGATCAGTCACAAGACGTCACTAGTCACATTGCTGGCACATAGTAAGTACAGTACGGTCTGCATTTCCTTTGGCACGATAGTGTGTATCAGAGTAGGATATGTATACAACAAGATTTTCTTCGTATTGCAGTGGATACATGGCACCGGAATACGCGATGCGCGGGCAGTATTCGGCCAAGTCGGATGCGTTCAGTTTTGGTGTTCTGATCTTAGAGATTGTCACTGGAAGGAAGAACAGTAACTTTACTAACTCGGAGCAATCCATTGACCTCTTAAGCCTCGTGAGTAGTAGTACCTCTTGTGCTCCTCAAAAAGCCAATGCAAAGCTTTCTTATCAAAATAACACAGTAATACCAACACCAATGTGGGCGTGCATGCAGGTATGGGAGCACTGGACCACGGGAACAATCGAAGAGCTGCTGGATCCATCCTTGGGCGGCCGTTCTCCCAACGACCAGATGCTGAAGCTGGTCAACATTGGGCTGCTGTGCGTTCAGGACAGCCCCGCGGACAGGCCGACGATGTCGGCGGTGAACGTCATGCTCAGCAGCAACACGGTGTCTCTGCAGGCCCCGTCGAGGCCAACGTTCTGCGTCCAGGAGATGGACGACGACTCGGGCGTGTACTCGGAAGCTTATCGAAGGGCGTTTCAGTCCACCAGCGACAACAGCAAGTCGAAAGCCGTGTCCGTGAATGAGGTGTCGCTCACGGAGCCCGAGCCGAGATGAGCCTCTGAAGCAACTGCTCAATCGATCGCGTAATGTTGTGTTATAAATTAAAATTAAATCTCCTGATGTATATATCATACCCTATGCGTCTGTATTCTTCTAATTTTGCATTATGGCTGTCAGAATGTTTTGATTTCGATGTATGTATACTGGTGTGGTGTGTAAAGCTGTAAATGTGCTGTGCTGAACCTGGCGGGCGAAACCAAAGCTAAATTTTGACGTAAACACACTCTCCAGACGAAACCAAGCTGAATTTTTTTATTGAGGGGACCTGACCTAGAGGATAGCCGAAAGTTTCCAAATAGGCCGGCCTAAACGAAGAAAAGGCCAAGACCAGATGCTCTGGTGGGAAACCAGGTGGGCTGACCAATTACAAACATGGGCTCAAGCGGCTAGGCACACTCGCGATCAGCCATCTCCTTTCTAATCTCGAAAACAAAAAAAGAATCTACAAATTGGAGCTTTAAGTTTGGGCTTTTTCGGCCAGGACAGGCCATGCGCAGCAGCGCGGGCAAGGCCTTTGAGAGAAAGAGGCCCGACGTAAACCCGTCTAGGTGTTTCGGCCTTGGTTTGCTAGTCCCCCGTTGTTTTTTTTGTAATCTTTGCGCCACTGTATAGAATGCAGTAGGGCCTCTCCCTCGTCTCTACATCAAAGCTGATCTCTAAGTACAGTACTAGTACAAACTGGTTCAGCAACTGCGTCCATGCCTCACCAGATCCACTGGCCTCCCCTCTCTCCTTATCGCATGCCCTGGCCCACACCCGCCACCCGCCATTGTATAGAGCTTTGCCCATCACCTCTGCGTCTACCTATTGCGGTTCTGTTGCACCCATACCATCAATGCACACCCTGTGCTGTGCCGCATGTTGAGCCGTGCTGCCCTCAAATGCCAAGCCGCACCTATACATGAATAGTGCCACACCGCGCCTCCCTGTGCATGCCCAATGGCTACCACCCCTCCTCTGCTATAAAAGCCACCGAGCTCACTCCCATGCCCTCACCAACCTCCACTCCACCACTCCTCACTGTGTCAAGCTTGGGTGAAGCTCAGAAGCCTAACATTGCCGCCATCCCCTACGTCGCTAGCCTACTTCACCGCCATCGACGCCATTAGTCGATTTTGTGACCCGAAGCACCATCAGGGACCTGAAGCTATCCTCAGCGTCACCCTCCCTTCTACTCCCCTCTGGCGAGCTATCCTCGGCATCCCCCTTTCCGCCACTGTGGGCTCACTCACCAATACACTCCACCTCCCCTTCTTCCCTGCCGAGTCCTCTAGTGAGTTCACCATGCTCCCTAGATGCCCTCTTAGAGTTTAATTACCCTAGCTCACTGCCGTTCGCCGTGGTGCCATGCGTCGAGCTATCGTCGCCACTTGGCTCGCTGTCAACCACCGCAGAAACCAAATTGGGCCGTGCCTTTTCGTCCAAGGGTACAGCTCGGCCCAAGGGTTCTATTTTTAGGTTCATCGGCGACCGCTGTTGCCTCCCTCACCGGCTGTGACTAGTTGAGTAAAAAATATAATAATAGAACTAGGGAAAACATTTTGTACCAAGACTTGGCACCACACTTAAGGAAATATGGAAGACTTAATTTTAAAGAGCTCGGAGTAGTTATGGGTAATGTGACACAAGCCTGTGCAATGCTAAAATAAATCATAAATTCATACGTGTCTCTTAGACTGGAGGCTATGGAGACCACAAGAGATCTTTCTTATTACCAGGTGACTAGTAGTACTTAAAATACTAAAACATATAAATTCCACTTAATTTGATAATCTATTTTATGAAGGGAAGAGATAGAAAATGAAATGATGATAAAGAGATGAGTTATATAGTTGCATTTATTGTTATTAACGCTTGCTGAGTATGTTGTACTCACCCTTGCTATTAATTACCTTGTTAGATCTCAGTCCAACCGGGGAATACCTCGAGTGGGACGGAGGTTTTGAGGATGCCACATTAGACGGGGGTGATCGTGCTGAGGACTAAACTGAGGTGGATGGCCTCTTTGGTAGTTGGGACTAGTAGACGACCTGTAGTGCCTTGTCGTAGAGAGATAGTGTATATAGATAATTCGTATCTCCCTTTTGTACTTAGTATTTGTACTAAAGACTATATCCTTCAGTGGCTAATTATTATAATAAAGCATAGTCTCTAGTTATTATTTTGCTACGCAACTTTGGTAAAACTTATTATTCTTAAGACATTGGACTTAGGGAATAGTAATTTGTCACATGGTGTCATGTTCCAAGGATAATGACACGGAACGTCACACTAGCACACTTAAAATACTTGCAGGTTTTAGCGCTTGTATTGCATATATGTTGTTAGTACTGAAGACATGTTTGTTAGTACTGAAGACATGTAACTGTAATGCGTATGGAGGCACTGGTCCGAGGGGACAATTGCAGAGATGATAGATCATTCGTTGGACAGAAACTACCGGGAGCTGAGGTGCTGAAATGACCTAGGGCATGTTTATATTGGTTTTTGGCTATGATTGATAAATAGTAGTGACTGATAAATAGTAATATATTATGTAAGAAAAATGGTGCAATGAAAGGCACTACAATATGCTCGTTTGGGCTTCGGTTTCTAGCTTATTTTTTACTATTCCTAAATTTTGTTTGCATTATACGAGACGTGTTAACATGTTTTTCTATTTTTTAATTTTTTAAATTTAATTATACCAAATAAGCCATCATCATTTACAGTGCAAAATAAGCCAGCTACAGTAAAAAAGCCAAAAGCCACAGCTACAGCTAAAATGTGTCAAACTGTCATGCAACTTACGAAATTATGATATAATAAAATACAAAGTACGCTATAATATATAAAAATAAAATATAGTGATTGATAAATAGTAGTAGATGATAAAAATAGTTTATAAAAATTAGAATACTCATATTAACTTCTATTTCTAAAAACAGAATGCAGAAGTAAAAACCCTCTTGTGCCTTCGACAGAACCCTGTAGATAGACCTACGATGGCAGATAGCCAGATATCATGTGATGCTGAAGAAACTACTTGTTCTCATGTGAGACTTACTTGTTCTCGCCCTGCACCTGCTGGACCAACTTTTTTCTTCGACGGAAGCTCAGTTTTCTCTTGCAGTACTGTCTTACATTAATCGGTCTGTCTGACATTAATTGGTCCACGAAGTAGCGGATGTTAACGCATGCCCGCTTTGTGGATCGCAACACGCTGTTGCTTTGTTTGTTTCATATTGTGATAAAAAACTCTTCATATAAACGGAGCTGCCACGGTATGGCTCCCAAGGTGTAAGCATCGCTCTTAAATAAATTTTCGTGTCTCTTATATGCTGTTGTGTTTACTGTAATTCTTTTATTGTGCTAGGGCTGTCACTAGCTTCAACAATTGATATTAGAGCTCTGTTAAGAAGGCGACACCAGATGCTCGATTCGAAGCGGTGAAATTCAACGGAACATAGAACATCGGATTATGGTATGTAAGGGTGAAGGATCTATCGGCGTAACAAGAAGGTTCGAAGGGGCTGTGTGAAACAAAGCCAAAAAGTATGAAGGACGATGATTAGTATGATTTGTAGGAGCATGCAGCCGTGATTATATAGATGTATCTTTTGAATACGATCCCATCAAAGAAAATTTATGACAAGTTGCAAACTCCCAAATCACTCAAACGCCATCACTGTGTGCGGAGATGCTTCCACGGTGTGGTATTGTATCTCAGACGCCATCACTGATTGGGGGAGCGAGAGGAACGGATAGGTTTTGGGTGGAAAGAATAATCTCACCTCAGTGCCCTCTGCCCGCGGGCCGTGGCCAGCAACTCTCGACAAGAAAACTTCTTTTTCCCTCCGACGCAGATTCGCTCCATGAGGGAGAAAGGTCTCATTATCACAGCTTTCTGTGTTGTCATCCCGCTCTATTGGGCTAAAAAATTATTTATAATTAAAATTGTACTGTAGCGGCTAAAAAGTTATAATTTATGACTGAAATTATACTGTAGCGGCTAAAAAGTTATGATTTATGATTAAAATTGTACTGTAGCGGTTAAAAAATTATAATTTATGACTGAAATTGTACTGTAGCGGCTAAAATTTCACTGTAGCTAAATGTCACTTATTTTACGTAATTAAATTTAAAAAAAATAAAAATAGAAAAATATACTAACTCATCACGAACAACGCAAACGAATACAGGAAAAAAGAACTGGTAAAAAAGCTAAAACAAGTTTAAAATTTAGAAAAAATAAAATTTATAACTAGTAAAAAATAAATCAGAAATTGAAGTCAAAACGAGCGGGCCACACGTCGTGGAAGCAAACAAGTCCTCCCTTGGAATAGTTCCGTAGAAAAGGCAGAGCTTTCCACATCACTCGCCATAAACTATTCAACAGCAAATTGACATTATCGACGATTTTTTATGGCAGAGCTTTCCACATCACTCGCCATATACTATTCAACAGCAAATTGACATTATCGACGATTTTTTATCATGCCATACACCAGCATCAATATGACTTTTATTGTCCTGCTAGTTGCAATCCCTGAGCACTGGGGCAGAGCCAGTAGAAGCAACGTCCTAGATTAGACAGTGTATCATAGGGGATATTCACTATATATATAATATTTTTTAAATTTTATAATAAACTTTTAATCTTATGTCTAGAGCTGAAGCTTAGACAGCCCTAAGCTTACATCCGCCACTGCCTGAGCATACCAGGCTAATAATTCTACTCACAGCCACAATGCAAGATTCAATTACACTGATGAAGTAGGGCCTTTCCCTACATCAACAAGCTTATTTCTAGGAATACAGTACACAGCTGGTTCAGCAAACTGCTTCAAAGAGTCATCCGGATGAGAGTATGATTGCGATCGATCAACTCGATGACATTTCCCCTGGTACACTGCTGCATTGGAGTGGTCGGACGATGAGGAGTGGCAACGCAGAGGACGTCTACGGTGAGAGAGCTCCACAGCGGGAGAGAGTTGCAGATGAGAGTTGCATTAGCTCAAGGGATAGTCAATGATGCTCTAAGAGAAAGGAATTGAGCTAGGTTTCACCAGAGAAGCAATAGTGTCGTCGGCAGCGGTTTTGGCCAGACTTGAGGAAGACAGCTCAATTCCAACAAGTGTGCACGTATCACAAAATGAGTTGGGGGAAATGCTCTAGGGGATGTGGAACACAAAGTGACGTGGTCAGAAATGCAAGAGGATCACTGGAGAGCTCGGGCCACTGTGGAGCTTGGTGGAGCATACTCACCAATGCTGGTGGCAATGGCGTGTTTCAGGCGGAGAGAGGAAGGAAAAGCTTGGTTTTTTGTGGAAATGAGATGAGGGCGAGATGAGGAAGATGATGACACAGTTGATGAGGCTTTGTAGGCATGGAACGACAAAGAACAACTCATGAGTTCTCACGAGCTTCGGTAAGAAGAGCGGCTCGGTTCTTCTCTGCGGAGCGAGATGCATAGAACAGGACAAGGGCAAGGATGCATCACATCGAGACGATGGCTCGGCGCAGGCAGCAGTAGGGAGAAGCTATGAGCGCAACATCAAATTCCTGGGGCACTACCATGGCGGAGTTGGCGCGAGCGCCGAAGGTGAAAGACGATTCCTGCAGTTGGGCCTGGTGTGTCAGTGAGCAAAGGAATGATGTCCTGACGGGTGGGTCCGGTCCCACTCGTCAGTGTCAGGTTTTAATGGTTAGAGAGAAGACAACTTTTCAAGAATAAACTTTCGCGGATGGAAAGCAAAAAGGTCAAGCAAAGAAAGCATATTCAACTCGGCCGAGAGACGTGAGAAATTTTTAGACATAGAAAACTAGCTCCAAAAACTATAAAAATTTTTGTGGCTGCTTCTGACATAGAGTAGATTATTGTGTAAATTTTCTAGCTCTAAAATTCTTGGAATGTCTCTGTTTTGTGTAATATGTACTATTTTGATTTAAGTAATTTTAGGAACATGCTAAAAAATGTTCAAAATTTTATTTCCATCACCAGGAATATATTTATGAGTTTTTGAATTGGTTTCTACTATAAATTCTCCTATGCCACTTATGGATCATCTTTTCAGATTCAATTTTTAATTCAAATTGAATTCTATCAATTGCATATCTTTCTTTTCCAAAATTTTGTGTTTGTAAATTATTTTTCCAAAGAAACTCCAATAAAAACCAAGTAAACAAGATGAAAGAAAAAGTTTTAAAATTTACTCATTTTTAACTCCCTAAAATTTGGGATGTTACACAACCTATCCTACAATCCAAATTAATGCGAAATCATAATAGTAGTTCATGCATGTTTTCTTTATTGTGTCAGTATGTTAGTCGCATAACATTCATTTGTTTGCCCTTTTACCAATTGATCGCAAGGAAGGCGGACAAGCTTCCACCTTGCGCTGCCGCAGAGCATTTACATAGACTTTCCTGAGAGGAACCTTGTGAGTAGCAGAGTCTATTTTCTGCCGACTTTTCTTGTTTCAATTAAAGTGCTACGTATGCAAAGAAACTCTAGAATCCATCGAGTCGTCTATGACTTGTGCTCCTGTTCATATGTGCGCTATACACATATCCACCAACTGTAGATTGTGATTGTCAGATTTACAACTTGTAGGCTCCGTTTGGAACGTAGAAAATTTTCTTGATTCATATGGGAATTGTACTCTTTCGGTGAAATTCATGCGGTCAAAACAAGCCGTAATTGATATTTGAGTTATATGGGAATTTATGTTTGTAAAAGTTTCGATCGATCGCAGTCGAAAGTTTCGAGTCTAAGTGGCTTTGGTCAGCGTACAAGTAGTTTCAGACCAGTGCGAGTGGTTTTGATCAGTGTCCGAGAAGTTTTGGACCAGTCCGAGTGGTGTCGATCAGCGTCTGAGTGTTTTTGGTCTGCTCCGAGTGGTTTTGCTCGGCTTCGAATGGTTGTGATCAGGCCCGAGCGATTTCGATTAGGTCCTAGTAGGATCGGACGACATTTGAGTAACTTTGGAGTATTGGACGGCGCTCGAGTTGCATTAGGGCATTGGACGACGTTCGAGTGGAATTGGAGCATCGGACGACGTTCGAGTAGTATCGGAAGATCGGACGGTGTTCGAATGGTATCAAAGCCCCAAGTGGTATCACTCAGGATTCGAGCGGTGTGGTCGAAGGTTCCGAGCACGCGGCAGTGGAATCGTACGATCGAAGCTACAACGATTTGATTGAAATTGTATGGTCGGAGTTACAGTACTCGGAGGTGAACAATACTCATAAGAGTACTGTAGCAACAGTGATTCGGTCGGTACTCGGAAGAGTGCTATAGCAGTGGTCGGTACATGGAGGAGTACTGTAGTAGAGCTTGGTAGTTGAAAGGACTTGCTACTCAACAGTCGTAGACATTACTGGTTGTAGACTTTCTGATCGATAGTCATAGACTTTGCGGTTGATGGTTGTAGACTTTTTGATCGATAGTCATAGACTTTACGGTCGATGGTCATAGACTTGTAAACGAAGTCGTAGACTTCACGACTTGTAGTTGAAGGCTTAGCGGTTGGTAGTAATAGACCTCGCGATCGGTAGGCTTTGCGATCACTTGCCGTTGGCTTCACGGTCGGTCCTCATAGACTTCATGGTTGGTTCGAGTGCTTCAATTCTTTTTATCTTCGAGTACCTCAAGTACTCGTGTTGGGCCAGTGGTTGACTGGTCTTTGCATAGTGATCAATGGTTCTATGATATTTGATGATCAATTGTCGTAGGCGTTGCTATCGGTAGCCATAAACTTGTGGTCCGTGATCAGTACTCATAGGCTTCGTGTACGTGTTGGATCAGGAGTCTGACCGGCTGTGCTTGGCGATCAGACTGGTCGTTCTAAGTGGTCTGAAGTTCATTTTTTGGAGAGCATTAGAGATTGTGGTCGTGGATAACTTCGTTTGTGTTGATGGATGATTAAGGGTGTGATATGCGTCCATAGACTGATGACGGTCAAGTTGGGAAGAACTTGTGCTGGTGAAAAATGTTCTTTGGTCTTTGCATGTGTAGGTTGGCATGGAGACGGTCATGGTTAGTGATGAGGAGGACCGGGACTAGGATAGAGAAATCTGAGGTCCAGACAGTCGAGGATGTCACGTGATGTGGTTGGGCTCACGTTGGTGTGCATGGAGATCAAATGTGGTGATGTGTGGCGAAGATACGGGAGGTGCGGTCCAGGAGGCGTCAACATGTGAGATAATACGTGGAGGAGCTATAGGAGGTGCGGTCTTGGAGGGTTCAACATGTGAGGTGATGCGTGATGAAAATATATAAGGTGCCGTCCCGGAGACTTCGTCACATGATGAGATTGGAAACATTATGGATGAAGTCCATAACTAGGAAAGTTTAGAGATTGAATAAAACCCATGTTTGGAAGGGTTTCTGGTCCCTTAATTTTTCGGAAGAGATAGGATTGCATGTCTAGTTTGATAAGGACACGGTTTAGGGGTCTAGCATAGAAAAGCAAGAGAGAGGCTAAGTATTTAGTCGTGGCTTCGAGGAGCCTTTTTGTGCTAGATTTTTTAGGGGTGCCGTGAGGGCGATTTGTAGTCACAAACATGATACAGAAATAATAGATCAAATCTATTCCAAAAAAGTTAGATGGCATTGACGACGTGTTTTCTAAGCATCATTTTTTTGTATCTTTGGTGGCATGCTAACACATCAATATCTTGTGTGCTACGAGCTCAGTGTCTTCGATCGTCGTTTCAATCCAATCGAGCAAATCATGGTGTTGTCTTCGGCGTGTTCTCATTCCGAGCACATTGATGTTGAAGCATTCAAGCGGATGAAGGTTACAACTATGTGCAAAGGGGTTGTGCAAGAAGTCAACCGAGCAGTCTAACGCCAAGCGGTTGAAACTTTTATCGAGCACGAAGAGATTCGAAAAAGTGGGTACAATCATTCACCCCCTCTGATTCCCATTATTGATCCTTCAAGTGGTATCAGAGCATGGTTGCAATGGCATTAGATCAGGATAGTTTCTCAGGTAAGCCATCATTTTTCGATGGATCAAATTATTTCTATTGGAAAACTCATTTGGAGATTTTGCTACAAGCACAAGATAATGCTATCTGGCAAAAAGTTGAAAATACTTATATGGTGCCTCCCACTATTACTAGTGAAAATACTGTTGATGTTGAAGTTAATGCCAAGGCTAGAAATATTTTGTTACAAGGTCTAAGTCGAAACGAGTTTGTCAGAATAGCTCATATTAAATCTGCAAATAAAATTTGGACTACTCTAGCTGATTATCATGAAGGCTCTAAATCAGTTAAAAGTATTCGTCAGAATCAATTCAAAAAGGAGTATTCTAAATTTGAGATGAAACCAGGAGAGTCAATAGATACTCTGTTTGATCGCTTCAATAAAATTGTTAGTGATTTGTAATCTATTGACGTCACATATCCTGATTCTGACAATGCTAGTCAAATCTTAAATGCTTTAGATATGTATGTCTGGAATGTGTTAATCACTACGATCAATCATTCTGTTAATATGGAAACACTCACTTTGAATGATCTGTATGCCAAGATGAAAACTTATAAGATTGACATTTTAGCTAGAATTATCAAGTCAAATTCTCTAGATTTAGTGACTAACTAACCTGACAACTTCTCTAGTTCTTCTATTGTTCCATGTCTGCATTATGCTCTATTTTAGATGAATAATTAGAGGAGATTCCAGAAGAACAGCTTGTATTTCTCTCAAATCGGGTGACCAAGGCAATTAATAATATCAGACCTAGGTGGAGAGTTGGTTCCATCAGATGCTGTGAATGTGAAGAGCATAATCATATTAAGATGAATTGCCCCAAACTGAGAAGCAAGGAGGTGAAAGATGACAAGGCACCAACTCGTCGCTTTCAAATCAAGATTGACCCAAACAAGAAGTGCAATTATTGTAGGGTGGCCAACAAAATAATTTCAGTACTTGATGAGATTAATTTGAGTGATGATGATTTTAGGAGCGATGATGAGGGCAATGGCAAGAAGGCAAAGGATGTGGACTTCACAGGGAAATGTTGTATGGCAAACAGTGAGGAACTCAACAATGATGATCTATACAGTGATCCTGATGAGGTAAAACCTTCTTGACATATTTATCTCATGCTATGCTTAGACTAACAGAGGAGCTCAAGAAATATAAAAAAAGTTAAAAACTATGATTTTATTGTTGAGAGCTTAAATTCTAAAATTAATAGACTTAGAGCTTGTATTCCTGATGATGAATCATGTGAGTCCTGTCAAGTTCTACATTCTGAGTTAGAAATTGCTAAACAAATTAATGCATCAAACATAGTTCAACTTAGTGATGTATATACTAAACTTCAATAACAACAACAAATCCTTTTGTCCCAACAAGTTAAGGTACACTAGGAATGAAACCATTTTAAGATCAAAGAGACGATAGCCTTACAAACCAATAATGCAAAAACCCTAAGCCGTATAATCTACCATCTGAGTCGAGAGCCTAAAACACTGCCCCTAAACTTTCTTATGATTCTGGTATGTGGATCGCTAACTTCCATGCGCTCCTATCGAAATCTAATTCTTTAGATACATTCCAATCCCTCAAGTCTCTTTTAACTACTTCCTCTCATGTCAGTCTTGGTCGACATCTCCCTCTTCTTACATTTTTAGTACTTCTTAAAGTTCCAATACGGACTGGTGCCTCGGAAGGCCTCCGTTGGAGGTGTCCAAACCATCTCAAACGATTTTGAACAAGCTTCTCCTCAATTGGTTCTACCCATATCCTATCACATATCTCATCATTGCGGATGCCATCCTACTTTGTGTGACCACAGATCCACTGCAGTATCTGCATCTCTGCTATACTTATCTTCTGTCTATATTGTCTTTTAGTCGTCCATATTCTGCTCCAGATAGCATTGCGGGTCTGATCGCCATCCTATAGAACTTACCTTTAACTTTTAAGGAACTTTTTTTCACACAGGACACCAGATGCTTGGCACCATTTCACCCATCATGCTCTTATCCTATGGCTCACGTCTTCATCAATCTCATCGTTCTACTGTAGCACCGATCTCAAATAATAAAACGTGTCCTTCCTAGACACTACTTGTCCGTCTAGCCTAACATCTCCATCACCTGTCCTGAAATCACTGAAATCACACCTCATATACTCAGTTTTAGTTCTGCTAAGTCTAAAACCCTTCAATTCTAAGGTCTTCCTCCACAACTCCGGACTCCTATATGCTAAACTTGATAAATTAAAATTGACACATGACTCTTGTGATGAAAAGTTAAAACTTGCAAATGATAAAATTAAAAAGCTCAAGTCTAGCTCTTCTACATGTTTAGAGTCAAATATTTCAAATGCCCAATCTAAAACTTGCTCTAATTGTGAATTTCTAAAAGCTAGCCTTAATTCGTCTTAAGAATTAATTCAGTAAATGCTTTATCATGAGACTCTCTCTTACTCTAAATACCCTAAGCTTAATGCTAAAAAAAGAAAGATTGACTTAGTGTAGTGCTTCTAAGAATGTTGCAAATGAATTTGTTGAATGCACATCTTGTTCCTCGCTAGCTAAAGAAAATGTGTATCTTAAGAATACTTTAGAGAGATTTTCTTTTGGCAAGAAAATTTGAATATGATCCTAGACAAGTCAAAAAAAGTATGAAAAAAATCATGATCTAGGATTTAATTTTGTCGAGAATGCCAAGAATAATTCTCCTAAGGTTGTTAAGCTTCTGGAACTTGAAAAGTTTGAAATAAAATTTGAACCAAAATAAATTATGTGTAAATCTGCTGGTATAGCAAAGGATCCCTCTACCAAAGTGAGTGTTGTAGAGATGATCATTTGGTTCAATTTTGCTTCCGAAAAACCAAGAAAGAAAAGAAAGATAGGTTAAAGAAGCATAATCGAGTGGAGTGTGTGCAAGCCTCTTTTTGTCACATTGCTCCTTCTAATTAATCATCTACATGCCTTCACTCTGCTCCCTCTAATCAATCGTCAATAGGCTATCGCTTTGCTCTTTCTAATCAATCGTCTGTAGGTTCAGGAGTTTTTTAACTAGACCAGTCAGATCAGCTTTTTCTCGTGGTCGGGACTGCATGGTCAAACCAGAGTTTCAACCAGCATTTCAATGATCAGTGTTTCAACTAGCATGTTGTACTCGATTAGACCGATCGGCAGTCAGACCAGCCTTGCAGAGGCGGTCAGTCCATATTATGGTCGGACCAACTTTTCAACAGCGGTCTGATCAGAATTTTACAGAGGCTAATACTTCACTTAAACTTTTATCATTGCCTGCTATTGCTCCTGTTCATCATGTGGTCACAATACTATATTTCTAAATCTTATTTCACTAACCCAGTACTATGAGACTGATGTTTCCTTTGATGTAAGACTAGCTAATGCATGACGTAGAAAATGCGCTTGATTGGATTCCATTCTTTTACATCATTGCTTGACTGAAATACTTAATGGTTCTTCACTATCTTTGATGGCTTCCAAGGGATTTCACCTTCTAGTTAAACCATGCTAAAAAGGTAATGTTATTTTACATCTGGTTGAGTCCTTTTTCAGATTGCTCATTTTCTCTCAAAAAACCGCCTGAATTCTTCTTGTCTTTGTCTTTTGCGAAGTGAATTGGTTGTTGCATTTTTTGGGATTATTCTGAGGGGGAGCTTGTTGTTTAAAAAGTGTCAGGAGCCTTATTTATTATACTTGTCAAGTTCAAGCCTTGAAATCAAATGAGTAGAAGAGCTCTCTTTATCATATTTACTCATATATTGTGTAGCTTTGATTATGACTGATTATAATTAATTTACTACAATTGAACTAAAATATGACATAGCAAAACACTTTGACTAGATTGATTATAGATAGTATTTTGTGATGTGCATCTAAAAGGGTTAGCTTTGCTGCGAGTCTTATTTCAAATCTTGGATGTGAGGCTAGTGTGTTTCTTGTTGCAATCTTTTTATATACACTCAGTCAAGCATGTTTTTTTTAAAAAATGATGAGAAAGAGATAAGTTGAAAAGATGTATGCTTCAAGCATGCTATGGTTAAACAAAAGAAAAATCACAATAAGTGGTCGAATGAAAAGAAGTATGCTTCAAGCATGCCACCATTTAAAATAAGTTTGCTATAAACATGTCATCATGAAAAGAAGTATGCTACAAGCATACCACATGCTTAAGAATTAAGTGTGGAGCAATAGGTTGAAATATGAGATTGCTTACTCTTCTAGATTTAAAGTTTGTTTTACTTTTAGGCATTGACTTTTCGTTGTGATATCTCATTGTGCTCTTTATAATTGGTATAGCTATTGTTGAGATCCTTGTTATTGTTATAAATCGCTTAATCATGTTGAAAAACTTGTTTTGACATTGCTATATGATATATGACTTTATGGCCCTGTTCTTTTCAGCTTCTAAAAGCTGCTTTTCGACTTTTCTATAGTAACTAGCTTTTAAACGGAGTATTTTTCCAAGATAGGATCTACTAGTTAATTGTAATACATACTTTACTGACTTCATTTATACTGACAAAAACCGCACGTGAGTTTCTGTTACTCTGTAATCTCTCGTACAAACAGCCTAAAAGTCACAAGCCGCAGCCAAAAGCCACAAGCTGCAGCCAAAAAGAACATGCCCTATATGATCTAGGTATCTCTGCTAAAAAAGATAGCTTGGTCAAAATTTTAAATCAATGCAAAGTGATTTGTATATTCGACAAAGCTTTCTGTTTTTTACTCTCATGACTCCTTCTTAGAGTTTTTTTTCTTTTTCTGGAATTCTTGATGTTTACATTGCCAAAGGGGGAGAAGGATGGGAGGAAAATGGGAGAAATTTGAAAATTTGCTAAAATTGGCTTCTCTTGTGTTGAGGGGGAGTTTGCTTTAGCTATCGAGTGGTTTTCAAGTGTTTTGTCTGAGCTTCTGAGTCCTTGCAGAGAGTTTGCTGCTTCCGAGTTTGTCCGAGCTTTTTCAAGTGGTATCTGCAGCTTTGAAACTTTCTTTTTGCAAATTTTGCTTTTCCTTTAAAACTCAACTCAGTCGAGTGTTTTTCGAGGTGTTATCAATGTATTCATCAAGAGAGAGATTATTAGACCATGTGGACGGTTGTGTATATGGTGATAATGAATAATTGACATTTGCATTACATGGGAATTTGTGTTTATGAAAGTTTCGGTCGATCGTAGTCGAAATTTTCGAGTCCAAGTGGCCTTGGTTAGTGTCCGATTAGTTTGGACCAGTCTGAGTGGCTTTGATCAGCGTCTGAGTAGTTTTGGATCAGTTCGAGCGGTGTTGATCGGCGTCCGAGTGGTTTTGGTTTGCTCCGAGTGATTTTGCTTAGCTCCGAATGGTTGTGATCAGATTCGAGTGGTTTTCATAAGGTCTGAGTGATCGAACGTCGTTCGAGTTGCATTAGGACATCGAACGTCATTCAAGTGGAATTGAAGCATCAGACGGTGTTTAGGTAGCATCGGAAGATCGGACGCCGTTCGAGCGGTATCAAAGCCCGAGTGGTATCGCTCAGGATTCGAGTGGTGTGATCGAAGGTTTCGAGCATGAGGCGGTCGAATATATATGGTTGAAGCTACAATGATTCGGTCAAAACTGTACGATCGGAGGTGAATAATACTTGGAAGAGTACTGTAGCAACAATGTTTTGGTCAGTACTCGGAAAAGTACCATAGCAACAGTGATTCGGTCGGTACTCGAAAGAGTACTGTAGTAGTGGTCGGTACATGGAAGAGTACTATAGCAGAGCTTGGTAGTCGAAAGGACCTGGTACTCGATAGTCGTATACATTGATGCTCGATAGTCATAGACGTTACTGGTCATATACTTTGTGATCGATAATCGTAGACTTTGCGGTCGATGGTCGTAGATTTTGTGATCGACAGTCGTAGACTTCACGGTCGATGGTCATAGACTTTGTGATCAATAGTTATAGACTTTGTGGTTGATGATCGTAGACTATGTGAACGAAGTCATAGACTTCGCGACCTGTAGTCGAAGGCTTAGCAGTTGGTAGTCGTAGACCTCATGATTGATAGGCTTTGCGATTGGTTGCCGTTGGTTTCATGGTCGGTGCTTAGACTTCATGGTCAGTTCGAGTGCTTCAATTCTTGCTGTCTTCGAGTACCTCGAGTACTCGTGTTGGGCCAGTGGTTGACTGGTCTATACATGGTGATCGATGGTTTTGTGATGTTTGGTGATTAGTTGTCGTAGGTGTTGCGATCGGTAGTTGTATACTTGTGGTCAGTGATCGGTACTCGTAGGCTTCGAGTGCAAATTGGATCAGGAGTCTTACCGGCTGTGCTCAGTGGTCAGACTGGCTGTTCTGAGTGGTCTAAAGTTGATTTTCTAGAGAGCATTAGAGATTGTGGTCATGGATGACCTGATTTGTGTTGATGGATGAGTAAGGGTGTGATATGCGTGCGTGGACTGATGATGGTCAAGTTGGGAGGAATTGTACTGGTGGAAATATTCTTTGATCTTTGCATGTGCAGGTTGGCATAGAGATGGTCATGGTCGACGACGAGGAGGATTGGGACTAAGATAGGGAAATATTAGGTCTAGGCATTCGAGGATGTCATGCGAGAAGGTCGGGCTCACATTGGAGTACATGGAGATCAAAGATGGTTATGCGTGGTGAAGATACAGGAGGTACGGTCTAGGAGGCTTCAACCCGTGAGATAATACGTGGAGGAGCAACAGGAGGTGCGGTTCTAGAGGCTTCAACATGTGAGGATGATGTGTGATTAACATACGGGAGGCGTGGTCCTAGAGGCTTCGTCACGTGATGATATTGGAAACATTATGGAAGGAGTCCATAACTAGGAAGGTTTAGCGATTGAATAAAATCTGTGTTTGGAAGGGTTTTGGGTCCGTTGATTTTTTGGTAGAGATAGGATTATGTGTCCAGTTTGATAAGGACACGGTTTAGGACTCTAGCGTACAAAAGTAGGAAAAATGCTAAGTGTTTAGCCGTGGCTTCGAGGAGGCTTTTTGTGCTAGAGTTTTTAGGGGTGCCATGAGGGCGCTTTGTAGCCACAATCATGATACAAAAATAATAGATCAAAATTTTCCAAGAAAAGTTAGATGGCGTCAGCGACGTGTTTTCTGAGCATCATTTTCTTGTGTCTTTAGCGGCGTGCTAACACATCATGATCTTGTGTGCCACAAGCTCGGTGTCTTCGATCATTGTTTCAATCCAACAGGGCAGAGCACGGTGTTGTCTTCGACGTATTCTCGTTCCGAGCAAATTGGTGTTGAAGTGTTCAAACAGAGGAACATGGAAAGGGGTTGAGCGAGCGGTCTAACGCCGAGTGGTCGAAACCTTCATTGAGCACGAAGAGATTTGAAAAAGTGGGTACGATCATTCACACTCCCTCTGATTGCTATCATCGATCCAACAAAATGCCAATTGATATAACAGAAAAGGCAACAAAAAAGGTGTGGTCTTGGACTAACTAGCTAAGTGCAGAATAACTTATCCGAAAGGTTTGTCCTATGCTCCTAGCTACTGCTTCACCGGTCAAGCTCCGCATAGAAAAATATAGTTCCACAGAAATTGCTATTTTTAAACTATAAGGTACTTTTACTTTAAGTTTTCTTTTTGAAACAAATATTTTGCATAAAGTTTCTATCGCTTGGAATTTTGAAAGACTCAGGCAATCAAAACTTTGCTTTTCAAATGTGAACTCATCTGTATTTTCCTTGTGTGTTGAAGTTTGAAAGGTACATTAGTTGTCTTCTCTTGATTTTAATGAACAAACCTATGCTATGAAACAACCCATATTTCTAAAGCAAATCAAATTTCAATAAATTTCATTTTCATTTGAATTTTTAGCCAATTTGGCACTTATTTCAACCATCTTCACCTTCTCTATTAATCCATGCCTCCATTGGCCATTGGTGCATTTCCTGCTTCCGCCATGTACACTGTTCATCATCTGACAAACCACTGCAAATCGCCGCCGTTCACACCCGAGTCAAAATATAGTATGCCTCATCCTTGGAACGCTGACACAACCCGCCAACAAGCTCTGACACGCCTTAATACCCTGACAGCTGCCTAACATGATGGGTCAGAGCTTCTCACTGCCACCGCATTTGCTTGTCTCACGGCCGACCTGGTGCCACACTACACACTTGACTGCCGCACTCCATCGTTCGAGGAATGCAAAGCCCAATATGCCAACTCATATGCTGATTATCCCGCCACCTTTACTGAACCACCCTGAAGCCTCCCGCGCCTCCCCCTGCCACGGCCTCACGCCAAATCCTGAATGACGCTCACCCCTATACTGTTTGGCACTATAGCAACCCAAAGTCAGCGAATAGTAAAAACCTGGTTTTGAATAGTACTCACTTGCAATGAACAATAACATGTCCAGTCTTGTTCGTTCATACACTAAAAATACATTATATATCCATTTCATTTGTTTTAAGCCCGTCTACACAAATTTCAACTCCATTCCTCCATATCGAACCTTGAAAAATCCCAAACCTAATTTCTTTGATTTTTTTCTTTCCTTTCTTTCTTTATTTTCTCTTTTTCCTAGCTCATCCTTTTGAGCCCAGAATTGAATTTTTAATTTCTTTTGCATTAGCACAGGACACCGTAGAGCAACCAATCTAGGAGGGAGATTTTCAAGGACAAGCACAAGACTTTGAAGAATACAAATTAGTAGAATATATTGAACAACAAGGCAAGTCACAAATTTTTGATCATATTGAACCTACATTCCCTTAATTATTCAATTATCAGTATTTTTATTATCTTATTTACGCATCATTATTTCTTGTACAATAAATATTTAGAATGACATGATATTTAGTTATGTCCTATCACCTGAAAAAGTCCTATTGAATTTGATGGTCATATTCACCTTGACAACTTATACACACACACATTTATATATACATATGTATATACATACATATATATATATATGTGTATGTATATACATATGTATATGTATATATGTATATATGCGCACAACATCTAATATGAAAATGTTGGCCAGAAAACAACATGTCGCATTTGCCATTTTCTATCAAAAACCTACAACCCAAGTGTAACACCCTAAAAATTTGGAAATTCGAAATATGAATATTTCTGTATTTATTGCCTTATAATTGTTTTGGAAATCAACTTTTAAAAAGCATTTCTTAAATTATGGTTAAGGTTCCAAAAGGCCAAAGAAATAAAGTATTAGAAAACAAAGATTTTAAATTAAGAATTTGAAAAGATGATCCAATTAAAAATAAATATAGATGGTCCCAAATTCCAAATAAGGAAATGTGAGGAGTAAAATAAAATATATATATATATATATATATATATATATATATATGTAAATACATATATACGGATTTATGGAAAATAGAAATAACATAAAGGGTTTTAATGAAGAAATAGATGCAAACAAACTCCTCATAAAATTAGGATTAAATAAATAAATATATATATATATATATATATATATATATATATATATATATATATATATATATATAAAGGAAGAAATTAAATAAAACCAGAAAAGGAAAAGAAAATATTTTTTTAAATGGGGGCACCAAATTGGCCCACCAAACCGCCCACCCATGCAAACTACTCCCCACCCCACTTGTTTTTCTTCCTCCTCTCCCTCTCCTTCTTTTCCCCACAGAGCTCGCCGCCTCCTCCTCTCTCTCTCTTCTCTCCTTGCCTGCGATGATTCTCCCCGTGGCAAGGATCGCCCACCGCCGCAGCTCACCGCCTCGCACGTCCCTGCGTCGCGGCACAAAAGCTCGCCTGACGGTCACGCGCCACCGATTCCCGCCGCCGCCGACATTGCCGCCCGACATGACCGCACGGCCACCCTCCGTTGCCGTGCCACTCCGCCACCTATAAAAGCCGTCGGCCTCCCATTGTACTCCTGGCTCTCCTCTCCTCACCGCCGGAAAATTTAGCTCCATAAGCCGGTGCCGCGGCCTCCTCTTCTTCCCCAACTCCGTGACCTCCTCCTCGCCGACTCAGCCACCCGAGCTCAATCCCTCGCTCCTACACCACCTCCGAACACCCGACTCCATTTCCGGCCTCCCGAGCTCCGGCCATCGTACATCGCCGGCGCCGTGATACCTCCCCGCACCGCCGCTGTCATCGCTGCCGACCCATCTCCGGCGCCTCCCGACCCTCGCCGCCACTGCCATGAGCTTCACCTCGGCACCAAGACTACATTTCTCGCGCCGCCCGAACCTCTCCGGCCCTCCCTCGCCGCCGGCGTCACCACCCTCGCCGGCCTCGGCCACCTCTGCCCAGCCTCCCTCGCTGCATACCTTGAGAGGTATTAGCGCGCATAAGGGGTAGGCAAAGCCTCCCCGACCCCTTGGCTAGCGCAGCCAACTCTCTTCCCCCTCCCCCGGGCTCCCCGGCGCGCGTTCGAGCCCCGCTCCGCGCGCTGGGTTGAGCCTTTCTTTTCTTTTTCCGCGCTGACATGTGGGCCCCGGTCCCACCTGTCAGCGAGCGCAGCAGAGGCCCGAGCCACTGACAGAAGGACCCCACCTGTCAGAGGCACAGTCGGGCATAATAAACGAAATAAAATATGCAAGTGGGTCCCACCTGTCAGAGTTTAATGATTTTAGGAATTTATTTAAACTGAGAACTTTGAAATGCTATAACTTCTTCATTTTAACTCCAAATCGAGTGAGACAAATTTCTAAATTCGTCTAAATTCAAGATCTATCCAGTGGAACTAAAATCATAATTTTTAGAGTTCATTTGAATTTCTGATGTTATTTGGTTTGATTTTGTTGCTTTTCTTTTTATGCAAATTTTCGCGCCCGGTTAAAATAGTGTACGAGGCACAAGAAGAGGAAGCAGTTGACCCTGGCACCCACCTCCAAGAACCTTGTGACCAAGGCGAGTTACCACTTTGACCATATTGAACCCAGATTTATGCAAATTATTTCTTTTTAAATTATCCATGTGCATGCTTTATTTTATGTGGTATATCATGTTGATTTTGAGCGTAGTTATACACCCAATATTATGCTTGCTAGTATTACCCGTTGAGACCTTTTGGTATATGTGAACCTTGTCGCCGTAGTAAAACTAGTATAAAGTAGTTTTCCTCAAATAGAGTATAACATAACGAATTGCTTAGTCATGCTAGTTAAACGGGGACATTTAGTTGTCCCGAAAACTCTCGCATGCAATATGAAAAAGGATTTGGGCAGTCATGGTGGGAATGACTGATGAAGAGTTTGGAACTATTATTTTATGTCTCAAAAATCTCCAAACTTGCTTAGTATCTGGGTGGATGATATGTGGGCTGGAATGTGGTGCGGTGGGAGCACAAAAGTTATGGAATGTGGTAGAACCACCCGGATAGCACTAAGGACTGAATCTTGTCATGTTAGCCCGTGTAAAACAGTACAACCACATGTCTGTAAATACAACTTGGCTAAGTAGCGGTATCGAAACTCCCCGACTCATCTCACCGGTAGTGGATAGACGTGGTTATGCAAGGCGAGAGGAGACCTAAAGGGACACCGAGTGGAGGTGGCGTTCACCGGTCGTACTAGCATTGGGGAGTGGAGCCGCATAATGCTAGTAGCCGTGGTGAATATCCCGTGCAACGTATGGGACCCACTGCAAGTGGGAACAGTCCATAGGGTGAGATGACTAGTGGAACTAGATATTCTGAACAGTCATGTGATAATCTGTTTGACCACCTGACCAAGGAATCAGGTGGGGCAATAGGTGGATTATCGCTTGTGGTGAAAGTGTACTTTTGTTCCGCTGTGATACTTTGATGACTGATAAAATTTGGCCTTAGGGCCCCTTTTGTAAACTATTGCCCGACGTGGCGTATTTCCAACTTTGGATTGTAATATTTGATGTATGCGATGTATGTATGAATCAGCAATGTACTGTGTGCACTAACTCTTGATCCGAGGATTAGTGCAATAATCACGAGGATTTCAATTGAAAAATCCGGTCCGATGTAGTGGTATCGAGCATACTGATCGTAGGGTAAAAGCCTTAGAATGGACATTAGACAAGGGATAGGATTATACTCTTACAAAACTTATGAAAAGAATTTCCAAAAACATAGCGTATTATTTCTCCTCCTATCCTCCCTAGTTTTGCTCTATTTTATCTTCATTGAATATTTTAAAATGATACTAACACTAGTAATTCTTTCCACAGATGGCGGGATATGCAGCGGAGGGTAACTGGGACTTCCTGTCTCACGGCCTTCCCACGGGAGTTCGCCACCTCCTCCATGAGCTTTTGCACCACAGGCTATAAGGACCAGCCCATGTACCGCGGCCGCAAGGCCATGGCCGGTGGAGTGGAGAGCTGGGTGGTTGAGGTGTTCATCTACGCCAAGAGCGAACAGGATCCCCCTCACGTCTTCCGGACCGAGCACACCAGGAGCACCCGAGTAGCTGCCATCCAGGATGCAGCACGTCTCGCCGCTGCCCGACTCTGCGACGTATACAAGACCAACCTGTAGCACACGCCGTTCTTCTACTTTCCATCGCGCCAGGAGGGTGCGCAGTACAACGAGACCTACCTGCCGGTTACTGAGGACAACCCGATGCTCACGCATCAGGTTGATCTCACTCGCGCTATGGGCTCGGCTCACACAGCCGCCCTGGAGGAGATCACCACCCTCCGCGCACACCTCGTCTCTCAGCACACGGAGATGGCGACCCTCCGAGAGCAGCTTGCTCAGTGCGAGCAGGCCTTGGCGGCAGCCAAGGCGGGCGGCTGCGGCGTGGCGCGGCCACAGCAGGTCCCAGCTCCTGCGCCACTCCAGCACCCGCGCCCGGCCCGGCCGAGGGCGCGGCGGGCCCCGCCCCGCCATCACACGCAAGAGCGTGCGACCTCCGGGGCCACGGTCGACTCTTAGCCACGGAGGGTCACACCGCAGCCGCAGCCGCTCCCGTTCCGAGACCGACCCCTCCGAGTTTAGCGGCAGTCGGTCCCGCTCCCAGTCACCGACTTACAGCCCCTCCAGCCCAGGCGCCGGATTCGTGGAGGAGTAGATCGGAGGGTGCGGTACTTGCAGATGTAGCGCAAGTACTAAGGGGTGTATCGTAGCAAGTTGTCCAAGACCTTCTGTATCGTAGTAGCTATTCCGTCAAACTTTAATTAATTATGTTGTAATTGTAAGTCCAGCCTAGAAGCTGGCTATGTGGTGCTTTATTCTATGAAACCGGCCTTGTGTTTTAAATTGCTTTTGTCGTTTATCTTGTGGCTTTTATTTGCTGAGTTGGCAGTCTTCTTTTGCTTTGCCTAGCCTTAGTGCTAAGCCAATCGTATGTATAAATATAACTGCAGATGGCCAGTCAGAGGGTAACTAGGGCCCAGACTCATGCCACCCACAACTAGGCGGAGGTCGACTCCACCCCTGGGGTCTCGCCGACAAGGCGTGGACCGATGCAAGACCAAGGAGCCGATCTCCCACCCCCACCAACAAATCCCACGATGGCTCAGGTCATGGCGCAGTAAACCCAGTTGCTGCAAGCCATTGTTAATGGGCAGCAAGGTGGCTCCAGCCGGTCCAGGGCTGACCTGGCCGATTTTCAGAGGACCCGGCCCCTCACCTTCTCTTCTGCCGACGAACCACTCGAAGCCGAGGATTGGCTTCGGGATACTGAAAGGAAACTGCGCCTAGCCAAGTGCGCGGAAGAGGACAAAGTGATATTCACAGCTCATCAGCTCCAGGGAGCAGCGGCAAACTGGTGGGAAAACTACCTTGCCGCTAGAGGACAAGAAGAGACCTCCACGGACAGCGACATGGAGGCCATACCATGGACAGAATTTAAGACGGCATTCAAGTCCAACTTCATTCCGACCGGAGTAATGCGGATGAAAAAGAACGAGTTTCGTACCCTCAAACAGGGGAACATGTCAATTAATGAGTACCTTACCAAGTTCACACAGCTTGCTCGCTACGCCCCGAGGGACGTAGCAGAGGAGGAGGAGAAAATTGACAGATTCTTTGAGGGTATGAATGAAGAGCTAAGGGTGCGGTGATCGTCAAGACTTCCCGACTTTCATCAAGCGGTGAACAAGACACCGATCCTCGAAAGCGAGAAGAAGAACTTGGAGGCCAGCCGTAAGCGCAAGATGGCGACACAATGCCACAAGGAAGATTTGTCCAAAAGCTCTTCAACAACTCCAACTTCTCAAGGCCGAACCAGTTCAAACCCTCAGCCTCATCGCCTAGTCCCAGTGGCAGTTCAATGCAAGGACGCCAAAATATTGGCTCGGGTCAGGCCACAAGCTATAAGTGCTTCAGCTGCGGTGAAAATGAGCACTTTGCCAACAGGTGCCCACACAAACAGAATGCCCCTGTTCGCAGTCAAGCCTCAACGCCCGTTAAGGAACCTCAGACATCTCAAGCCAGTAGAAATGCCCCAATGCCCAACCGTGGTAGGGTCAACCATGTCACGGCGGAAGAAGCTGAGGAAGCAGCGGGAGTCCTAATGGGTACGTTCTCTGTCAAGTCCATACCAGCACAAACTCTATTTGATTCTGGAGCTTCACATTCATTTATATCCAAGGGGTATGCAGACAAACTAGGGTTATCTACCTATCCTCTAAAGAGGCCAGTAGTGCTTAAGTCACCAGCTGGTATGATTACAGCTACCTTAGTGTGCCCTGGGGTAACAATCGTCATGGAAAGGTGTGACTTTCCAGCAGACCTGATAGTGCTAAGCTCCCAGACTCTGGATATTATACTAGGAATAGACTGGTTAGCCAGATATAAAGGAGTTATAGACTGTGCCTCCAGGACAGTAAAGCTGACTAAATGCCTTGGAATGACCATAGATGTGAAAGTGGACCAACCATACCGCTGGGGCCGTGCAATATATTATTGTGAAGATGTACCCTTAGAGGGAATGATGGTGGTACAAGACTATCAGGAAGTATTTCCCGAAGACCTACCCGGCATGCCCCCGGACCGAGACCTGGAATTTGTCATTAACTTAAAACCAGGAGCCGCTCCCATTTCCAAGAGACCATATAGGATGACGGTGGAAGAGCTGGAAGAGCTAAAGACCCAACTCCGGGAACTGCAGGAAAATGGATTCATCAGACCCAGTTCCTCACCTTGGGGATCTCCGGTATTATTTGTAAAGAAGAAGGACGGCACAGCTAGGATGTGTGTGGATTACCGGGCATTAAATGAAGTAACCATCAAGAATAAGTACCCCCTTCCCAGGATCGATGATCTATTTGACCAACTTGGTGGAGCCACCATCTTCTCTAAAATAGATCTGAGATCGGGTTACCACCAGCTGAAAATTAGGGCTGAGGACATACCCAAGACAGCTTTCACCACTAGATATGGACTGTACGAGTTTACGGTCATGTCCTTCGGTCTGACAAATGCACCAGCTTACTTCATGAATCTCATGAACAAGGTGTTCATGGAATATTTGGATAAGTTTGTAGTGGTGTTCATTGATGACATCCTCATCTACTCCAAGACGGCAGACGAGCATGCAGAGCATCTACGCCTAGTGCTAGAGAAGCTAAGAGAACATCAGTTATATGCTAAGTACAGCAAGTGTGAATTCTGGCTAAGTGACATCAGCTTCCTAGGACATATAGTATCCGCAGAAGGAGTATCAGTTGATCCCGCCAAGATTGCAGCGATGATCGAATGGAAGCCACCCTCCTCAGATTCTTGAAGTGCGAAGTTTTCTGGGATTGGCAGGATACTACGGAAGATTCATAGAGGATTTTCTAGAGTGGCGGGCCATTGACCCGCCTACTCAAGAAGGAGCAAGTTTGAATGGACCAAAAGCTGCGAAGGAAGCTTTCAAGAGCTCAAGAAAAGATTGACTACCACCCCGGTGCTAGTCCTACCTGATGTACGCAAAGATTTTGAAGTATACTGTGATGCTTCCCATCAAGGACTGGGGTGCGTACTGATGCAAGGAGGCAAGGTCGTAGCATATGCATCTAGGCAACTTCGCCCTCATGAGGCTAACTACCCCACCCATGATCTGGAATTAGCATCAGTGGTTCATGCCTTAAAAATCTGGAGGCATTATCTGATCGGCAACCATTGTGATATATATACAGATCACAAGAGCCTCAAGTATTTCTTCACCCACTCACATCTTAATCTGAGGCAAAGGAGATGGCTAGAGTTAATTAAAGATTATGACACAGTGTCCACTATCACCGTGCAAGGCCAACGTAGTGGCGGATGCCTTAAGCGAAAGGCTTATTGCAATACCAAGATGGTGCAAGAGCAACGACCCGAGCTATACAAGGAATTGAGGGCCTTGAATTTGGAAATAGTGGAAGAAGGCACCCTAGCAGCCATGGAAATACAGCCAAGTATAGAAGAGAGGATCATCGCTGCACAACAAAAGGACTGATCGCTTTGAGAATGAGAAGATTAATGGAAGCGGAAAGGCGCCTAAAATGTCTCAGAGATCCACAAGGGTTTTGAGGTACGAACACGTATCTTTGTACCTCACCGGAAGGCCTTAAGGAGCTGGTACTCAAGGAAGCTCATAGCTCGGCATATTCTCTCCATCACAGGAGCACAAAGATGTATCGGGACATGAAGCGGTGGTCTTGGTGGCCACGTATGAAGAGGGATATCGCCGAACATGTAGCCTGCTGTGATGTGTGTCAGAGAGTGAAGGCTGAACATCAGAGACCAGCAGGATTGTTACAGCCATTACAAGTACCCCAGTGGAAGTGGGAAGAAGTAGGGATGGATTTTATCACAGGGTTTCCCCGAACAAGGTCGGGATACGACTCCATTTGGGTCGTGGTGGATAGACTGACCAAGGTTGCCTATTTTATCCCTGTCAAGACAACTTACAAGGGAGACAAATTGGCAGAACTATACATGTCCCGCATCGTGTGCTTACACGGTGTGCCAAAACGGATAGTCTCAGATCGAGGGTCCCAGTTTACCTCGCATTTCTGGGCTAGCCTACATGAAGCCCTTGGCACCCATCTGGATTTTAGCACCGCCTACCACCCCCAGACGGATGGTCAGACCGAGAGAGTAAATCAAATATTGGAAGACATGCTTCGGGCTTGTGACCTGGATTTCTCCAAGGACTGGGATAAGTGTCTGCCGTATGCAGAGTTCGCTTACAACAATAGCTACCAAACCAGCCTTGATGTCCCTTTGAGGCATTGTACGGAAGAAAGTGCCGCACCCTTTACATTGGTCGAAGTAGGGAAGGGTATATATTTGGGCACGATACTACAAGCAAGCGAAGAGAAAGTTTGCTGATCGAGATCGGTTATTGGTACCCGCCTAGACGTAAGAGTTATGCGAGATAAAGGAGAAGGCCATTAAGTTTTAAAATCGGAGACCATGTCTACTTGAAAGTGTCACCCCTACGAGGAATCAGCCGATTTAAAGTTAAAGGCAAGCTTGCCCCTCGCTATGTTGGACCATTTCCGATCATAGCTAAGAAAGGAGAAGTGGCTTATCAGCTTGAATTGCCTGCAAATCTAGCAGATGTACACAACGTCTTCCATGTGTCCCAACTCAAGAAATATCTTGGTGCGGAGGATCAAACCCGATGGAAGCGGTGGAGCTCGAGAGCGACGACCTACAAGGAGCGTCAATTAAGATCTTGGACCTGTGGAAAAGAAGACCAGAATCAAACCATCCGCACTGCGAGTGCAATGGAGTCATCACTCCAAGAAGGAGGCCACCTGGGAACGCGAAGACCAGCTAAGGAGAGATTACCCTGAACTATTCATCAACTAGACTGAATCTCGGGGTCGAGATTCTCTTTAAGGGGGGTAGGTTTGTAACACCCTAAAAATTTGGAAATTCGAAATATGAATATTTCTGTATTTATTGCCTTATAATTGTTTTGGAAATCAACTTTTAAAAAGCATTTCTTAAATTATGGTTAAGGTTCCAAAAGGCCAAAGAAATAAAGTATTAGAAAACAAAGATTTTAAATTAAGAATTTGAAAAGATGATCCAGTGCAAAATAAATATAGATGGTCCCAAATTCCAAATAAGGAAATGTGAGGAGTAAAATAAAATATATATATATATATATATATATATATATATATATATATGTGTGTGTGTGTGTGTGTGTGTGTGTGTGTGTGTGTGTGTGTGTGTGTGTGTGTGTGTGTGTGTGTGTGTGTGTGTGTGTGTGTGTGTGTGTAAATACATCTATATGGATTTATGGAAAATAGAAATAACATAAAGGGTTTTAATGAAGAAATAGATGCAAACAAACTCCTCATAAAATTAGGATTAAATATATATATATATATATATATATATATATATATATATATATATATATATGTATATATAAAAGGAAGAAATTAAATAAAACCGAAAAAGGAAAAGAAAATATTTTTTTAAATGGGCAGACCGGTCGGCCCACCAAACTGCCCACCCACCCACCGACTACCCCCGACCCAGACCGTTTTTCTTCCTCCTCTCCTCTCTCCTTCTTTTCCCCACGTGAGCTCGCTCTCCCCTCTCTCTCTCTCTCTCGCCTGCGATGATTCTCCCCGTGGCAAGCATGCCCCACTGCATGCACTCACCGCCTCGGCACGTCCCCTGCGTCGCGCTGCACAAAAGCTCGCCTGACGGTCACGCGCCACCGGATTCCGCCGCCGCCGCCGACATTGCCGCCCGACATGACCGCACGGCCACCCTCCCATTGCCGTGCCACTCCCGCCGCCTATAAAAGCCGTACGGCCTCCCATTGTACTCCCTGCGCTCTCCTCTCCCTCACCGGCCAGAAAATTTAGCTCAATAAGCCAAATTGCCGCCGGCCTCCTCTTCTTCCCCAACTCCGGCGACCTCCCTCCTCGCCGACTCAGGCCACCCGAGCTCAATCCCTCGCTCCTACACCACCTCCAGAACGCCCCGATTCCATTTCCGGCCTCCCCCGGAGCTCCCGGCCACCGTACATCGCCGACGCCGTGAGACCTCCCCGCACCGCCGCTGTCACCGCTGCCGACCCATCTCCGGCGCCTCCCGACCCTCGCCGCCACTGCCACGAGCTTCACCTCGGCACCAAGACTACATTTCTCGCGATGCCCGAACCTCTCCGGCCCTCCCTCGCCGCCGGCGTCACCACCCTCGCCGGCCTCGACCACCTCCTCTGACCTCCTCATTGCATACCTTAAGAGGTATTAGCGCGCATAAGGGGTAGGCAAAGCCTCCCCGACCCCTTGGCTAGCGCAGCCAACTCTCTTCCCCCTCCCCCGGGCTCCCCGGCGCGCGTTCGAGCCCGCTCCGCTACTGGGTTGAGCCTTTTTTCTTTTTCATGCGACATGGGGCCCCGGTCCTACACATCGTGGCCAGCAGAGGCCCGAGCCAGCGACGAAGGACCCCACCGCCGAGAGCACGGTCGAGCATAATAAACAAAATAAAATATGCAAGTGGGTCCCACCTGTCAGAGTTTAATGATTTTAGGAATTTATTTAAACTGAGAACTTTGAAATGTTATAACTTCTTCATTTTAACTCCAAATCGAGTGAGACAAATTTCTAAATTCGTCTAAATTCAAGATCTATCCAGTGGAACTGAAATCATAATTTTTAGAGTTCATTTGAATTTCTGGTGTTATTTGGTTTGATTTTGTTGCTTTTCTTTTTATGCAAATTTTCGCGCCCGGTTAAAATAGCGTACGAGGCACAAGAAGAGGAAGCAGCTGACCCCGGCACCCACCTCCAAGAACCTTGTGACCAAGGCGAGTTACCACTTTGACCATATTGAACCCAGATTTATGCAAATTATTTCTTTTTAAATTATCCATGTGCATGCTTTATTTTATGTGGTATATCATGTTCAGATTTTCAGAACGTAGTTATACACCCAATATTATGCTTGCTAGTATTACCCGTTGAGACCTTTTGGTATATGTGAACCTTGTCGCCGTAGTAAAACTAGTATAAAGTAGTTTTCCTCAAATAGAGTATAACATAACGAATTGCTTAGTCATGCTAGTTAAACGGGGACATTTAGTTGTTCCGAAAACTCTCGCATGCAATATGAAAAAGGATTTGGGCAGTCATGGTGGGAATGACTGATGAAGAGTTTGGAACTATTATTTTATGTCTAAAAAATCTCCAAACTTACTTAGTATCTGGGTGGATGATATGGGGGCTGGAATGTGGTGCGGTGGGAGCACAAAAGTTATGGAATGTGGTAGAACCACCCGGATAGCACTAAGGACTGAATCTTGTCATGTTAGCCCGTGTAAAACAGTACAACCACATGTCTGTAAAATACAACTTGGCTAAGTAGCGGTATCGAAACTCCCCGACTCATCTCACCGGTAGTGGATAGACGTGGTTATGCAAGGGCAGAGGAGGCCTAAAGGGACACCGAGTGGAGGGTGACGTTCACCAGTCGTACTAGCATTGGGGGGAGTGGAGCCCGTATAATGCTAGTAGCCGTGGTGAACATCCCGTGCAACGTATGGGACCCACCACAAGTGGGAACAGCCCATAGGGTGAGATGACTAGTGGAACTAGATATTCTGAACAGTCATGTGATAATCTGTTTGACCACCGACCAAGGAATCGGTGGGGCAATAGGTGGATTATCGCCAGTGGTGAAAGTGTACACACTCTGCAGAGTCAAAACTATTCGAATAGCCGTGCCCACGGTCATGGGCAGACATGGGATACTTAACTAGATATAGTTCTGTTTCAGAAATAGTTTATGAAGGGAATGGGAAAATAGAGGGCGATGGACTGCCCTAGTTTGGAATTGGCCTGGGTTTTGTCCCAGTGGTAAATTAAGTGGCTATAATACTGAAAGATGCAATATGATGCAGACGCCATGTAATGGTGGATGGAATCTGTATCGCTATTACAAAGGATGTACTTCACTTTATCTTTTAAAAGCTGCTAGATCATAGGGATTTTAATTATGGTATTCTCATGCAATTTTTGGCAAACAACCAAACCCCAGCCTTTCCTTGATCTAGCCTAACATGTAATTACTGCATTCTGTGTGGTAACTTGCTGAGCACGGTGGATAGTGTGCTCACACTCGCAATATCAAAACAGTGACAGGAACACAGGGTCATTATGATCACGAAGATGTCCTAGTCAAGGAGGAAGGAAACAACGACGAGAATTAGAGCGTCGCTTGCATTTTTGGTCCCAAACAAGTTAGACTCTAGGCTGTGTGTGCACGTATATCATCTAAGTTTGGGTGATATACAAAGCACACATATTCCCCCAGTCGCTTGCCTGTGGCGTTGGCTTACTTTTGTTCCGCTGTGATACTTTGATGGCTGATAACATTTGGCCTTAGGGCCCCTTTTGTAAACTATTGCCCGACGTGGCGTATTTCCAACTTTGGATTGTAATATTTGATGTATGCGATGTATGTATGAATCAGCAATGTACTGTGTGCACTAACTACTGATCCAGGGATTAGTGCAATAATCACAGAGGATTTCGGATTGAAAAATCCGGGTCCGACACCAAGTTATTGTTGCTTGCATTGTCTTATGTTAGAATAAACAATTTTCTCTTTATGCCCCAATTTGTTAGGCATTTGGTGATATCCTCCTCAATTGCACCACCAGTGTGAGGATACTTCACATCCTTGAATGTTATTATCTTTTTCTTGAGGTTAAAGTTGGCATCAATATAATGGGCTGTCACACACATGTATCCTAAGTTTTGAACAGATGTCCACATATCTGATTTTAGGTAAATACGTGAATCAGTGTTCTAAAAATCATTATGGGCATCAATATGATGGGCTGTCACGTGCATGTATTCCTTCATTCGCTCATACAAACCAACAGAATCATTCCGAAGTGATTGACGTCTAAAGACTCTAAAGGCTGGCTTCATCGATTCCATCCGTTCCTTAAAGTACGGGTCCTCAAACTTCTGGAATAGAATCTCCGCATGAATGCTGAACTTGGTAATCAGCTCATAAATCCTTTGAGGATCAAAGATAAATGAAGCTTTTGATGGTTGCTTTTTCGTAGTTGCAATGAACCTATTCCTATCATCAATCACAATTTTTGGACAGGACTCGGCAATGTGGTTTCTAAGGCTCTTTATGACAATTTTGTTGGTATATATTAGATTCAACTTGCAATACTTACAACAACATTTAGGACACCTTCGACTACAGGCAACTCTGCTCAAAATGTTCCTAGAACTTTACCCTCCTTCGAGGTGTTTGTGATGAGTGTTTATCAATGATGTCATTTGTACTTGAGCCCTCTGACACTTGTAGAGACATGCTTAGGGCCCAGTTCTTTTTAGCTTATGCTTAAGTTTTGGCTTCTATTTCTACAGTAACTCACAATTAAATGTTATGTTTTTTCAAGGCGGGGTCTACAGGTAAATTATAGTACAAACTGTACCAAGTTTAGCTGTACTTGCCAAAATTGTATGCGACTATTTTTATCTGCATACTGTCTCTCACAAACAAGTCAAAATTCAAAAACCACAGCCATAAGATATAAGCCTCAGCCTAAAAGAACCCATCTTAGAAATCTAAATTAATTAACAAATTAACTTTCTTAGTAAATTATCAAAAGTTTGCATGTTTGGCTGATGCATTATAAAGAATTGCATGACCTTTTTCATCTATCAAATTATAGGAATGATGGCACTAGTAGCAGCTAGTAAGACTATTTCAATATTTCTAATAGAATCTGTAGTTAAATCTAAATTATTGACGAATTAAGGTATAATGAAAAAATTATAATATATGCTAACATGACAATGACTAAGCAAATATTATTCCAAAGGAGAAGTACCATTCATTTGAGTCCTTGCTTATAATAATTCAGACTAAAAAGATACTACAATCCTACTAATAATTTAGGAAAATAGTAATCCTTCAACATCGAAATATGATTCAGAGTCAAGTGAAATGCATAAGGCCACTCGACCAATAAGTTCAATAGTGTTTCTAGGTTCGTTTTCATTTCTGCCACTAATTGTAGATGGAAGGCGACAACCTGTAGTGCTACAGTGATGCTCGCTGGTGGTGCCCTCCCCCGTACACTTAGTTCTCCGGACAAGGGCGCCAGACGGTTCTTCCGCGGGCCCACGGTGCTCTGCCAGGTCTCCCACGCATCATCGAGTCAACACAAGGCCAAACAAATCAGCCCTTCCCGTCTGCACTGCACTACTGCAGGCTGCCTGCAGCCACCTTCCACCTATGCTCGTCTCGCTCACCAGCTCTGCTTACCCTCCGACTCCGAGCTAGCTCGCCTGTTTCACCTCCGTTGGCGCCATGCAGCACGGCGGCTCCGTTCATGCGCTCCTATTCATCGCCGCGCTCGCGCTCCCCCTGGCCGCCGCGCAGCCGTGGCAGATATGCGGCAGTACCGGCAACTACTCCGCGAACAGCACGTACCAAGCTAACCTCAACAAGCTCGGCGCCGCCCTCCCAAAGAACGCCTCTTCCTCCGGCGCCCTCTTCGCCTCCGGCGCCGTCGGCACCTTCCCGGAAGCTGTCTACGCCCTCGCGCTCTGTCGCGGCGACATCAACGCCTCCGCCTGTGCCGCCTGCATCGGCACTGCCTTCCAGGACGCGCAGCAGCTGTGCCCCTACGACAAGGGGGTGTCCATCGTCTACGACCCCTGCTACCTCCGCTTTGCCAACCTCAACTTCCTCGCCTCTACGGACAACTCAGGCGTGGTGAACCTCTACAACACCGGGACAGTCCCGGGAGACGTCGGCCGCTACGACAGGGCCGTCACCATCCTCCTCAACGCCACCGCGGCGTACGCGGCGGGCAACTCGACCAGGCGGTTCGCGACGGGGGAGATGCTGGGGTTCGACGCGCTGTTCCCCAAGATCTACTCCATGGCGCAGTGCACGCCGGACCTGTCGCCGGCGCAGTGCCTGCGGTGCCTCGACGACCTGGTGGGGCAGTGGTGGCAGACGTTCAATCCGAACACGCAGGGTGCCAGGAGAGTCGGCGCGCGGTGCAACATGAGGGTCGAGCTGTACTCGTTCTACACCAGCCCCGCGATGCTGCAGCTGCAGGCGCCAGCAGCCGCGCCGGCGCCGGCGCCGGCGCCGCCTGCTCTGCCGGGCACCACAGGAGGTGAGTGGTCCACGCTGGCCTGACTAATTTGCCAGTTTCAAAGAAGAATCTGGAGTAATTAATCTGCTTCGTTTTCTTTCTTCCCTGTAAAATCGTAGGTAGTGTGACTCGCGGACGTATGATCGGGAAACACGTTTCCGTCTAGTACAATTGTAGAAACACGACACAGAACTATCAGACGAGACAATTGCATGATTTAGCAAGAACCTCGAGAGTTTTCAGACCAGTTGCTGCCGTGCTAGTTACTTAGCGTACGGAGTGTCTTACAGTTCCCCATGTCTACTTTTGCCAACCTAGGTGTTTCTTGGGAACTTTTTTAAGAATGAATCTGGAAACAAATCATCGTACAAGCTAAATTAACGCGAAATCAAATTAGTAGTTCATGCTTTGCTTTCTTTATTGTGTCATTAATCTGTTAGTCGCATAACCTTCATTTGTTTGACGTTTTGCCAATTGTTCCACCTTGCGCTGAGCATCTACACTGACCTTGCTAAGGGCAACCTTTGTATCCTGCTCCTATTTTTTCAGTACATTTTTTTTATTTTTGTGTAAATAGCAGAGTCTATCGTCTGCCTAATTTTCTTGTTTCAATAACAGTGCTACATGTGCAAAGAAAACCTAGCCAATCCTTCGAGTCGTCTATGACTTGTGGTCATGTTCATATGTGGCCTAACGCATATCCACCAATTGTCAGATTGACAGCCTGTAGTTTTCAAGTTTTTTTTTTGAGTTACATTAGTCTACCAGTCTATCGCTGACAGTCAGTGTGATGGCCATAACGCATAACAATAAAGGTGAAAGCTAACCCTTCCATTCATGATTACCGGTTTGGAATGCCATTTGAAAGAACAGAAAAAGGAACAAAAAAGCTGTAGTCTTGGACTAACCCTCCCAACTAGCTAAGTGCAGAACAACTTCTCTGAAAGGTTGTCCAAGGCTCCTAGCTAGTTCTTTGCCGGTCAAGTTCCACATAGAAAAATATAGTTTCATAGAAATTGTTATTGTTTAAACCAAAAGGTACCTTTTACTTTAAGTTTTCTTTTTGAAATATTTACATAAATTTTCTATCACTTGGAATTTTTATATGAAAATAGTAGGAAAGGGTCCTATTGTATATATATTAAATAATAATAAGGGTTACAAGTACATATTTACAAAGAAGAAAAACAAAATTTCTATCACATGGAAATTTGAAAGACTCGGCAGTCGGAACCTTAGCTTTGTCAAGTGTGGCCTCAGCTCTATTCTCCTTATGTGTTAATAGTTTGAAAGGTACATTAGCTGTCTTCTCTTGATTTTGGGTTGAGTATCTAACTAACAAACCTGTGCTGCTACGGATGTTTTATACTATTTACAGGTAAAAAGAGTAGTAAGACTGGTACAATTCTTGCAATTGTGCTGCCTGTATTTGCTGCCATACTGGCAGCCACTGTAATTGGCTTTTGTTTCTGGAGGAGGAGAAGACCGGCAAAAACACCTCCACAAGCACTACTACCGTGTAAGCCCTCTGAAAATCTGAAACCATGTAATGACAATGAGATGCTCGGTTTCCTCCTATGTTTACTTCCTAAGTGATCTCCTACAGCTGCATCTCATTCGGAGAGCATCGAAAGTATCGACTCACTTATCCTAGATCTATCAACACTTCGAATTGCAACTGAAAACTTTGCTGAAAACAATAAGCTTGGTGAAGGAGGATTTGGTGTTGTTTACAAGGTATTCGTACGCATTTAACATTTTGACAGTAAGCAAAAGCAGATCCTTTGCAGATATACATACCTTGCAACAAGTACTACTTACAGGCATCTCCATTTGTGCAGGGATCCCTACCTGATGGTCAGGATATAGCAGTAAAAAGGCTCTCACAGAGCTCTAGGCAAGGGATAGGCGAGCTGAAAAATGAGCTGGTTTTGGTGGCCAAGCTTCAGCACAAGAATCTTGTCCGGCTTGTCGGCGTTTGCCTGGAGGAGAATGAGAAGATGCTTGTCTATGAATACATGCCCAACAGAAGCCTAGATACCCATCTTTTCGGTGCATTTCCCCCTTTCCTACTAACAATTTAGCACTACTACACCAATTGCACAAGTAATTCATGCCTCTAATGCTTCTCATTTGAATGGCAGATCCTGACAAAAGCAGTTTGCTAGACTGGGGAAGGAGGCTGAAGATAATAAACGGAATCGCTCGAGGATTGCAGTATCTCCATGAGGATTCCCAGCTGAAGATCGTTCACCGGGACCTCAAGGCAAGCAACGTTCTACTAGACTCCGATTATAACCCCAAGATTTCAGACTTCGGTTTAGCGAGGCTCTTTGGAGGTGATCAATCGCAGGATGTCACAAACCGCGTTGTCGGAACATAGTAAGCACATTCAGCTATCCACCAACATCATGACAGGATATCAAAGAGTATCACATGAAGTTAATTATGTTCTTAATTTGCAGTGGATACATGGCGCCAGAATACGCCATGCGTGGTCACTACTCCAGCAAGTCAGACGTGTTCAGCTTCGGCGTCCTGATCCTAGAGATCGTCACGGGGAGAAGGAACAGCGGCTCCTACAACAGCGAGCAATCGGTCGATCTTTTAAGCATCGTGAGCACCAACAACTTGCACACTTCATTGCTAGTCAAATTAAGCTTGTAGCGGCAGTTGAACAAAATACTAATTTGGCGCAGATATGGGAACACTGGACCAAGGGAACCATCACGGAAATGGTGGACCGGTCCCTGAGCGAGCGCGCGCCCGGAGGCCAGATCGTCAACTGCGTCCACGTCGGGCTGCTGTGCGTGCAGGAGAACCCGGCGCACAGGCCAGCCATGTCGGCCGTGAACGTCATGCTGAGCAGCAACACGGTGTCGCTGCAGGCCCCCTCCAGGCCGGCGTTCTACATCCAGAAGAGCGCTGGGCCGGAGGCGTACTCGGAGTCGTTCGTGGGGACCTTGCCGTCGACGGGGAGGTCCGTGCCCATGTCGCCCAACGAAATGTCCATCACCGAGCTTGAGCCAAGATGAGAAATGTAGGGGAGATGTATTTCCTCACGAGTGTGCCGTATCGTACATATATAGTTGTGTCTAGGTGCGTTGGTTTGGAGCTCCCAATTGTCATCTTGTAAAATATTGCATACACGTGTAGTACACTGAACTTGGAGTTGTTTTCAATAACCTGCAAGCGTAAGGCGTTTTCTGCAAATATGCTGTTTTAACTCTTCCCTCCCTCGAACGCAAAAAATTAGGACTTGTTATAGAGCAGAGAAGAGGGGGAGTTGAGCGCCACCAATTCAACATTTGAGAGTGAAATTAGGGCTTTGGAGCCCTTCTTCATTGTGTACTCACATCTCATGTATTTGCTTAAGGGTCTGTTCTTTTTGGCTGCAGCTTATGGCTTTTAGCTACGACTTGTGGCTTTTGGGCTGTTCGTGCGAGAGATTACAGAGTAACAGAAACTCACGTACGATTTTTGCCGATATAAATAAAGTCGGTATAATATGCACTACAATTAACTAGTAGATTCTATCTTGAAAAGATACTCCATTTAAAAGATAATTACTGTAGAAAAGCCAAAAAATAACTTTTAGAAGCTAAAAAGAACAGAGTCCTAATCTCTAGAGTGGATTGCTTTTTTGTTGTCGTCCATGGTTTTTTCCTTCTATGATTTTGACGTAAAATTTGGTAAAACTTTGTGTTAATGGCTGATTTGATATTTATCTTGTCATATGTGTTGATTGACTAATGAACTAGCTTGCTATTTGGTCACCTGATTGTCATGTGGATAGTGTATGGTTGATATGGCATGCAAACATGATCTCCTTTGGTGTGTTGGATGATGTCTCCTTGGGTGTTGATACCAGTAGTGAGCTAATTTTTGCACATAAATTGTGCCTGTTTTTTTAGGCTATGATTTATGGTTAAAATTTTTTAATTTTGGCTATTCGAGAGAGAGAGAGAGTACAAAGAGAGACACTTGCGTGCGATATTGGTCTATACAGATGAAGTCGCTACATCATCTACTACAATCGACTCGTAGGTCTTACTCTGAAAAGATACTCCATTTAAAAACTAATTACTGTAGAAAAACTAAAAGTCAAAAGTCAGAAGCTAAAAAAAACAGACCCATTTATTGTTTGGATGATAAAAGATGCACGTGCAGGTGTTGAAGCAATATTACTTTGTTGCACATGCATTAGTTCAATGAAATGCTTGTAAGAGTTTAACTTGCTAATTTGTGTTGCTTCTGTTGCCTCTTACACTCACGCTAGTAGAACACCAATGTTTTCTAAAGGTTTAGAATGTGGATGGAGATGGCGCGTTGTTGGCGATTCTTATGTCTCACAAATAATTTATCCACAAGCGCACATGATTTGTTGTAGCATTTCACCTTGGAGTATTTCAGGGTATCGTATTTTTCTCATGGAAGCTATAGGTGTAGGAATATCAAGTTTAGCAAGTATCTAAATATCGTTTGGACTTTTCAACAGAGAAAGATCAAGATGAATGACAATCTATGATCACACTAAATCACACACTTAACATGATCCAAAGATAGGTAGCTATTCAGTGTCAGTAGCAAGGAATGAGTACTATGGTTCTCATTTAGTGACCTTTTCTTTAAGTACGGGAAACCTATTGTCATACAGCGAAAGCAAAACGCAACACACCAATAACCACTTCCGTAGAAGTCAGGCTAAGTGTTGTTACCAACTTAGCTTAACTTTCAGAGATGCAGCTGGATGTGTCTCAGAGGAGCTCTATATAACACCTTATAATCGTGTACTACTATAAGGGTATAAGTTCCGTATGCATATAATTAAAGATGACGAATTAGGATAAATGTGCTTGTAGCAAAGACTTGGTGTGCATGCCCTAGGTAACCTTTGGGTGACTATACAACGAGAGCACTTATCCTAGGTCTGAGTCTACTAACCATCCACTAATAGGTCATGCGATATCACAACCAGTCGTCCTTTGTTAATCCGCTAATAAGACAATAGAGAATACTCAATAATGATCACTTTATTGATAAGATAAGTACTCACACAAAGTAAAGTAGGTACGTGGAGCTCCACACATATCAAATTACTGAGAGAGAAACTCTAGAACCAATGGCTAGCATGCCAACTCTCCTCCTACCTTCCTACCTAGCTACTTAGCAACTTTGTTGTTGCTACACTACTAAATGGAGTGTGATGGTGTGGCGGTGGATTATTTTGGATTGATGGATGAATTATTCAATTTGGATGATGGAGGAGAAAATGATGCCTCCAATGTTTAGTTGTAGGCTGGCAAGTGTAGGTCGGTTGGCTGGCCAGCCAAGTGGCATGCATGTGCGAAGTGCTTCATCTTTAAGTTGGTGGAGAGGCAATGTGGACTACTGAGATGCATCAAAGATGGCACGAAGCTAAGTCGCAAGCACGAACATGCACATGCACCGTCCGATGTGGACTAACTTGCATGTAGACTGGATAAGGCAGTGGCGGCTTGGGCCAAGGTAGTTGGGCCGGCGGCCAGTGGGACTGGCCGCTCTTGACCCCTTAACCTAGGCCCGCCTACCCTGGCCATGGCCTGCAGAGGTGGTTGGGCCGACCGATGGTCCCTCCTGGGCCTGCCAATGCCATGTCGGGCCAATTGGTCGACCGGTCTAGGTTAGGCCGGCTGGCCCACTGGGTGGATTATGCATTCTTCATTATTTTGTTCGATTTCTGTGTCTTTTTAGCGTATTTTCTGTGAAACATGGAGATGGGTGGATTATGCATTCTTTATTATTTTGTTCGATTTTTGTGTCTTTTTAGCGTATTTTCTGTGAAGCATGGAGATGTGCAAATTATATGGAAATATTAGCATAAATAATCTTGAACTTAGATTAAAACCTCAGTTTAGTTTTCCTTGTATAGGATTTTCAAGGGTAAAGTAAAATACGGGGGAAAGCCGCATCAACACGCGCCAGAGGGGGCCAGGGTGTTGAATCGAAAATGACCAAACTTCTAAATATTCAGCGAAACTTCCTTTGACAAAACTCCTAAATGATCAAGAAAGCAAGCCAGACAAGCGGGCCAGGGTGTTGAATGGAAAATGGCCAAACTTCTAACTGTTCAGCGAAGCTTCCTTTGACCAAACTCCTAAATGATCAAGAAAGCAAACCAGAAGCACACGGAATTTTTCCAGCGTTTGGAACGCACCTCATACTCTCCGACTAACAGATCACATTTCTGGCTTTCCTACTTTTGTCACGATCATGCAATGCTGGCTTTCCTGCTTTCGTCACGATCATGCCTCTAGGGTAAGCCCAACACCAATCAGTCTATTTTGTTGTATTAGCTATGTGGTTCAGTTTCTCTAGCTTGGTGCGGAAAACTGATCAGAGCTCAGCTAAATTATGTCATCAAATGAAGAAACCAAGAATGCTATTAAAGTTGGATATTTCAAAAGCCTTCAATACTGTATCTTTGTCATTTCTTTTGGAGGTGTTGCAGCATAGAGGATTTGAATAACGATGGAGAGAGTGGATGTAGCACTCAAGAAAAAAAAGAAGGAAATCAATAAATAATATAAAAATCAATAAAAAAGGGGACCTCTCTATTCTTTTTCGTGCGCAGCTTTTTCAGATCCGGATTCCCATCTACCCTCTCTGTTTCTTTCTCTCTCTCTTTCCTATGAACCGTGTGGGCAGCCGTTGGCGGTGCCAGCCCGACGGCGGCGGCGGCAACCAACAGTCGGCCCCGCGAACAGTGGTGGCACGCGGCGCGCGGCGCGGCATGCGGCGGCGGCGGGAGTGTCGCGGCCGGCACGGTGGCGGCGACGCAAGGTGGCGGCGATCGGTGGCCAGGTGCAAAGGCGCCGCCGAATGGCCGTTCGCTCGGCTGAACGTGGTTTCGCTCTGCCGAACGGCCGTTAGCGTGGCCGAACGTGTTTTCGCTCGGCCAAACAGCCGTTCGCTCGGCCGAACGTGTTTTCGTGCGGGCAAACAGCTGTTTCCTTTCCAGTCAAATCTATCTTCCGTCGTTCCTTTATTAAATTCATCTTTATCTGATCGGTTGCCTTCCATACCATCTTGTAGGTTCGCACACAGCTGTTGAGGAAACAACTGGGCAGTTGCACGTTTCAGATCCATCGTGCAGCGTGTCTGTCAAGTGTGCTCAAGACAAGTGCCTCGCGGCCGTAACATATTCTTTCGCACATTACTATACCATGATTACTTGTTGCCATTAGCCTAGTATTCGATTGTTGCACTATATTGATTGCCAGTTGTGTGTTGCTTGTAGAATTAGTTAGATTCGAATGTGCTGGGCTAGTTAGTGTTGTACGCTTGTAGTTGGTATAACGTTCGACTATAGAATCCATGCTTAGTTAGGGATTGAAATAAATGCTTAAATTGTGGCTAGGGTAGCGTATAAGCATGTTCAAATATAAGGTTAACTACTAGTAATATTTTAACATTGGGTGGCTTGTTTATATATATATCTTGCTTTCATGATCCTTTAACTGTTCATTATTATCTGTGAGCCTTGGCTAATTTAGTTGTGGTACATTAATCTAACTAATAATCACTTATCATATAATAAAAATTGTATGATTGATAACCTTTGTATGACTTCGTTTAGTATCTTCTCTAGGGTAGGTTCTAGTACGCTATCATCAGATCTTTGTTCTCTATCACTTTGTATCACAAATCATGTATCTCCGTTCTCAATTGTATCAAACGATTACCCTCATAATTTTACCTTAATTTACCCTCGACTTTCTAGTTACATCTTGGATAATTCACTAATAAAAGAAATAATGGTTACCTGGCCCGGGATTACCCACATATAGGGGATATTTTCACCCACCTGGTAATGTATGAGGGGCCGTACATTCTCGTTACACAGGATATTATACTCCGTCGGTGTTTATACAGTCGAGGACAAGAATGTGCATGGCTATTCTCGTATAACCAGGTATGTGAGATGTGATCGCCGTCGTCTTTGCTATAACTTGTCAAATAACAATTATCTTTAATTACACAGTTTCTATGATATCTGTTTCCAATCTATATCAGTGTTTCCGGTAATTTGAGTTCATTGCTTTTTAATTTTATCAATTTCTTGTTTACATTGCTTGCCCCTTATTTCTCTTGGTTGCATTACCTGTCTTTACTCATTGTGTTGCGACCGTTGTTGGGTATTTGCTGAGATTTTCAAATCTCACGCTTGCTCTTTCCCTTCTCAGGTAAAAGGCCAGTTGAGTGATAGTAATATGCATGGGTGGGAGCACTCGAGTTTTAGTACTGTAGCTTGCCACTTCGTTTGCCAGTTTACTTTATTTTTCATTTGATTAGAAAGTGGGCCGGTCCCATGTTTCAAACATTTATTTCAGTTTTTGTTGATTATCTAAATAATGTACCTTAAAGGTTTTAATTTTTTTATGATTTCTATTGTTGCTTTTATTATTTTTTCTTTACTTTGATGATGACATTTTCATAGTAGTATCCTAGTTTAACGTATGTGGGGGTGCTACAATGGATTTTCATGTTGTTTTCCTCGGCTAGTACCAAAGTGTTGTTTAATGGATAGTCAGAATAAGTCATCTGTAGTGAGCGTAGCTTGAGACAAGGTGACAGGAGCAATGCAACCTTCCCTTTCTTATCTTGTCTGGCAAGACTGGCTTCGGTGGTGCTCGGTTGGGCTGAATTATTGTGGCTAATGGCTGAATTACACTGTAGATGATGGTAGTTTATTTGGTATAATTAAATCTAAAAAAATTTAAAAATTGAAAAAAACAGGTTCGACCAGCACATGTAATGCAAACGAATACAGAAAAAAAGAACTGGTAAAAAATCTCAAAAAATCCAAAAAATCAGAAAAAACGAAATTTAGAAATAGCGAAAAATAAACCGAAAGCCAGAAACCAAAGCCGAAACGAGCGGAACAATCCAAGTCAACCCACCAGTCAACTCTCTAGCCCACCCTTCTTTTATTACTGGTAGACACGAACATGACCTCCTCCTCTCCAACCACTCGCCAACACCACCATGTCCATGGCCTACTTCTACATCGCTGCCACCGGCCTCATGATATTCATATTCCTCCACACGCCCCTCACAGCCGCTCAGCCGCTGCCGTGGCAACTCTGCAACGATACCAGCGGCAACTACACGGAGAACAGCACGTACCAAGCAAACATAAAATACCTATCCACCTCCCTGCCAGAGTACGCCTCATCCTCCCCCTCCCTCTTCGCCTCCGGCTCCTCGGGCAGCCCCCCGGACGTCATCTACGCCCTCGCGCTCTGCCGTGGCGACACTAACACCTCATCCTGCGCCACCTGCGTCGCCACGGCCATCCAGAACGCGCAGCAACTCTGCGCGCTCGTCAAGACTGTTACCATCTACGACGACCCCTGCATCCTCCGCTTCTCCAACGTGGGCTTCCCGATCAGTCCTCCCTACAACAGAGGGATGTTCGTCGCTTGGAACTACAACAATATCAGCGCGGCTGTGGCTCCGACTTTCCAAGCCGCCGCCGCCCGACTCGTCAACGCCACCGCCGATTATGCCGCGCCGGACCCTCTCAGGCGGTTCGGCACGGGGGAGGAGGCGTTCGACGAGACTTATCCCAAGATTTACTCGCTGGCGCAGTGCACCCCGGACATGACAGAGGCCGAATGCCGAAGCTGCCTGGGTGACGTAATTGAGAGGATGACGCCTAAGTATTTTGTCGGGAAGCGGGGCGGGAGAGTCGTTGGCGTGCGATGCAATTTCCGGTTTGAGACGTATCCTTTCTTCTCCGGCCGCCCACTGCTGCAACTCCCGGGGCCTCCCGGGCCGTCGCCTGCACCCGGCGCCACCGGCGACCAGAAGTGAGTTGGACAGACCAACTTCATCTGCCAGAGGTGAGTTGGAAGTCGATTTATTGGATGCTTAATGTCAATTATGTTTCGCTACCTTGGCAGAGCCAAAACTAGATACTCTGAGGGCGGGTTTTGTTTCTCTATATTTTGAGGGTTCCGCAGAAAATTTCTGTACATGCAGAGTGTTTTATGCAAAACGTTGTGGGGACCGACTGACCCCATGCTTTGCACAGGCTAACCATTTTGAGTGGTTAGTTGCTATATTGCATCACTTAGTTGTTAAATGATCCAATGGCTTGACCAATTGCATAATTCTTCCTTTTTAAAACAACTATCCCAAGAAAAATTATCAATTGAATTGATAATAGTTTTCACCTACAATAGTTTGGTCATTTGAATTGATGGAAATTATCAGTTGTTTTAGATTTAGTTAGCTATATATATCCCAAGAAAAACTAAGAATGTGGAGTCTAAAATAAAAGGAGAAAGGTTCAGGTAAGTTGCTCATCTTACTTTGCCAAATATCCAACAAAGTTGCATCATGCACTGTTCCGAATGTACAAAATTTTAGTATTTGTACTACTTCAGATGTACTATATATCTTCAAACGTTCAATATAAAATTCATCCATACTGTAGAGAATAAAAACGACAAGTTGCACAGATTACATGAATACTCAATATACTATTCACATCGTCAACCTGCCATTGTCGCTTCTCACCGTAGATGTATTTGTATTTGAATTTCTGCACATGTGTACACACACACATATATATATATATATATATATATAAGGAAGCCTCTTTTCTACACCCGGGTGTAGTTACACCCTATATCGTATCACACAATGTAGGGAGTATCTCGCGTAACGGAGGGTATGTACGTGTAGTATACAAGTATTTAAGACCATCTAGGTGGTATGAACAATTTTTCAGAAGTGGTATGTATATTTTTTCGACATACTCCTTTTTATGCGTATATATAAGGGTATTTACAAAATACGCTAAAAACTATGAACTCCTTTAGAAGTTTTTCGTGTGGTTCACATTGGAGTATCTTATAATTAGTATACAAAAGTACCTAAAGTGATAAAGGAGTATTTCAAATTTGTTTAGGTGGTATATTAGAGATGGGTGTAACTACACCGGGTATAGAAGGTATTTTTCCTATACATAATATATATATATATATATATATATATATATATATATATATATATATATATATATATATATATATATATATATATATATATATATAGATACATATATATATATATATATATATATATATATATATACATATATACATATACATACATATATACATATACATACATATATACATATATACATACATATATACATATACATACATATATACATACATATATATATATATACTATCATAAAAGTATAAGCTGGTGGTTGGTCCATTCTTCCTCCTCTCTTCTCAGCCATCCGATTTGATCTAGACCATTCGTCTCTCTCATCCTCTCTCTCAGAATATAACCGTCCACCCCCTCCACTTTTCACATCTCCTTGTGCATTCTGGCCACCCTTCTCTTTCTGTCGCTTGCTCTCCAATGTTTGATGTGTGAAGTTGGCCAAGCAGTAAGTTCTGTCTTATTATTTTTATGACTCCGTTGCAACACACGGATCTCTAACTAGTGTGTGTGTGTGTATATATATATACTATTTAAAAATATGAGTTGGTGGTCGTCGGTCCGTTCTCCCTCCTCTTTTCTCAGCCGTCCAGATCCGCATGTTGGTAATTCTTCTGCTCCTCGTAGAAAAGGTCGGGCTGACACGTAGGCTGCGCTCCTCCTCTTCTCTTTCCCCGCATCCTCTGCCTCCCACAACCACTCCACCTCCTGCAGCTGTCACCTCCTTCTCTCCCCCGAACCCTCGTGCCGCGCCTCCTCCTCCTCCTTACTTTTGCCACCAATTCCTTCTCTGTGCGGCAACGTCTGGTCGTAGTCCCCCAACTTCCCCCAGCAGTGACGCATCCCCCTGTCACCATCTCCCCAACGCATTTACCCACCACCTACTCACCCCATCTGCCTGTCGCCGCCTCCACACCTCCACCTCCCGCAACCGCCGCCTCCTTCAGTCCCCCAAACCCTCGTTCTGCGCCTCCTCCTCCTAGGTGCCACCACCAATTCCTTCTCCACGTGGCAACATCTGGTCGCAGTCCCCCACTTCCCCCAATAGCACCGCATCTCCCTGTCATCGCCTCCTCTCCCTATCTGCCCACCGCTGCCTCCCCACCTCCACCGCCCGTAACCGCTGCCTCCTTCTCTCCCCCAAACCCTCGTGTCGTGCCTTCTCCTCCTCCTCGGCGCCGCCACCAATTTCATCTCCCATTGCCCCTCCAACAGCGGCACGACGCTCGGCGACAGCGGCTGGTGGATCGGAGAGAAGGACGCTCGGCGACAGCGGCCGGTGGATCAAAGAGAAGGGCGATCGATGATGGCGGTGGCGGCTTCCTCTTCCTATGCCCGCCCACATGGCTCTCCCCCGTCGCCACCCCCAGCGATCACTCACCCAGTGAGCCTCTCTACCTCCTCCTGCTCTTCGCTCAGAGCCTGTCGTGCTATCTGGCCATGGTCGAAGTCCAAGCTATGATCAAGGGGGAAATGGTCGAAGTTGAAGGGATGTGGATGAAGTTGGTCCATGGTTGAAGTCATAGGGCCATGGTCGAAGTCAGGCCATGGTTGAAGTTGAAAGGTCGTGGTCAAAGTCTAAACCGTGGTCAAAGTGGATAGTGGTTAAAGTCAAAGGGTCATGGTCGAAGTCCAAGCCGTTGTCGAAGGGGGACAGTGGTCGAATGGGGCAGCGGTTGAAGTCGAAGGGTCGTGGACGAAGTCAGTCCGTAGTCGAATTCGAAGGGCCATGGTCGACATCGGGGCCGTGGTCGAAGGGGGCCATGGTTGACGTCGGGGTCGTGGTCGAAAGGGGCCGTGGTTGAGGGGCCATGGCCAAAGTCGAAGATCAGTGGTCGAAGGGGGTGGTGGTCGAAGGGGGAAGTGGTCGACGTCGAATGGCTATGGTCATCGAAGGGCCGTGGTCAAAGGGGATAGTGGTCGAAGACGAAGCCATGGTCGATGTCAAAGGGCAGCGAGCGAAGGGGACAATGGTCGACGTCGAAGGGCCATGGTCGTAGGGGGCAGTGGTCGAAGGGGACAGTGGTCAAAGGAAGATGTAATCGACATCGAAGGGCCGTGATCAAAGGGGACAGTGATTGAAGAGGGCAGTGGTCGAAGTTGAAGATCCGTGGTCAAAGTCAAAGCCGTGGTTGAAGGGGGCCGTAGTCGAAAGGGGAAGTGGTTGATGTCGAAGGTTCATAGTCGAAGGGAGAAGTGATTAACGTCGAAGGGCCGTGGTCGTTGAAAGGTCGTGGTTGAAGGGGGCAGTTGTCGAAGTCGCAGATTCGTGGTTGAAGTCGAAGATCCATGGTCGAAGTTGAAGCTGTGGTCGAAGGGGGCCATGCTCGAAGGGGAAAGTGGTCGATGTTGAAGGGCCGTGGTCGAAGGGGGCTGTGGTCAAAGTCAAAGATCCTTGATCAAAGTCGAAGCCGTGGTTGAAGGGGGAAGTGGTCGGCGTTGAAGGGTCGTGGTCGTCGAAGGGCCTTGGTCGAAGGGGACAGTGGTCAAGGGGGGCAGTGGTCGAAGTTGAAGATTCGTGGTCGTCGTCAAAACCATGGTTAAAGAGGGAGGTGGTTGACGTCGAAGGGCCGTGGTCGAAGGGGACAGTGGTAAAAGGGGGTAGTGGTCGAAGTCGAAGAGGGCAGTGCTCGAAGTCGAAGGGGGCAATGGTCGAAGTCGCGGTCATGGTCGTAGTCATAGTGCTCATGGACGTGGTCGTAGCGGTCATAGTCGTAGTCGTAGCGACAACCTGGAGGGCACCTGATGGTTCATCCATAACCTCCGTCACTACAAGTTCCCCCTCCAGATGGACATCCCCGTCGCCTACCCCTAGGTGACCCCCGAGATCGAGCTCCCTACCCTCGACGATAAGACCCACAAGGTCTCGTACTCACCATGGATTGTAACATGCTTCTGGCCACGAGGTGTGATCGACGGCTTCCGATTTACGATCACAAGCGCTTGTTTATGTGTTCTGACTTATGACCACGAGGTGTGGTCGATGTCTTTCGACTTACGACCACGAGCGCTGGTTGAAGTCGAAGATCCGTGGTTGAAGTCAAAGTCGTGGTCGAAGGGGTCCGTGGTTGAAGGGGGAAGTGGTTGTCATCGGGCGGGCTGAGCCGGCTGGCGCCAGTAGTCTAGTGATAGGGCATAAGCGCACTGGAGGCCTACCAACGTACGACCACCAGTGATGGTCGATCACTCCTAACCTATGATCATGCGTGATGGTCGACGACTTCTAACTTACGACCACAAGGTGTGATCGACGGTTTCTGATTTACGACCATGAGCACTGGTCAATGTCTTCCGACTTACAACCACGAGTTCTGGTCGATGTGTTTCGACTTACGACCATGAGGTGTCCTCAATGACTTCCGACTCACGACCACGAACGATGGTTATTGGCTTCCGACATATGACCACGAGACATTGTCAAAGGCTCCTAATTTAGGACCACAATAGATTGTCAACTGCTGCCAACTTACGATCACCAGCGATGGTTGATCGCTCCCGACCTACGACCACGTGTGATGGTTGATGGCTTTCGACTTACGACGACGAGGTGTGCTCAAGAGCTTCCGACCTACGATCATGAGGTGTGGTCGATGTCTTCCGACTTATGACCACGAGGTGTGATCGACAGCTTCTGACTTACTTGACGAATTTAGAAACTTTTAGAACATGTTTGTATGCTCCCATGAGTTTTAAAACATGTAGTATGATAAATTTTAAAAATTCGTAGCAACGCACGGGCATTCAACTAGTGTGTGTGTGTGTATATATATATATATAGTATAAATAATAGGGGCACCATGATGTCTGGGCACCAAATTTCCCTGCCTTTGGATTGCTTTTATATGTGTGCTAGTGTGATTGAGACTTTCCATCCATGATTAAGACTTTTCATCTATGATTGATTTAGCATACCTAATATATTATATACTATTGCACTAGCACGTATCTAAAAGCAATCCAAAGATAGAGAGGCTGGGTGCCCAGACACTATTGTGCCCTATTTCAGCGTCCACATGATGTTTTGTGATTATTGGAGAAACGCAAGTGCACAAATTGGACAACGTGATTCTCTATGCAATATGCATAAAATCCTCGTTCAAAGAGAAAGTAGTCCACTCTTCCTAACTTCTCTTCCCCTTATGATTTCCACCTCTACAACTTTGATCTTGGTCATTTTTTTTGGGTTTATAGTTTATGATTTCTCCTAAACAAATAAACGGAACGGTTTTCTTATCATCTTTTCGAACAGTTTATCAATTTATTAGCATTCTACATATCCGTATAAACGCTCAAGCAAAGACTAAAAGTCTTCAAATATAGCTATAAATCACTAGCCACGACTGAAAAAACCCACCCCTCGTATCCTTACTCCACCTTTCACCCTTCCTCCGTAACTTCCCTGGTCTCCCTGCCCTACAGGCTACACCTTTCATTTATTCTCCTCTTCCTCTCCATTTGCCCACTTGAACCACTCCCGCTGGATGCTCCTATCTACTTTTTCTTTGCATCAACATCTCGACAGCATCAAGTCCACCTTCACGTTTGCCGAGCTCTTCCCTGGTGTCGCCTCTGGTCGCACATCCCATAATATACTCCTATCTACTTTTTATTCTTCAGTATGCTCTTTGTCAAGAACTCTTATCTCACAAGTGCGCGCCATTAAGGAGGAAGATAAAACATATAACAATTGGCTTAGGAAAACCTAACAGAATTGGACGACTGGTATAAAATGGATTCAAACGAAGAATAAAAAACGTATTCCATACATAGAACATAAAAAGAATTTTTTGCTAAATTGAATTTGGGAGGACTTAGATTTAGCCAGGAATATTCTAGATTGAAACATGTTGCAAAACTATATGCGAGGAATCAAAACATTCTAATAAATCTATGATAAAACAAAACCTACAAAAAAATTGTAGGGTTCATTGTAATTTTCTCCGTGTGAAGTTCGAAAATGCTATAGTTTTGTTATTTGAATGTTTGCAAACTACATTTAAATACAATGCGGTAATTGTATAGATGGATATTACGGCTCACATTAAAGTAGTGTGTCTAGAACAATTAAAATATTGGGAGGTGTTTCTATGCTTTCGTCAAAGTGATTTGCATAACTTGTAAAGTAGAGTTAAATGATGGACAGTGATTACTTACCCATTCATATACTTTGAGATTAGTGTCATTCTTGTTAGAGTAGAAAGTATGGAAACACTACTCTAAAATATTTTGATCTTGCCACACTGACACATAGAAAGTATGCCTCGCTCGTTTCGGCTTCAGCTAATGGCTTATTTTTCACTATTTATAAATTTTGTCTTTTTTTGAACTTTTAGCTTTTTTATCTTTTTTGCCGGTTCTTTTTTCCCGTATTTGTTTGCATTATACGTGATGGGCTAATATGTTTTTCTATTTTTAAAATTTTTATATTTAATTATGTTAAATAAGCCTCTCACACTCTGTGTTTTTTCACCACCACGATGCTTTTCAGCCATAAGGCACTCAAAAAAGCTATTTTGAGCACAGCCAAATAGGTAGGTAAATGAAAAGGCTGCAACAATTCTAATAGGTTAATATTCTTTTTTAAACCAAACTACATTGCAATCTTTTCGGCAAACCATTACAATATTTGTGGTGAACTATTCCAACAATGTCGTTGTTGTGAGTCTTTGAAATGTTGAACTCAGTTATTCTTTTGAAAATAAATGTAATCATTGTAGGAAAAGTGTTTCCATACTCCTGAAAAATTACACAAAACTTTGTCAGAAAAAGGAGCAAACTTGCACAAATATTAAAAAACACATGTAATATTACTGAAGTGGAGCAAATTTGCTTAATGTTTTGGAACTTATAAGGTTGATATTCATTTGCAGAAAGAACAAGAAATAAGATAAGTACAATTCCAGTAGCCATTGCAGTGCCTACAATTGCTGCAGTACTGGTTGCCATTGTAGCATGGCTTTATTCTTGGAGGAGGAGGAGCGGGAGGAAGAGGATGGGACTAGCAGCAAAAACATTACAACCATGTAAATCCTCTTAACCTTTGAATTATTGAAATTTAGCACGGCAACTAACGAATCAGTTGGCCTACCAGCAGGGAAAAGTACCGTGGTAAAATCAATATGTATTTTCTTAGTCTTATTCCATTACCTTTTAATATTAAAGAGATTACTACCAACTTGCAGTTTGTAGGGCCGGTATGGCAGCAGAGAAGAGTGAATGGTGTCTTTGAATTTTTCCTGCAAGTATTCGTCGATTTTCACTCCAATAGCTATGAAAAACTATAAAGATCAGAGACCAATCAACACATGAAAAATCTAAGCAAAAACGGATCAAAACAATATTCACTGTGCTTAGCAGTCTGACCGGATGAACGTAACCCCCACAAGGCCGTTGAATAGTAGCTGGTCAGAACGCTATGTGTTTTTAGCACGAGAATATTAATTTTAGCAATATTTTAAAACCAAAACCCATAAAACTTTTGATCCGTAGATCAAAATGGCATGAAATTTGGCATGTACTTTCTCTAGGATGTCACAAACCTATTCCAAACAACGACTGAGAAAATCATTATCAAAGTTATGACCTTTTTAGTTTGAAGAAAGGATGCATCAACAAGAGCAAAAAAACAATGAATATAGCTTGATTGTGGGTGGATGATGGCCAAGATAGCTCTAAATGTGTTTTCATATGTCACAACAAGCAAGAATATCAAAGCAATTAAGATAGAAACAGCTGTATCAAGAAATCACTTGGTCTTCCGGATTTCATCATGAACTTGTCAACCAAGTGCCTAGATCGGTGGAGATTGATTTTCAGATGTCATCCCATCTCTTGTACATTCTTGGCATAGCAAAATCAAGAGGGGAGAGAGAAGAGGAAAAATCAACCGAATCAAGAGCAAATCAATCAACACAAGATGAATCTATGGGAGATAAACAAAGATTGATATATTGCTACTTGAGGATGAAGATTTTATAGCAAATCCATCTGAAGTATAAGAGAGCACACCACAATACTCAACTTCTCCCAAACCCTAACCCTAGAGCACTTGATCTTAAAGAGAGGATCGTTGGATGGTTAACTATAAGTCTCTATCCCAACCCATTAAATAGATAGCTAGCCAACCTTGTCTAACTCTTAATAAATACTATCTACTTAATACAAATGGGAAAAACTTGATAACCCCACACATGGGTTGTAACCACATACTACACTTATACACGATATTTAAAGTTCAAACGCCCAAATCTATTAAATCTTTAGCCTTGATACAACTTGATCTTCTCAGCTTCTCCTTGACCTAAACCGAACGCCGCGGTTTTCTTTAAAGATAGTTTTCATTAATTTGGTCATATTACTAAAATACTCTTTCTTGACCCAATCTCTTGACTTGGTCTCCTTCCGTTGCAAGTAATCACTATACTTGCTACGTATACATGCATCACTAGCTTATCACGTGTCAGCAAGTATCTCCCGTTCCGGTTCCAACAGATTACGCCTCACTTGGACCGACTAAGCCATATGATGCAACCCGTCGTTTGAACTTTTCTTCAATATTTCTCACATTTCTCATGCCATGCTTGAGCTCAACTATCTCACCTAGCATCCATGATTATTCTGGGTCTCAACTCCTCCATGAGCGTAGCTCTGATCCTCGCCGTTGACTACTATTGACTCTAAGCGATCTTGCACATCCAAAAACAAATACATTATTTTTTGAGCATACGTTTTGACAACTTGACCCACGTTAGCTATAATATATCTCATATAACCTATAACCACTGACCTAGATCACTAACCAGATGCATGTATCAGTCAAACCGTTGACCATGCCTAGTTTGACCGGAACTGGTTGGACCGCTGGCCGGTTTGACCGCTGAGTCTGGAGCCATTCCAAAATTCCAACAAAGATTGCAATTCAAATTTTCAATCTCCTAAATTGCAATGGTTTATCACAACATAATTCTGGATACATGGTCCTAAACAGTTCATATTTCCTTAATATCTTATATTTAGTCATTTGTTTCGTCATTGTTTAGTTCTCTCTTCCAACAGATTCATATTTCCTTAATATCTTATATTTAGTCATTTGTTTCGTCATTGTTTAGTTCTCTCTTCCAACAGATTCAACTAGTCCAGATGACATTCGCAGTATTGATTCTCTCCTTCTTGATATATCAACACTACGGGTTGCTACAGACGACTTTGCTGAACACAAAAGGCTTGGTGAAGGAGGCTTCGGTGTAGTTTACAAGGTATCGATCCCACAATATGTATCTTTACGCATTGTATATCGACATATCTCCATTGGTACTTTTCTTATACGTGAGTGCAGGGAGACCTACCTGAAGGTCAAGAAATAGCGGTGAAGAGGCTCTCACAGACTTCCAGTCAAGGAATAGAAGAGCTGAAAACTGAGCTACTTTTAGTTGCTAAGCTGAACCACAAGAATCTTGTCAGGCTAGTTGGCGTTTGCTTGGAGGAACATGAGAAAATACTCGTGTATGAGTACATGCCCAATAGAAGTCTTGATACCATTCTATTTGGTACAAATTTCTCACCGGCTGTTTTTAAAAAGTAAAAAAATCTCACTAGGATTGTGCCAGTGCCATCAAAGTTAAAACTGCAATGCGACCACAATTGATTTTTCTTGTTTGAGTGATAGATGCTGAGAAAACCAAGGAGCTAGATTGGGGGAAGAGATTCAAGATTATAAATGGAATTGCTCGGGGCTTACAATATCTTCACGAAGATTCTCAATTGAAGATAGTTCACCGGGACCTCAAAGCAAGCAATGTTCTTCTAGACTCTGATTATAATCCTAAGATTTCTGACTTCGGCTTAGCAAAGATATTTGGAGGGGATCAATCACAAATTGTCACTCATCGAATTGCTGGAACATAGTAAGTACGGTCAGCATTACCCTAGTAAGTTATCAAATAGATTTTAGACCAGGTAGTAAAAGTAATGCTACATATTGTTACAGTGGGTACATGTCGCCGGAATACGCAATGCGTGGTCAATATTCGATCAAGTCAGATGTGTTCAGCTTCGGTGTTTTGGTTTTAGAGATTGTCACCGGAAGAAGAAACTGTGGAACCTACGACTCCGAGCAAGATGCTGATCTCATAAACGCTGTGAGTACATCAGCTATTCATAAGAGTCTACACATGCACGGCTAACTTTTTACAGTAATGTTTCAATAATTTACCAATTTGGTGCAGACATGGGAGCACTGGACGAGGGAGAAAGCCATCGAGTTGATTGATCCATCCTTGAGCAGCCACTGTCCCACTGACCAGTTGTTGAAGTGCATTCACATCGGGCTATTGTGTGTTCAGCAGAAACCTGCAGATAGACCTTTGATGTCAGCGGTAAATCTCATGCTTAGCAGTAACAATGTCCTTCTCCCTGCCCTGTCCAGGCCAGCCTTTTGCACCCAGGAGATTGGTGCCAACTCAGATGTAAATTCAGAGCAAAATCTGACAGCTTCGCAGTGGCCGGGCAACTCAAGAAAATTGTCGTCGAATGGAGTGTCCATCACAGAACTTGAGCCCAGATGAGTTTGAGACTTGATGGAATAGCCGCTGCTTCTTTTTAGATAAGAACATATTCTTGTTTAAGTCGTGATAACTGGTAAGTACATCAGCCTTCGGCTTAATAAAATCAGTTTCAACGACAGAGCATGCTGGCTGAACTGCTTGTGCACTACATGTACGATGTTCATAGCTAACGAAACAAAAGAAAACTGCATCATAAGGTTGATGGTTTTCCATGGTGATGGGTCCTTCCTCTGACCTTGGTTCCTCGGGAGACATACACCTACCTTACCAAATCTAGCTCCAGTCTCTCTATTGGATAAACATGCAGTTGAAGAACACGTGCTGCCATGAATCAAGAGCTTCGCTTCATACCTCACACGCTTTGGCTTTGGGTCATCTGTCTCTAGAATCTTCTCCTAGTCAATGAGTTTCTTGTCACTTTGTCAGGCGTGTGTTTACAAAGCCATCCGCTGGTCGAAAAGTCCCAGCCGAAAAGTGCTACTGCAAAACAAGTTGGCTGGAACGGCTAGCTTATTAGTTGCACAAACATGCTTTTTAGGTGCACAAACATGACCCGAAATTGATCAAGTCTGCACATGCAAACCAAGCGGGCCTAATTTATCGGGCTTGTTCGCAAAGAAGTACGGTCTAAAAAATTCGATGCACGCGCTATCTTAACCCGGGGAGCAATTGCTAGCTTTTGACTTGTAGTTTCTAGTTTTTTTTCTGATTTTTTTATTTTTCTTGTATTCCTTTGCATTGTTCAGGGATAACCTATTTTTTATTTTTATTTTTTAAAAATTTAATTACATCGAAAAAGCGACCAATAGATATAATGAAAAAAAATTTAAATAGTGAAAAACGAAAAGTCACAAATTTAAACCCAAATGAACTACCATATGCCACTCGCATGGCAAGTAGCCGCGTGCCGCCCACTTGCACGGCCCACGCTATACAACACTGTTCAGCCCGTCAAACTCATTGGCGTGCTGTTTGAGGTGTTTTTTTTTCAATTGAAAAATTCAAGTCATGCCTTTCAAAGCAAATGTCCATTTCACAAGTTCGAAGTTCAAACCATCGTATTCCTTTATTCCTTAGAGGTCCAATCAGAACGGATACAAATAGATATCATTTATCTTATATCTTATTTTATTTTTTTCGGAGTCGGACACAGATAATATCGGATATCTATTTCTCCATTCCATATCCGTTCCATAATATTTCGGACGGTCGGTCAGACGGAAATTATCTACTTCTTTACACAGGGTATTAGACAGTATGGTACAATTAGAGCGAACATAGAGAGACTAATTACTGAGATGTTGAAAGAAGAATACTTAGTACTCTCTCTTGTTTAGATGTGACAATCTGCCTATATGTTATTTTATTCTTAGGTGAAGTTACAACAAACTTCCTCATATCATTTCACATACGGATATATATGGACGGATATCACTTATCATGTATCATATTCCATATTTTTCCTCGGAGTCAAAGTCAGATACAGATAGTGCCAGATACCCATCTACCCCTTCCGTATCCGTTTCGCATGTCTTCGGTCGGTCGGACGGATGAAAATTATTCGCTCCGTTTACACCCCTATTCCTTACACAAAATCTTGGGAACAAAGCCCCACTTACATATATTTTACCTTAATAATGATATCATATGTTATATGTTTTAGTAGATAAAACAAAATGTTCCACACGTCTTCCTTCCAGTAGTTCATAGACAATGTTTTAGTGTGGATATTTTGAGTTGGGTAGGGTGAATGAATCAGGGTAGGTGTTGGATGTTTTAGTATATAAAATAAAATATTCCACGTATTAGTTTTGATGTTCCATTAATTTATCACCGCTACTGGTGCCATCTCCACAAGGCCTATCTCCACATGCACTGGTGCCATCTCCACAAGGCCTATCTCCACCACCGCTACTTGCTCCAGTGCTATGTCCACGGGTGCTATTCCCGGTTAAGCAACTTGCACCAGTGCTATCTTTAAAGTTGACTACCATAAAGTCGACCTATAGCCGAGGCAGCAGGGGTAAATTAAAGAAGACCGATGATAATATCCCGTACCTGCCATTGGCCCGCAATTCGTGCTGGGCGAGCCGATGATCGTCCTAGAAAAGCGCCTCATAACCCTAGGACTTAGTGCCAGAGATTATACACTTGGTATATGGAACAGGCCAATAAGCCACAGGGAGAATGGCGTTCGGGTATCATTGTCAAATTCAGGTTTGATCATTTACATCACGAAGTTCATGATTGTGTCTTCGCGGTGACCTTTGAGGATTTATTTGATCTTTTCACGCTCAACGCTTTCGACGTCTCACTCGTTCGATGCTGGACGCTGTAAGTATGTACAATCACAGTCTCCGTTCATGTAATACCGATATATGTCATATATAATTTGTTGCTTTTCTGTGTATATATATGGACACATGGTGACTGAAGCTAGATCATCCAAATCACCAATTGGTTTCCTGGACCCACGCTTGATCGCCATGGATACCATCAACGGGGATGCATCCTTCGTCGAGAGATATATTACAACAACACTGCTGGCTCACCGCGATAAGAAATTTGTACTTATACCCTACAATCAGGGGTTCCATTAGATTTTAATTGTAATTATACCAAAATAGAACAAGACAATATACCTTAATTCCCTAAGTAAGAACAAAACCTACTACATAGTTATCGGCCAATTACTCGATAGGTAAGTACATTTTCTCCATACATAACTATATTGTACTATTTCTTTCCTTCCGAATGACTAAGCTAACTTTTTCGAAGCACGAAGGTCGTTCGCCACGTATGTTGCAGAGACACGTGGCTCGACGGAAGGAGCCAAGCCCTTGCAACATATTCGAAATCTTCGGGTATTCATTAGTACACATTAATTAATCATATACAACACTTGGTAGTAATGCCTTTTGAATTAACACATTCTATTTTTTGCAGTGCCACCAGTAGCAGCCGGGCAACACGTGTGGATTCTACGTTTGCCACCATATGAAACTACTACTTGATTCCTCGAAGATCACCAATCTTGAGGTTTTTCAATCTTCCCATAATTATTTAATACTTATCAGATTACATATGTACACACATTGATATTCCTATCGACAGGCTACGCCTATCCCTACAACTGCATTGCAACAGCCCGACCTTGCATGAATTCGAGGAGAGTGCGCGTACTTTTTGGTGGCTGGAGTCATAAAATCAGATAGAGAGTTCCACAACGTACAATGATTTTTTGTTTGGTATAAGATTGACATTGATTGTAATTGTGTATTTGTTAATGGGTATTTTATTTCATTTCAATTAATTGATTTGCAAAATGGATGTTTTATGTTTGTGAAATGAATTGAGATGTGAATTGGATGTATACATGTATATGTTGATCTACTTATTTCAGAGGGCATGGCTAGCATTTCCTGAGGCTAGCCAATAAACAAAAATAGATTTAGCGATAGAAGAGAATTGCACAGACGGTTTTTTTAACTAAAAAACGTCTGTGCGAAAGCCGTCTGTGATGATCTCGTATCATTACTGACCCATAAATTCAGACGGCTCACAAAATCGTCTGTGATGATATTTTTGAACTGTCTATAATACAATTTTCTATAGTAGTGACATATTTATTATTAATATGTTGTTGTTTCGGGTTGGTATGTGGCAGATCCCTGTGCGATGTGCTGAAAAGATGGACAAAGGACGTTAGAGATAACATAGCACCGCATCTAAGTGGATATAAGGATGATGTTGATGCTGTAGCACCTAGAACCTATAGACATGTATACTACATAGGGCGTCAGCTGAGCTGGCGATGATTGGAAATACGAACATTGAGACGTACAATAAAGCCATGGATGGCGTAGGTAGACTAGTAGAGGACTTGGAAGAAGTCACTGTCTGTAGGGAATGATGATTCACATATGGCAGCCCCTAGGAGTTCGGAGTGACAAACAAAAGGTCTGTTCTTTTTTACTGTGGTTTATGATTTTTGGTTACGATTTATATTTTTAAGTATTTATACAAAAGATTACAGAATAACAGAAACTCACGTATGGTTTTTGCCAATATAAATAAAGTCAGTAAAGTATGTACTATAATTAACTAGTAGATCTTATCTTGAAAAAAATACTTTGTTTAAAAGTTAGTTACTGTAAAAAAGTTAAAAAGCAGTTTTTAGAAGTTGAAAAGAACAGGACTAAAGGCTTCTCGTGCTGTTGAAGTGGATGGAAATGTGAGCAGTTTAGAAACCAGTGGATGTTCAAAGTTTAATTTTTCGGGAAAAGACGGTAGTGATGGGGCGCCGGTTGCAACTATTGTTTTGCCACCACTGAAGAAACGTAGTAGAGGAAGGCCGATGGTCAAAAGAATAAAGTCGCACGGAGAGGAAGCTAGTATGGAAATATCGGTAGATAAAAAAGAGCCACCACTGCTACAGAAGAGGCTATACTGGACGGGTACATCACAGACGGTTTTACTAGCAACCGTCTGTGATATTTTCATAGACGGTTATTAACATGAACCGTCTGTGATAATTGAGACATCACAGACGGTTCATACGGAAACCGTCTGTCATATTTTCACAGACGGTTTATAATAGAAACCGTCTGTGAAAATCTAGACAACACGAGACGGTTCGTTTAAGAACCGTCATCACATTCCTGACGGTTCGTAAACGAACCGTCGATGATAAGCGAGACAACAGAGACGGTTCGTTTTAAGAACCGTCTGTGAAATTTCACAGACGGTTCTTAACACGAACCGTCTGTCATAATTCAAATATGTAAAGACACAGGGGATCAGAAATAAAAGACAATTTTATTAATATCAAGTGGAGGGAGATTTATTACAAATGTCGCGAGATAAAGCATTTCCGATTCTAATCTTACGGGCTTCAGACGCTTCTTCGCCTTTGGGAGTTGGAGGAGGGCCCACGAGTTCTCGAACGCCGCTAACATTGTCGTTGTCCTCGGCACCTCCTCCTCCGGTACCGCAAACGCTCGGCGTCGTCATTATATCGTAGAGGATAGCATTGTATGATTCTCGAATCGCCGCATCTAATTGATCGGCAATGCTATCCATCGACCTATCGCGATCGACAACCGCTTCTTGACTTTGCGCGTTGTATAGTAGAACGAGGGTAATGGTTGTTTCCTGCCTTGAGCAGCAGCGAGACGCCTCTGCCGACGGCGGATGGTCGGTCGGTGACGGATGGAAGACGATTGGGGAAGGAGAGGAGGGCGTGACCGCGAAGCGACTCAGCTGTGAATTGCGGCCGCTTGTGTAAGATTGCGGCGAACAATTCACGATGAAGAGAAGAGAGGAAGGAGATGATCGAAGTCGAACAAGAGACATTTTAATGAAATAGACAGCACGTATAGATGAAGAGAGGTAGTAAGAATAGATGAGAGGACACAGTACGTATGTAGAAGAACTGGCGCGCATATTTAACCTTCAAAGACGACGGTTCGTATACCAAAGAGACGCTTCGTATAACGAAGGAGATACGTTACACGAAACACAAGAGATACGTTCTGACTTTTCATTGTCATAGCTTGTTATCGCAGACGGTTTTAATAAACAACCGTACGTATTTGTCAACGTCGCAGACGGTTTTGAATAAACAACCGTCTGTGAAAAGCTGGTTATCGCAGACGGTTTTTAATAAACAACCGTCTGTGAAAATCTGGTTATCACAGACGGTTGTTTATTAAGAACCGTCTGAGATAAACAGTTTTCACAGACGGGTTTTAATATAAAACCGTCTGTGAATTAATAAAAACCCGTCGGTGATAATGCCACAAAGCATTTAATGCGCTGCTCAGGCCGCCTCGTCTTCATTTCGATCCAGATCTGTAGCCATGCGCACTCTTTCGCTCACGCGAGCCTAGGCGATTTCAGGCCAGTTAATTTGGTGGGAAGAGAAAGAGATTGAGCTTTGAAGATTCATTCATACTTTTCCTGGTAGCTCTAGATATGGTTAGTAAGAAAATTTGTATTTTCTCTAATTGCATTAGAATTTAGATAATCTAAGTAATTGGTGAGTGTTATTGCAAATGCTTAATTTGCAAAATTATTGGTTATATAAGAGCTGTTGTGTTTATAATATGAATTGAGCCGGGTGTGAGTGAAGATAATACATGTGGCCGGTATATATATTTAGTAATAATTAGTTAAGATATTTTTTAATACTGAGTTGTTATATATGTACGTAACGTAGGACCGAAGTTGATATTTAACCTTCAGCACAGACGGTTCGTATACCAAAGAGACGCTTCGTATAACGAAGGAGATACGTTACACGAAACACAAGATCGAGATACGTTCTGACTTTTCATTATTATAGCTGGTTATCGCAGACGGTTTTTAATAAACAACCGTCTGTGTTGTCAACGTCGCAGACGGTTTTGAATAAACAACCGTCTGTGAAAAGCTGGTTATCGCAGACGGTTTTGAATAAACAACCGTCTGTGATATGTTCATAGACGGTTATTAACACAAACCGTCTGTGAAAAGCCAGATAACACAGACGGTTCCTGTTGAGAACCGTCTGTAATAATCCCATGTCACCCATAATTGGCGTATACACAGGATTTCGATCTCACCCGTCTATTCTCTCCACATCGAATGGCTGGCACCAGTTCCTCCTACGGTCAGGCCCTTATTAATAACTCCCCATCAACCTTTCCACCGGTACTAGTCACGCGTGAGTTCATCCACTAGATCTAGCTTCCTGTATGCATCTCGATCCCCTCCGCTGTGAGCTAGCACCTCCATCGCGGCACGAACGGTTCATACTAAAGAACACACTCTTGCCGTAAGTGTCGTAAGTGTGTCTTGTTTAGTGTGACCGTCGTGCCATGAAGGGTTTGTTAGCTTGTTATCCTGTAATAGATCGATCTGAATGTGTTGTTGAGTTTTTGTGCTTGCCTCTGTATTTGCATGTTCCTCGACGATGCCGACTACTGTCGAGATGTGATGTCGACTCCGACAATCCTTCTTTTTCCTGCAAAATCCATTGCTGCCAGGGACGCTGGTGCACGGTGTACAAGTAGACACCGGTTTCATAAAGGTCCAGGTGGACATGATTAATGATATTTTAATTCCGTCCCTCTTGAGAAGCCCCCAAACGAAGAGATTAAGACATTAGGGATGCCGTCCACACATTCATTCGATGGCCCAAGAGGACATCGTCCTCGACATGTCCGTGCCACAATCTTCACATCCAAAGGCCCAAGAGGACATCGCCCTGGACCTGGCACATCGGCTCCGGTGGCTCCACCTCCACCTCCAAATCCAAGAAAGTCATTGCATCGGCTCCCGCCGAGACGCCACCAAGAACATATCTCAAGCGAGGCTCCAAGGCCTCCAAGGCTCATGCGAAGAAAATTAAGTCGCGTCCCGTGCCATGGACGTTTACTCTAGGAGTGTCGTTGGTGCCCGACTCACAATTACGCCACTTGGTATGATTTGCAATAGATTGCATGCACGGTACATGGAGAAGTCCAACATGAAGCCAAACCGCAGAGTGCATTCACTCGAAATATAACGAGACACATTTCCTCCACGACCCGGGCTACATCGTCGTGACATTCGAAGATTTATTCTTACTATTCAATCTCGACGAACTCGACGCCTCACTTCTACGATGCTGGACACTGTAAGTGTACTGTACAATGAAGTTCTACATTCACGTTATACAGATAAATGTCATTACTCTTTCTTTATGTATAGATACATGATCCAACAAGTCCGCAATCGCGACGACCGGTGGGTTTCCTCGACCCTCGGTTGGTCTCCGAGCAATCTATCAACACGATGCATCCTTCGTGCAAGGTTACATAACGAGGGGATTGATTGCTCACACCGACAAGGAGTACATCATGGTACCCTTCAACCAAGGGTAAGTGCTTCACTAGTTGCCACACATATGTTTCATTTGTACTTTACATGCAGCATGAACTTAGGATTAATCACTGTGGCGACACACATAACTAGGCATCACTGGATTTTGATTGTGATTGTACCAAAGTGGAGCAAGGTAATATACCTTGATTCCCTCCTTAGGAGCTACCACGACTTCAGTCGTGTGCAAGAAGTACTTAACAGGTAAACTCATTTCCTCCATACATAACTCTATTGTAATATTTCTTTTATTTGCCACGGCCGAGGCTAAGTTTTTTGAATCACGTAGGGCGTTTGCCGATTATGTTTCCCAAGGAGGAACACACGACAAAAATCCAAGACACGCTACGACACAACACGCGATTTCCGGTACCGCTACAACACAACAATCATATATCATACTTTGTTATAATGCCTCTAGAATTGACAATACCGATGTATGTAATTCTATTTTGCGATGCCACCAGCAGCTGTGGCAACGTATGTGGATTCTACGTTTGCCGCCATATGAAGGAAATCATGGGTACTAAGATCAATGATCCAGAGGTTTGTCGCTTCCTTCCAATAATTATTATTTTCTGATTATATATATGTATTTATATTACACACACATGCTAATTAATGACTTAACATTGCTCCTAGCGACAGCGGGTGAACTTCGACGAAAGTGCATATGATCTTGACAATCTCGTCGATATTCGTGGAATCATCTCCCAATTCTTGCTAGCGACGTCATAAATAAGAATGGAGAGTTCCACGCGGCAATGGTGATAATTAGATGTTGAAACATTGGATTCAACTGTACAATCAAACAATTCTCCTTCAATTGAATTCATTTGTCAGATGTTGTGTAACGATTTTCATTCTATATATATATATATATGTATGTGATCTGCTGGCCGTTTGTTACATTCATCTGTGTATCGAATTTAGTTGTAATTTACTATGAGTTGCAATTAACTAATATCTGTCATTTATCTCAATCGCACGCTTGTCGCTTTCGAGAGGGCATGGCTAGCATATCCTGAGGCTAGCCAAAAAGCAGCAAATAAAATGGATGATGCACATGGTAACACGACGGTTCGTTGTTACAAACCGTCGTGGTACAATATCACGACGGTTTCAAAGAGTGCCGTCGTGGTGTGAATGATATCACGACGGCCTTTACAATCGATCGTCAGCGTATATATAATATCACGCAGCGGTTAGTAATACAAACCGTCGCGATATTGTGTATATCGCGACGGTCTTGATTATTAACCGCCGCGATAGACGATTATCACGAGCGGTTGTTTAAAAAACCGCTCGTGATAGTATGTATCGCGACGGTCTTGACTACTAACCGTGCGTGATAGTGCGGTATCACGACGGTTGTTTATAAAAACCGTCGTGATAGTCTCGTATCACGACGGTTTTACAAAACCGTGCGTGATAAGAGACTATCACAGACGGTTTTTATAAACAACCGTCTGTGATATCGCACTATCCTGACGGTTAGTAGTCAAGACCGTCGTATGTGAGTTATCACGCACGGCTTAGGAACCGCTCGTGATAACCACCAACTATCATCGACACCTAAACACTGACGGTTCAGGAACCGTCTGTGATGACGGTTCGAACCGCTCGTGATAGTGCCGTCGTAGCGAAGGATACGAATCAAAGTAAAAATATAGTTCCTACCATTGCAGAATCGTGCAACATGGGTGTACGGAATGGCAATGGTAGCATATTACTGCCTGGTCCTCCAAGGTATTGTGGCGAATGTGGCGGTACATTACCCACTTGTTCGACTGTTGTTAAGTAATTTTAGGATACCAAACGTATCTCTCCAGATGGTAATTTTAAAGTGGCCAATTTACCCTCTTTTGCAATCAGTTTCGCTACAGCACCTACTGCTCTAGCTAATTGCCCACCCCATCCACGTGTGATTTCTATGTTATGTATGACCGTGTCTAAGGGTATATCGGTTAAAATAGATTCTTCTTTTCTCTAAAAAAATTATTTGTGATGACTTTTTATATGGTAGTGACATTTGTTAAATTATCAAATCATGAGAGGCACACATTCTGTGATAGTCTACATTGCATGGAAAAGGACGATAACTTGCAATGCCCAATTGCGGCACTGCCCGTGTCTGGATCGGACGGTCAAGTCACCGGTGACCCCAACGTGTGTTGTGAATGGTGCGCCACACTCAACGGCTTGAAAGCCGCCGCTCCTGGAACCCCGTCCAACCCACTTCGCCATGGGCTTGGTGATCCACCGATCCCCGTCCAACCCACTTCGGCCTGGTGGTCAGTGGACTCGAGCTAACGTGAATTGACCTGTTAACATTTCTTTGATTGGCACGTCTTAATTTTATTTATTTATTTATTTGAGAGAGAGGCACGTCCTAATTAAAGGCATCAGGAGTGTATAAGGTCGTAATGAGTTTTAAGGTGGGTTCCACCTAATTGTTAAGGTCGACTCGTTATGTTTGAGGCCACCGCTTGGCTGTAACATGGGTCCCACTCGACTGTAAAAAAATTGTATTTTAATGCTTGTGGTTATTGGTGGTTGGCTGATAGAGGGAGAGAGAACAACAGGATTAAAAGAAAATTATATTTTAATGCTTATGGCTAGATCTTTAGCTTAAGGACCGATCTTAAGTTTTTTTGCTTATGATCTGCTTAAGATTAATCCTGTAATGTATAAGATCGACTTTAAAATGACTTATGACCCTTTATTTTCTTACATTACGAATGCCTAAGACGTTCTAAATGATAAGTAGCGAGAAAGTGTTACAACCTTACAGGGGTTCCGGAATAAGGTAATGAAACCATGCATGCACCACCACCCACCATTCCCTATCTGCCACATGTATGGATCGTCACCTTCCTGCCGCATGCAGCTAATGCTCGTCGGGGCAAGCCCAACGACCACAAGGTATGGTTGTGTGGATAAAACGCTCCGAGAACTCCACATCCTTGCTCATAGCTACTTTCCAAAGTTTGTCAACTCGTGTGGAAAATGCCTAGACAGATCAAGTAACAACTAGCAATATACTCATGCTAATGTACCATTTTCTTCATTTAGTGGGGCATATGGCTCCAGTGCTCTTTATCAGGATTAGCTATGTATCTACTAACAACACTCAAAGAACATACAATGGTATTCATAAGTGAACCAACCGCATTTAGCATATGAAAATCTAGACATATAGTCAATTTCATCATCTGACTGCGGACATAATTATGAATAAAGTCTAAAATGTGCAGCTAAAGTAGTACTCAAAGGTTTGGCTTGGTGCCCCCGCTCATTTCGACTTGAGCTTCTGGCTTCTAGCTTATTTTTCACTATTCATAAAATTCGTCTTTTCCTGAACTTTTGATTTTTTTTAGCTTTTTTGCTGGTTCTTTTTTTCCCGTATTCATTTGCGTTGTCCGTGATGAGCTAACATATTTTTCTATTTTTACATTTTTTTTAAATTTAATTACGTCAAATAAGCCACCTGCAGTTACAGTGCAATTTCAATCAACTACAGTGCAATTTCAGCCATAAGGCACTATTTTTCAGCCCAACCGAGCGGGGTATGCTGACTTAGGTGTAACTTGTGAAACTGTCTCTTTTTTCTACACCTAAGTCTTTTATCTCAAATTCAATACTCAATTGTGCTTTCAGCTCTAATATTTTTGTCTTATCTTTTGTGGCAATTAACATATCATTAATGTAAAGAAGCAAATATATAGCTAAACCATTAACAGTTTTTAGATAAACATAGCCATCATAATTTGATCTTTTAAAATTCTAAGAGACTATAAAAGAGTCAAATCTCTTATTCCACAGCCTAGGTGATTGTTTCAAATCATAAAAAGATTTTTTTAACATACAAATAAGATTCTCCTTTCCTAGAACAACAAAACTACCGCCAGAGTCCTTCACTACTACAAACCGTCCTTTCATCATCATCAACACCATCATCAAACAGAATTTGGATCACATAATCAACCGTTATATTGATACGCTGCTAGAACAATCGTCAAAACCAGTTCCTTCCATAAGGTGTGAGACCAAGGTTTCTCAGCTGAAATGGACTCCGCCGGAGAACTGGGTTTTGCTTAATGTTGATGCCGCACTTTTTGCAAACTCAAGAAGCTCGGGGAAAGGCACGATGATTCGGAACCACAATGGTGAATTTGTGGCTGCTTGGCATGGTTTCGAATGCCACCGAGCCAGAAATAGATGTAAGCAATTGCCATCAGATTAGCACTAGCTTTCGCCATGGAGCAAGGTCACCACAGTAGTGATGATTGCGTCGGATTATCAGTCTATCATCAAGTTGAAGGACAAGGAGGACAGGTCGCACACTCGCACATAGGATTTATCACTTTTTTTTTTAAGGAAACACATGAGTTATCACCCAGGACATCAAATGGAGTGCTTGGCCTCCTTTCTCTTAACTCTGTTTTGTTCATGTCAAACGTTTTTGTAATGCAGCAGTTCATGTACCAGGAAAATCCTCTGGACACTTTAATGGGTCAATATGCGATGCATGTGGCTCCGGAGTGTATCCGAGCCATCATGTTAGACTTATATAGCTAGATCTAGAATATTTATATGATAAATAATTAACAATATTGTCTATTGATATTATTTAAGATGTGTGATGTGCGTGGACTCATATCGGTAAAATTGGAAAGAGCTTATGTTGGAAAAAACATTGCTTTGGTCTTTTTATATGCAAGGTAACTCGAAGGCGATCGTCGTCTACGGTGAGAACCAGAAGATGGTTTTGTGCGAAGTCGTGGTCCAGAGGGTTGAGGATGCTGGAGGAAGCAATCAGGCTTGAGTTAGAGCGTGTGGAGATTAAAGATAGATGATGCGTGTTAGAGCTACGGAGATACGGTTCGAAAGCTACAATATGTGGCAATTTTGGATTGCCCAAAATTTGGGTCATGTGATAAAAGGTAAAAACCCGTGTTTAAAAAAGGTTTCTTGTCCCTTATTTGTTGAAATTAGATAAGAACTCATAATCTTAGAGATAAGATCATGGTTTGAGCACTAGACTATAAATTGTACAGTGGTTAGATGCTAACTCAAAGGTTGGACAGATGTAATTTTCGTGATAGCGTTAGAGATATGTTAGGGGGACACTTTATAGCCATAAATTTGATAATTCAATAATAAAAATTAAATCTAAAGCTATTACGCCAGGGGGAGTGCTCGCGCGGGTGCGGTGTCCACGTCGCCTCACAGCGCGAGCGGCGGCGGCGTGCGTCGATTTTTCGTACGGTCAGCTGAGGCAATATCCTGTAGTTTCCTAAAATTACGTACAGGTCCCTGGTTCTCGCGAAAAGGTCTCTGAAAATTTTTTTAGCCCCCTATTTTGCGGGATGGCCCCCCGTATTTTCGGAAATTGCGCGCGGGTCCCCGTTTTTTTACGTACAGGTCCTCGATTTTTCCGAAAAACCTCTCCACCTTTTTAGAAAATACGTTTTTCCCCCGATTTTTTTTCGGAAAAGCCCTTTACCTTTCTCGAAAATGCGTTTTCGCCCCCGATTTTTTTTAAAAAAACTTCTCACGCATTATCGCCTCTTTTATTTTAGTACGTACGGTGGCTGACGCGGCGTGACGCCGCGCCTACGAGGCTAGTATATTCGAAAGAAAAAAAGATGGCGGCGTCCTGGTCAGCATGCCTCATCACATGATCTCGCACGCATTCGTCTCACAGTCACTTTGTCTCACGTGCGTTGTCGTCTCACGCGGCGTCTCCAAATGAAATCATCGTTTTCCGATTTTTTTTTCATGTTGCTACAGTAATGGCGAAAGCGACATATCTATTTTTTTGTTGCTATAGTATGAAATATTGTAGCTACAGTATTCTGCTACAATACCGAGGAAAAAAATATTTTTCAGGATCAAATGACACGGGTGGTTATATATGTGCGCTACCTCCTGCAAAAAATTTGCATTGCGTGCAGTCTTTAGATGCTCGTGGTAATTAAGCACGGTACAGCCATGGAAAATCAAATGCCCCAAACAGCCGCTGGAGTCCCCGATATTTAGTCGTTGCGACGTTACTTTCTTCGATATGTCAGTTGTCGCGGTATATGTGGGGATATAGTGTAGTGGATGCTTTTTTATAGATGGGATGATTCTTTATGTTTCTGTTTGGTAATGACTGCGGTTTATGATTTTTGACTGAATTTTTTGAATTTTAATTGTTTACTGTACAGATTACGAAGAGAGATACCTATTTACGATTTTGGATGGTACATATGTTGGGTTTTTAATGTGTACATCGTTTAACTTGTAGATTTTATCTTAAAAAAATAATTCATTTAAAAGTTAGATATTATAATAAAAATTAAAAATTATTAGCTTTGAAGGAAAAAAAACAACCTATAGCTGCCGTTAAGACTTGACCGGTTGACCCCGCGCGTGCGCACTACGTCTGCGCCTTCACGATGACAGAGAAAAACTGCCGCTTCATTCCGTGGTTTCCCCGGCCCTTCCGGCCGATGGTGCGCATCAAACTCCAAGCCATCTTATGCGACTTCCATGGTACGTTGACCCCGCTGATCCGAAGGTAGCGACCAAATTCACAAAGCGATCGAGGAGCTCGTGGGAATCCGTAGCTTAGACCAGCGTGTCGCGTCACTGTTGCGACTTACTCTGGAGTATGGAGTGATTTGGACGTGCATACTGTACTGGTAAATTACTCCCGAATACAATGAGCTCGTTCACTTGTACCATCCCATCAGCTTACAACGGAATCCTCCAACGAAAAATTAAGGAATTTTACGAGAAACAATTCGATTTCAATTAAAATCGGAATTTTTTATATTACAAACAAGGCTAAAAAAAAGTAAACTGCACGAAAAGAGTTCTAAATGATAAAAAGAGAAGAGAAGATGTGTTGCAGGCAGTTTAGTAAGGAAGCCCTAAAATTTCAGAATATCACAAACCGCTCCAATTTCTGGGTGCTATGTGCACACCATAAGCGAGCAAGCGACAAACCCAGACCCTATTGCCAAAAACGGACGACGACTCACATTGCCAATTGCCAGGGTCGTCACTGCCGTATCCGACGGTCAATAATCTACGACCGTCTACAAAAAGACTCCATACCTGTCCTCGTTGCACTACGTACGCTCAATGGCTCACCATCTCGTCCTGTCCGTGGCCATCGTCGCCGTAGCTCTGATCGCGCCCCGCGCTGCGGGGTACCCGTGGGCAGTGTGTGGCACGACCGGCAACTTCACGGCCAAGAGCAAGTACCAGGCCAACCTCGACCTCATCACCGCCACCCTGCCCCATAACGCCTCCGCGTCCCCAGACCTCTTCGCTACCGCCGAGGACGTCGGCGCCATCCCGGAGCAGGTCTCGGCCCTCGGGCTCTGCCGCGGCGACGCCAACGCCACGACCTGCCTCAGTTGCCTCGTCCAGGCTTTCCGCGACCTGCCAAATTTGTGCTCCAACAACAAGGACGCAACCATCTACTACGACTGGTGCATGCTCCACTACTCCAACATCCACTTCCTCTCCGCCGACGACTCCGGGCCGACCATGACGTACAAGGTCGGTTACAACGTGAACGTCACGTCGGAGCCGGCCCGGTTCAACCGCGTCGTGGCCGCGCTCGTGAACGCCACCGCTGACTACGCCGCGTACAACTCCCCGCGGCGGTACGCGTCCGGGGAGGCCAACTTCAACCAGGAGGTCCCCAAGGTGTACAGCTGGGCGCAGTGCACGCCGGACTTGACGCCGGCGAGGTGCCGGGGTTGCCTCGCCCGGAGCATAACGCAAAATATTGGGTTGTTCACGAACCGTCTCGGAGCCAGGGCCCTTGGGGTCAGGTGCAGCTTCCGGTACGAGACAGCACCCTTCATCGATGGTCCGGTGTTGGTGCATCTGCCAGGACCATCAGCGAGCTCTGGAGCGCCAGCGCAGGCGCCGGCAGCTGTGGTGCCCACGGTTAATGTGACGCCGGCGGCGACGGCCAGAGCAGGTGGGTCAAAGCGTATACTTCTTCTTTGTGTGACATTACTGACCCATACGTACTGATATACACATAGCATACGTATAATAATCACCAATACTTTACGGTGTGGCTGAGAATTTTTTTGGTGCGTGTGAGGGTGACGAATTATCTAATATAACATGGGTGTTGATAAATATCACCCGTATGTTTTCTTTCTAACTATTATCTAGATTTGTGACCGTTTGATTAGAGATCCAACGGCCATGAATTCTTTCCTCTCCAAAAATTTTTTCCCCCTTTAAACGTTAGATCTCTAATCCAACGGTATGATTGTTAAGAAGAAAATATCTGGATGATACCATATAATATAGTATAGTGGTGTGGTACTTTGCCTCTACCCGATGAGAGTTTGATACTTATGAACCACAAGTTATCTAGATAGGTTACTCCTTACCACTTTTAGAGTCGTTGCAAAATCATTTATTAAAAAGGACATATAGTGCTCCATCTGTCCCTAAATAGTGTAGAGTAAATTATAACATTATAAAAGGTATTTTTCATAGATGGCAAAGCTATTGGTGCAGTTTTCCACGTCACCAATCTTTTTTCATAACAGTTGTTAAAGTTTATAAAGTTTTAACTGCCGGTTGTTTTCTTGTGCAACTCTTGGTAGCCCACCGTACTGTTTTAGCTACTAACTGTTTCAACAAGATTTATTCAGTTTTCTGTGTACTAGAAGAATACACCAATGTAGATTATATATGAATTATTTCAGTTGAAATATAACTTTGTGAAACTCGTTTGACCTGACATTTTTCTTCTCACATTGGTTAATTCACAGGGACAAAGAACAGTGTTCCTGGCATGGTTCTTATAATTCTGCTGCCTACCATAGCAGCCATAAACCTTGTCGCTTGCCTCTGTTTCTGGAGAAGGAGGCGGCCAGAAACACAAACAAAGCAGACACGTATGTCCTGCAAAATTTTCCAATCTAAACACTTCAGGGAACCTAAAATGAAATACCTTATCCACTTGTCGTGACTCTGATATTTTAAACAGATGCCAGTTATTCCACAGAAGCAGAGGACATCGAAAGTGTAGAGTCGATGCTGATCGACATTTCTACTTTGCGTGCTGCAACTGGGGATTTTGCAGAAAGCAACAAGCTTGGTGAAGGCGGATTTGGTGCGGTGTACAAGGTACTGAAAAAACATGTCTTTGAGTTACCATCAAAATGCTCAGTAAGCTTATCATTTGTTTCATCTTCACAGGGCACTCTCCCAGACGGCGATGAAATAGCAGTGAAGAGACTGTCGAAGAGCTCAACACAAGGAGTGGAAGAGCTGAAGAATGAGCTCGCTTTGGTTGCGAAGCTTAAGCACAAGAATCTTGTCAGGCTTGTCGGTGTCTGCTTGGAGCAACAGGAAAGGCTGCTCGTCTACGAGTTCGTTCCCAACCGGAGCCTCGACCTGATCCTTTTCGGTACTAATTGAATCATGTTCAACTCAGCTCTCTCCATTTTCTCTGCCAAGTTTGATGCCATCACACTGATCTCCGTTACATTCTTTATGATCAATGCCAGACACTGAGAAACGCGAGCAACTGGATTGGGAGAAGAGGTACAAGATCATAAACGGAATCGCTCGTGGTCTGCAATACCTCCATGAAGACTCTCAGCTCAAAGTAGTCCATCGCGATCTCAAAGCAAGCAACATCTTGCTGGACATGAACATGAACCCGAAGATTTCAGACTTTGGCCTCGCGAGAATCTTCGGGCGAGACCAGACCCAGGGTGTCACGAACCGTGTCGTCGGCACATAGTCAGTACCATGACGCATAGTCTAGTTCAAGTAGTAGCTGTTTAATCATCCGGTAGGTAACTAAATAACTGTGATTATCTTGCTTCAGTGGATACATGGCGCCGGAATACGTGATGCGTGGGAACTACTCTGTCAAATCGGACGCGTTCAGCTTCGGCGTCATGGTTCTGGAGATCGTGACGGGAAGGAAGAACAACGACTGCTACAACTCCCGGCAATCTGAAGATCTCTTGACTACGGTAAGTGCTTACTTACTATCTGAATATCTGATCACCATTATTACTAGAGAAGAGCAAGTCACACAGTGCAGTTTTGGCTCATGGCTACTGCAAATGGCGCAGACATGGGAGCATTGGACGGCCGGAACGGTGTCGGAGATGGTAGACCCGTGCATGAACGACAGTTTCTCCGAGAGCGACGTGCTGAGATGTATCCACATAGGGCTTCTGTGCGTTCAGGGCAACCCCGCGGACCGGCCGGTGATGTCGTCGGTCGTCATGATGCTCGGCAGCGACACGGTCTCTCTCCAGGTCCCGTCCAAGCCGGCGTTCTACGCCAGGAACGGCGGCGCCAACAACGGCATCGCGTCCGGCGTGTCGACCGCGTCGGTGCAGGACGGATCCTAGAGAGTCCATGACAACTTCCGTTGCCAATTATAATGTCTCGACCCAAAGAGGGTGTATGGAAATCCGTGATTCTCTGAAGGATTGTTTGCTGTTCGTTCGTGCAACAAATAAGAAACGTCTGCCGAATTTTTGTTAGATCAAAATCGTGTAAACTTAGGATCACACGAGTAAGCTAGTAGCCCGCGGAGGTGTAGTGCTACAAGCAGGGCTCACAATTGCATGCGCCACCGGCCACAGCGACTTTAGTCGTGACCAACACCACAGTTAATTGTTGGCCGTTCTATAAATCATACTCCCTTCAAGTAACTATTCTTTTCTTTAGAAAACAAAACGTCGTTTTGGATTGTTATACTCTAATTCCTCTCTTTATACGCAACATCCTCTAGACTATATCGGAGTTGGAAAATACGGCACAAGTATACACAGTATCAAGAATGAAATAGATAAATCCTATAAAGAGAACCAAAATAATTATGACAAAACAATCCTGATGAAAGAGAAAGATTTGGTAGATCCGGCCATAGATTCCTTAAGTATAACCTCAAAAATTACAAATGATTATCGCTCTTTCATAACCCTCTCAAATTTTTTAGATCCCTAGATTCTTGTCCTATACAAAAATCTAATGCTAAAAAATTACGTAGCCTCTAATTCTCTCGTGCGCTCTTTGCTTTGGATAAGTTGGCTTGTGACTTAGATTCTCCATGGCATCCCTAGTAGCTTTATACAGTGTCTTGCTAGTTCTGCTCCAAAGTGAAGTCAGAATCTTATGATAGGAATCCTTATAACACATCTCTCTAAGTCCTACTATGTTAGCATATTAGTCAGTATACGCAATAATATTTACCTTGACTCTTATCCATTGAAGTTACCGTGCTCCTCCAAGAATTTGCTCCAAGTTGGCTCCGTTTTTTTTCCTCCCACCTTTGGGAGTACTTCTACAGGGGTTCATGCACATAACCATAATACGTGTGTCGGTGTCTCGGTTTACCACCTGGATCTCTACCTGAGAGCTCATTTATTGTATAGTTTGCTTAACCATACATCATGTTTTTATAGCCTTTCATGCCATAAGTTTGTATCACCTCTGTGCTCCACCTGCTCGTCGGTATCACATGGTTGGTCCCACCATGTCTTCCAGCATCTCGTACCTTCGCCTCTACGACTGCTACAGTTTGTAGTCATCTTTACAGTTCTGCATATAAGATCTGAGTATCTACCATTGACAATACGGTTTCTTTCTCTTGACCAGGATTTATACCAGAGCTCTCATTGGTTGCTCTTCCTTTATGATTATATATCAATCGGTATCCTCATGATTCCAAATACTTTTCATCATTACCCGCCCTTTGCAAGTAAATTGTATAACTCCACCTTGAAGTGATACCTAACAGCCTTTGAGTTCAAATGACCTACTTCTTTAAGCCAGAATATACCGAACACTCATGAATGTGTGATGTACTCCATCATATATCTTTAATATAACCGTCCCACCTTAGTTACTATATATTGATGTTCTCCATGGATTAGGTTCTCTATGGCTATCTCTAATGGCTTTATATAGTGCAGCACTATATCTCCTCTTTTAGAAGTCAGAATCCTAATCTGTTAAAATTAGGATAGGAATTCTTGCAGTACAGCTCTCTAAATTCTATTAGGTTAGGATATAATTTACCATATTTAATATGGACAGGGGCGAACCTACCCTTCGAGCGAGCCCGGGCGGCCGCCCGAGCTCCCCTCGCTGGTGGGAATTGAGTGTCAGCCCCTCCTTCTACCCAACAACAGGCTCATCTCAGGCTCTGGTGCAGTGCAACAATTTTTTGGCAGGAAATCAAGGTGATTCCCCGCAGTAGCAAGTACCACACTCAAAATGGAGCAAGCCTGTCATTGCATACTTCAGGAAGTATAAGAACGTTGGTCCAATCACGCTGGTCCCATCTCTTGTTCTGAACTTTATTGAGCAAATCAGATCCATTTCTTTTTCCTTAATGGTTTCAAAGTCCCATTCTATTTTGAGAAGAACAATCTGTATCAAGATCGTTTTAACAACCAGACCCTTGAGTTTCAGCTGGCAGAAAATGAGCCTGTATCTCCTGGTAGCTATATCCCTTTACCTAAAATCTGTGAAGTACAGGAGGAGGTTTTGAGTCATCCTGGCGGTGATGAATACAACTTTAGCTCCCTCAACCAAATAAACAAAGAGGCTTCATCCGGTGTTGTAGCCGTGAGCAACATCCAGAAGAAGAAGCAGCCATTGGAACCAAACTTTTCCTCTATGCCAAGAAAGAGTTAGAGGTTAGTAGAAAAATATAAAGGTTTCAGACCTAAATAGGCAGCAGGTTTGTTGCATATAATGGAGACTTTTAATTTTGTGTTCATATTAAAGATGATGTTGAAAGTGCTTCGTATTACAAATGAGTTATCTCTTGTATTGCAAAGGAAGGATCAAAATATTGTTCTGGCCATGTCATTGCTTGTTGATGTCAAAACACGGTTGACCAACTTGAGGAACCATGGCTAGGAGCCGCTATTTACAGAAGTTAAAACATTTTGTGATGAAAATAAGATTCCAGTGCCAAATATGGTTGAAGCGATTCCAAGATGGGGCCGATCAAGGAGGGGTGGGATCACAGTCACTCAAGACCATCATTATCGTGTTGACACTTTCTTTGCTGCCATTGATGCTATTACCACTGAGATGGATCATCGCTTCAATGAGGTATCTTCGGAGTTACTTGTATATTTTTCTTGTCTTGATCCAAGAGACTCTTTTTCAAAGTTCAATGTAGATAATATTGCTCGACTTGTGGATATCTATGACGAAGATTTCTCTATTTCTAATCGTGCGGCTATCAAGGATCAACTTGAAACCTTAATTCTTCATGTACGAAGAATTGATGATTTTGTTACTTGTCATGATCTTGGAAGTCTGGCCGTGAAGTTGGTTGAAAATGAAAGGTATATTGCATTTTCATTGGTCTATCGCCTCATCGAGTTAGCATTGCTACTACCGGTGGTGACAGCATCAGTTGAAAGAGCCTTCTTTTTTATTGCATCTTTTATATTCTATTATCGAATTGTGACACTACTGATTTATCTATCTTTCACAATTGACAGGTTGTTTCTTTTACAACTCATCTACAATTGTGGATTAAGCTTCATTAGTGAGATATTTTTCATTGTCCTTCCGTTATCTACATATGTTAACATGCGAATTGTAGTTGTTGTTTCTATTTCGTATCACATACTTTTATTAGTGTGATTGCAACATAGTTTGATCATTGATTGTTTTGATTTTGAGTACTGCTGTTTATTTCACGCTTCCGACTTCAGCCTACCTAGTTTTTTTCCTGGATCCGCCACTGGACTTCGCCCTACCTATATTTTTTCCTGGGTCCGCCATTGAATATGGATTATGGATATTGATGTAGGTCTTTAAAGTACAACTTTGACCACTAATATCTATTGCAGTGGATTTGTCCATGCTAAAAAATTTACAATACCATATTTGTATGGCCGGTCCAAATACACATAAATGTATTATTGATCACAACATCTTTGTTGACTGCCTACATTATAGAACGAACATTTATCTTGAGGAGTATACAATAGCATCTGCTTGTTCTAAAAAAGCCTATGCTCAAAGCCATTAATTCCTACCTTTCTAGTTTCTTGTGCTTAAATTGTTCATATAAATAGCACTGCTATCATTTGTTTTCCAAATTTGACCTCTAAATATTTGTTTTTACAAATTTAGTCTTCTCTGTGGACTTACCAAACTTAGTAGGTACCTTACGAGCTAGGATGTGCTGAGCCCTAGTTCGGCAGCATGTGCCTTAAGCACCGTGCATTAATTAGGAAATATGATCAGCGCTTTAATTAAGCAATGCAATCAACAATTTAATGCAGCGGCACAGCTGACCTACAGTGGAACGGGGTTTGGCAGCATCCTACCAAGTTAGAAGAGCTCGATAGGTGCTACCAAGCTACCGTAGTTCCGCAGGTCACTTGTGGATCTAGGAAGGTCTACGAAGAGAGCTAGATTTGTTAAAACGGATATTTAGAGACTAAATTTGAAAAAAAGTAACGGTACCGTTTATATGAACAGTATCTTACCATGTGCAGTTTTCTCTACCAAAACTTTTTACTTGTTAATTAGTATTGTTTCAACACTAATCATCTCCAGTTCTATTTTTTTGAGCGCCCCTCCGTGTCAATTGTACGCGCACCTGTATACTTTAACTTAGAAGAGCATTCTCAGCAGGCAACATTGTCTAATGCTTTGGCAGCACTCGTAATGATCTTTGACATGTCCTGCAGCCGCTTGCTAGCTTGTGTTAAATCTACCAATCAAATTTGGATATATTTACGCTCACGAAACATAATGCCATCACAGTCCTATTCTCTTGAAGACTTCTACGCCAACTATATATTGATTATCTGAAAAAGATCGAGTCTTAAATCTTCCCCTGAACTTGAGAAAACGATGGTCGTCGGCATGTATAGGCGGCAGCGCCAACTCTGGTGGACTGAACAAGATATTTCTCTAAATGAGAAGATCATACGAAGAAGCACCCAACATGCATCTGGCCATATGCACCAATGAAAGAAGGAAATGGTATAGCAGCATGGAAGTAATGTTAGTTGTTACTTGACCTGTCCAGGTTTTTTCCACACAAGTTGACAAACTTTGGAAAGTGGCAATAAGCCTAGCAACGTTGTGAAGTTACCTGTGTTTTTTTCCACACGACCACACCTTGTAGTCGTTGGCTTTGTCCCGACGAGGACTGCATGTAGCAGGAAAGGGTAGATCGATACAAGTGGGCAGACCGAGTCAGAGAGGCACATAGCCAGGCACTTTTGTTAGAAATATTAGCAATATTTTAATTTAAATTTTAGTAGGAGGTAAACATAGTAAAAGACTAATGATATAATAAAACAATCTAACAGTAGACTACTCATTGTATTTTAGAAAATACACAAGAAAAATATTATTATAACAAAGTCGATCGATCGTGCAAACAACTTATAGTTGGGCTTGATAAATAACAGGAAGCAGTGCGGGCTCCATATAGTACAGAACGTAGATGAAGCAACGAAGCGAGCGATCGCGTAGATGTGCGTAGCCCAAAAACCTTGTTCCTGTCCTGTGCAAGTGTTCTCTGTAGCAACGACTCGGAGATACCGCTCACCCTCCTTCTCGGCGCATGTTGAGGAGGAACGTTGGGGCGCTTCAGCTGCTCAATGCCACAGTATAGCTCTCCAGCAAAGAGAAAGAAGAATAGAGACGAAATTCAGTTGTTCTTAGACCTGGATGTCTCTAGGTCCTTGCAAAGGTGCGTGTCAATTACTCACTAGTAATTGACGGCATTAATTCAATTTAAATTGATTAACTCATTGGTAACTTATGTTTAAATCACATTTAAATGAATAAACAAGAGAAATAATACACAATTCAGCAAAATAAAAGGTGGATTTAATGTGCAAGATGACACGCTACGACATAGTGTGGTTGCTCGTTATAAGTCACAAGTCACACGATTTTTCACGCAAATATGCGCATATGTATATGTCTAGCCAAAGTCCTCTTCATTCCATCCTCATGACATGTGTCACATGTTTCAAGAAGTGGCAAGAAATCTATCTTTTAAATTGCCTTTCCTCCACTTGACTAGGCAATATAGTACTAAATCATACATCATTTGAAATTTCTAAAGGAAATGGGCCTCAATTCGCGGGCTAATTTCCTACAATCCTCCACCAATTCCAAAGTAAAACGAGAAAAGATGATAAAGATCATTGTACTAAAGTGTTATTAATATATCAATTTTTTGGTGTAAGTTCCGTACGGGTTGAACTTGCATCTAGATTAGCAGGATCCATCTCCTCGTAGTTGATGAATGGACTAAGCCCTGAATTCATAACTTTTCATTATTAGACTTCTCTTAAAATCTCAATCGATATTAGGCTGCTAATGAACTACACCTAAACGGAGTATTATATGGTCATGCTCCCTTATCTGCTCATGTACTCTATAGAGAATATCTTGTTCTCATGAACTACGAAATAACAGTTAGGCTCAAGTAGGCGTATTCATTTTAGATATTATGTAGTCCAATACATTTTTCCTCATTTGGACACTAGAATACATTAAGACTTCAAGCCAGCTTTTCATACAGTTGAGAGTATTTTATTTATTAAGACATATGCACAATTGATATATATACTCTCTTATTATAATATCAACTTGTTTTTCCAATTGCCTAGTCACGAGGTCTCTAGTAAAAAAGGTATAGGTTACCATCGCGATGTAACTCAAATGGGTTTCATTCCCATGTCCATAGATGCAACAGAAATCGCTTTCCATTCTAGCCCCTTTGTAAAAGGGTGCTAGATTTTTTTATTGCCAATATAATTAACAGGAAGCACTCTAGAGTTCCTCAATTTTTGATAGATTTACGCATATCTCGAGGACTTCATATTGTCCTTAGTACTTGTAACTTTAACCAACATTGTTTGATTATTGCAGTATATTGGGATTACCTATATTGGTTTCTCAATCAATGGCAGGTCTAACAGAAACTCTCTCAGCCATTCAGCATCAATAGCGCCTATATCAAGTGTTACAAGTTCTTCTTCCGTGGTCGACCTCATCGATATGGTCTGTTTACAAGGACTCTATGAAACTGTAATAACAGCTAAAGTAAACACATAACCACTTGTAACTTTGATCTCATATACATCAAAAATTCAATTAGAATCGTTATATCCATCTAACATAGATGGGTATCTAGTATAATGAATTCCAAAAGATATTGTATCTATCAAGTAGCGCAACACTCTCTGAAGTATCTCCAAGTGATCATCTCATGGATTAGATGTAAACTGACTCAATTTACTCATAACAAATGAAATATCAGGTCTTGTGGTATTGGCTAAATACATAAGTGATCCAATAATTTATGAATATCTCAATTAACCTTTTCCTAGCTCTTGATTCTTTCAAAGCTTGATGGTCGCACATAGGGTGTTGGAGAAATTTTACAATTCTAATAGCCAAAATGGTTTAAGATTTTTAGTATAATGGGATTGGTTTAAAGTAATTACATCTTCGCTTTTGATAAATTTAATATTCGCAATGACATCTGCCTCTCCTAAGTCTTTCATACCAAAGCATCAAGATAAGTCTTTCATATTCAAAATGACATCTACGTCTTTCTGGGTGTAACTCTTTACCACAAGTCTTGCCTTATACTTCTCAATAGTACCATAGGTGTTTAGTTTCTTTTTGAAGACCCACTTATACCTTATAGGTTTGCACCTGCTAGGACAATTAGTGATCTCCCAAGACTCATCAGCCATGATAGACTTCATCTCATTACGGACTGTCTCTTTCCAATACTCAACATCAGGAGAAGCATAAGCCTCTGAAAGTCTTTGACACATTATTCACGAGGTATACAACAAAGTCATCACCAAAAGTTTTCTCAACCCTCTGTCCCTTACTTCTACGAGAATCCTTTGCAACTAGATTGTTATCCTCCTCATGGATATCATATATTGCTTCAGAAACGGCGGGGAGTTCAGAAGTTTGATTATTCTCACTTTCAATATTTTCAGTTTGAATACTCAGTTCGTGAAATATTGCCTGTAGCTCTCATAGGATAAATATCCTCAAAGAATGAAGCATCTCTAGACTCCATTATTGTATTAGCAATAATCTTAGGAATTTCTGATTTAACTACTAAAAATTTATAGACAGTGCTTTTATGAGCTTATCCTAGAAAAACATAGTCGAGTGTTTTACGTTTAAGCTTTCTTTTTTCTACAATAGTATATTGACTTTTGATAAACACCTCTAAATTCACAGAAAATTGATATTAGGTTTTCTCCCCTTCCATCATTTATATGGAATAATCTCACGTTTTAGGACAAAAAGTTGCTATCAATATAGCTTCCCTCTACCATGCCTTAGGCATAATGACACTGTCTAACATGGCATTACCTAAGTCTGTTAGTATCTAGTTTTTAGTCTGTTAGTATCTAGTTTTTTCTCTTAGCTACCCTATTTGATTGGGGTGAATATGGTCATGTACATTCCTGGTCTATTTCATGCTCTCCTCCACGATCAGAGCCTAGTCTTTTTATTTTCTTCTCTAGTTAGTTCATAATCTCGGCCTCATAAATCCTAAAATAGTTTAAAGTTTCATCCTTAGTTTTTAGTACATACACATAGCAATAGCATGTTGCATATCACTAAACGTCCGAAAATATTTTTTTGTCTCTTTTGGTCAACTATACATTCATTTCACATAAATATGAACGAACAAGATCTAATGATGCTAAGTTCTTTTTGTCCTCTAATTTCTTAAAGGGTTTTCGAGGCTGCTTTGCTTGCACACATGACTGACATTTTGATCCTTTGATAATTTCACATTTTAGAATAGCAATACTATCAAAACTAATAAGATAGAAGCGAGAATGCCAAATATTGACATCATATTTATTAAAACCAGTTGTAACATTCAAATTATAACAAAACTCTAAAGTACTTAGTCGGAATATGCCTCCACTCTTATAGCCTTTACTAATACAATTTCTAAACTTAGATATTATAATTTATTTGACTCAAACACTAACTTATAACTATCCCCATATAGGAGAGAATCACCAATGATGTTCTTGTTTATTATTGGAACATGTTGCACATTCCTCAAATAGACAATCTTCTCTGAAGTAAGCTTCAAATTCACCATGCCAACACTAAGAACAGAAGTATGTGACCCATTTCCCATTAGGATGGAGGAATCCCCTATTGTCTGATAAAAAGAAAATAAGAAAATATCAGAACATACGTGAACATTAGTACCGGTATCAGCCCATCAATCAGTGGATTGACATGCTCAAAAAATAACAGGTGAATTACCATACCGTCCTGAAGTCGAGGCATCGCCTATGATTAGATTGACAGCCTTCTTCTTTGACTGTTCACCATCCCTGCTTTTGTGGAAGTGACAGTCTTTCGCCATATGACCTTTTTCGGCACATGAAGCAGATGATGTCTCTCAAATCCTTTTTCTCAGTTTTTCTTCTTAAAGATAGTTGTCTTGTTTGGTTTGTTGGATTTGTACTTCTTTGTAGTAGTCTTTTCCTCTATAAAATTTGTATTGCTCTGACCAGAAGTGCTGGGTGCATATTTTGCTCTTGTTTTTTTCCACATCGAGGGCAGCAATGAGATCCTCAACAAAAATTACTTCCCTCTTTTGTTTCAAGCTAGTGATAAAATCCCGGCAAGTAGCAAGAAGTTTAGCAATAATACCTGTATCCACAAACTTAAGCAGCAACACACAGTCCAGGTGTGCAATCTCACTAACCAATAGCTGAAGGTCATGAGCTTGTCTAACTATGGACTTAGCCTCATCTACTCCAATGTCGATGAATTGCCCACACATATAGATCTAGTGACTTGGCTCTGCCTCTGCATATTTATGCTCTAGTGCATTCCACAACTCTGTGGCAGATGTGTAATTCATATACACATCATAGAGCTGAGCTGCCAGAATAGTTAGAATACACCCTTAAAGACATGAGCCAAAACTTAGCCCTAATATGCTATCTACAAAAAATCTGACTAGAAAACATCTCAGGTTTCATTGCATTCGACGCACCAACTATTGTTGAATTGCAACAAAGTTTGTAATAAGGTTTCAGAAATGTTGGAAATGTGGATAATATTTTAATTTTAAATTTTACTAAGAGACAAATATAGTAAAAAACTAATGGATACAATAAACCAGTCTAACAACAGTCTATTCATTGTACTTCAGAAAATACACAAGAAAAATACTATAACAAAATTGATCGACCGTGCAAAACGACTTATAGTTGGACTTGATAAAGAACAGGAAGCAGCGCAAACTTGATGTAGTGTAGAATGTAAATGAAGCAGCGAAGTGAGTGGTCGCACATATGTGCACTGCCCATAAATCTTATTGTCGTTCTATGCAGGTGTTCTCTATGATAACGGCTTGGAGATACCGCTCACCCTCTTTTCCAGTGCACACCAAGGTGGTTCAGCTATTCAACACCACAGCAATATAGCCCTCCAACAAAGAGGAAAAGTAATAGAGAGAAAATTCGGTTGTTCTGATGCCTGGACATCTCTAGACCCTTATAAGTCAAAAGTCATACCTAAATACGTGAATATGCGTACACATACGTGCACTTGTGTGTGTTTAGCCGAAGTCCTCATCATGCACTCCTTATGCCATAAGTCATATGTTTCAAGAAGTGGTAAGAACTCTATTTTATAAATTGTATTTTCTCCACTTAGCTATATAATATTGTACTAAATAATACATGCTTGAAAATTTTTAAAAGATATAGGCATCAATTCATGCACCAATTTTCAACACTTGCAAGCGACATCTTCTGTAGATGACAAGGAATCGTGGGTGGTGCTTGGTTCTCTCGTGCCCATAAAAAATAGAAAAATATTAATAGGTCAATTGATGTTAGCGTGCATGCATGTCGCGAAATGTTGGGAAATCGGTGAACAGATCGAGTCCACCAACGAGGACAGAGCATCTAGGCCGAAGTGGGTTGGACGGGGATCACCGGATCACCCAGACCACGCGAAGTGGGTTGGGCGGGGTTCCAGACTTGCAGCGACCAGGATGTGTCAACTTGCGAGCCATTGTGCGTGGCGGAGCGCACCACACACGTAGGTCACCGGAGACTAGACCCGTCCGAGTCAGACGCGAGCATGCCGCAATTACCAATTGGCAACGCAAGTTGTTGTCCTCCATGCAGGGTAGACTATCATTGCGGCGGGAACTGTATCGCACATTCATGGCAGCAAAACAAACAAAATCTTTCGTAAGCAACTCTCATCTACAAAATTATGTGTTTCTTCGTAACGCTGCCAAATTTAAAGAGGGGATTTTACAAATTTTCATGATTTGCTACTGTACCAAATGTAATATATTGTTTGCCACTACAAAGGTTGAAAAACTCATCTTTTGCCATTATTTTGACCAATTTAAAACATTCTTCATGCACTAGCTAATCGATCATGTGTTGCAACAAGATCACAAATAAACATATCGTAAATTCTAAAGTTAAAAAACCAATATGTATAAGATAATTATTTCTGCATCTTAAAGCTGTGTACATAATTTGCATCTTCGATCGAGTAACATACGTATATATGGACATTTATCCATAAAAAAAAATACAAAACTCAAGAGGTAGGGAGGGTGACGTCAGACACCAACTCTTTTTATAGGAGTGAAGATTTTCGTATCTGAACCCCTCTAGAATGATCCTTTTTACCCCTCAAAAAACAACTCATCCGCCCTTCCCCTCCCTCCATCTCTCTCTCCGCCTTACATGTTGTAACTTGCAAGCATTTCTTTCTCTGGTCTCTTTTGGTAGCGAAATTCCACAAAAACATAGAAGACGAAGAAAAGTTGTGGTTTTGGCAATCCGGTTGCATGCTGCAGTTGCATGAATCATCAATAGTGTAGGAGCTATGGTGATGACGACGAGAAAATTGGCGATTGTGTTCCACAGGAGAACATACAGGGTCACTTAGCGCTGACTGTTAGTGATGACCTAAGAGGCAATTATAAATAATTCAGTTTTATAGATTAAAAGGGATATTGATCCATATATATGGGATTAGAGTTTTAATGTGTCTACAACGTGAAAACCCATTAGCATGCTCTATAAATATGTGAAGGCGTGACTGCAGGTAAGATAGACAACTATGCTAAAAACCCTGGCCGCCACCTCCCCTCAGCCGTATCCCGAAACCCTAGCCGGGCGCGCGGTGCTAGCACACCAACGCACGGCGTTCCATCCCGAACGTGTGGACTCCGTGGAGACGCCGCTGATGTTGCTGCTGTGCTGATCGGCGAGAAGCGCAAGGCTATTGCTAGGACGTGAGGAGGAGACATTCAATTCGTGAAACGATCGACTGCTTCTTCTTCATCAACGCGCATCTACGTTGGACCAGGCTGTTCCAACTCGTCTTCCGCTGCGAAGCGCATCAGTGGTAACTATCCATGACTCCCTTACACGCATGTTTTCTGGTTGAACGCGGTAGAAAGCCAAATGTTGTAGCTAGCGTAGCCTACCCGTTCTCCTTTCAGTGGTATCAGAGCAAAGCTGTGTAGTATGTGGTCTGGATCATGCGCTTGTAGATGATATGTTGTTTGTAGTAGATGCGATCTATTACAGTTTTTATGATAGGTTCATGTGATGGATCTTTCGGTGCACGGGTTGATTAGATCAATCGGTCATAAGGGGTTGAAATAGGTATGAGTTGATAGCATCATGTGGCCAAAAAGATTAGTTCGTGCTCCTTCTTTGATGTACGCCTAACTTGCCCCTATCGGCTGGAATCACCATCGGGGCTAACTGCACGCATAGTCAGTAGATCGAGCCAACAGATCAAGGTCTTGTGTTGCGGTCTCCTCAAGTATACCGATCGTGATGATCAATGTGATTGATCTAATGAAAATTGAGACATTTTGAATGGCTCGGATTAGGGTTGATTTGATCGGCTCGATGAGATTTTCATAGCGATTTCATAGATGCGATCTATGTAATTCCGCGATTTCATAGCGATTGGGTCAGCGGGACCGCCGTTGCGTACACACATAGATTGTTATACAAACACATTCATGTCAGGGCAGTAGAATGCGTTCTACACTTAACTTGTTTTTGCAGGGAATGATGTGAATAGTATGACATCGATGTATATGTGATGCATGTGTGTTTTGACCGCCTGTGTGTCGTATTAATTACAGCTGGGTTGAGGCTGTTCTTTAATTGTATAACGACCTGCGTGTTGATTTGTGATGCTTGCGCTCCTCATGTAATTCATTTGCTAGCTATTAGTTGAAATAGTTTAGTTCTTTACCATGGATGCTTCAAGCATGATGATAAAGAGGACAGGAAGTGTGGCGAAGGGCATCACCGTGGAACCATGACGATGGCGACAACTATGATTCAAAAGGTCATACCATTCACAGTATAATGTGATTATATGCATGTGATGTTTATTTCCTGTCATACTATTCTTTCATGCCATACCTATAGAGGATGTATTTTTCATGACAGAATAGCTTCCCTCAAAAAAAAAATAAGAATTTATTTGATGCCCTTCCAATTGCTACGCCTATAAGAATTACGATCGTTGTTTGGTAGGTCTGCCAAAGCAGAATACCATCAACTATCTTGATCTAATAGGGTGGATGTCGGATATCCACATGCATAGTGCTGGTTTACTTGAAAAGGTTATCAAATTGGATTTGGGCCTTGGGGCATGGTGTTGGGAGCCGGGGCATTGGATGCCACCCAACAAACAAGAGTGACATAAGATGTGATTAGCAAGCGTTGCTTACCTATGTCACTAGGTTTCCAGCGGTGATGCCAAAGCTCACTAGAACTTAGATGAACATAGATCTTGATCACTATATGTCGTTAGAGGGAAGACGATTACAAAACATATGTCTTTTGTTAAATTATTTAATGGAAGATCAAACATGAACATAGTGCTGAACTTTGCTTGTTTATTTTCTGTTGTAGATCATGGCTGCTTCTAGTAATAATTCTGGATTTAACTTGCGATATGTTCTTGAGAAAGAAAAACTTAATGGAACAAATTTTATTGATTGGTACCGCAACCTGAGAATTGTTCTCAGATAAGAAAAAAAAAGAATACGTTCTTGAGCAACCCTACCCCGATGAACTCCCTGAGGGTACAAACGTTGCCACCCGCAAAGCTTATGAGAAGCACTGCAATGATTTACTCGACATTAGCTGTCTCATGCTTGCTACCATGTCCTCTGAGCTTCAGAAGCATTATGAGAATGCAGATGCTCACACTATGATTGAAGGACTGCGTGACATGTTTGAGAACCAAGCTAGGACCGAGAGGTTTAACATTTCAAAGTCGTTGTTTGCGTGCAAGCTGGCGGAAGGTAGTCCAGTCAGTCCTCATGTGATCAAGATGATTGGTTATATTGAGAGCTTGGAGAAGCTTGATTCTCCCCTTAATCCTGATCTGGCTACGGATGTTGTTCTCCAATCTCTCCCTCCGAGCTATGAGCAGTTCATTATGAACTTTCATATGAGTAGCATGGAGAAATTATTGACTGAATTGCATGGGATGCTTAAGACAGCAGAGGAAAGCATTAAGAAAAATACCAATTATGTGATGATGGTTCAGAAGGAGAATAAAAAGAGGAAGTGTTGGACGCCCAAAGGCAAAGGCAAAGGAAATGTTCCTAATGAGCATCCTAGCTCTAAGCCAAAGCCAAATGGGAAGGTCAAAACTGGCCCTCCCCCTGATGATAAATGCTACCACTGTCATGTCAAGGGGCATTGGTCTAGGAATTGTAAGAAATACTTGGAGGATCTGAAAAAGAAGAAGGGAAGCGAGACTTCTGCTTCAGGTATAAATGTTATAGAAATTAATTTTGCAATTTCTTCTAGTGAATCTTGGGTATTTGATATCGGATCGATGATTCATACTTGCAAATCGTTGCAGGGTCTAAGAACGAATAGAAGTTTTGCGAGAGGTGAGTTGGACGTGCGTGTCGGCAATGGAGCAAAGGTTGTTGTACTAGCTGTCGGCACTTATCACTTGTCATTACCTTCAGGATTAGTTTTGGAATTAAATAATTGTAATTACACTCCAGCATTGAGTAAGAACATCATCTCTTCTTCATGTTTGGAGGAAGATGGTGGTTATGAGTTTTGTAATAAAGAACAAACGTTGTTCTATTTATTTGAATGATATACTCTATGCACATTGTCCATTGATGAATGGGTTACATGTTCTTGATCTTGAGGATAACCCTATCTATAATAGTAATGCAAAGAGGTTGCGGCCTAATGATTTGAATCCCGCTTTTATTTGGCATTATCGCTTAGGTCATATAAATGAGAAACGCATAGAGAAGCTCCATAAAGATGGTCTACTCAACTCATTTGATTTTGAATCATTTGAGACATGCGAGTCTTGTTTACTTGCCAAGATGACAAAGGCGCCTTTCACTGGTCATAGTGAGCGGGTAAGTGACTTGTTGGGACTTGTACATACCGATGTATGTGGACCAATGAGCTCAGTAGCCAGAGGTGGTTTTCAGTATTTCATTACTTTTACCGATGACTTTAGTAGATATGGATACATCTACTTAATGAGGCACAAGTCTGAATCGTTTGAAAAGTTCAAAGAATTTCAGAATGAAGTACAAAATCAACTAGGCAAGACAATTAAAATTCTGCGATCTGATCGTGGAGGTGAATATTTGAGCCATGAATTTGGTGAACATCTAAAACGGTGTGGAATTGTTCCATAGCTGACTCCGCCTGGCATGCCTCAGTGGAACGGGGTATCTGAACGGAGGAACCAGACCTTGTTAGACATGGTTCGGTCTATGATGAGCCAATCTGATCTTCCATTGTCCTTCTGGGGATATGCTCTAGAAACTGCTGCGTTTACACTAAACAGAGTTCCATCAAAATCAGTGGAAAATGCACTATACGAGAAATGGATTGAGAAACATTCTGGATTGTCTTTCCTTAAGATATGGGGTTGTGAGACTTATGTGAAACGTTTGACGTCTGATAAGCTCCATCCTAAATCTTATAAATGCTTCTTTGTTGGGTATCCTAGGGAAACCAAAGGATATTATTTTTATAATCGGGAAGAAGGCAAAGTGTTTATCGCTCGGAACCATGTCTTTTTGGAAAAAAGAGTTTCTTTCAAAGGGTGTTAGTGGGAGCAATGTGCAGCTTGAAGAAATTCGAGAAACACCTGAAAATATTTCAGCTCCTATTGAACCTCAACAGGATGTACAAGATGTTGTACAACCGGTTATGGAGGCACTTCCCCCACGTAGGTCTACAAGGGCACGTCGCGCAACTGAAAAGTTCACGCTCCTAACCACGGGACAATGCGATATATTGTTGTTGGACAATGATGAGCCCAATAGCTACACGAAAGCAATGATGGGACCAGACTCTGAAAAATGGCTTAGAGCCATGAGGTCCGAAATAAAATCCATGCATAGTAATCAAGTTTGGAACTTGGTGGATCCACCTGATGGTGTAAAAACTATTGAGTGTAAATGGGTTTTTAAGAAAAAGATAGACATGGACGGAAATGTTCATATCTGTAAGGCACGATTGGTGGCGAAAGGTTTTAAGAAAATTCAAGGTGTTGATTATGATGAAACGTTGTCGCCCGTCGCTATGCTAAAGTCTATTCGGATCCTCCTAGCGATTGATGCCTATTTCGACTACGAGATTTGGCAGATGGATGTCAAAACGGCTTTCCTAAATGGAAACCTAAGCGAGGATATGTACATGACACAGCCTGAGGGTTTTGTTGATCCGAAAAATGCTGGGAGAATATGCAAGCTTCAGAAGTCCATTTATGAATTGAAGCAAGCATCTTGGAGTTGGAATCTTCGTTTTGATAAAGTAGCCAAAGGGTTTGGCTTCATCAAGAATGAAGAAGAGCTTTGTGTTTACAAGAAGGCTAGTGGGAGCGCACTTGTTTTTCTGGTCTTGTATGTGGATGACATATTATTGATCGGAAATGATATTCCAATGCTAGAAGCTGTGAAGTCTTCTTTAAGAAAAAGTTTCTCAATGAAAGATCTCGGAGAGGCAGCTTACATTTTGGGCATAAAGATCTATAGAGATAGATCGAAGATGCCAATTGGATTAAGGCAAATTACATACATTGACAAGGTATTAAAATAGTTCAATATGCAAGATTCCAAGAAAGATTTCTTGCCTATGTCACATAGCATTAGTCTTAGCAAGACTCAGTGTGCTTCAACACTTGATGAGCAAAAGAAGATGAGTGCGATTTCGTATGCCTTAGACATCGGATCCATCATGTCTGCTATGCTTTATACGCGCCCAGATGTTTCATATGCTCTAAGTGTTACGAGCAGGTATCAATCTAGCCCTGGTCTAGCTCACTGGGTGGCTGTAAAGAATATTCTTAAGTACTTTAGAAGGACTAAAGATATGTTCCTTATTTTTGGAGGTGAAGAAGAGCTCGTTGTAAAATGTTACACCGATGCTAGTTTCCAAACTGATAAAGATGATAGAAGATCGCAGTCTGGTTTTGTGTTCTGCCTCAATGGAGGGGCAGTGAGCTGGAAAAGTTCCAAGCAAGAGACGGTAGCTGATTCGACAACTGAGGCCGAGTATATTGCAGCTTCTGAAGCTGCAAAGGAAGCTGTTTGGATCAGAAAATTTATTTTTGAGTTGGGTGTGATCCCTAGTGTGTTCAGTCCAGTGGGTTTCTATTGTGATAATAGTGGAGCCATTGCGCAAGCAAAGGAGCCTAGGTCACACCAAAAGTCCAAACATATACTTCGGCGCTATCACCTTATCCGTGAGATCATTGATAGAGGTGAAGTGAAGATTTGCAAGGTGCACACGGATTTGAATGTTGCTGATCTGTTGATGAAGCCTCTCCCACAACCAAAGCATGAGGCACACACGAGTGCAATGGGTATTAGATACTTACATGATTGACTCTAGTGTGAGTGGGAGATAATTGTATCAAGTCTATGTTTATGAAATTTTGAATAAGATGTTATTTGGTTTTTTGAATAATGATTGTATGCATTGATTGACAAGTATGTGACTTGTTCGTGAAACTCTCTATTTTATTTAATGTTATTCTAAAGATCCCTAGTCTTATGTCATTACGTGGGACAACAATGATTTAAGGACTAGCACATGTGTTGATTGATGATCATGTTTCACGGATCATGGATATACGAATATCAAATCAATAATGTGGACACATGTTAGAGAACATGGTATTGGATTGACCCACTCCGAGATGTTGCTGGGATTGTTATGTTAATATGTGCCATTAAGCGATCTCGAGTGGTGTATCTACTGAATCCTTCGACCTGAAATCGCCATTGTTTCTCACTATGTGTAGTGGTGCGCTTTGGGGCTACCAAACACTACTCTGTAACTAGGTAGCTATAAAAATGGTCTTCAGGTGTATCATGAAATATGGAATGAGATGTGAGCGGATTAAGATGGAATTTTTCCCTCCTACATAACAGGAGAGATATCTTTGGGCCCATCGATGTGGTTGGATTAGGGAAGTGCATGGCCATGCCAAGGTGATTAAAGAGTTAATCACAATGTGACTAAAGGGTTAGTCATGAGTTGTAATCCACCACAAGATCGAGTGAATGGTTGATCTATCACAAGGGTGGCACGAATCTCGCCTTAAGTTTGATTGGTATTGTGTGGCAAAGGGATCCAAGTGTGTGTGTATCAAGGTTTAACCGATATGATCTTTATGTGTATTCAGGAGTCAATATGCCCTGCTAGGTGCCACTATTGACTTATGGCTTGAAAAGGGTTTTTGGGTCATGGCTGTCTACATATGAACCTAACGGGTCACACACTTATGGGGTTAGAATTGGAAAGCTTGCCTATATGATTGTCTCTAGTGCAAGTGGGAAATTGTTAGTGATGTGCTCAAGAGGCAATCATAAACAATTCGATTTTATAGGCTAAAAGGGATATTGATCCATATAGGATTAGGGTTCTAATGGGCCTACAACGTGGAAGCCTATTAGTATGCCCTATAAATATGTGGAGGCGGGGCTGCAGGTAAGATAGACTACTATGCTGAAAACCCTGGCCGCCACCTCCCCTCGGTCATATCCCGAAACCCTAGCCGGGAGCATGGTGCTAGCACACCAGTGCACGGCGTTCCATCCCGAACGTGTGGACTCCGTGGAGGCGCCGCTGCTGTTGTTGTTGTTGTACTGATTGGCGAGAAGCGTAAGGCTATTGCTAGGACACGAGGAGGAGACATTCAGTTCGTGAAACAATGGACTGCTTCTTCTTCATCAACGCGCATCTACGTTAGACCGGGCTGTTCCAACTCTTCTTCCGCTGCGAAGCGCATCTAGTGGTAACTATCTATGACTCCCTTACACGTATGTTTTTTAGTTGAACGCGGTAGAAAGCCAAATGTTGTAGCTAGCGTAGCCTACCCGTTCTCCTTTCACTGACATACTTGATCTTGGAGTGGATCCTAATCACGATTCTTCTGATCAACAGGTTGTTTGCTTACACCATCGTCTGATGCGTGGTCTCCCTGCCCCCCTAAAGATCCCCTAGAGATGCTTTATTTCTAGAGGCTCATTCCAGTTTATCTCTAAAATTATGAGTTCTCTAATATAACGGTATTTTTTATAGACATTTTAAAAATCATCTCAAAATTTTGTACTCTAAAGACGGCTTCGATGTACATGCAGAATTTTATCTTGTAGAGATATTTTTGAGACTCTTTAATTCGCCGAAAGTTTTTCTTGTGTAAACATATTTTTAGAGACGTTTTCCACCTCTCCGTAAGTGTTTTTAGGTGGTTGATATGTGTTAAAAAACTACATATAAATATTGCAAGACACAATTAAACAAGTGATCTTCTGAGGTTCAAATGGCTAGTGCGAAAGTCTAAAAGAATTATTCTCACGAGGTTAGAGTTCGATGACCACACTGCTACAAAAGAGGCTATACTGGACATCTACATCACAGATGGTTCATACGGAACCGTCTGTGATTAAACTGTCACAGACGGTTTATACTAGCAACCGTCTATGATATTTTCACAGACGGTTATTAACACGAACCGTCGGTGATAATTAAGACATCACAGACGGTTCGCTTTAAGAACCGTCTGTGATAATCTAGATAACACAGACGGTTCGTGTTAATAATCGTCTGTGAACTTTCACAGACGGTTCTTAATACGAACCGTCTGTGGTAATCCTGACAACACAGACCTTTGTCGTATGAACTACAGAAAGCTATACTGAGATGAGAGTCAAATTCAAGGTTATTTTATTACAAAAGTACAAAAAAAGAGATTCCTAGATTTTAATCTTCTGAGCTACATATGCTTCTTCTTCGACTTCTGGAGTTGGAGGATCAGCCGCTATGTTCTCGAATGCCGTCAAGATTGTCCTTGCTGTCTCCACTTCCTCCTCAAGCCTGGGCAAATCATTAGCATGTTCCATAATATCAAAGAGGATGCCATGATAATTTTCCTCAGAATCGGCTGATTCTGCTTGATTGGCAAGGTTATCCATGTGTCTCTGTACTGTCGCAAGAGCTTCCTCCGCTTTGTGCACATTGCAGAGAAGAACGAGGCTGAGGGTGGTTTCCCTTTCTACACACCTCCATCGATGGCACATGATGAGGTCCAGCTGACGGATGGAAGCGAGTCGGGAAGGAGAGCAGGGCGTGAGAGGAGGAGCTGCTCCAGACGTAAATTGTTAGCCAACTATGTAAGATTGCGTCCGAATAACTCATGATGGATAGATGAGAGGAAGGAGATCAAAAGAATATTAGATGTTATTATTGAGAAATCTGGTGATAAACAAGATGAGGGAGAGGACAATGTAGAAGAGCTGGATACTGGCGCGCATATTTAAGCATTAACACAGACGGTTCGTATTCCAAACTGTCTCTGATATTAATATCACAGATGGTTCGTATTCCAAACCGTCTCTGATATTAATATCACAGACGGTTCTTAATACGAACCGTCTGTGATAAGTGAGACATCATAGATGGTTCTTAATACGTACCGTCTGTGATAAGTGAGACATCACAGACGGTTCGTATAACAAACCGTCTCTGATATTCATTATCACAGACAGGTCGTGTAACAAACCATCTGTGATAATCACATGTCACTGATAATTGGCGCATACCCATATTTCGATCTCACCCGTCCATTCTCTCCACATCGAATGGGAGGTACCAGTTCCTCCCACTGCTCGGCCCTTATTAATAACTCTCCATCTACCTTTTCACCGGTACTAGTCACGCGTGAGTTCATCCACTAGCTAGCTTCCTTCATCTCCCCTCCACTGTGAGCTAGCGCCTCCATCGCGGCACGACGGGAGGCTGGACAACACACTCTTGCCGTAAATGTCGTAAGTGTGTCTTGTTCAACCTCACCATCATGCCATGAAGGGTTCATTAGCTTGTTATCCTATAATAGATCTAAATGTGTTGTTGTGCTTGCCTCTGTATTTGTTTGTTCCTCGACAACGCCGACTACTGCCGTGAGCTAGCGCCTCCGTTGTGGCACAGCAACATTCTGGGCAACACAATCTTGCCGTAAGTGTTGTAAGTGTGTCTTGTTCAGAGTGACCGTCGTGCCACGAAGGGTTCGTTAGCTGCAATAGATCTGAATGTGTTGTTGTGTCTTGCCTCTGTATTTACTTGTTCCTCGACAACGCCGACTACTGCCGTGAGCTAGCGCCTCCGTTGTGGCACGACGAGAGGCTAGACAACACATTTTTGCCGTAAGTGTCGTAAGGGTGTCTTATTTAGCGTCACCGTCGTGCCACGAATGGTTCATTAGCTTATTATGCTGTAATAGATCTGAATGTGTTGTTGTGCTTGCGTCTGTATTTTCTTGTTTTCAAAGGGCATGGGTAACATTATTTAATTTCTTGAAGCTAGCAAAAAAAAGAAAAAAAATTCATGTACAGAGTGAACTATCATAGACGGTTTGTGGTATAAACCGTCTGTGAAGGACTATCACAGACGGTTCTATATACGAACCATCTGTGATACTCACTAATCATAGACGGTTGGTATTACGAACCGTCTGTGATACTCACTAATCACAGACAGTTCCTGTTAATAACCGTCTGCGATAATTCACAGACGGTTATTAATACGGACCGTTTGTGATATATTGGTTTCACAGACCGTTTGTGGTTGGAACCGTCTGTGATAATCTGCGCTATTAATTACTGGGAGTACTTGCTCGATCTCGACACAGATCTGTCTTCATTATGCTGCGTCGGTGGAGCAAGGCGGCTGGCTTTAGGGAGTTCGCGGGGAAAACATATCGCCGTATCTTAGTGATCAGAGGTTAGTACTCAATTACTTTTAATAACTTATATGTATGCTAATTTGCTATGTAGTAGCGCTAATAATCATTTTTGACATCCATTTGTTACATATATGTAGTATAGATGGATCGAAGCTGGATGTACATTGAGAACCGTATGAGTGAAGAGTACATTAATGGCGTGTCTGCTTTTAGAAGAGCGGTCGAGCTGGATATGTTGAAGAAGGGGATGGAATATATGTACTGCCAATGCATTGATTGTGATAATCTCAAGATGTTTAGCAACTAGCGCAGATCGAAACTCACTTGATTCGAAGGGGTTTCAGAAAAGGGTACAAATGTTAGACCAGTCATGGTGAAGAGAAGAGTACACAAGAAGGTAGTTATGACATAGTCGAGGGAGACAACGATATGCTGGTTGAGGACTGTGCTTTCAATCATGATCAGGATAGGTCGCAGAATGATAATCTGGATCAGATATTACGTGATGCAGAAGGGAACTATAGTGAGAGAGTTTAGTAAATTCGAGGGCTTGATGGAGGACTCGGAGAAACCTTTGCTCTCGAGCTGCAAGCCATAATACACGAGGTTGTCATCAGTTCTAGAACTGTTGAAATTGAAGGCAAGCAATAGTTGGTCCGACAAGAGTTTCACGGCATTGTTAGGTCTCCTAACGGACATGCTTTCAAATGGAAATGTGTTACCGAGAACCACCTACCAAGCCAAAAAGATTCTTTGTCCATTGGGAATGGAAGTAAAAAAGAATACATGCATGTCCGAATGATTGTATCATGTACCGTAAAGAGTATGCTATCATACATGTTTGTCCGGTGTGCAAAGCATCCCGATACAAGTGTAAAAATGACTCTGATGATGGGAAGGTCATCGAGGTGAAGCAGGGACCTCCTGCTAAGGTGTTGTGGTGTCACCGGAAATATAGGAGGCCTTTGTGCAGATGAAGACAACGACTGAATTTGAACAACAAAGTGCGGCGCACAAGGCTCTACAGTCACAAAACACTCACCCTCACAGACTCGGTACCACTGGGTACGTGGGTAAAATCCCACAGTGGAGGATGCAGGACGAGGTCGCAATTTAATCGGAGGCCTCCCCGCCATTTGCCGGGATCGCAAACGAGCGCGCCTAAAACTAGTTAAGATCGAGGTCATCAACCACATCTTCGGGTGTCTCTTTCAAAAACCCCGCATATGAGGAAGTGTTCCAATGCTTGGTAACATGATTAATTGCATCTTGTAGCAACCATTGACTACCGAATCTTCTTGTGGCTCCTTTCAAGAATATAGGGGGAGAGATTTACTATCACAGGCCTTGGGAAACAAGGAGCACCCAGATCGCACATGAGGCTTGGGGGTTTACGTATCTTGGAAGCACGGATTTCCAAATTACTCTAAGACATATAGGAGTAGGAAGAGATACAAGGCGTACCGCAACGAACAAATAAAACATGAGTTTCGTGCTCAACTTGAGGAACAACTATCTACCTTACTTCAAGAGCAGACTACCTCACTTCGAGGAGAGATAGATTTATTGAGGGAAGAACTGAGACAAGTCCGCAACGAATCGTAACCCTCCCCTACTACTGCGGGTCCACACCAATCGCAACCCAATCCCCCTCAACGTCGCAGTAGCTACGCGTCCACACCAATTACTGAACATAGTGACGCCCACTTACTTATCGACGATATCCAGGTAATTGGCCTTTTTAGAATGCTACATAGATCTCTCTGGTCGACGCCTTAGCTCATCTTGTGTCGTTATGTAGGAGCTCATACCTTGCATCCTAAGAGTCAGGCTTGTTGGCTCTATTCCCATTGATGCTGGGCGGGGGATGGCGTATCCATTGCGGTCAGGAACGCTGGTGCACGGTGTACAAGTAGAGACCGATTTCATAAAATTTTAGGTGGACATGATTAATGATGTTTTTAAAATCGTCCCTCTTGAGAAGCCCCCAAACGAAGAGATTATGACATTAGGGGATGTCGTCCACACATTCATTTAGTGGCCCAAGAGAGACATCGCCATCGACTTGTCCATGCCACGATCTCCACATATAGTGGCCCAAGAGGGACATTGCCCTGGACCTATCACATCAGCTCCGGTGGCTCCACCTCTAGCTTCGGTTCCGAAGTCTGTTGCATCGGCTCCCGCCGAGACGCCACCAAAAACATATCATAAGCGAGCCTCTAAGACTCAAGGGAAGAAAATTAAGCCGCGTCTCGGGCCATAGAAGTCCATTCTAGGAGTGTGATTGGTCACCGAGTCACAATTACCCGGCCTTAGTTTGGTTTGCAATACATTGCATACCTGGTACATGCAGAGGTCCAACATGAAGCCAAACTGGCAGAGTGCATTCACTGTGAAATATACGGAGGCGAATTTCCTCCACGACCTGGGCTACTTCGTCATGACATTCGAAAACTTATTCTTACTATTCAATCTCGACGAACTTGACGCCTCACTTCTACGATGTTGAACACTGTAAGTGTACTGTACAATGAAGTTCTACATTCACGTTATACTGATAAATGTCATTACTCTTTCCTTATGTATAGATACATGATCCAACAAGTCCGACGATCGCGACAACCGGTGGGTTTCCTCACCCACACTTGGTCTCCGAGCAATCTATCAACGAAAATACATCCTTCGTGCAAGATTACATAACGAGGGTATTGATTCCTCACAGTGACAAGGAGTACATCATGCTACCCTTCAACCAAGGGTAAGTGCTTCACTAGTTGCCACACAAGTTTTATTTGTACTTTATATACAGCATGAATTTAGGATTAATCACTATGGCGACACACATGACTAGGTCTCATTGGATTTTGATTGTGATTGTACCAAAGTGGAGCAAGGTAATATACCTTGATTCCCTACTTAGGAGCAACCATGACTTCAGTCGTGTGTAGCAAGTAATTAACAGGTAAACTCATTTCCTCCATACATAACTCTATTGTAATCTTTCCTTCGTTTGCAATGGCCGAGGCTAACTTTTTTGAATCACGTAGGTCGTTTATCGCTTATGTTGCCCTAGGAGGGAGACACAACAAATCTAGTAACACACTACGACACAACACACGATTTCTGGTACTCACTACAGTACAACAACCCAGTGACTTGATGTTATATATAATGCCTCTAGAATTGAAAATACCTACATATGTAATTCTATTTTTGCAGTGCCACCAACAGCTACAGGGCAACGTATGTAGATTCTACATTTGCCGCCATATGAAGGAAATCATGGACACCAAGATGAAAGATCCAGAGGTTTGTGAACATTCCAATAATTATTATTTTCTGATTATATATATGTATATATGTGTACACATGCTAATTAATGACTTAACATTGCTCCTAGCGACAGCGGGTGGACTTCGACAAAAGTGCATATGATCTCGGTAAACTCGTCGAAATTCATGGACATACCTCACAATTCTTGCTATCAGAGTTCATAAACAAGACCAAAGAGTTCCACCCCGACAATGGTGATAATTAGATGTTGAAACATTGGATTCAATTGTACAAATCACTTAATTATGCTTAATCAAACAATTCATTCAATTTAATTCATTTGTCATATCTGTAACGATTTTCATTATATATATATATATATATATATATATATATATATATATATATATATATGTGTGTGTGTGTGTGTGTGTGTGTGTGTGTGTGTGTGTGTGTGTGGTGGCTTGTTTGTTTCATTCATCTGTGCTATATACGTGATGTAGCTTGTTTTCAGGCGGCATGGCTAGCATATCCTGAGGCTAGCCGAAAAACTGCAAATCAATTGCTATTGCAATAGCTATCCCAGACGGTTTCAAACACAGAGCCGTCTGTGATATGAACGATGTCATAGACGACCTTTATTATTAACCGTCTATGATATTGTGCATATCACAGACGGTTCAGTATTCCCAACCGTCTGTGATATACAAATATCACAGACGGTTATTAACAAAAACCATTTGTGATACTCGACTATCACAGATGGTCTTTGTTATTAACCGTCTATGTATTTGTATATCACAGACGGTTGGGAACACTGAACCGTCTGTGATACTCAACTATTACAGATGATTTTTTTTATCAAAAACCATCTGTGATAGTTGACTATGATGACGGTTTTAATAAAAACCGTCGTCATAATGGAATTATCACGCACGGCTTGGGAGCCGCCTCGTGATAACCACCTAGTATCATCGACACAAACACGCATTTGTTCGAAACTGCTCGTGATGACAGCTCAACCGTCTGTGATAGAACTGTCTGTAGCAGTGCCAACTTTTGAAAGAGTACACATTTTTTAGGTTTTATTATCTATGGTTCACTGTGCTAGTAGCACAATTTAACGCCTCCATGTAATGACTATATTTCCTTATATATATAATAAGGCGTCTCTGTAAAATATCACATAGAATATAGATGCGTTTTAATAAAACATCTCTTCATTCATAATGACTATGCATAGGAAGACATTTATGTGGCATTTTAAAAAAGTATGTACAACAGTGTAGAGACATGAAAACAATGCTCTACTATATTAAAAAGCCTCTATATAGGGTTTGTGTTGTACCTACTCTACTTTTTATAGAAATTTGATAGAAATTTCATAAAAAAATAGTTCAATTCTCTTATAATTGGGAAATATTTGTGCCTTCAAAACATGCCTCTGCCTTCAAGGTTACACCTACACCTTAGGCCTAGGAGTGAGGGACCCACAATGCAGCGCCTCGACCTAGTGGCGGACCCAAAAATAACACAAGAGGGCTAACTTATAACAAAATAAAAACGTAGATAGGATAAGTACCAAACCAAGAAAACATAGGTCTTAATAAAATATCAGGGATTACCACAAGAATTAGAGCTAACAGTATATTCTGATAGCAACATTGTCATATTAAAGATGATTGAGGTACTATAGTTTAAAAACATGGATAGGATAAGTACCACCCACGTTGCTGCAGAATATGTTGTAGAATAGGTTCTGGGTGAGATAAGAGAGGCATAACTGTTGACGGAATTGTGTATTAGACATCTCATGGTCCATACTCACAGAGAACAAAATTCAATAATTCTTAAACTGCGCCAATTGATACTCCTACTTGGTAACAATATAACGTTCAATTGTAAATCAGAGGTAGGCATTGAGGGAAAGGCCAGCTTACCATCTCTAATGAAGGAACACACACACTGTTAACATCCTTGTCCTTGTCAAAGCTCTGCAAGGCAATTAAGCAAGATGAGAAGCATGATAATCTTAGTTTACATTGTAATATGGCTGGAAAATTTATGTTAATGAATTAAGGAAAACTAAGCAACCTTATGATACCATGAGTGCAATGGTATGATGCCCCAAGTCACCTATCGTTCTTGGGCCTGTATCCGCACCCAACTCACTACATGCATCTAGCAATGCAGTCAGTTTCTCTAGCAAATCCATCTAGAAGAAATAACTTGAGTAACTGAGAGAGCCCCACCAATATACACAAAAGATTAATGCTATACTCATAGGAAAACATAAATGAACTGTTATTTTCGCTAGGATCCAATAATACAACCCTCATTTAATCCTTTCAGTTGTGCCACATGCTTTTTAGCATGGGTAAGTGCTAAGAATTTGCACCAAGCTATTAAATAACTCTCCTAGAAACAACTATCCATTATGTATGTGCACTTTCGGTCAGGCAACAACAACAAATATCATCAATATGTGACTAGGTTCACAACTAAATGCAACTCAATTAGACAAGACTACTAAAAACTAGTGATCAAAATCAAAACCCCATTGGAATGCGGCCGTCCTCGCGGTGTAGCTGTCAGAGTATTAGCCCGGGGCCTTAGCGACCGATGAACTCGAGCCTTGAAAATACACACGCGAACACAAGAGTAAAACATAGATCAATTTTGGCGATGCAATATGCCTACATCTTTTTTCATTTTTCTTATACAGAGAAGCAAAATATAAGACTTCATATCCAATGTGCTATCCTACGTTAAGAGTCCTACACAAACACACCATGACTTTCCTTTAGTACTGCTCTGAATCCTAGTTATATGCGAACTCTGCATCCTAACCTTTTACGACTGCTACAGTCTTTTTTGACTCTGACTGCTACAGTACTCAAACATACGCACTGGTCGTAAGCTGTAGTGGTCGTATAGACTGCCGTGGTCATACAAGCTACTGTGGTTGTAAACTTGGTTCGACTAATTACACAACATACTCATAGGACATACTCGTGGTCGTGGTTTCAACTAGACCTAAAGACAACTAGATTAACTCATCAATCTCCTCCTTAAGCTTGTTGTCTTCCGTTGATGTTCCGCACACCGATTTTCTCCCTCATCTCTATGAACTTCAATCTTCCAAGCGACTTGGTCAGGATATCAGCAAGCTGGTTTTCTGTGCAAACATGCTGCACCTCTATCAACTCTAATACCACACATTCTCTAATGTAATAGAAATAGGTACCAATGTGTTTGCTTCTCTCATGGTAGACTGGATTCTTGCTCAATGCAATTGTAGACTGATTATCAATCTTCAGAGTTACATTCTCAACCTTTGTCTCTAGCATATCAGCCAACAATTGTCCTAGCCATACCCCTTGACATGCTGCCACATAAGCTATGATATACTCTACTTCACACGAGAATAAAGCGACTACCTTCTGCTTTTGTGAACACCAACTTATCGGATTCGATCCAAAGAAAAATTCCATGCCCAAAGTGCTCTTTCGGTCATCAGTATCACTAGCTAGGTCACTATCAGAGTAATCGATCAGCCCCAAACCTTCTTCCTTCTTCTCGTAGACACACCCATAACTCAAAGTTCCTCTCACATACCTCGGTATGTGCTTTACAACGGCCATATTCTTTGTAGTGGGCTTCTCCATGTACCTGCTCACCATGCCAACCGAGAACACTAAGTCTGGGCACGTGTGTAGCAGGTATCTCAAGCTGTCGACTATACTTTGATACAGGTCCATAGGAGGGTTTGTGTTGTCCTTGCTCAACTTCAGGCGGGGTTCCATCGGAACCTGCATTGGATTACAACCCTTCATGCCATATTTGTCTAACACTTTTGTTGCATATGCGAACTGGCTGAGTGTGATCTTCCCAGAGCTCTGACGAACTTCAATACCCAAGCAATAACTGAGTAACCCAAGTCGCTCATGCTAAACAATTTTGTCATATGGGTTTTGAAGCTATTGATCTCTTTGATACTCCCTCCAGTGTTGATCAAATCATCCATATAAACTCTAACCAATAAATTCCATTTCCCTTGGCTTTGCTTGTACACCGCATGGTCTAACAAGCATATTTGAAAACCGAGTGTCACCTAAGATTTGTCTAGTTTTGAATTCTAAACTCTTGAGGCTTGACACAGACCATATAGAGCTTTGTACAATATTAACACATTGTGTTCTTCTCTTTTCTTCTCATATCCTGGAGGTTGCCTAACATAGACTTCTTTTTCTAAGTTACTATTGAGGAAGGCTAATTTCACATCCATATGATGAGCCTCCCATCCTTCATGTGCCACGATCGCAATGAGCAGGTGCACTGTCTCTACCCTCACAACAAGGGCAAAGACTTCATCAAAATCAACGCCTTGTCGTTGAATATACCCCTTTGCAACTAGCCTCTCCTTGTGCTTCATGATCATGCCTTGAGTGTTCTTCGTTAACTTATACACCCACTTCAAGTCGATCAGTTTGTGGCTGTCTGGCAATGGAACAAGCTGGCATGTCTGGCAATGAAACAAGCTGGCATGTCCTATTCTTTTGGATAGAGGACATCTCCTCCTCCATAGCTCGTCTCCACTCCAGATTTGCCTTGGCTTCTTGAAAGTTTGCGGGCTCCTCCTCCCTGAGCAAATAGAAACTCGAATCTTCCAACTCTATCGGGGATGTGACATCATAGAGACTTTTGATGTCACTCTCCCGTCGTGGTGCTTCAAACAAGCTCTCGTCGAGCTCCATCCGTAGTGGAGCTCTAGGTGAGACCGGTGTTCCTAGGGTTGCTGAAGGAGTGCGTGGTGTAGTGAGCTGGGCATCTCGGATCCCATGTTCATCCTGGTCCTGGTCGTGCCTAGAGTTGCCGCTTCATGATTGTGTCCTTTGACTACGTCCTACGTGGTCGGAGTGTCAGATGCCTCCACGTGATCGTCAGGACCTACGATCGCGTTGTGGTCCCCCGACTACACCCTCAGTAGTCGACATGTCAAATGCCTCCACATGATTGTTAGGATCTGTATCAGTGTTAGGAGGGTAATGTATCGTGAAGATATCTCCAATCCATCGTACCTCTATCGAGGGATCTCTGCTCTACTCCCACTTTTTCTCCTCCTCAAACATTGTATCACGAGTCACCACAACTCGTCATGTCGCCGGATCAAACATCCAATAACCTTTTGTCTTCAGATCATACCCAATGAGTACCATTGGCTTGCTTTGATCTACTAGCTTGGGGAGAGGTGGCGTGGTCGTCTTCACATGTGAGACGCACCTGAATGTGTAGAGATGACTAACACTTGGCTTGCAGTCGTAGTAGGATTCATAAGAAGTTTTGCCGATGATGCTCTTCATTGGTGCCCGATTTAGGAGATAAATGACAGTAAATACCACTTCTCTCTAAAATTCACCTGGGACTCCCATGCTTTTCTACAGACTCCTCGCCATGCTGACCACCATTTGGTTCCTCTTTTCGACCACTCCATTCTGTTGGGGAGAATATGGCGCTTTTAGGTAATGCCTAACTCTCAACAGCTCACAGTAGTTTGTGAACTCATTTGAGGTAAACTCGTCATCGTGGTCGGTGTGCAGAGCTTTCGGCCTTAGATTTTTCTCCATCTTGGTTGCAACTTTGATCCTCTTAAATGCCTTGAATGTTTCAACTTTGCTTTGGATTCAAGCCAATCACATAAACCTTGTGCAATCATCCACCAACAGTAGGAAGTATTGATTTTCTCCATGCGTGGTCAGAGTGATTGCCCCGCACAAGTCACCATGCCATAGCTTGCGGGGAACGACTGCTCGATATAGAGACGTGGTCAAAAATGGGTTCAAGTGTTGCATGCCAATCAGACAACTATCGAAGATGCAGTGCACGTGCTTGATCATGGTCATCCTATGCACCATATTCTTGTGAGCCAAATCCTTTAGGGCATAAAAGTTCACAGGCCCATACCTGGCGTGCCAATGCCACACCTCTTCAGTGCTTCTTGCCAAGAGACACTCCTCAAGAGTTGGATTGATGTGTAACACATACATCTGGTTTCTTGATCTACTCACTTTAGCCAACATCCTGCGAGTTTTGTCTAAGATCGACATCACTCCTCCTTCGACTACAATCTTGCAACTGTTCTTGTCCAGCTGTCCGAGGCTGATTATATTACTTCTTAGCTCTAGAATGTAGTAAAATTCATGAGGATATGATGTTCACCGTTAGAACACTCCAACAGCACCGAGCACCTTCCTTTTATCTCCACAGTCAAACCATCTCCAAATTTGACTGAACCTTTTACAGTTGTATCAATCTTAGCAAACTTGTCCATGCAGCCGGTCATATGGTTACTTGCATCGGTATCAAGGTATCAAGCCTTGTTTTGGGTCCCACTAAGCTTCAGCACCACCTTGTCTTCATGTAGTAATATCAACTCTTCTGGTGTTAGAACTATATGGATGAGTTCCCATACTTCAGCCATCAACAGTTCGGGATCTTCATCGTTTTTCTTCGCTATGATATTAGCCCTTTCACTTCGGCTTGGCTTTGGACATTCTTTTGCTAAGTGCCCATATTCGTTGCAATTGAAACACTTGACCTTGGACTTGTCAGAGTTACATGGCATTCATTCATCAATGATGTGATTACCATTGCCTCGGCCTCCGCCTTGTCCTCAGCCATGTCCCTGACCTCTCCCATTACGACCTCCTCTCTTGACGCTGCTAGAGCCCTCATACTTTTTTGTTTTTGAGCTTCTCTCTTTCCACTCATTATGGGTAAAGAGAAGTTTATCTTTCCCGTCCTTCGAGTGCCGCCGTCCCTTGAGTCCTTCCTCGAAGGTTGTGAGGTGACCAACCACCTATAAGAGCGACATCGCCGAACTGTTTGATCATTCCGATAATCTGGAGGAAGAGATCTAGCACTGAACCAAACAGTTTTTCGATGACGTCGCTTTCTTCCACTTCGTGCCGAGCGAATGGATCTCACCTACCAGCGTGGTGAGTTTTATAGAGTACTTAGTGATCGTCTCCGAGTCCCCGTTCCGTAACTTGCTTAGTTGCCAGTTTAGCACTTGAGCGCATGCCTTCTTGACGCGATCTTCGCCTATTTGCATCTCCCTGAGTGTGTTCCAGGTTTCTTTCATCGTCTCCTCCATGATTGACATCATCACGTCGTTTGACACCGCTTGCGAGATGGACACCATTGCGCCTTGATCCTTGTCGCCGTCATCATCTCCATCTTCGACCGCTGACCATACCCCTAGCGAACATAAGATTAAGTTTATCTTGATGACCCATATGTCGTAATTCGTTTCTCTCAACATCGGGTATTAGATCGGGATCGGGACGCTTCTTGCTGTTGGCTTGACGATCACGCCTGACTTCAATGGATCGAGCTTGTTGCCCATGGTCTTAACGAGTACGCCTGACTTCGATGGATTGCATGCATTGCCGGCCATCGTTTCACCCCATTAGGCTCTGGTACCAATTGTCAGATTATTAGCCTAGGGCTTTAGCGACCGATGAACTCGAGCCTTCAGAATACGCACACGACCACAAGAGTGAAACACAGATCAATTTTGGCAACGCGATACGCTTGTATCCTTTTGATTTTTCTTATATAGAGAAACAAAATATAAGACTTTGTATCTAACGTGCCATCTTACGTTAAAAGTACTACATAAACACACCTTGACTTTCTTTTACGACTGCTCTGAGTCCTAGTTACATGTGAACTCTGCATCCTGAAGCTTTACGACTGCTACAGTTTTTTTTGACTTCAACTTCTATAGTACTCATCTCCGACTACTACTCGACTTACGACTGTTACAGTACTTAAATATACGCACTAGTCATAAGCTGCAGTGGTCATATAAACTGCTATGGTCGTGCAAGCTACTGTGATCATAAACTTGGTTCGACCGATTACACGATGTACTTGTAGGACTTATGGTGGTGGTTTCGACTAAACTTAAAGATAACTAGATTAACTCGGCAGTAACCAGAGGTCGTGGTTCCCGGGCAGGCTGGGCAGACAGGCTCGCCCATGACCTTGTTGTCGGCTATAAATTCCTGCCACCCATTAGCTCGTCTCCCATTCCTCACCTCGTCTTGGCTCTGCTCCTCGCCACCGCAGGATCAGAACATGGCGCCCACTCGCCTCCTAGTCGTCGTCCTCGGCGCGACGTTGCCACTGCTCTTCTTCTGCCGTGCAGGTAATCGCGGCGACGTATAGAGACTGCTGTTTTGTTAATAAACGGCACGTGCAGTTTAATAACAATGTCAATTTTTCTTGGTGTACATCGCAGAGGCGGGCGAGGTGGGCGTGTGCTACGGGACGGTGGCGAACGACCTGCCGGACCCAGCGTCGGTGGTTCAGCTACTGAAGCAGAATGGCATCACGATGGTGAGGGTGTACGACACCAACCCGAAGGTGTTGAGCTCGCTGGCCAACACCGGCATCAAGGTAATGGTGGCGCTACCTAACGGCGAGCAGCTGGCCTCTGCGGCCGAGGATCCGTCGTACGCGCTCCAGTGGGCGATAAGCAACGTGAAGGCATACTACCCGGCCACGCAGATCCATGGTGTGGCCGTGGGGAACGAGGTGTTCGATCAGGCGAAGTACTTGACCCTGAAGCTCGTCCCGGCCATGAAGAACGTGCAGGCGGCTCTGGCGAGTCTGGGCCTGGCCGACGCCGTGAAGGTGTCCACGCCGATCCCGTTCACTGCTCTCAAGGAGTCGTTCCCGCCGTCTGCGGGCGCGTTCCAGGACGACATCGCACAGTCGGTGATGAATCCCATGCTTGAATTCCTGGATCAGACCGGCTCGTACCTCATGGTCAATCTCTACCCATTGTACGCATACTCGGATAGCCCAGATAAGATCTCCCTCGACTACGCGACGTTCCGCCCCAACGCCGGCGTGCTCGACGAGGGGACCGGCCTCACGTACTACAGCCTCTTTGACGCCCAGCTTGACGCCGTTTACCATGCGATGGACAGGGTCTCCTATGGTAGCGTGGGGACCTCGACGGCCAACGCCCAAGCAAAGGGGAGGGTGCCCGCGCAATCTGGAGAGACCGGGTGGTGCTCCTCCGGTAGCTGGGCGTGCTCGAAGGCCAACGCCCAAGCGTACAACGGTAACCTCATCAGACGCGTGCTCTCCGGCAACTCCGGCACCACGTACAGCCTGCTCGCCGACAACGCCGGCACCCCGTACCGCCCCGACGCAGACATCTCCGTGTACATCTTCGCCCTTTTCAACGAGAACGGGAAGGAAGGGCCAGCCACGGAGCGCAACTTCGGCCTGTTCTACCCGAACGAGCAGAAGGTGTACGACATCGACTTCGTTCACGGCAACGGCGGGGGAGGCGGCGTCCCGAAGGTGAGCTGGTGTGTGGCGAACGCGGCGGTCGGGGACACGCGGCTGCAGGCGGCGCTGGACTACGCGTGTGGCCACGGCGCGGACTGCAGCGCCATCCAGCCTGGCAAGCCGTGCTACGAGCCCAACACCAAGCTCGCGCACGCGTCCTACGCAGTCAACGACTACTACCACCGCAAGGGCCGGACCAGCGGGACGTGCGACTTCGCCGGCGCCGCTTACATTGTCTACCAGGCACCTGCAGGTGAGTTCCTGTTAATATTAGTGTGTGACAATCTTTAGTACAAATGTGCACACTTTATTGATTTCTTTGGTTCGTGACGTTAAAATGCTTCTCCATCCATCTCGACCGTGTTAGCAAATGTTGGTACAGTGCAAACAAAAATAATTCTAAGAGACCTTCGTCCTATACAGGTGAGGTTGGACCATCAGAACATGACATGTGGCATAAATTTCATGTGAGGTTTCTTGAGTAGCTAATGGAACCAAAGGTTAATGTCACCTGTCATGCTTTGAGATGGTCCAAACCTGGATAGGATCTAAGTCTCGTAAGATTATTTTCCAGTGCAAATGGCCGTAAAGGAATATAGCTGAAGTAAAAAGTAAATAGGCTGCACAACCTATGCTACGCTATTTGTGCAAAAGTTTGCATGGGAGCCTAAAATTAAAGGAGGTGTCTAGGGTAAATATGCATTATTTTGTTTGAGGTAATCAAATTTTGAGGTACTCAAATTTTCAATCATTGGATTCAGATCCAAAAGATCTTATCCCTCTCTCGAACTACATATATTCTCCTTCTTCTCCTTCGTCTCCCAAATCCCAGCTACTGATCCACCCCACTCCTCATCATTGTGCCTTCACTGTCCCCAGCGCCGACGCTACTCATCGATGAGCCATCGTCGTCACCACTGCCACCACCCCAACCACCCTCCTGCGCCACCCTTCTTCCTCCTCTCCTGTAAGACCCTCTGTGCCGCCCTCCTTCCTCGTCTTTAGTGACTATTACTGTCGAATCCACCACAACCACTTAAAGGATCGCGAGTAGGCTACGAGAGCAGAAAACAAAATTTTTCTACCGCGCACACAAGAACATCATGCTTAAGGAGGATCATGGATCGTTACCACTAGACGCCAAGCAGCAGCAATGAAGAAGAGTTGGAGAAGCCGATCCAACCACGCGCGTCGAGTAGTAGTGGAAGTAGTCGATCGTCCCGAACCGATCGCCTCCTCCACGCGATCAACCACACCACGAGCGATCCAATCAGAGGTTGTTGATGCCGATCAACGCCGCAACGAGCGGCGCCTCCACCGGTATCCACACGTCCGGTGGAACGCCGATCGCGAGTGTACCAAAGACTCGCGAGCGGCTAGGGTTTGGCTCGAGGTGGCGGCTACGGATTAGCTCGGGATTATCGGTGCGTTCCTCGGCCCGCCTCCATATATATAGACCTCCTCACTTGGGCCTCGTGGACCGAGGCCCAATAGGAGTCTATCCGGATCTCTATCCGAATTGAGCCCATATCCGAATCACATTCAATTAGTGTTCCAACCCGTTAAGTGTGCGACCAGAGGGTTCACGTATACTTGGTCGCGACCGAAACACCTTTCCGGTCACCGTGTTAATAGCGGCCTCTAGTAAGACATATTAACCCCAAAGTATACGTAAAGATCATATCTACCGAACTCGTAATGTTCTCATGTACTAATCTCTTTGCCTCACGATATAGATTAAGCTCAAGGCGAGACCGTGTCATCCTCTTAATAGCTCAATCACTCTCTCGATTCCGTGATGGATTATAAACTCGTGATTGACTCCTCAATCACCTTGGCATGGCCATGCACTTTCATAATCCATTACATCGAGGGGCCCGAGATATCTCTCCCATAAGGAGGGCAAATTCTATCTTGATCATTCACATCCCACTACATGTTTCATGGCAAACCCAAAGACTACTTTTATGACTACCCGCCACGGAGTAGTGTTTAGTAGTCCCAAAGTAAGCTACTACGCATGTTGGGAACCATGATGATCTCAAGTCTAAGGATTCCACATAAACACTACTTGAGACCAACCGATGACACATGGAATCTCTGCAGTGTCTCATGGCGGGTCTATCCAACATATGTTCACTAACACATGTCCATATTATTGATTTGGTATCTCCATACCATGATCCATGAGACATGATCATCAATCAATACATATGTCGATCTTTGAATCATATTTGTTCCTCATATGAAATATAATCGGGATCATTTAGAAATAGCAACATTTTGGCATTAAGAGTCTCATGAATAAGTCACATACTCATTGATCAATAATGATAATGTCTATTTCAAGGAACAAAGCAATGTATCATAAACATAGTATGTGATATATTCAACATCTCCATGTTGCCTCTAGGGCATATCACCAATCCTCCCACTTGCACTAGAGTCAACCATGTAGGTATCTAATACCCATTGCCCTAGTGTGAGCCTCATGCTTTGGTCGGGAAGCGGCTTTGTCAACGGATCCGCAATGTTCAAACTGTGTACTTTGCATATCTTAACATCGCCTCTCCACAATCTCGCGGATGAGATGAAATCGCAGAGAATGTGCTTGGACTTACAGTGCGATCTAGGCTCCTTGGCTTATGCGCAATGGCTCCACTGTTGTCACAAGAGAGGTCCATTGGGTGGAGGCACTAGCCATCACACCAAGCTCGAAACAAATTTCTTGATCCAAACGACCTCTTTAGCGACTTGAAGCCGCTATGTACTCGGCTTCGTTGTAGAATCAAGAACCGCCTCTTGCTTGGAACTCTTCCACCACCGCACCGCCATTCGTGCAGTAACACAAATCCAGATTGCGATCTAAAATCATCTTTGTCGGTTTGGAAGCTAGCATCTGTAACCATTTACAACGAGCTCTTCCTCACCCCATAGACGAGGAACACATCTTTAGTTCTTCTCAAGTACTTCAAGATGTTCTTTACGGTAATCCATGACTTTCACCGATCTCGACGGTATCTACTCGTAGCACTTAAAGCATACGAGACATCCGGACGTGTACAAAGCATGGCATACATAATGGATCCAATAGTCAAGCATATGGAATCGCATTCATTTTATCCCGCTCATCGGTGTACTAGGACACCGATTCTTGCTAAGATTTATACCATGTGACATAGGTAGGAAGCCTTTCTTGAATCTCGCATGTTGAACCTTTTCAACACCTTGTCAATGTACGTATCTTGGCTTAATCCAATCACCTTTTGATCTATCTCTATAGATCTTGATGCCGAGAATATATGTCGCCTCCTAAGTCTTTCATAGAGAAACTACTTTTCAATGAAGACTTAATGATTCGAGCATAGGAATGTCATTTCCGATCAATAATATGTCATCCACATATAAGACCGTAAACACGAGTGCGCTCCCACTAGCCTTTTGTAAACACAAGGCTCTTCTTCGTTCTTGATGAAACCAAACCCTTTGATTACTTCATCAAACGAATGTTCCAACTCGAGATGCTCGCTTTAATCCATAAATGGATCTTTGCGACTTGCATATCTTTCTAGGCGATTGCGGATCGACAAAACCGTGGGTGTGTCATGTACACATCCTCACTCGATTTCCATTAAGGAAAGCTGTTTTGACATCCATTTGCCATATTTCATAGTCGAAATAAGCGAAGAATCGCTAGAATGATCCGAATAGACTTTAGCATTGCGACGGCGAAAAAGTTTCATCATAATCAACACCTTGAATTTGTTTGAAACCTTTGGCCACCAATCGCGCTTTATAGATGTGAACATTTCCATCTATGTCTATCTTTTCTTGAAAACCCATTTGCACTCAATGGTTTTAACACCATCGGTGGATCAACCAAGTTCCAAACTTGATTACCGTGCATGGATTCAATTTCGGATCTCATGGCTTCAAGCCATTTCTCGTAGTCTGGTCCCATCATCGCTTCTTCATAGGTCTTAGGCTCATCGTTGTCTAACAACAATATGTCCCGTTGTTGAGTAGTCAAGAACATGTACCTCTCGGTGCACGACGTGACCTCTCGACCTACGTGGTGCGGTGTGTCCACAACAGTTCTTCAACAGTTTGTTCATCTGTTGTGGTTCTCAGAGGAGCTGAAACGCTTTCGTGTTTCTCGAATTTCTTCAAGTTGCACCATGCTCCCACTATCCCTTCTTGAGAGAAACTCTTTCTCTAAGAAGACACCATGCTTGGGCGACAAACACTTTGCCTTCTTCTTGATTATAGAAGTAATATCCTTTTGTTTCCTTAGGATACCCGATAAAGAAGCATTTATCGATTTAGGACCGAGCTTATCGATTGTAAACGTTTTACATAAGTCTCACATCCCCAAATCTTAAGAAAAGACAAGCTAGGACGTTGTCCTGTCCACATCTCATATGGTGTCTTTTCTACTGATTTTGATGGAACTCATTTAGTGTGAAAGCGGTGTTTCAAGAGCGCACCCCAAAAAGACAACGGAAGATTATCGTGGCTCATCATGGAGCGCACCATATCTAATAAGGTGCGATTTCTCGTTCGATACCCCATTCCATTGAGGTGTTCCAAGGAGTCAATTGTGGAGGGCGAGTCAATTGTGGAACAATTCCACAATCCTTCGATGATTACCAAACTCATGGCTCAAATACTCGCCTCCACGATCGATCGTAGAAACTTGATTGTCTTGCCTAAATGATTTTGCACTTCATTTTGGAATTCTTTGAACTTTTCAAAGGATTCGGACTTATGCTTCATCAGGTAGATATATCCATATCTACTAAAGTCATCTGTAAAAGTTATGAAGTCATCGAAAACCACCTCTGGTCGTTGAGCTCATTGGTCCACATACATCGAATGTACGAGTGCCAATAAGTCACTTGCCCGCTCACCTTGACCGGTGAAAGGTGCTTTTGTCATCTTGCCAAGTAAACAAGATTCGCATGTCTCAAATGATTCAAAATCAAATGAGTGCGAATACCATCTCTATGGAGCTTCTCCATGCGTTTCTCATTTATGTGGCCTAGCGACAAAGTGCCAAATAAACGTGGATTCAAATCATTCGATCGTTGCCTCTTTGTATTAATGTTATAGACCGATGACTCTTCAAGAGTAAGAACATATAACCCATTCAACAATGGAGTATGACAATAGAACATATCTTTGAAATAAAGAGAACAACCATTGTTCACGGATCTAAAGTCATAACCTTCGCTTGTAAACATGAAGCGAAATAATGTTCTTGGAAAGAGATGGAACACAATAACAATTATTCAATTCCAAAACTAATCACGAAGGTAAAGACAATGGCATGGTGCCAACGACCACCGCAAAGAACTTTTGCTCCATTGCCAACGCCAAGATCCACTTCGCTCCTCCTCAAACTTCTACTTCTTCTTAGCCCCGCAACGATTTGCAAATGTGAGCAACCGATCCGGTATCAAATACCCAAGAATCGTAGATGAAGTAGCAAGATTGATTTCTATAACATTTATACCGGAGCGAAGTCGATTCCTTCTTTTCTCAAGATCCTCCAAGTACTTTGGGCGCTTCCTTTTCCAATGTCCCGATTGCTTACAGAGTAGCAATCGCATCGAGCAGGGCCCTTCTTGACTTGCTTGGCCTTAGAACAGCTCGCGATCTCATCGGAGCTAACTTTCTTTGACCGCGCCTTTCTTTACATAGGGCTTGCCCTTGCCTTTCTCGCATCATCATCACATGATGGCTGCTTTTCTTAATGCTTTCCTCGGTGATTTTAGCATCCCATGCAACTCACCAAGGTCTTGTCCATGTTGTTCATGTGATAGTTCGAATGAATGGCTCAAAGCTCGAGGGAGCGATCAAGAATCACATCGAGAGCCAACTCTTGGCTAAGGGAAAACCAAGCTTTCCGGACTCTCAATGTAGCCAATCATCTTAATCACATGAGGGTCGACGGATTCCTTCAAAGCTCGCACGCAAACAAGGACTTTGAAGTGTTGAACCTCTCACCCTTGCTTGGTTCTCAAACATACCACGCAACCCCACAATGATATTGTAGGCATCTGTGTTCTCATATTGCTTCAAGCTCGAGAGGACATTGTGGCAAGCATGAGACGACTCACATCAAGGTAATCATTCGCTTGCTTCTCATAAGCTTTCCGTGCAGCCACGTAGCATTATCGTGCAAGTCATCGGGATAAGGAGACTCAAGGACATGCTCCTTGCGCTCTTGCTTGAGAACAATTCTCGGGTTGCGATACCAATCCAAAAGTTCGTTCCATTGAGTTTTCTTTCTCAAGAATAGATCGCAAATTAAAAGAACTGGATGCGGCATTAGTTGACATGATCTACAACAAAGAATATGCAAAGTTTAGCACTATGTTCATGTTTGATCTTCCATTAAACAATTTAACAAAGATACTCCCACTATATGTTTTGTAATCGTCTTCCTCTAACGACATATAGTGGTCAAGATCCATGTTCATCTAAGTTCTAGTGAGCTTTGGCATCACCGCTAGAAACTTAGTGACGTGGTAAGCAACACTTGCTAATCACATCTTATGTGACTCTTGTTTGTTGGGTGGCATCCAATGCCCCGGCTCCCAACACCATGCCCCAAGGCCCAAATCTAATTTGATAGCCTTGTCAAGTAAACCAATACTATGCATGTGGATGTCCGACATCCACCCTATTAGATCAAGATAGTTGATGGTACTCGCTTTGGCGGACCTACCAAACAATGATCATGATTCTTATAGGCGAGAATTGGAAGGGCATCAAAACAAATTCTTAATTTTTCTTGAGAGAAGCTATTCTATCATGAAAACTAACCCTTGGTTGGTATGGCATGAAAGAATAGTATGACAAGAAATAAACATCACATGCATATAATCACATTATACTTGTGAATGGTATGGCATTTTGTATCGTAGTGGTCGCCATCGCCATGGTTCCACGGTGATATTCTTCGCCACACTTCTTGTCCTCTTTGTCATCATGCTTGAAGCCTCCATAGCAAAGAACTAAACTATTACAACCAATAGGTAGCAAATGAATTACATGAGGAGCTCAAGCATCACAAGTCGACACGCAGGTCGTTATACAATTAAAGAATAGCCTCAACCCTACCGTGATTAATACGAGACACGAGCCGCCAAAACACACATGCATCACATATGCATCTATGCCATACCATTCACATCATTCCTGCAAAAACAAGTTAGCGTAGAACATATTCTACCGCCTACGACATGAATGTGTTTCTATAACAATCTATGCGTGTACGCAACGGCGGTCCCGAAAACCTCACGGAATTACATAGATCGCATCTATGAAATCGCTATGAAAATCTCATCGGGTCGATCAAATCAACCCAAATCCGAGCCATTCAAAATGTCTCAATTTTCATTAGATCAATCACATCAATCATCGCGATCGGTATGCTTGAGGAGACCGCAACACAAGACCTCGATCTGTTGGCTCAATCTCTCGATCGCGCGCAGCTAGCCCGATGGTGTTACCGGTAGGTAGGGGCAAGTCGCAGACATCAAAGAAGGAGCACGAACTAATCTTTTGGCCACATGATGCTATCAACTCATACATATTCCAACCCCTTATGACCGATTGATCTAGTCCGTAATAGATCCAATCTATTACAACCGCATATCAACATATGCGCTGATCCAGATCGCAAACTAAGCAAGATGGCTCTGATACCACTAAAGGATCGCGAGTAGGCTACGAGAGCAGAAAACAAAATTTTTCTACCGCGCACACAAGAACATCATGCTTAAGGAGGGATCATGGATCGTTACCACTAGACGCCAGCAGCAATGAAGAAGAGTTGGAGAAGCCGATCCAACCACGCGTCGAAGTAGTAGTGGAAGTAGTCGATCGTCCCGAACCGATCGTCTCCTCCACGCGATCAACCACACCACGAGCGGATCCAATCAGGGTTGTTGATGCCGATCAACGCCGCAACGAGCGGCGCCCACCGGTATCCACACGTCCGGTGGAACGCCGATCGCGAGTGTACCAAAGACTCGCGAGCGGCTAGGGTTTGGCTCGAGGTGGCGGCTACGGATTAGCTCGGGATTATCGGTGCGTTCCTCAGCCCTCGCCTCCATATATAGACCTCCTCACTTGGGCCTCGTGGACCGAGGCCCAATAGGAGTCTATCCGGATCTCTATCCGAATTGAGCCCATATCCGAATCACATTCAATTAGTATTCCAACCCGTTAAGTGTGCGACCACAGCAGGTTCACGTATACTTGGTCGCGACCGAAACACCTTTCCGATCACCGTGTTAATAGCGGCCTTTAGTAAGACATATTAACCCCAAAGTATACGTAAAGATCATATCGGTGAACTCGTAATGTTCTCATGTACTAATCCCTTTGCCTCACGATATAGATTAAGCTCAAGGCGAGACCTGTGTCATCCTCTTAATAGCTCAATCACTCTCTCGATTCCGTGATGGATTATAAACTCGTGATTGACTCCTCAATCACCTTGGCATGGCCATGCACTTTCATAATCCATTACATCGAGGGGCCCGAGATATCTCTCCCATAAGGAGGGCAAATTCTATCTTGATCATTCACATCCCACTACATGTTTCATGGCAAACCCAAAGACTACTTTTATGACTACCCGCTTCGGAGTAGTGTTTAGTAGTCCCAAAGTAGCTACTACGCATGCCGGGAACCATGATGATCTCAAGTCTAAGGATTCCACATAAACACTACTTGAGACCAACCGATGACACATGGAATCTCTGCAGTGTCTCATGGCGGGTCTATCCAACATATGTTCACTAACACATGTCCATATTATTGATTTGGTATCTCCATACCATGATCCATGAGACATGATCATCAATCAATACATATGCTGATCTTTGAATCATATTTGTTCCTCATATGAAATATAATCAGGGATCATTTAGAAATAGCAACATTTTGGCATTAAGAGTCTCATGAATAAGTCACATACTCATTGATCAATAATGATAATGTCTATTTCAAGGAACAAAGCAATGTATCATAAACATAGTATGTGATATATTCAACATCTCCATGTTGCCTCTAGGGCATATCACCAACACCACTCACCATCTCCTAACTGCTCTCATCCTCGTCGTTCGCACTTATCTTCACCGCTCACCACCCTCCTTAGACCAGTGGCTCCAGCAGCACCACCGTCGCCGTACTGCCCACCACCAGTCCACCGCCCTGCTCCCTCCTAAATTTCGGGTTTGCGTGAACTCCTCAATCTGGGGTTTGGGTGAACCCCAAAACCTAACTCGTCGGAACGGTCGCCGGAGTGCTGCCGATGTTGTAGGAGCGTGAATCTCAAGGTAAATCAGAGGGATGAAAATTCAAGTACTCCTAATTAAGGTGAAAAAAAAATACTGAGTGCTCTTTAGCAATTTCCAATACGTACCACCTGACTCTGTCACTCCATAGAGTAGAGATGCTACTCCGTCACAGCCACAGGCTAAAGGTTTCTTATTACAAGGAGCAGGTTACTGTACAGGCTTGGTTCCTTACGGGACAGTTTTGCTTTGTACACCACATACATGATGGTTTAACTGATCTTACTGGGCGTTTGTTCCATTGTTTACCGATATAGGCACCTGCGACCCGAGCAAGGCGAGCTGGTGCGTGGCGAACGCCGCTGTCGGGGACGCGCGGCTGCAGGCGGCGCTGGACTACGCGTGCGGCCACGGCGCGGACTGCAGTGCCATCCAGCCCGGCGCGCGGTGCTTCGATCCCGACACCAAGGTCGCGCACGCGTCCTACGCGTTCAACGACTACTACCAGCGCAACGGGCGGGCCAGCGGGACGTGCGACTTCGGCGGCGCGGGTTCCATTGTCTACCAGGCACCAAGTGAGTTCACGCTAATCATCTCGTCTTGCCGGCTCTTGTTTAAGATAGCGATCGTTTGTGCAAATGCGCATACATTTCTTCTTCAATCGATCCGTCATGCTAAAATGCCACTCCATGTATCAGGACCGTCAAGACTGTGTTAGGAAAACCTAGGTGCTATCGTGCCGGATACAAGCTATGTATCTAGCTAGCTACTATAATAATTTGTCGTGCAAATAGCCATCAATCGGGTGGAATTTGAAATCAAATCTGAACCAATTGTATGGATTCCATGTGTATTACTATAAGTAAAATACTATGATATCCAAATATACAAATTTTTATGCCAGCCCATGAATTCATCGTGGACACTTTTAAGATTTATCTATCTATCTATCTATCTATCTATATCTATACTAATTGGAGGTCTCATTGGAGAACTAATCAGTAAGAGTAAAAAACTAGAAATTCTCATATTAGTTGGAGAAAAAATAGTTCTTACGCATAGAGGCAGACAATAGTTCTCACGGTTCGGATCAAACTCCACCTTAATTACCTTTCATCCGATGCCCTCTCTACTAGGATTTCCATGTGCTAAGCACATTGATTAATTAATTGAAGAGGAAACGGACAAGGCTAAATAATCCGGCTGGCAATCAACTATGCCATTGACGGCTTAGAGTTCAACTTCCAAGACACATACCAATCACGTGAACATGAGTTTGATTTGTACTGGGGCATGCAGCAAGTAATTCAAATTCCAAAACAATATAGTATCCACATATATATAAACAAATTCTGAACTAACTAGAATTGGACAAAGCTGAAAATTTGAATTTTAAAATATAAAACATTCACATGAACTCAAAGTAAAGATTTATGTAAATACACTAAAAAATTTAGGGTATTGATAGACATCATCCGAATGTTTTCTTCCTAACTATCATCCAGATTTATGACCATTAGATTAGAAATCCAGCGGCCATGAAATCTTCCTCACCCCCTAAAAAAAACCTCTCCCTCCTCCAAAAAAAAGAGGGCCGTTGGATTAGAGATCCAACGGTCTCAACTCTGGATGATTATTAGGAAGAAAACATCCGGGTGATGCATAAACACACCCAAAAATTTATTTCACGGATGTTGCCCATGCATCCGCACAGGTTGACTAGTCACCACTAATAATGTACACTTTTGTTTGTACACTACGTGAAGGTTTTCAAGTAACTAAATTAGTGGTGATCTTACTAGTGTTTGTTCCATTGTTTACAGAGATAGGCAACTGCGTGCTCCCGTCAACGGGCTGAACTGAAGAAACGGTAGCGAAGACAGAAGACTGGGCTACTAGCTGGGCATACTTGATTTAGGAATAAATCCGTATTATTCTCTGCTTTTTATTACGAAGGTCTAGTTTTTACCATCTACTACAAAACTAGACAAATAAAACCATGTACTTTCCAATTTGGTGCACATCTGATATAATTACATATCATCCAAGGCTTCTTTGTCGACTATTAGTGTCTAGGCTACGTAACAACCTACGTTTTTTATTAACCTTAAGTGGTAGATTACAATGTTAAGCAGGATTAATTAACTAATGATCTAAAATGCGGGAAACTTAAACTTTTTTGTATCTGTGTAAATTGAAACCAATGAGTGATAAACAAATATATTACTATTGCAATTCCATCGATGAGAACGAAAACCATTTTTATAGACTAGAGCGAGAAATAGAATTTAATTGTACGACAAGTGAAAGCATTAACTCAATTAAAATACATATAACAGTTCATAGTACAATAGTGAATTAATTACAATCCTTATACAACAAATCAATTACATCCATCTAGTGACAATTAAAATTTAGATTAAGTCAAATAAAAATATTACAACTCATTGCAATCTATAATTGTGCAGTCCGTTGTAGTATTACATCTCGTGTAAGAATAAAATTTCAATAGGACCATTTCATCCAATTACAATTAACCAAGTGCGATAGAAAAGATAAATTACATGCATATCATTTCATACAACATTTGCAATCACCTGATTTTCCAACACATCCATGGTGTCAATTGTAATAAGAATTAATTTAGAGATACCGAAAAAGACCGAACGAAAAAAATAATTAAAGGAAGAATTGTCATCAGAGCCCTAGATGTTAATTTCGAGTGGGGCAGTCCGTTCACGGACATACCTGATCATTCGGCGGCCAGTCGGCACCTCTCACAATCATAGGGTCATCATTTGGTGTAAACAAACCTGAGATATGTACAACATACCATAGAAACCAACCCACTATGCTAATTATCCAACACACGTCCACAGCCATAGTAAGGGGACAACGAACCCTCGAGAAGGCACCGCACGGCCTCTAGCACAGCACAACAGAGCAACAAAGCCAACCAAAGACAAGGGATGGGAGAAGAAAGCCCATGGCACCAGCACGCTCAGCTTCTCTCTTCCTTTTTTCCCTTTCCCCTGCCAAGTCAAAACCCCCACCACACAGCCACAGAGTCGGCCACCGCAAGGCAGAATCAGGGCAAGCTGGCTAGGAGCAAGAAGTCGGTAAGAGGCCAGACTGCAGGCCAGCAAGCCGTAGGAGGAGAAGGGCACGACCAGTCGGCACACGGCCAACCACAAAAGCAACCCGACCAACAAAGGTAGCCCACCATTCAATTTCAATAATAGCATCAAATTCTCAGAAGTAAACCATCCATAGTCCATAGTCAATAAACAACTAGCTGAATGTCACATAGCATCACTAGAGCACCATGGAGCCATCACAAAGATTACTAGCCGATGGTAGAGGAATAGAGGCAAGGGAGCAAAAGTTACCGAGGCAAGCTGCCATAGGGCCAGGTGAACTCTGCGCACCCGACAGTCATCCCATGCTCCCTTGGCGCATGGGGTAACCTCGAGCCCGCCGTATCCACCAATCCCCACCCTCGGTTTAGTTCCAAGAATGAAAAACAACAAGTCAAAATTAAAGATACACTTAAATAAATCGAGAGAGGGAGAGGGGTAGGAGAGGAGAAGAGGAGTAAAGGGGAGGAGACGGATCGGAACCAGCAGGTAATAGCCCTGACACCGGCCAACCTAGGGTTATCGGTGATGGCGAGTAGAGCTTTAGCGGTGAACGCCAGCGGATGTGAGGGGATGGAGAAACCAACGTAAGAGGGGAACCGACGGCACTAGTGGAGAGGGTAGCCACGGGGAGGCGCCGGCGGCGAAGCCGTAAGGCGACTCGAGGGCGACGGAGCCACGGTGCAGTCGAGTCGATGGGAGGAGGTGCAGGGCGGAGCTAGAGGTGGAGGCGCCAGGGCCGGGGAGATGCCGAGGCTGCGCAGCACTAGGGGCTGGAGACGCGATACCGAGGGGCGGATCTGGATCGGCGTGAGGAGAGGAGCCACCAGGAGAGAGAGAGGAGGGAGAAATGAGCATAGTCGGGCGGGTGAAAAAAATTAGGGAGGAAAGGAAGGAGCAAAAGAAAAGAAGAAGATGGAAAGAAAGAAAAGTAAAATAAAGTAAAGTAAAGTAGGTCAAAATAAAAATTGTGCAAGCTAAATTATTTTCTTCTTTCAAAATTATGAATACTCACAGAAGGGGTAAATTGCAGGAATTTCTCTACATAATTGTCTTTGCAATAAAATTTAATTAATTAGTTGTCCAGGGATTTCATTAGTAAATCTTAATCGCCTAAAAGTTAATAGGAATCCATCTAAGAATTATCTGAGATGGTAATATAAATCTTCTGTATTGAATTAATATTCTAGATTTTGCGAACAATTAATTCACCTTAGTTATAACGTGTCATTCGCATTAAGACAATTAAAATAAATAAGAAATCCCAAGAATCTGTTAATACACAAGGCAAAAAATTTGGAAATCACGCATGGCGCTTTAGTATAATTCACTCAATTAATTATGCCATGTTATCTCCTCGACGCCATAGACTAAATCATAGAAACCCATAATATTTCTCAAGTTATAATAATAAATTTAATGCTGCCAATAGATTGCGGATGAAATGCATATATATTAGAATTCATGTACTGCCATTTAGAGCATTACATAACATATCTTAATAACCAAATATTTTGGTTAATTCTACCATAATTATAGAAAACCATTATTAATTATTCATAATGGTTAGAATAAATTAAATGCCATCAATAGATTAAAATATAGCGCATATCGATTAAATTAGTATATTGTTGTTTAAACCCTGGTTAGTTGTATTAAATTACAAAACCTTCCTAGTAAATATTTATGGCTATTACGCATAAATTAGGTGACGTCCATAGGAAAAAAATTAGTAGGCATATGAATTAAATTATTAGAATATCATTTGGATCGCCCTATCGCACATTTAAATGCCTAGTTAATTCTTATTAGTCGATTATAAACTGTAGAAATCCAATAATAAGTATTATGAATCGTTAGAATAAATTAATATCCATTAGAATATTTAAAAATATTTGCGATGATTAGAATAGCATGCGCTGATTTAAAATAGTACGCATCAATTTAAGATTATACGTGTGAGTAAAATTATACACGATGATTTAAATAGCAGTTAAGTTGTAAAAATCTACAAGTGACTAAAGTAAAATTTATGGATTCCACAAGGACGCTTGAGTATAGTTTAATTAATGAATTAAGTAATTAATTAAAAATCATTTTCTTTTGTATTTATAATTTAACTCCTCACACGCGTACTAAATATGAGAAAACCACCGGTACCAAGAAGGAAGAATTTATTTGAAAAACCATGAGACCTAAAATTAATTAGAAAAGTAGATAAATACATGCGTACCTAGCTATGAGAAATTAAATAGGAATAATTACATACACGAGATCAGCTAGGATTAATGTTCACCATTATTTTTAGTGTATCTATTTAATCATATTGCAATGGTATATGGTCGAAATCACCTAAAGACCGAGTCTAACTTTTAAGTAAACAACCCAGCCTCATGCTAGGAAAATAACGTCAAGCGATGAGTATAGAATACAAGTTAATTAGGACTACCACAATCGGATTAAATTGAGCTAAAGCTCACTTTATGAGCGCAAACACATCGACGCCTCGCATTTTATTATAATTCCTTAAATTAAGTCGTAGCCAACATATTTAATTGCAGGCGACAATCCAAGCCATGTGAGGACTTCACCTGATCCAGGCAAGCATTCCTTTGAACAAATCTTCAGAGTATATTTCGTAAAACAAGTATTTTTATATTAATTTAGTATCATCCTGCATGAAAAGAAATAAAGAATATTTAAATCGAGCAAAGGCTATAAGAGAGAAGAGAAAGAGATAGATGGCGACTGATGGAGCAGTTGGCCACCTAAGTTAATTAAGAAGGTGAGTAGAGATTGCCTTGGCAGGTGACAAAGAGATAGGTTTGGGATCTGTAGGATCGGAAATGGCAACAGAGGGGGGTGAATGGTGCCTTCAAGAATCGCCCTCAAGTATTCGCTCAATTCTTCTTCTCCGATAGCTAAGAGAGTGAGAGACCATGTGAGGTCATCCCGTGTGTATGATGAGTAATTGACATCGCCTTAGGGAAGTCGAGTTTGAGTTGGTTGGTTCGGACCATGTCGTTGCGGGGTGCAACGGGTTCGGTCGGACTTGGTCAAACCTAGTCAATAGGATTAGGACGATTATTCTATTGATTTGACAGGTTTGGGCTTAATATGGTGTCACTGATGCTATTTATTCTTTCATGTATCGAGCGGTGCTATCTGATGTGTTTCTTGTCTGTGTTGGCTGCAGGACGTCGATGCGGAGTCGTGGCGAGACACGAGGTGACCGGACTAGGCGCAGGTGGCGTTGAGATCAGAACGGTTGAGATGTGTCGAAGACGGCGAAGACTCAAGGTGGTTGTGAGGCTTGGACGACAAGGAGCGCGGAAGTTTCCCGGAAGGTGCAGGAGGGGCGAAATGGTAATTTCGCGAGGCTGCACAAGTGGGAGCGGGCTCCGTTTCGGTTTAGCCGGCGTAACGGGTGGGAGACCCGTTAGCCAGAGGCTATAAATAGCTGTTGAAGGGCTGCGTACCCCTTCATGCACTTGAGAGAGGGTTAGGGTTTGCTTTACTCAAAAGAGTCTTTGGAGAGGCTTTTTTGCTTTAGACTTTAGTGGGTGGAGACTAGTTAAGGGCAGCATGTGTGTCTCCCTCTCTGCCTCTCTCTTGTGAAGAGTGTGTGTGTGTTCCTCCCAAGAACAAGCACTGATACAGACAGTCCTATTACAGACGGTTTGGAAATGTCATCACAGACGGTTCCTGAACCGTCAGTGTTTATGTGTCAGTGATAATAGGTGGTTATCACAGACGGCTCCCAAGCCGTCTATGATAACTCACATTACAGACGGTTTGTGTAACAAAACCGTTTGTGATAGCCGTATATCACAAACGATTTTTTATACAAACCGTCTGTGATATACACAATATCACAGACGGTGTTTGTATATAACTGTCTGTGATATGAATTCTATCATAGACGGTTTTTTATACAAACCGTCTGTGATATACACAATATCACAGACGGTGTTTGTATATAACCGTCTGTAATATGAATTATATCACAGACGGTTTGGAATAAAAACCGTCTGTGATTTGAATAATATCACAGACGATTCTAAATAAAAACCGTCTGTGATATTGTGTATATCACAGACGGTTAATAACAAAGGTCGTCTTTGATATTGTTCATATCAGAGACTGCTCAGTCTTTGAAATCGTCTGTGATATATATCACAGACGGTTTGTAACAACGAACCGTCTGTGATAGCTGTTGCAACAACCATTTTATTTGCTCTTTTTTGTCTAGCCTCAGGATATGATAGCCATGCCCTCTGAAAGCAAGCAAGCAGATTACAGATAAATGACAGATAAGCACAAACATTCTACGCAGATGAATGTGACAGAGGCAAGCACATCACATACATATATAGAATGAAAATCGTTACATAGATTGAAGGACCGAAATGGCGACAGAGGGGTGGTGAATGTCGACTTTAAAAACTTTTCCCCTCAAAGATTCCACTTAATGAAACTCCTCAACAGTAGCTACGAAGAGCTATGAAAGAGTTCAAGGAAACTCTCTGGAACCTAGAGCACCCAAGAACAAAGTATAGAAGGCAATGAAAATCAAATCTACCAAAAATACCAAATAGATAACACGGGATGCCAAACAGGAGGCCGGTCAAACCGCTATACAAGAGCCGGTCAGACCGCTTGCTCCAGGCCGGTCAGACCGTCGGCAAAATCCCGGTCCGACCGCTCGACCGGTTTGACCGCTCGACGAACGCCGGTCTGACCACCGCCTAACAGCCGGTCTGACCGCCGCACAGGGGCCAGTCTGACCGCCGTAGAGATCCCGGTCTGACCGCCAAGGGGAGACCGGTCTGACCGCTCCCCTGTTCCCAGGGCACCCGAGGACAAGTCTGAATGATCAGACAGCAAAAACCAAAATCCAAATTCCTAGGGATTCTTTGATCCTTTGGCCACAAAACTTTGCAGATATGTTAGCAATATCCAATGGACTCTACAGGAAAAGATTCAAGCCATCTCAAAGAGGGAATCAAGATTTGGAGAAGAACCCTAGAGGATGAACAAGAAAGGCTCAAAATGTGATTCTTGCAAATTGATCAATTAGCTCTTGGAATTAGATGACCACAGGGTCTAGAAGTGCAATTCCATCCTAGAGCAACCCATTTTACCACTGAAAAGTAAGAATCAACAAGAGAATGAAAATCTCAAGAATCCACCCAAGAAACCATCGTAGCAAAACCAAAATAGAGAAGAAACTTCATATTTTCATTTCTCAAGAAAAGGAATACAAAGAGTCTAGTTACATATGTACACTAGAGCAAAAAGAAATATTACAAGACTCTCAAACCATCCTCTCCCACTCCATCCTCAAGAACACCAAGAACACACTTGTTCTTGGGAGGAACACACACACAATGGGTGAAGGGCTGAATGGAGGAGAGGCCTTTGCTGCCCTCTTCTAGTCTCCAACCACTAAAGCCTAAAGTAAAAGCTCTCTCCAAAGACACTTTTGACTAAAGCAAGCCCTAACCCTATCTTAGGTGTCCTAAGGGGTACGCAGCCCCCGACAGCTATTTATAACCCCCGGCTACCGGGTCTCCTACCCGTTACGCCGGCTAAATCCGAACGGAGCCCGCTCCCACTTGTGCAGCCTCGCGAAATGACCATTTCGCCCCTCCTGCACCTTCCGGGAAGCTTCCGCGCTCCTTGCCTTGCACACATCGCAACCACCTCGAGTCCACGTTGTCTTCAACACATCATGACCGTTCTGACCTCAGCGCCACCTGCGCCTAGTCCGGTCCACCGTGTCTCGCCACGACTCCTTCTCGATGTCCTGCAGCCACACAGACAAGAAAACACGTCAAATAGCACCGCTCGATACATGAACGCATAAAATAGAATAAGCAAGTCCAAATGTCGTATTAACAGAATATACATCCTAACTCATACGACTAAGTTTGACCAAAGTCCGACCGAGCCCGTTACACCACGCAATGTCAAGGTCCGAACCAACCGACTCAAACTCGACTTTTGTAAACCGATGTCAATTACTCATCACTCACAAGGGATGACCCTCACATGGTCTCTCACAGATCTTACAAATGAATTAAATTGTTTGATTAAGCACAAATGAATCCAATGTTTCAACATCTAATTATCACCATTGCCGGGGTGGAACTCTCCAGCCTTATTTATGACCTCTGCTACTAAGAATTCAGATATGGTTTCACGAATTTCGATGAGTTTGTCAAGATCATATGTACTTTCATCGAAGTCCACTCGCTGTCGCTAAGAGCAATGTTAAGTCATTAATTAGCATGTGTTACATATATATAATTAGAAAATAATAATTATTGTAAGGACTCGGTACCTCTAGATCATTGATCTTAGTATCCATAATTTCCTTCATGTGGCGGCAAATGTAGAATCCACATACGTTGCCTTGTAGCTGCTGGTGGCACTGCAAAAATAGAATTACATACCTGCATGGTCATTTCTAGAGTCATTATAACAAAGTGTGATATAGGATTTTTGTGTTGTAGCGGGCACCGAAAATCGCGTGTTGTGTCGCAGCGTGTCACTGGATTTCTTGTGTTTTCCTCCTAGGGCAACATAAGCGGTAAACGACCTACGTGATTCAAAAAAGTTAGCCCCGGCCGTTGCAAACGAAGAAAATATTACAATAGAGTTATGTATGAAGGAAATGAGTTTACCTGTTAATTACTTCTTGCACACGACTGAAGTCGTGGTTGCTCTTAAGTAGAGAATCAAGGTATATTACTTTGTTTCACTTTGGTACAATCACAATCAAAATCCAGTGGTGCCTAGTCATGTGTGTCGTCATAGTGATTAATCCTATGTTCATGCTACATGTAAAGTACAAATAAAATATGTGTGGCAACTAGTGAAGCACTTACCCTTGGTTGAAGGGTATCATGCCATACTCCTTGTCGATGTGAGCAATCAATCCCCTCGTTATGTAACCTTCCACGAAGGAGGAATTTTCATTGATAGATTGCTCGAAGACCAAGTGAGGGTCGAGGAAACCCACTGGTTGTCGCGATCGCTTTACTTGTTGGATCATGTATCTATACATAAGGAAAGAGTAATGACATTTATCGGTATAACGTGAATGTAGAACTTCATTGTATAGTACACTTACAATGTCCAGCATCGTAGAAGTGAGGCATCGAGTTTGTCGAGATTGAATAGTAAGAATAAGTCTTCGAATGTCATGACGACGTAGCCCGAGTCGTGGAGGAAATGCGCCTCCGTATATCTTAGAGTGAATGCACTCTGCCGGTTTAGCTTCATGTTGGACTTCAGCATGTATTAGCTATGCAATGTATTGCAAACCAAACCAAGCCGGGGTAATTGTGACTCGGGGACCAACGACACTCCTAGAATGAATTTCCATGGCCCGGGACGCGCCTTAATTTTCTTGGCTTTAGTCTTACAACCTCGCTTATGATACGTTTTCGGTGGCATCTCGGCGGGAGCCGATGCAACAGGATTCGGAACCGGAGCTGAAAGTGGAGCCACTGGAGCCGATGTGATAGGTCCATGGCGATGTCCCTCTTGGGCCACTGGATGTGGAGATCGTGGCACGGACAAGTCGAGGGCGATGTCCCTCTTGGGCCACTGAACGAATGTGTGGACGGCATCCCCTAATGTCTTAATCTCTTCGTTTGGGGGCTTCTCAAGAGGGACGGTCTTAAAAACATCATTAATCATGTCCACCTGAACCTTTATAAAACCGTTCTCTACTTGTACACCGTGCACTAACATCCCTGATAGCAATGGATATGCCATCCCCCGCCCAGCGTCAACGGGAATAGAGCCTACAAGCCTGACTCTGAGGGTGCAAGGCATGGGCTCCTACATAATGACACAAGATGAGTTAAGGCGTCCACTAGAGATATCTATGTAGCATTCTAAAGAGGTACAATACCTGAATATCATCGATAGATAAGTGGGCGTCGCTATGTTCAGTATTTGGTGTGGACGCACAGCTACTGCGACGTTGAGGGGGACTGGGTATCGCAGTAGTAGGGGTGGGTTGCGATTGGTTGCGAACTTGTCTCAGTTCTTCCCTCAATGAATCTATCTCTCCTCGAAGTGAGGCAGTCTGCTCTTGAAGTGAGACAGATAGTTGTTCCTCAAGTTGAGCACGAAGCTCATCTTTCATTTGTTCATTGCGATACGCCTTGGATCTCTTCCTACTCCTATATGTCTCGGAGTAATCTGGAAATCCGTGCCTCCAAGATACGTAAACCCCCAAGCCTCGTGTGCAACTTGGGTGCTCCTTGTTTTCCAAGGCCTGTGATAGTAAATCTCTCTCCCTGTATTCTTGAAAGGAGCCACGAGAAGATTCGGTAGTCAATGATTGCTGCAAGAGACAATTAATCATGTTATTTTTGAACCCATGAAGTTCAAAATGTGTTAACAACTATTTAGTTTAACATAATCTTACCAGGCGTTGGGACACTTCCTCATCTGCGGGGTTTTTAAAAGAGATCCGAAGATGTGGTTGATGACCTCGCTCTTAACCAGTTTCGAGCGCGCTCGTTTGCGATCCTGGCAAATGGTGGGGAGGCCTCCATTCGGATTGCGACCTCGCCCCGCATCCTCCATCGCGGATTTTACCAACGTACCAGCGGTGCCGAGTCTGTGAGGGTGAGTATTCTGTGACTGAATTGACTTGTGCGCCACACTTTGTTGTTCAAATTCGGTCGTTGTCTTCATCTGCACAAAGGCCTCCTATGTTTCTGGCGACACGAAAGGATACCTCGTGAAGGGCGTGAGATCCTTGGCCACGTACTGCGTCACAAGAGTGCTCTTAAAATTCTTCCATGCTTTTCCCATTGTGAGTAGCGCGTGTTGTTGCACGAGTTCCTGTACTTCTGCTGGGATCTCGAACGAATTTGTAATTTCTTCCCATAGCTGATTTTTGTGATCCTTTACCAAATCTTTCCAGCTTGCTATGGTGATGGGGACCCGTTGCCTTCCAATTATCCCGCAGGTAGTCCGAAATGATGCTGCTACTTTCTTCGGTTGCGGAGGGACCCCATCCGGAGAGACCTCTGTGATGGTCATTCGACCCTCTGGCCTTTTCGATACTCCTCGGTCACGCTTAGTTATTCCAATCTTGGGAGCGTGAGACCCAGAGGACGACGACGACTGTGTGGACACTATCTCTCTTCTAAGAAAAAGCTAACTAAAGTGAGCTATGAGCCTAAACAAAGTTCTATGAAGCAAACGCCACACTACAGTGTATCTAATTCACTAAAGGTCATAAAATAATTTAGCAATCTATTCAAACAGACCACATGATAGACAAATGATAGTAATAGTAAAACAATTTAGCAATCTATTTAGAGTACTAATAAAACATCTATCACAAAGCTAATAAAGCATATCTATTCAGAGTACTAACAAAGCATATATCATAACGCTAATTCAGAGTACTAACAAAGCATATATTCAGAGTACTAACAAAGCGTCGGAAAGGCGTCGGGAGGGAGCTAATGGATCGCGAGTAGGCTACGATAGCAGAAAACAAAATTTTCCTACCGCGCACACAAGAACATCATGCTTAAGGAAGGATCATAGATCGTTACCACTAGACGCCAGCAATAGCAATGAAGAAGAGTTGGAGAAGCCGATCCAACCACGCGTCAAGTAGTAGTGGAAGTAGTCGATCGTCCCGAACCGATCGTCTCCTCCACGCGATCAACCACACCACGAGCGGATCCAATCAGAGGTTGTTGATGCCGATCAACGCCGCAACGGCGCCGCCCACCGGTATCCACACGTCCGGGGTGGAACGCCGATCGCGAGTGTACCAAAGACTCGCGAGCGGCTAGGGTTTGGCTCGGAGGTGGCGGCTACGGATTAGCTCGGGATTATCGGTGCGTTCCTCACCCCGCCTCCATATATAGACCTCCTCACTTGGGCCTCGTGGACCGAGGCCCAATAGGAGTCTATCCGGATCTCTATCCGAATTGAGCCCATATCCCAATCACATTCAATTAGTGTTCCAACCCGTTAAGTGTGCGACCACAGCAGGTTCACGTATACTTGGTCGCGACCGAAACACCTTTCCGGTCACCGTGTTAATAGCGGCCTCTAGTAAGACATATTAACCCCAAAGTATACGTAAAGATCATATCACCGAACTCGTAATGTTCTCATGTACTAATCCCTTTGCCTCACGATATAGATTAAGCTCAAGGCGAGACCATGTCATCCTCTTAATAGCTCAATCACTCTCTCGATTCCGTGATGGATTATAAACTCGTGATTGACTCCTCAATCACCTTGGCATGGCCATGCACTTTCATAATCCATTACATCGAGGGGCCCGAGATATCTCTCCCATAAGGAGGGCAAATTCTATCTTGATCATTCACATCCCACTACATGTTTCATGGCAAACCCAAAGACTACTTTTATGACTACCCGATTCTGGAGTAGTGTTTAGTAGTCCCAAAGTAGCTACTACGCATCTTTGGGAACCATGATGATCTCAAGTCTAAGGATTCCACATAAACACTACTTGAGACCAACGATGACACATGGAATCTCTGCGGTGTCTCATGGCGGGTCTATCCAACATATGTTCACTAACACATGTCCATATTATTGATTTGGTATCTCCATACCATGATCCATGAGACATGATCATCAATCAATACATATCTCGATCTTTGAATCATATTTGTTCCTCATATGAAATATAATCGGGGATCATTTAGAAATAGCAACATTTTGGCATTAAGAGTCTCATGAATAAGTCACATACTCATTGATCAATAATGATAATGTCTATTTCAAGGAACAAAGCAATGTATCATAAACATAGTATGTGATATATTCAACATCTCCATGTTGCCTCTAGGGCATATCACCAACAGGAGCAGCGTCGGAGAGGCGTCGGGAGGGAGCGGCGTCAGGAGGGAGCGACGTCGGAGAGGCGTCGGGAGGGAGCGGCGTCGGAGAGGCGTCAGGAGGGAGCGGCGTCGGAGAGGCGTCAGGAGGGAGCGGCGTCGGAGCGGCGTCGGGAGGGAGCTGCGTCGGAGAAGGAGCTGCGTCGCAAGGGAACGGTGGTGGGACAGAGCAAAACCTAGCAGGGGGCGTTGGAGAGTGCGTGAGTGCGGACTAGAACTAGTTGCGTGGTATTTAAAGGGGAACTATCACAGACGGTTCCTTAAAGGAACCGTTTGTGATATGTGATTATCACAGACGGTTCTATAAATAGAACCATCTGTGATATTGATTATCACAGACGGTTCCATTTATATAACCGCCTGTGATAGTTTACTAACACTTAGTTCCTAGTATGTGCCTGATACATTTTACAGTTACAATGGAATATAGTTACATTTAGGAAAAAACGCAAACATAATCATAAATATAACTATTTCTAGTTCTTGAGTCATTTTACAACTACAATGCAATATATATAGTTACATTTATTACACTTGGCTATTTCATTTTAAATAAAGCCCTTCACGATGATCGACACGAATATAGCTTGCTTCATCTCCTTGTTCTTCCTCGAGCCTGATGATGTCTCCGAATGGAGGTAAATCATCAAATTGATTGTACTCTTCCTCATCCACAACATTCTCAATTCCGACAATCCTTCTTTTTCCCTGAAGAACTACATGGCGCTTCTTATTTGCCAGGTCGGTTACATAAAATACTTGAACAACTTGCCTCGCGAGTACAAATGGTTCGTCTTTGTATCCTACACATTCGAGATCCACGAGGTGACGCCTGCACTTGTCGACCTTTACACCCGTGGGAGTTGGACCCAACGACACCAAAATAGAGGAATCTTGAATATTACGTAGTCAAGCTCCCAAATCTCCTCTACAAGCCCGTAGTACGAGCTTGGGCCAGCGGTACTGACATGCGCATCATAGGCATCTATGCGGACACCTGAGTTCTACACTGTGCTCTTTCTATCCTGATCTGTTGTATAAAATGTATAGTCATTAATGTCGTATCCTTGCCATTTCACAATTGTAAATTTTGGCCCTTTTACCAACCATTGTAGTGTTTCACTTGACGACCTCCTAGTCAATTGCGCCTTCAACCATTCGTTGAACTGACAGTTGTGTTGTCTCGTGATCCAAACTTCTGACTGGCCTGCATTCTCTTGACGTAGCATGTCCTTGTGCTCTTCAATATATGGGGTCACTTCAGTCATGTGTTGTAAAACTGTGAAATGGGCTTGAGCATACGTATTTTGATCCGGAGTTATTGCTTTCCTTCCGATGTCCCGATACCCTCTAGCCTCCCCTCGTGACGAGATAGAGGTACACCTATCGGCTCGACACGAGCCATGTAGTCAATCAATTCAATGACCTCTTCGTTGTATAACCCTCGATGATGCTACCCTCCGGTCGAGATCGATTGCGTACATAGGACTTGAGAATTCCCATGTACCTCTCGAAAGGGTACATATGACATAGAAACACGGGGCCGCATATTTTTATCTCTTTCACAAGGTGGACAATGAGATGGACCATGATATCAAAAAATGATGGAGGGAAATACATCTCTAGATGACAAAAAGTTGTCACCACCTCGGTTTGCAGAGCATCTAGTTCATCGGGATCAATGATCTTCTGAGCAATTGCATTAAAGAAATAACATAGCCTTATGATTGTCACTCGAACCTTGTTCGGCAAAATACTTCTAATTGCAACAGGTAGCATTTGTGTCATTAGCACATGACAGTCGTGAGACTTCATGCCAATTAATTTCAAATGTTCCATGGAAACAAGTTTCTTCATGCTGGTGGAGTGACCGAATGGAACTTTCGCACCACGTAAGGACTGGCACAGTTCAGTTCTCTCGGACTTAGATAGAGTGTAGCAAGCTGGGGGAAGGTACGTCCGACCTTTAGCGGTCTCTATCGGTGCTAACTCGGTCCTGATGTTCATAGACCAAGTCACGCCTTGCGTTAACATCATCCTTTGTTTTATCAGGAATGTTCAGTAAAAGACCAATCAAACTGTCACATACATTCTTCTCTATGTGCATAACATCGATGCAATTGCGAACTTTTAAGTGCTCCCATAAGGCAAGTCCCAAAATATCGACCTCTTTTTCCATATGTTCTTCCTCAATTTACGTCCCTTTCCAAGCACAACGTTTATATCCTTGACCATATCATACACCTCTTTCCCGCTAAAAGGTCTTGGTACTGAGTCATCCTCTTTTTTCCATCAAATTGTTTCTTCATATTGCGGTATGGGAGATACTTTGGAAGGAACCTACGGTGATGCATGTACACAGTTTTACGCGAGTTGTTCAACCACATACTCTCGGTATAATCTAAGTAGTGCGGACACGCTTTTGGCTCCTTTTGAACTCAACCCTGACTGGTTACCAAGGGCAGGAAAATCATTAATGGTGCAGAACAACATGGCACGTAAAGTGAAGTTCTCTCGTTTGTCCGCATCCCATACATGTACCCCTTCGTTCCATAGTATTGTAAGATCTTCCACCAATGGTGCTAGGAACACATCAATATCGTTGCCAGGTTGCTTCGGCCCTTGGATAAGTAGTGACATCAAAATATACTTCCGCTTCATACACAGCCAAGGAGGAAGGTTGTACATACACAGAGTCACGGGCCAAGTGCTATGTCTGCTGCTCATGTTACCAAAAGGATTCATTCCATCTGTACTCAACCCAAACCTTATATTTCTCGGTTCCACACCGAAATCTATAAACATCCTATCGACGTTCCTCCACCGGGTAATCGGCAACATGTCTTATCATTCCGCTTTCTTACCGCTCCCGGTGCCAGCGCATCAATCACGCATCCTTACGGTTTGCAAATAAACGCTTCAAACGGGGGATTACAGGAAGATACCACAACACCTTAGCAGGAGGTCCTTGCTTCACCTCAATGCCCTTCCCATCATCAGAGTCATTTTACGCTTGTATCGGGATGCTTTGCACACGGACAAACATGTAAGCTAGCATACTCTTTACTGATGCAGGATACAATCATTCAGACATACATGTATTCTTTCTACTTCCATTCCTAATGGACAAAGAATCTTCTTGGCTTGGTAGGTGGTTCTTGGCAACACATTTCCAATTAGAAGCATGTCCGCTAGAGACCTAACAATCTTTGTGAAACTCTTGTCGGACCAACCATTGCTTGCCTTCAATTTCAGCAGTTCTAGAACTGATGACAACCTCGTGTATTGCGGCTTGCAGCCTGAGAATAAAAGCTTCTCCGAGTCCTCCATCAAGCCCTCAAATTTACCAAACTCTCTCTCACTATAGTTCCCTTCTGCATCACGTAACATCTGATCCAGATTGTCATCCTGTGACCTATCATCATGATCGAAAGAACAGTCCACAAATGGCATATCGTTGTCTCCCTCAACTATGTCATTACTACTTTCTTATGTACTCTTCTCTTCACCGTGACTAGTCCAACATTTGTACCCTTTTCTGAAACCCCTTCGAATCAAGTGAGCTTCAATCTGCGCTGAGTTGCTAAACATCTTGAGATTATCACAATCAATGCATAGACAGTACATATATGCTATCCTCTTCTTCAACATATCCAGCTCGGTCGCTCTTCTAAATGCAGACACGCCATTGATGTACTCTTCACTCACACGGTTCTCAATGTACATCCAGTTTCGGTCCATCTACACTACACAAGTAACAAATTAAATGTGTGTCAAAATAATTATTACCGCTACTAGTACTACATATCAAATCAGACTAGCTATATATACTTAATTACACGCACATGACAAGCATCTATATATATTACATAGGTATATATATAGCTAGCTAGCCACGTACGTTTTCATGATATAATAATGTTAAGCAAGAATGTTAGCTAGTACTTACCCATTCTGAAATCGAGCAAACTAACAACATCTTTCTAAACCTAGCTAGCTAGATTTAAGCTAAACAAAACCTCGATATATATATCATCTTCGGCCTTCAATTACAAAAACATGCATGCTTATAAGTTATTAAATTAATTGAGTACTAACCTCTGATCAGATCACTAGGAAGACGGCGATATGTTTTCACCCCGAACTCCCTAAAGCCGGCCGCCTTGCTCCACCGATGCAGCGCAATGATGACAGAATTATGTCGACTTCGAGCAACTACGCCCAGTAATTAATGTGGTGCAGAATATCAAAGACGATTCCAACCACAAACGGTCTGTGAAACCAATATATCACAGACGGTTCCAATCACAAACGGTCTGTGAAACCAATATATCACAGACGGTTCGTATATAGAACCGTCTGCAAATTATCACAGACGGTTCTATATACGAACCGTCTGTGATGTCAAGAATATCACAGACAGTTCGTTTTAAGAACCGTCTGTGAAATTTCACAGACGGTTCTTAAAACGAACCGTCTGTGTTGTCTAGATTTTCACAGACGATTTCTATTATAAACTGTCTGTGATAGTTTAAGCATAGACGGTTCCGTATGAACCGTCTGTGATGTAGCCGTCCAGTTTAGCCTCTTTTGTAGTAGTGAGTGTGTTCTTGGTGTTCTTGAGGATTGAGTGGGAGAGGATGGATTGAGAGTCTTGTAATCCTTCTTCTTGTTCTATTGTACATATGTATCTAGACTCTTTGTGATCTTTTGGTTTGAATGAAAATCTGAAGTTTCTTCTCTCGTGCACTGTTTGCTTCGATGCTTTCTTTGCAAGATTCTTGAGATTTTCGTTTTCTTGTTAATTCTTGCTATTGAGTGGCAAAATGAGTTGCTCTTGGCTGGAATTTCATTTCTAGACCCCTTGGTCATCTAATCCCAAGAGCAATTTGATCAATTTGCAAGAATCCTTCTTTTGAGCTTTTCTTGTTCATCCTCTAGGGTTTTGCTCTAAATCTTGTTTCCCTCTTTGAGATGGATTGATTCTTGACTTGCAGAGTCTAGTGGTTATTACTAATATATTTGCAAAGTCTCTTGGCCGAAGGATCAAAGAATCGTTGGGAATTTGGATTTTGGGTCGTCTTGTTGAACTTTCGATTCGGCTCTCGGGTTACTCGAGCAGGGAGCGGTCGACCGCCCATCCATGGCGGTCAGACCGAACTTCTACCGGCGGTCGGATCGGCGCTCGGGAAGCGGTCAGATCGGCTTTTAGCCGACGGTCAGACCGGCGCTTGCCGAGCGGTCAAACCGCAAACGGTCAGACCGGCGATTTGCCTGCGGTCGGACCGGTTTGAAGGCAGCAGTCGGACCGGCTCATGTGGAGCGGTCTGACCGGGCTTCTCTGAGTAGCCTAATTTTGTTTGCTATTTTTGGTGGATTTCATTCTGTTTTCTGTTGTGTCCTTTCTTTGGTTGCTCAAGGTTCTAGAGAGATATTTTGAACTCCATCTTAGCTCTCTATAGCTATTGTTGAGGAGTTTCATTAAGTGGAACCTAAGAGGGGAAAGTTTTTAAAATCGACATTCACCCCCCTCTGTCACCATTTTGGTCCTTCAATTGGTATCAGAGCCGATTAGCACTTTCTCATAGATCTTAACTGGTCTCAAGAGCCATGCCGACAGACAAGTACTTAACCAAGCCTCCCCTCTTTGATGGCATCGATTATCCTTTCTGGAAGAGCCGAATGGAGACATACATCTAGGCTCATGGGTATGCCATCTGGCGGAAGGTGAAGGTGAGATTTGTTGTTCCTGCCGATGAGGACATCAATGTGATGAACATGCCCGATGTTGAGGCAAATGAGAAGGCAAGGAACATCATTATTCAAGGATTGAACAGAAGCGAATTCGATTGCATCTCTCACCTGTCATCCGCCTTTGATATCTGGGCGACCCTCAACGCATACCATGAGGGCACCACTCAGATCAAAACGGTTCAACAGGACCAGTTCAAGCGAGAATACAACAAATTCGAGATGCTTGCTGGTGAATCCCTCGATGAGTGCTTTGCGCGTTTTCATAAGATCTTGAGCAACCTCCGAGCGGTCGGTCTCACATACCCCGACTCGGACAATGCTCGTTAGATGCTTACAGCACTCAATCTGCGTGTTTGGGAGATGAAAGTGACCACCATCAAAGACACGACAGACCTCTCGACCCTGACTCTTGACGCGCTGTTGTCGCGCCTCAAGACTCATGAGATTGATATTGTCTCTCACAAGTCGAAGTCACAGTCGATGGCCTTGGTCACCGATCCCGTTTCTTCTTTGGGCCCCTCTTCTGATTCGATTTGCAGTTTCTCCCTTGCTCTCTCGTGACGTGGCGATGATCGGTTAGAGCGACTGCGGATGATCAGTTGTCTCTCCTTGATTGCAAATTTTCACATGCCTACAAGAGAAGGAGGGACGGAAGGAGAGGAGGACCCGTGATTTGCTTCGAGTGTGGTGGCCCCAACCACATTCGGGCAAACTGCCCCAAGCTGGAGAAAGGCAAGAATGACTACGACGGTTCGGGCAAGAACGACTACACCGACAAGAACCGCAACAAGAAGCCTCCAGCTCAGACGCAAGGTAAGAAGAAGTTCCGCGACTTTGAGAAGGCCAAGAAGCTTTTCCACCGCGTCCTCTCCGCGTTCGACGACCTCGACCTCAGCGAGGTGGAGGGATGGAGCGACGACGACGGACGGGTGACCAAGACCCCGAGGGCGGCGACTTCTCCCAAGATATGCTTCATGGCCCTCGAGGGCGAACTGAGCGACAACGAACTGTACTCCGACTTCGATGAGGTGAGCCCTACCTATGACCAGTTAATGATGCTTTCCTTAAGCTAGGGAGATTTCATGCTAAGTGTAGGGCTAGGTGTACTGAGTTGGAGAAGGAAGTAGATAGAATATCACGGGAGCTTACTTCACTTACATCAGCTCCCTCCCGTGATGACTGTGATATATGATGTGCCTTGATTGATGATATGGAGAAATTAAAGACCTCTCATGCTAGTCTGTCTTCTGAGCTTGATTTGATTAAGGTGGAGAACATTAGTCTTCTTGCTGAGTTTGAGATGAGTAGGGTAGTTCCTGTTTCATCTTCTACTGTTGAGACTATTTCTTGGACCTCATGTGAGGATAAAGATAATGTTTTTAGAGGTCTTTATACATTGCTTCTCGATCTGCCCGAGACTTGTGAAAGTTGTAACAATTTGAAGATAAACCTAAAATGGGCAGATCACAAAATTGCTGAATTACAAGTTTCATTACTAGAGCCAATTGATTCTTATTTGAACTGTCCTAAGTTAACTGCTGAACTTGAATCTGTCTCAAAACAGTTTCAAGAAATGATTGACTACAATAAGAAAATGGCTCAGTTTGCTTCTAAGGACCCTGTTAGCTCACCTTGCAATCACTGTAACAAACTAAAATCTGACTTGATTGCATTGGATGAAAAATGTATGAAGCTAACTAAGGACCTACTAGAGAAGCCACTTTCAGCTTGTAATGTGATTGCTGAGAAGGGGGAGGAGCCCCAGGGTAAGGTGGAGACACTTAGCGATGTGAACCAACTGGCTAGTAGTAGGATTGTCCCTTCAGAGTTGGCTGTGCGTGCACAAACCATTCTTTCCCCTACTGTTGGTTCTTCTTCTGCTCCCTTACTTTTTGCTGTCTCTTCTCCTCCCTGCTCTTCTTGTGCCTTTCTCTTTCGGGAGTGTCAGTATCTTATGAACACTCTCGAGAGATTTGTAGAAGGCAAGAAGAAGCTTAATCTTATTCTAGACCAATCAAAGATTTGCAAATTCAATCACGGTCTAGGATATGATTTTCTATAGGATGTGAGGAAGCATCCACCTGCCGTGCTCAGACCCATAGCTGCAGGTGTGATCGAGGTCAAGCCCAGGACCAAGAAAGTCCAATTTAAATCCGCGGGCTTTGTCCAAGGGATTTCTGACAGCAAGGTGATTCCACCTGCAGCTTCGACCTCTCAAAAGGCGAAGCCTCACCGTGCTACTTCTATCCCTCAGAAGGTGAAGAATCATTACACCTTCTGTCAGAAGGATGGACATGTGATCGATCAATACTTCAGGTGCGCCAGGATCGCGCGTAGAGACCGTGTTGAGTCTCTTAGGTGTATTCAGGGTCAACCCCAGACTCTGAGTGCACCTAACACCAACACGAGGTCTAGGCTTGCTACTGTTCGTGGATTTGGGTAGCATCGAGGACTTGGTTCTTTCGAGTTTTCTGGTTTTCGTCCTCATGCTCCCTTCGGTCGTGACTTCCGTCGTCCTGAGGGTAGATCTCGTTTCCCCCGTCGAGATAGCTACCCGCGGCGTGATCAACATGCTGCAGGTGCTCCGACTTGCTCTCTCATAGCAGTCGGACCCAGCAATAGCTTCATGTCTGTACACAGACCTTCTGCTTCTTTGGGTGACAGAGAGCGTAGGGTAGATCGAGGTCAGTCGTGCTTGACTACTTCATCTGCTCAACGTGTTACTCAGTATTGGGTGCCAAAATCACTCTTGATTTACCCCAGTACTGAGAATTTACTCTCTGTTTGACTCAGGTTCACCGGGCAAGGAAGGGAAAGGTTTGGCTCGTAGACTCCGGGTGTTCACGACACATGACCGGAGATTCTTGTTGGTTTTCTTCCCTTGCCCGTGCTCCAGGTGATGAGACGATCACATTCGAAGATACTTCATTTGGGCACGTCATCGCCAAATGTACAGTGCGCATTAATGATTCATTTATTTTGACAGATGTTGCCTTGGTTAGTAAGCTGCAGTATAATTTGCTTTCCGTTTCTCAGCTTACCGATGACGACTTTGAGGTGAGCTTTAAGAAAAACAATTGCAAAATTCTTGATTCTTCCGGTAGTCTGGTTTGCGGGATTTCTCGTTTTGGGAGGATCTTTCGTGCTTATTTTTCTGAGTTTTCTGGTGATCCTCTCAGGTGTTTAGTTGCTTCTGAGTCCCGCGATCTCTCTTTCTGGCATAGGAGACTTGGTCATATTGGATTTGACCATTTGACCCGAGTTAGCGGCCATGATCTCATTCGTGGTCTGCCGAAACTCAAAATGGTCAAAGATCTGGTTTGTGCTCCACGCTGGCATGGCAAGATGGTTGTCGCTTCTCATCCTCCGATCACAGTTACTATGACCGATGCACCGGGACAGCTGCTCCATATGGACACGGTTGGACCAGCTCGAGTGCAGTCAGCAGGAGAAAAGTGGTATGTTCTTGTCGTGGTCGATGACTTCTCAAGGTATTCTTGGGTGTTTTTCTTGGCCTCGAAGGATGAGACGCTTACACATTTCCAAGGTCTTTTCAGTAGGCTTTCTGTTGAGCTTCCAGGTGCCTTACGAGCGATCCGCAGTGACAATGGCACGGAGTTCAAGAATTCCTATTCGAGAGGTTCTGTGTGAGACAGGTGTAGAGCACCGCTCTTCTCCGCACGTCCCCAGAGAATGGCGTCATGGAGAGGAAGAACCGTACCTTGGTCGAGATGGCCAGGACGATGCTCGATGAATACTCTACACCGCGGAAGTTTTGGACTGAGGCTATAGCCACCGCGTGCCGTGTTTCAAACAGAGTTTTTCTTAGCGCACACTTGCACCGCACTTCTTATGAGTTGAGATATGGGCGAAAGCCCAGTGTATCTCATTTTCATGTGTTTGGTTGCAAGTGCTTCATTCTGAAGTCCGGGAACCTAGATAAGTTCGAGTCACGTTCTTGTGATGGGATCTTTCTAGGCTACTCGACTTCTTCGCGGGCCTATAGGGTCTGGAACTGTGAGTCTAGTAAAATGGTAGAAACCTGTGAGGTGATCTTCGATGAGGCCAGTCTGGGGACTAGGCCCGATATCTCAGATTCTTTAGAGCAGTCCGAGACCATCTTTGTGGATGATGAGGATGATGGAGACGAGAGTTGTCTACCCGATCCAGTCCTTCATCCACCCCTTGAGGTGCCCTCCTCCACCGCACTTCGAGGCGATCAGCCCATGCCTTCTGTTTCTTCTGGAGCTAGTGGCTATGTTCCTATCTCGTCAGCTCACGAGGTAGAGGCCACTTCTTCATCTCATCCTGGACCTCCTAGACATATCCAGAAAGCTCATCCTTCTGAGCAGATGATTGGAGACCTCTTTGAGCGAGTCACACGTTCAAAGTCTGGCTTGTCACTCTTCTGTCTCTACTCTTCTTTTGTTGCCTTATTTGAGCCCAAGGATGTTTGTCATGCTCTTTCTGACGAGTCTTGGGTCAATGCCATGCATGAAGAGTCAGAAAATTTTGAGAGAAACAAGGTCTGGTTGCTTGTTGAGCCCCCTCGAGGTCACAATGTCATTGGGACCAAGTGGGTGTTCAAGAACAAGCAGAATGAGGAGGGGTTAGTCATTCGAAACAAGGCTAGACTGGTAGCTCAGAGCTTCTCTCAGGTTGAGGGTCTCGACTTTGAGGAGACCTTTGCCCCTGTAGCTAGACTTGAGGCCATTAGAATCCTGCTTGCCTTTGCAGCTTCTATGGGTTTCAAGCTTTACCAGATGGATGTCAAGAGTGCCTTCTTCAATGGGTTTATTGAGGAAGAAGTTTATGTGAGACAGCCTCCAGGTTTCGAGAACCCCAAATACCCAAACCATGTCTACAAGCTTTCCAAAGTATTGTATGGACTTAAGCAAGCCCCTAGAGCTTGGTATGAGAGGCTTAAGTCCTATCTGTTGAGTCATGGTTTTGAGATGGGTAAGGTGGAAAAGACCCTGTTCATTTGTAGGCATGGCTCTGACTTTCTGCTCGTCCAGATTTGTGTCGATAACATTATCTTTGGCGGCTCTTCTCATGCTCTAGTTTCACAGTTCTCGGATGTCATGAGCACCGAGTTTAAGATGAGCATGATAGGTGAGTTGACCTTCTTCCTTGGCTTCCAAATCAAGCAGACTCAGGAGGGTACCTTCTTGCATCAAGGCAAGTACACTCGTGACCTCTTGAGACGCTTTGACATGAGTGATGGTAAGCCTGTGTCAACCCCGATGGCTTCTACAGCTCTCTTGACCCAGATGAGGATGGTGATCCAGTTGATCAGAAGGAGTATCGCAGCATGATTGGCTCCCTCTTGTACCTCACTACCTCGAGACCGGACATACACTTCTCTGTGTGTCTTTGTGCCCAGTTTCAGGCCTCTCCCCGCGTGTCTCATCGCCAGGCGGTGAAGCGCATCTTTCGGTACCTTCGAGCTACCATTGACTATGGTATCTGGTACTCTTCCTCTTCTTGTCTTTCCTTGAGAGCCTATTCGGATGCGCACTTTCTTTGGTCAGGATAGATAGGAAGAGCACTGGCACCGCCAATTCATTGGCACTTCTCTCGTTCGGTCCTCTAGGAAGCGGTCGGTGTTGCCAGTCCACCACGAGGTCGAGCGTTCTTTGCCGCCGATTCTTTGCGCAGCCGTGTACTTTGGATGGCGTCGACCTTGCGGGACTTTGGGTTAGCTATAGACAGCGTTCCACTCTTTTGTGATAATACTTCTGCAATTAACATTGCTAAGAACCCAGTGAAGCATTCTCGGACCAAGCATATTGATATTCGATATCACTTCCTTAGAGACCATGTAGAGAAGGGTGACATCGTGCTCCAGTTTGTGGAGAGTGACCACCAGTTGGCTGACATTTTCACCAAGCCTTTGGATAGCTCTAGGTTTTCAGCTCTACGGGGAGAGCTTGGGGTGGTTTGTCCTTATGGACTGTTGTGAGGGGGAGCTTGTGCTTTACTGCTGTACCTTATTTATTGTGCTCTTACTCCTTGCTGATTGCATTGCATACGGGTGCATTGGGTTTAGTCCTTCTAGCATAGGTTAGAGTGGTTCTCTTGCCGAGGTGCTTAGACTTCTTACTCTTATCTTGTGATTCTAGGATGTTGCTTATTAGCTGGTTCTCTTCTTTCTAGGTCGAGCTTACCCACTGCTTATAGGTTCTAGCGAGGGTTGGGCCACTCTCGGGTAGACAGGGTACATGTTTGCTCCTTAGTCTGTTAGATGACCAGTTGATAGTCCTAGAGTCATATGGGGTAGATGAGAGTCAGTCTGAACCATAGTTTCCACTACATCTTATCTATGCTTTAAGGACTGCCTTCTTTGGTTTCTTTGCCAGCATCTTGTTTCTACTGCTTTGGTTCAGGGGGAGTTCATTTGGGAGCTTCTGGAGCTTAATATTGACATAACTCAACTTGAACTAAAAGTTGCATCACATGTTGAGGGGGAGCTGGATTTTCTGCATTGTAATATAACTACATTGGGCCTTGATTATTATCCGGTTATAACATGCTTACAATGCTTTACACCTTGCCATGACTTGTGCTTAGTTGCTAGATTTATCATGACTCCATATGTGTAGACTAGCTTTTACCATGATAAGTTAATTTAAACTTGCTCAATTTAAACTAAAACTTGTCATGTTAGCACTTGAGACTAGTCTTTCTTGAGTTATCCTTTTATGATCTATGTCATGTCAAATAGGCTGAGTTGAGCGTTGAATCTCTATTGAGCCTTAGACTGAGCTGTTTTAGTCTCTTGATGATGCATAGGTTAGTACAATCATTTCAAAAGTAAAAAGATCTATTTTGTGTGAAAAAACTGATCTCACCAATTCTTTCTCATGAGACGGCTTGCCATTGCACTAGGCATGAACTCAGGGGGAGTTTTGGATGACCAAGATCATTTCCTTAAGCTTCTCGCTTGGAATGATCGCATAAGGCTTGAGATCTAGCACAAGACTTAACAAAAATCTGGTTGGAAACGACCATAAGTTTCAAAAGAAAAGTATGTCATTTATGCTCAATTTGCTTAAGTTACAAAAGAACCAAGTACTTGAACCAATGTTTCATTCTTGAGCGCATAGCACACGATATGGACTCAATATTAGCTTCTTGGTTCCGCTTAGCTTATTGACATGGCCTGCATCATCCTTGGATATCTCTAGCTAGACTTTGCTTACTTGACATGCTCACAAAATGTATTACACTTCAGATCGTCATCTATTTGTGCTAGCTAGTTTATACATATTCTGTCATGATCTAGATAGCATTCTATTGAGTTATGGCTTGATGTAATTCTTAATGATCATTTTGGATAATTCTCATGGCTCTAAATGCTTAGAATAATCAAACTTCAGCTATTTCATCCATTCTCATGACTTATTCTCCTTCTTGCATTCTTGATGTGTTTATTGCCAAAAGGGGGATAATAGTGGTAGAAAAAGCCATTTTGGGAGCTTTGAGGAAAACTTGTTCTTTCTTTTGCTCCTTCTGTCGACATGGTCATTAGCTTCATTTCCTTCTTTGGACCATGTTGGATTCTTTAAACTCTTCTTCATATGCTTTTTCGGTGTTTGTCAATATACTCATCAAGGGGGAGATTGAGAGACCATGTGAGGTCATCCCGTGTGTATGATGAGTAATTGACATCGGCTTAGGGAATTCGAGTTTGAGTTGGTTGGTTCGGACCATATCGTTGTGGGGTGCAACGGGCTCGGTCGGACTTGGTCAAACCTGGTCAATTGGATTAGGACGATTATTCTGTTACTTTGACAGGTTTGGGCTTAATATGGTGTCACTGATGCTATTTATGCTTTCATGTATCGAGCGGTTGTATTTGATGTGTTTCTTGTCTGTATTGGCTACAGGACGTCGAGGCGGAGTCGTGGCGAGACACGAGGTGACCGGACTAGGCGCAGGTGGCGTTGAGGTCAGAACGGTCGAGATGTGTCGAAGACGGCGGAGACTCGAGGTGGTTGCGAGGCTTGGACAACAAGGAGCGCGGAAGCTTCCCAGAAGGTGCAGGAGGGGCGAAATGATAATTTCGCGAGGCTGCACAAGTGGGAGCGGGCTCCGTTCGGGTTTAGCCGGTGTAACGGGTGGGAGACCCGTTAGCCAGGGGCTATAAATAGCTGTTGAAGGGCTGCGTACCCCTTCATGCACTTGAGAGAGGGTTAGGGTTTGCTTTAGTCAAAAGAGCCTTTGGAGAGGCCTTTTGCTTTAGGCTTTAGTGGGTGGAGACTAGTTAATGGCAGCATGTGTGTCTCCCTCCCTGCCTCTCTCTTGTGAAGAGTGTGTGTGTGTTCCTCCCAAGAACAAGTGTGTTCTTGGTGTTCTTGAGGATTGAGTGGGAGAGGATGGATTGAGAGTCTTGTAATCCTTCTTCTTGTTCTATTGTACATATGTATCTAGACTCTTTGTGATCTTTTGGTTTGAATGAAAATCTGAAGTTTCTTCTCTCGTGCACTATTTGCTTCGATGCTTTCTTGGCAAGATTCTTGAGATTTTCGTTTTCTTGTTGATTCTTGCTATTGAGTGGCAAAATGGGTTGCTCTTGGCTGGAATTTCATTTCTAGACCCCTTGGTCATCTAATCCCAAGAGCAATTTGATCAATTTGCAAGAATCCTTCTTTTGAGCTTGAGAGATCATGTGGAGATGATCACATCTTTATGATGAGTATTTGACTCTTGGTTGAAGGAAAATTGAGTTTGTTTTGGGCTTTTTGTGCAAAGTCTTAATTCTGGACGAGATCAAGTCGTGTACGACCATGTTGGGTGGCGTACGACCACATTTGGTCGTGGTCGAAGCCTTTCGGGTGCCCTACGACCACATTTGGCCGTGGTCGAAACCCTTCGGGTGCTGTACGACCATGCCCTGGTGCGTACGACCGGATTTGACCATGGTCGGAAGTCCATACGACCACATTGCCGAGTATCGGGTTCCTGTCGGGCGGTGTTCGAGTTCTTTGGTCGTGGTCGGAAGGCGTTACGACCACGTTGGCGCAATTCGGGAACCGGTCGGACGGCATCCGACTAGTTTGGCCGTGGTCGGTAGTCGTGGCTAGGCTTCGACCACGTAGTGGCGCTCGAACTCGACCACGTTATGCGACCACGTTGTGCGCCCGGTTGCTCGACCACGTTGTGGCAGTCGAATTCGACCACGTTGTCGGCAGAATGATCGTGGTCGGCTGAGTTCATTGGAACCGGTCGTATGGGTGCATTTAATGTCCGATTATGCTGGGGTTTGGTCGTATGGGTTTGTACGACCGTCATGGACCTTGTGGACTCTTTGGTTCATCATTTTGATAAGGTTTGTTAAAGTCTAATTTCTGTGGAAGAGACTTGAGCTCTGTGAGCTGTGCAGAGTGTTATTTTATGATTAAGATCAGTGCTATGTAATGTCTTTGTTGGTTGTGATGGTTGCAGGATCTGGAGACTAGTCTTGGTGAGGCTTAGAGGGGTCGGGACTAGACAACGTGGTCGAAACTCGAGCACCAACTACCGACCACAGCCAACGTGGTCGTAGACCCGATCGCCCACAACGTGGTCGAAACTCAAGCACCAACTTCCGACCACGGCCAACGTGGTCGTAACCTGTCCGGCTGGCTTCCGATTACCGCCAACGTAGTCGAAGATGCCACATCGTGGTCGTAGATGGCCCTGGAGGACTCCGACCATGGCCAACGTGGTCGTAGAGACCACAACGTGGTCATATGCTACCGCCTGGTTCTCGATTTCGCTCAACGTGGTCGTGTAGCCTTCTGACCACGGTCAACGTGGTCGTATAACGCCCGGCTGCAACCCGATAGCTTTCAACGTGGTCGTAAGTCTCCGGCTTGCTTCCGACCACGGCCAAACTGATCGATGAACCCGCAACGTGGTCGTAGACCTCCCGAAAGGATTTCGACTTCACCCAAAATGGTCGTACGCAACCCGATTACGGTCGAATCAGTCTTAAACACTTCCGATTACGATCCAACTTTCCTGAGGAAGCCCTAACGTGGTCGTAAACCACCCAAACGACTTTCGACCATGACCAAAATGGTCGTACGCACGTTTTCCGGCTTCCGACTGGTTCCAATGTGGTCGTACGGCTTCGGTTGGCTTCCGATCATGGCCAAAACAGTCGTACTCCCTTCCGGTGCCCTTCGACCATGCCCAAAGTGGTCGTATACGCCTCAACATGATCGTAAATCCTTCCTACCACTCGAAAACGCATATACCCGGTTCCGACCAGAGACAGCTTGGTCGTAAGTGGTCTGCCGACCATTCGCAAAGCTTACGACTTTGCAAAGACAGCTCAAACCTCAAAAACCAAACTCAATCTTTCTAGATCAAGAGTCAATTACTCATCACAACCATGGGGTGACCTCCATATGGTCTCACAATCTCCCCCTTGATGAGTATATTGACAAACACTAAAAAAGGCATGAAGATGAGTTTGTTTTTGAAAAGATGAAAATGAAGGAGATGCAAAAGTCACACATAATCTGAAAGAATGAAGAAGAAACTTATGACCATGTTGACACAGAATGAAATAAAGCAGACAGAGAAAGATCAAATTTTCTACAGAAGCTCCAAATTACACAGAAGGTCCAATCTTGCTCATGGTCCAAAGAGCAGATGCTCACATGACCATTGTCATAGCAAGATGACCAAACATTCTCCTTCTTAATGCCTTTTATCCTTCTCCCATCCCTTAATGCATTCTCCCATTTTAATGCCTTTTGCACCCCTTAATGCCTTTTTCTCTATCCTTCTCCCCCTTTTGGCAATAAAGTCATCAAGATGCAAGGAAGAAACATAGAGCATGAATGAAATGGGGTGACTTCAATTAATTCATCTTAAGCAAAGGGAGCCATGAAGATTATCGAAAGTGACTTCACAGAAAATTATACCAAACCATAAATGGTGACAATGCTATCTAGATCATAACAAACCATGTATTGCCAAGCTCAAACCAAATAAGTCATGGTCTTTAAATTAAATGGTTTGATTAGCATGTCGAGTCACTCAAGATTATAGTCTAGAAGAAGGTATCCAAACGTGAGTCAAGCCATGTCAATATTCTAAGTGGAACCAAGAAGCTATAGTTGAGTTAATTTTAGAGTGCTATAAGTTCAAAAATGAGACATTTTGTTCAAGCACTAGATATCACAAGTAATTCACTACTTGTAGTACTTTGGATACCACTTGTAGAATACTTGTAGCTGAGCAAAATTAGCACATTTGGCACTTTTCATAAATTAATGGTTGGCTCCAACCATTTTTTACAAAGATTTGTTTTCTTAGCCATGTTCTAGATCTCAAACCTTATGCGATCACTTCAAGCAATAAGCTTAAAGAGGTGATCTTGGTCATCCAAAATTCCCCCTGAGTTCATGCATAGTGCAATGGCAGACCATCTCATGAGAAAGAATTGGTGAGATCAGTTTTTTCGCACAAAAGAGATCTTTTTGCATTTACTTGAATTAGTTCATGAACAAAGAGTTAAAACTTAACTCATGCATCACTAATGAACTAACTTAGCTCAATCTAAACCTCAAAAACAGATTCAAGACTCAACTTAGCTCACACTTGTGGTTTCTTGCAAATTAAGATCATTCTCTAGTCGAAATCAAGCCTCTTGTCATAAAGGACATCATTGGCAAAACACCCCAATAAGATTCAAAGGAAAGTTTACAAGATTCCCTACTAGTTACCAAGCTCCAGATTGGTTAAGATCAAATACAGAGCCAACCTCGCTCTGATACCAATTGAAGGACCGAAATGGCAACAGAGGGGGGTGAATGGTGCCTTAAAATCCTCAAATAAAAGTCAACCCTATCTTTCTCCAATAGCTAAAGAGCTATGAAGAAGAAGATTGGTTGTTCACTGGAAAACTTAGAGAGAACTGAGAGATCTTGATTTTAAAACCGAGAGGAAAAAAGTCAAAAGGCTGTGGTCGAAATCCAGGAGAGAAATGAACAGCCGCTGGAAAATCAAACCGTGGTCGAAAGCTATCGGCAAAGAGTATCGGCAGAGAATCTCTCCGCTGTGGTCGTGAATCACCCGAGAACCGAAAACAGCCAACAGTTAATACCGAGACTGTGCTTGTCAACCCGTCCGACAAAGGATGACAGCGGCGACCGACAAAGTATGACCATCAGTGAAGCGACAGTGGTCGAAGCACGTTTCAGGCGTACGACCACCAAATCAAGACTGACAAGATCGAAAGATGAGTCCGGTCGGAGCCGTCGTGGTCGTAAGCCAATGGCATGGTCGTACGATCAACGTGGTCGAAGACCGACTCGTACCTATAGCCGACTGCGGTCGCAGACACCGCATGAGACCGTGGGGGCACACGACTACGAGATCTACGACCATCAAGCACTCGGAAACCAGCGCAAAAGAAAGCAGATGATCTACTTCTTGACTGGTCGAACCAACCGACAGCGAAGTCGAACGTCATGATTAGACCAGTCGGCAGAGGTAGCGCTCGGATGCAAATAGAACGTGGTCGATACTCGATCGGAAAATGACGAGCAAACAGTAAGTACTACTTTTGTCGGAGCGACGACCACGGAGCGGCGAACAGCGAAATTGATTTCGACCACTAAGGAAGCGTTCAGACCAGTTTAGAAACTTGAGATAAACAAACTGAAACTTGTATTCTCAAGTCAGACTTCCTTTCGACCGGTCTTCTCAAGGCGGTCGAAGCTAAAGAAGACGCAAAGTCTAAATACGGCAAAACTGAAAACAGAGCATCTGCGAGGCGGACGACTGCCAGAGCGATTTTTTAAAGAACTTTTGATTTAGAGATCCAGAGCACATGAAACTTCAAACTTAGCAAGAATATGATCTCTAGAAGTGAATTTACCAGGAAAACCAAAAGTCTTTGTTCCGACCAAAGAGATTGATGCAGTCGAAAAAGTGAATCGGCGGTAAAAGGCGCACGACCGTTCGGTCAAAAAACTCAAAGAAGAGAGACTCAAATCAACACAGACTGAAGAATATCATGAAGAACAGCCTCTCAACCCAGATCACAAACAAAGAACCATCTCATAGATAAACTCTAATAGATACAGAGAGATGAGTCCTCTCAAAGCATAACAAGGGAGGTTTCTGCAGCCACTCCCCCTGGGAGGACAAGCTCTAGCCCTAGAGCGAACACAAACACAGAGATAAACTCCCACGGGAGGGAGAGGCGGCTGCCTCCAAGGCCCAGCCGACCAACTCACTCTAACTCCTGCCTCCCCTCTCCCTTTTATAGCCTCACACGTGAGACCAGACCTAATGGATCTACCCATTAGTCCACTCTGGGGATAACCCGAAAACCCCACCTAACACCGGGTTTTATCACTTACTTTACCCGCTAACTCAAATGCTTTGCCTGCTATCCCAACAGACCCGCACTTTGCCCGTTAGCGCCAACTGAATCAACTTCTTTTCTTTCAAACTCTCAGGTGCTCTACCAGAGGGACAACTTCCTTTGCAGCTTTGACATTTCTCTAAAATGCCCTCCCACTGCCTTCCTGTCCACACTTGCAACCACCTCGCTAATGGATTGCGCGAAGGCTACGATAGCAGAAAACAAAACTTTTCTACCGCGCACACAAGAACATCATGCTTAAGTAGGGATCATGGATCGTTACCTCTAGACGCCAGCAGCAATGAAGAAGAGTTGGAGAAGCCGATCCAACCACGCTGCGTCGAGGTAGTAGTGGAAGTAGTCGATCGTCCCGAACCGATCGTCTCCTCCACGCGATCAACCGCACCACCAGCGATCCAATCAGAGGTTGTCGATGCCGATCAACGCCGCAACCAGCAGCGCCTCCACCGTATCCACACGTCCGGTGGAACGCCGATCGCGAGTGTACCAAAGACTCGCGAGCGACTAGGGCTTGGCTCGAGGTGGCGGCGGGTTTAGCTCGGGATTATCGGATCGTTCCTCACCCCCGCCTCCATATATATAGACCTCCTCACTTGGGCCTCGTGGACCGAGGCCCAATAGGAGTCTATCCGGATCTCTATCCGATTGAGCCCATATCCGAATCACATTCAATTAGTGTTCCAACCCGTTAAGTGTGCGACCAGTAGGTTCACGATACTTGGTCGCGACCCGTAAACACCTTTCCGGTCACCGTGTTAATAGCGGCCTCTAGTAAGACATATTAACCCCAAAGTATACGTAAAGATCATATCGGTTTGAACTCGTAATGTTCTCATGTACTAATCCCTTTGCCTCACGATATAGATTAAGCTCAAGGCGAGACCTGTCATCCTCTTAATAGCTCAATCACTCTCTCGATTCCGTGATGGATTATAAACTCGTGATTGACTCTCAATCACCTTGGCATGGCCATGCACTTTCATAATCCATTACATCGAGGGGCCCAGATATCTCTCCCATAAGGAGGGCAAATTCTATCTTGATCATTCACATCCCACTACATGTTTCATGGCAAACCCAAAGACTACTTTTATGACTACCCGCCACGGAGTAGTGTTTAGTAGTCCCAAAGTAAGCTACTACGCATGCTTTGGGAACCATGATGATCTCAAGTCTAAGGATTCCACATAAACACTACTTGAGACCAACTGATGACACATGGAATCTCTCAGTGTCTCATGGCGGTCTATCCAACATATGTTCACTAACACATGTCCATATTATTGATTTGGTATCTCCATACCATGATCCATGAGACATGATCATCAATCAATACATATGTCGATCTTTGAATCATATTTGTTCCTCATATGAAATATAATCGTGGATCATTTAGAAATAGCAACATTTTGGCATTAAGAGTCTCATGAATAAGTCACATACTCATTGATCAATAATGATAATGTCTATTTCAAGGAACAAAGCAATGTATCATAAACATAGTATGTGATATATTCAACATCTCCATGTTGCCTCTAGGGCATATCACCAACAGCCTCCCACTTGCACTAGAGTCAACCATGTAGGTATCTAATACCCATTGCCCTAGTGTGAGCCTCATGTTTTGGTGGGAAGCGGCTTTGTCAACGGATCCGCAATGTTCAAACCGTGTGTACTTTGCATATCTTAACATCGCCTCTCCACAATCTCGCGGATGAGATGAAATCGCCGTAGAATGTGCTTGGACTTACGGTGCGATCTAGGCTCCTTGGCTTGCGAATGGCTCCACCGTTGTCACAAGAGAGGTCCATTGGGTGGAGGCACTAGCCATCACACCAAGCTCGAAACAAATTTCTTGATCCAAACAACCTCTTTAGCGCCTTGAAGCCGCTATGTACTCGGCTCATTGTAGAATCAAGAACTGCCTCTTGCTTGGAACTCTTCCACCACCGCACCGCCATTCGTGCAGTAACACAAATCCAGATTATGATCTAAAATCATCTTTGTCGGTTTGGAAGCTAGCATCGGTGTAACCATTTACAACGAGCTCTTCCTCACCCCATAGACGAGGAACACATCTTTAGTTCTTCTCAAGTACTTCAAGATGTTCTTTACGGTAATCCAAAGACTTTCACCGGATTTGATCGTATCTACTCGTAGCACTTAAAGCATACGAGACATCCGGACGTGTACAAAGCATGGCATACATAATGGATCCAATAGTCAAGCATATGGAATCGCATTCATTTTATCCCGCTCATCAGGTGTACTAGGACACTGATTCTTGCTAAGATTTATACCATGTGACATAGGTAGGAAGCCTTTCTTGGAATCCTGCATGTTGAACCTTTTCAACACCTTGTCAATGTACGTATCTTGGCTTAATCCAATCACCTTTTGATCTATCTCTATAGATCTTGATGCCCAGAATATATGCCGCCTCTCCTAAGTCTTTCATAGAGAAACTACTTTTCAATGAAGACTTAATAGATTCGAGCATAGGAATGTCATTTCCGATCAATAATATGTCATCCACATATAAGACCAGAAACACGAGTGCACTCCCACTAGCCTTTTTGTAAACACAAGGCTCTTCTTCATTCTTGATGAAACCAAACCCTTTGATTACTTCATCAAAACGAATGTTCCAACTCCGAGATGCCTGCTTTAATCCATAAATGGATCTTTGCGACTTGCATATCTTTCTAGGCGATTGCGGATCGACAAAACCTGTGGGTCGTGTCATGTACACATCCTCACTCGATTTCCATTAAGGAAAGCTGTTTTGACATCCATTTGCCATATTTCATAGTCGAAATAAGCAGCAATCGCTAGAATGATCCGAATAGACTTTAGCATTGCGACGGGCGAAAAAGTTTCATCATAATCAACACCTTGAATTTGTTTGAAACCTTTGGCCACCAATCGCGCTTTATAGATGTGAACATTTCCATCTATGTCTATCTTTTCTTGAAAACCCATTTGCACTCAATGGTTTTAACACCATCGTGGATCAACCAAGTTCCAAACTTGATTACCGTGCATGGATTCAATTTCGGATCTCATGGCTTCAAGCCATTTCTCGTAGTCTCGTCCCATCATCGCTTCTTCATAGGTCTTAGGCTCATCGTTGTCTAACAACAATATGTCCCGTTGTTGAGTAGTCAAGAACATGTACCTCTCAGGTGCACGACGTGACCTCTCTGACCTACGTGGTGCCGGTGTGTCCACAACAGGTTCTTCAACAGCTTGTTCATCCTGTTGTGGTTCTGTAGGAGCTGAAACGTTTTCAGGTGTTTCTCGAATTTCTTCAAGTTGCACCATGCTCCCACTATCCCTTCTCGAGAGAAACTCTTTCTCTAAGAAGACACCATGCTCAGCGACAAACACTTTGCCTTCTTCTTGATTATAGAAGTAATATCCTTTTGTTTCCTTAGGATACCCGATAAAGAAGCATTTATCGATTTAGGACCGAGCTTATCGATTGTAAACGTTTTACATAAGTCTCACATCCCCAAATCTTAAGAAAAGACAAGCTAGGACGTTGTCCCGTCCACATCTCATATGGTGTCTTTTCTCGATTTTGATGGAACTCGCTTAGTGTGAAAGCGGTGCTTCAAGAGCGCACCCCAAAAAGACAACGGAAGATTACTCGTGGCTCATCATGGAGCGCACCATATCTAATAAGGTGCGATTTCTCGCTCGATACCCCATTCCATTGAGGTGTTCCAAGCGAGTCAATTGTGGAACAATTCCACAATCCTTCGATGATTACCAAACTCATGGCTCAAATACTCGCCTCCACGATCGATCGTAGAAACTTGATTGTCTTGCCTAAATGATTTTGCACTTCATTTTGGAATTCTTTGAACTTTTCAAAGGATTCGACTTATCTTCATCGGTAGATATATCCATATCTACTAAAGTCATCGATAAAGTTATGAAGCATCGAAAACCACCTCGGTCGTTGAGCTCATTGGTCCACATACATCGAATGTACGAGTGCCAATAAGTCACTTGCCTGCTCACCTTGACCGGTGAAAGGTGCTTTTGTCATCTTGCCAAGTAAACAAGATTCGCATGTCTCAAATGATTCAAAATCAAATGAGTGCGAATACCATCTCTATGGAGCTTCTCCATGCTTTCTCATTTATGTGACCTAAGCGACGGTGCCAAATAAACGTGGATTCAAATCATTCGATCGTTGCCTCTTTGTATTAATGTTATAGACCGATGACTCTTCAAGAGTAAGAACATATAACCCATTCACCAATGGAGTATGACAATAGAACATATCTTTGAAATAAAGAGAACAACCATTGTTCACAGATCTAAAGTCATAACCTTCGCTTGTAAACATGAAGCGTAAATAATGTTCTTGGAAAGAGATGGAACACAATAACAATTATTCAATTCCAAAACTAATCACGAAGGTAAAGACAATGGCATGGTGCCAACACCACCGCAAAGAACTTTTGCTCCATTGCCAACGCGAAGATCCACTTCGCTCCTCCTCAAACTTCTACTTCTTCTTAGCCCCCAACGATTTGCAAATGTGAGCAACCGATCCGTATCAAATACCCAAGAATCGAGAGATGAAGTAGCAAGATTGATTTCTATAACATTTATACCGGAGCGGAAGTCGATTTCCTTCTTTTCTCAAGATCCTCCAAGTACTTTGGGCGCCTTTTCCAATGTCCCGATTGCTTACAGTAGTAGCAATCGCATCGAGCGAGCCCTTCTTGACTTGCTTGGCCTTAGAACCGCCGCGATCTCATCGGGAGCTAACTTTCTTTGACCGCGCTTTTCTTTACATAGGGCTTGCCTTGCCTTTCTCGCATCATCATCACATGATGGTGCTTTTCTTAATGCTTTCCTCGGTGATTTTAGCATCCCATGCAACTCACCAAGGTCTTGTCCATGTTGTTCATGTGATAGTTCGTAATGAATGGCTCAAAGCTCGAGGGAGCGATCAAGAATCACATCAAGAGCCAACTCTTGGCTAAGGGAAAACCAAGCTTTTCCGACTCTCAATGTAGCCAATCATCTTAATCACATGAGGGTCGACGGATTCCTTCTCGCAAGCTCGCACGCAAACAAGGACTTTGAAGTGTTGAACCTCTCACCCTTGCTTGGTTCTCAAACATACCACGCAACCCCACAATGATATTGTAGGCATCGTGTTCTCATATTGCTTCAAGCTCGAGAGGACATTGTGGCAAGCATGAGACACTCACATCAAGGTAATCATTCGCTTGCTTCTCATAAGCTTTCCGTGCGACCACGGTAGCATTATCGTGCAAGTCATCGTGATAAGGAGACTCAAGGACATGCTCCTTGCGCTCTTGCTTGAGAACAATTCTCGTGTTGCGATACCAATCCAAAAGTTCGCTCCATTGAGTTTTTCTTTCTCAAGAATAGATCGCAAATTAAAAGAACTGGATGCGGCATTAGTTGACATGATCTACAACAAAGAATATGCAAAGTTTAGCACTATGTTCATGTTTGATCTTCCATTAAACAATTTAACAAAAGATACTCCCACTATATGTTTTGTAATTGTCTTCCCTCTAACGACATATAGTGGTCAAGATCCATGTTCATCTAAGTTCTAGTGAGCTTTGGCATCACTGCTAGAAACCTAGTGACGTAGGTAAGCAACACTTGCTAATCACATCTTATGTGACTCTTGTTTGTTGGGTGGCATCCAATGCCCCGGCTCCCAACACCATGCCCCAAGGCCCAAATCTAATTTGATAGCCTTGTCAAGTAAACCAATACTATGCATGTGGATGTCCGACATCCACCCTATTAGATCAAGATAGTTGATGGTACTCGCTTTGGCACCTACCAAACAATGATCATGATTCTTATAGGCGCAACAATTGGAAGGGCATCAAAACAAATTCTTAATTTTTCTTGAGAGAAGCTATTCTATCATGAAAACTAACCCTTAGTTGGTATGGCATGAAAGAATAGTATGACAAGAAATAAACATCACATGCATATAATCACATTATACTGTGAATGGTATGGCATTTTGTATCGTAGTGGTTGCCATCGCCATGGTTCCACGGTGATACTCTTCGCCACACTTCTTGTCCTCTTTGTCATCATGCTTGAAGCCTCCATAGCAAAGAACTAAACTATTACAACTAATAGGTAGCAAATGAATTACATGGGAGCTCAAGCATCACAAGTCGACACGCAGTCGTTATACAATTAAAGAACGACCTCAACCCTACTGTGATTAATACGACACAGTGCCGCCAAAACACACATGCATCACATATGCATCTATGCCATACCATTCACATCATTCCCTGCAAAAACAAGTTAAGCGTAGAACATATTCTACCGCCCTGACATGAATGTGTTTCTATAACAATCTATGCGTGTACGCAATCGCGATCGGTATGCTTGAGGAGACCGCAACACAAGACCTCGATCTGTTGTCTCAATCTCTCGATTGTGCGCGCATTAGCCCCGATGGTGTTACCAAATAGGTAGGGGCAAGTCGCATACATCAAAGAAGGAGCACGAACTAATCTTTTGGCCACATGATGCTATCAACTCATACATATTCCAACCCCTTATGACCGATTGATCTAGTCCGTAATAGATCCAATCTATTACAACCGCATATCAACATATGCACTGATCCAGATCGCAAACTAAGCAAGATGGCTCTGATACCACTAATGGATTGCGCGAAGGCTACGATAGCAGAAAACAAAACTTTTCTACCGCGCACACAAGAACATCATGCTTAAGTAGGGATCATGGATCGTTACCTCTAGACGCCAGCAGCAATGAAGAAGAGTTGGAGAAGCCGATCCAACCACGCGTCGAGGTAGTAGTGGAAGTAGTCGATCGTCCCGAACCGATCGTCTCCTCCACGCGATCAACCGCACCACGAGCGGATCCAATCAGAGGTTGTCGATGCCGATCAACGCCGCAACCAGCGTCTCCACCGGTATCCACACGTCCGGTGAACGTCGATCGCGAGTGTACCAAAGACTCGCGAGCGACTAGGGCTTGGCTCGAGGTGGCGGCGTGGTTTAGCTCGGGATTATCGATGCCCTCACACCTCGCCTCCATATATATAGACCTCCTCACTTGGGCCTCGTGGACCGAGGCCCAATAGGAGTCTATCCGGATCTCTATCCGAATTGAGCCCATATCCGAATCACATTCGAATTAGTGTTCCAACCCGTTAAGTGTGCGACCAGAGGTTCACGTATACTTGGTCGCGACCGAAACACCTTTCCGGTCACCGTGTTAATAGCGGCCTCTAGTAAGACATATTAACCCCAAAGTATACGTAAAGATCATATCGGTGAACTCGTAATGTTCTCATGTACTAATCCCTTTGCCTCACGATATAGATTAAGCTCAAGGCGAGACCTGTGTCATCCTCTTAATAGCTCAATCACTCTCTCGATTCCGTGATGGATTATAAACTCGTGATTGACTCCTCAATCACCTTGGCATGGCCATGCACTTTCATAATCCATTACATCGAGGGGCCCAGATATCTCTCCCATAAGGAGGGGCAAATTCTATCTTGATCATTCACATCCCACTACATGTTTCATGGCAAACCCAAAGACTACTTTTATGACTACCCGCCACGGAGTAGTGTTTAGTAGTCCCAAAGTAAGCTACTACGCATGCTGGGAACCATGATGATCTCAAGTCTAAGGATTCCACATAAACACTACTTGAGACCAACTGATGACACATGGAATCTCTGCAGTGTCTCATGGCGGGTCTATCCAACATATGTTCACTAACACATGTCCATATTATTGATTTGGTATCTCCATACCATGATCCATGAGACATGATCATCAATCAATACATATGCTGATCTTTGAATCATATTTGTTCCTCATATGAAATATAATCAGGGATCATTTAGAAATAGCAACATTTTGGCATTAAGAGTCTCATGAATAAGTCACATACTCATTGATCAATAATGATAATGTCTATTTCAAGGAACAAAGCAATGTATCATAAACATAGTATGTGATATATTCAACATCTCCATGTTGCCTCTAGGGCATATCACCAACACTCGCAAGACCTCGTCGTCGTTGGCATCTCCCAGCCGCTCACGACCTCAGCACCACCCGTGCCTAGTCTCGACCATCCATGCCTCTCCACGACTAGTCTCCAAGATCATCTGGCAGCTCCAGCTTTGGTTCCTCGTCTCCTCGGCTCGCAACCACCTCACCAGCCTCGATCATCTTCAGCGTCTCCGACCGTCTGGACCTCAACACCTCCTGTGCCTAGTCCCGGTCCTCCCACGCCTCACCATGAAATAGCTCTGAAGTCCTGCAGCCACATAGACAAGCAAACCGTCACATAGCACCGTACAAGACAAGTAGACAATCATTCGGCACAAGTATCACAGCACAAGACCTGGTCGTAAACTCCTTACGACCACTCGAGAGCACAGTTCATGAAGTGGTCGAAGCTCTAGAAGACTTCTCAGCAACGTTCGACCACACAGAAAGTCATCACGACCATCTCAAAGCTCGTTACGACCATGCAGACACCAGCTACGACCATCGCTAGCTTGCTACGACCACATACAACACCGATACGACTTTATCACTCAAAGTCTAGTACCTCATCCGAGCACTCTGTTGCACAAAGATACACTTGAGCTCACCAGAGCCTGCTCAAGGCCTACAATCTCAACCCAAGTCGTTACGACCAATTCCCAGGCAAATCGACCAGGAATAGAGCACATACGACCGGTTTCAATGGCTCTGATCAACCACGGTCAGTCTGCGCTATCGTGGTCGTTAGCAGTTCCGACCACGTTCAATTCGGTGCTAACGTGGTCGAAGGCCTCGAGCTACAACGTGGTCGAGCGCACCCGATCGCCAACATGGTCGTTACACCAAGCGTAGAACGTGGTCGTAGCTCCACAATGTGGTCGAAGCTATGAGTGCCAACGTGGTCGTAGACCCGATCGCCCACAACGTGGTCGAAACTCGAGCACCAACTACCGACCACGGCCAACGTGGTCATAGACCCGATCGCCCACAACGTGGTCGAAACTCGAGCACCAACTTCCGACCACGGCCAACGTGGTCGTAACCTGTCCGGCTGGCTTCCGATTACCGCCAACGTGGTCGTACGACCTAGCGCCGAGTACCGACCACGACCAACGTAGTCGAAGATGCCACATCGTGGTCGTAGATGGCCCTGGAGGCCTCCGACCACGGCCAACGTGGTCGTAGAGACCACAACGTGGTCGTATGCTATCGCCTGGTTCTCTATTTCGCTCAACGTGGTCGTGTAGCCTTCCGACCACGGTCAACGTGGTCGTATGATGCCCGGCTGCAACCCGATAGCTTTCAACGTGGTCGTAAGTCTCCGGCTTGCTTCCGACCACGGCCAAACTGGTCGATGAAGCCGCAACGTGGCCGTAGACCTCCCGAAAGGATTTCAACTTTGCCCAAAATGGTCGTACGCAACCCGATTACGATCGAATCAGTCTTAAACACTTTCGATTACGATCCAACTTTCCCGAGGAAGCCGTAACGTGGTCGTAAACCACCCGAACGACTTCCGACCATGACCAAAATGGTCGTGCGCATGTTTTCTGGCTTCCGACCGGTTCCAATGTGGTCGTACGGTTTCGGTTGGCTTCCGACCATGGCCAAAACAGTCGTACTCCCTTCTGGTGCCCTTCGACCACGGCCAAAGTGGTCGTATACGCCTCAACATGATCGTAAATCCTTCCTACCACTCAAAAACGCATATACTAGGTTCCGACCATGGACAGCTTGGTCGTAAGTGGTCTACCGACCATTCTCAAAGCTTACGACTTTGCAAAGACAACTCAAACCTCAAAAACCAAACTCAATCTTTCTAGATCAAGAGTCAATTACTCATCACAACCATGGGGTGACCTCCACATGGTCTCACAATTGCATCTAAGGAAATGCGGAGATCTAGGAGCCACCAGGATTAGAGTGGTGATGGGTAAAGTGATACAAACTTGCGTAATGCTATCCAAATTATGAATTCATGCATGTCTCCGGGAAAGGAGAATTACAGAAACTTATTGGGGGTTTTTGCTGTTCATACGAATGTTCAATAGTTTTCTAAATTAATAATTTGAAATTATTTCAAAACCTAACAACAAAACCTTATTTTCTATAAATAATGAGAAAGAGAATAAGGAAGAGAGAGAATGAGAATAAGCAAGAGATTGAGGATATGAATGGATAGTCTTAGAAGTGTAGAAGTTGAGCATTTAGTGCATTTTGCTAATAATGCTTGCTAAGTACTTCTGTACTCACTATTGCTATTATCTTCCTTTGTTTAATTAGGAGTATGTCAGTTCTGAGAATAGCTAGGATCGGTAGAATCTACCTGGAAGGAATACCGTGGACTTGGGATACAACGAGTATAAGCCAAACACCCCGTGTGGAGGTTGGGTGAAGTAGACAATAGTTAGGAATCATCTTTGGTGAAATCGAGTATGATTAGATGTAGTTATAATGTCTTCGTTGTTGGATAGATAATAGTTAGAACATTTTCATTTCTAAATATTGTGTTATTCAAGCCCTTGCGGCTTTGTAATAAACTTTAGCCCTACGTGACGATATTCTTGTAATATCATGTTCTGCCTTTATTTATTGTTTTGCTGCAACACTCTAATAGGCTTATTATTTGTTATAGTGATGTTCTATCAGCTAAAACGAATAATAATCCATTTACTAGAATTTTTACCCCACGGTAAAAATGTGGGTCACCACAAGTAGATTAGAGCAATGGTTCGAGGGCCACGCAAATAATTAGAGACAGTTTCTTGACTTAAGGATGTTGTCCTCACTATATGGCAATACGTATTCTTTAATACTTCTCATCTTTATGTCATTTCTTATTTAGGTAGCTTTAGACTTCGGCATTTCTACTTGCAGATCACAACATATATTTAGAACTGGAGTGGGTAGCGAGGATGGGAACGATGATAATAATAGTTAGGACAATCTACATTGTGATATTAGTTCCTTTCATCTTAAGCAGTGTTAGCCTCTACAAAATTTAGTAGTAGCTAGTAAGGCCCAGCCCAAGCACGATCCGAACACGTCATATGACAGGCTGGGCTGAGCCGAACCGGGCCTAGAGACACGGGAAGTCCAGTGCCTGGTTCTTCTCCTCGAGCTCGCGCATGAGAGTTCACGTGCTCTCTCGCCCTAGTTAGTATAGGCGTCTTATCTTTCTGCCGTAAGAGAAGAATCAAACATTAATTGGTAAAGAAATGCTCGTGAAGAAGCATGATGCATGTATGTATATACAGTGGCGGAATCAAGATTTGGCTACGTCCCGGGCTAAACTCTAACAACCTAAAACTAATGCCAATTTATACCTATACCACGACATAATAAAAGTACATCATAATTGCATTATTGATATGAAACTTGTTTTCAATGCTAAAATATAAAGTATAATAAAGAAAACATAGCATGATGTCAAAATATAAACAATGTAACATAATAAGGATACAATTTGAGTATCTAAATTACGAAGATTTGCTAACCTGGTAGATCTTTCTCCAAAAGTTTCCAAATCATGTTGAATTCTCTTTGCCCATGCTCTGCTTGTCTGAAATAATGTGCACATGAAAGACGAGACAAATATCCAAAAGGAGCATAAAATAAGAGCAATCAGTTCAACATGTTACCTCTCCCACTGATTTTGTACCATAATGATGATCAGAGAAATTTTTAACAATGTCGAACTGTTTGAAAGACTTATATTCTTTGTATTTTCATCTTCAATTTTTAATTTGGGTGTTGATCCAATCATCAAATTTATCAGCAAGCTGTTGATTAAAGTCAGCCTAATCAAATTCATATTCAGATTCATCGCCAATGCCATCATCACAATCATCATCCTCCATATAGTAATCTTCTTCCTCATTTTCTCCATAGTAAAATTCTTGTAGCTCTGATTAAGACATTTGCAAAGAATCATTTGTACTGGATACAACTTGGTCACTGGAAGAACCTTGTTAAATAGTATGTTAATATAAGACAGTAGTAATCACTAATTATATCAGGCTAGCAACAAAAGCATCAAATGGATATGTTTGTTTTCTCGAATAAAGTTATAATTAGGAAATTACTTTCTGCAATTAGCTCTCACTATTTAATTAGTGTCGTGAATTGATTGCCAATCACTAACATCAAAAATCTGAATATGAATTATGCTTCCAGACTTGCATTGATTTGCACAAGTACATCATTAGCATAAAAAGCCCAACTACCATATTATTCAGTGAAAGCAATCTAGTTCGCAGTTCAGCATTTAACATTTGTTGGAAGCAAAGACTATTCTGCTAATGGTTTCAGACTTTAAGTTGTGCGGTTATGCTATAATTGAAACCTGAAACGAAACCTCAAGTTCACTATGACTAGCATTGCATCAATCAACCCAACAAATGCTAGAGGCTGCAAGAACACACCACCAAACCCCCCAATTCAGACATAGTTAAGAAATTAGCTTCTATAGAAACCCAACCCACCTGAATTGCCGCCCCAAAATCCAAACCCTAGTAACAAGATCGACCCTTTCGCCACAAAAAACAAGGGAGGAGGGTGGGCCTAGTGGGCGGCGCTGGCCGAGATCCTAGGGGAGAGAGGGGAGGGGAGTCGGGGCGGCGCTGACCGGGAGGGGGGCATCGGAGCAGCGCTGGCAGGATCGCTGAGAGACGGACGGCGTAAGCCGGGAAGGGGGGCGCTGGGGCGGTGCAGGCCAGGAGGCGGAGCCGGAGGGCGGAGGAGGAGGTGGAGCCGGACGAGTGATGGGCTTGGGCCAAGCGAGCGCGTGATGGGACGCCGGTGCAGAGACAGTAATAGGCTGACGGCCTGGCGGGATCTATGGACTATTGGGTTACCTGGGCTGAATGCTAATAATACTATCATGAGTTGGGCTACAAATACTTGGGCTGTACACTGTAGTTTTTTCACGCTCCAGACTAGAGCCCTATGTTGCTATGGGCCCAATTCCGCTCCTGTGTATATAGGCGTCTCCATGCGTATGCACAAGAAGCATACGGTCTTGAGGGCGTGGAAGCTGTCGTTGAGCTTCTCCCGACGCTTGCGCTCGGAGATCATGTGCTGCAGCTGGTTCCCCGACGGCGGCGGCGGCGCCGCAGCGGACACCTCTTGGTAGCAGCGTCGCAGAAGGACGATGAGGTGAAGCAGCTGCCGGCGTGGTGCGAACTTCAGTCTGAGGCTTGCTGTTACTAGTACTTGCTAGTTGCTATTTGCTAGTTTGCTACTGCTTCTCTCTCTAGTCAAAAGAATTGTTCAACACTTCAACTTGAAAAGTTGTACTTCGGAGAGAGGAGAGCGAGGGCAGGTAAGTTCTGCGCCTCTGCGATTCTGAACAGAATCTTACCAAGTGAGGCCAAAATTTGGCTCGGCCTCCTCCAATTCCTGCTGGGAACAAACCAAACCCGTCCAAGATATTTATGGTCTATTTGGTTTGTGTCCCTTATAAGCTAAACCAAAATTTGGTCGTTACCAAAGTTGGGGCATTACCAAAACTATGATAACGTAGAAGTGTTTGAATTGCAATAAGTAGAAGTGTTTGGATTACCAAAAAGATAATCAAAGTTCTCCTTTTTGTGAGTATAACATGTGGGTTCCACATGGTATCTCATATTTGCAGCATTTATACATGACTAATATGGGTCTTGTTTTATTGATTAAATCATAAGGAATATAACAGTGTAAATGGATTACAAATCGGATAACCGGTTTACAAGTTATATGCATCGCTTGATGATCAAACTTTGTGCAACCAATCACTCTGTGCCATGTCAGCAAAAGAGGTGGCGCCCTTCCAAACTTTGGCCGCAAAACAGCCAGCATTTTGGCAACTTTTGTGCTGTTGTTACCAAATTTTCCAGGCATTCCAAATAGCGGTAGCAATCTATGAGACGTTCTTTTTAGCTTATTTTAGTTTATAACTTATAAATTTTTTCGAATAAATAAATAAGACAATTTTTTCGTCGCTGTTTTGAAATAACTTGTTGGAATAACGTTTTAAAAGTGGTTTATCGACTTTCAGTACCTTCACACGAGCGCTCACATTAGAACCAAAAGCTATAAACTACAGTACAGTCATAAGCCATAGCCTAAAAAAATAGACCATAAATAGTGGCCAAATTCTATTGGTATTAACAAATTTTGGCTTGATTGAAAAGGATAGCAAACCAAACATCCTCTTATTTCTATGAATAAGACCATCATGAAAAGAGGCACTTCACATGCATGTGGACAATGCACCAATAAAAGAAGGAAATGGTACCGTATCATGGAAGTGTTGTTAGCGCACGCACAATAGTTTACCTTTCTAAAGTTATCTCTAATATTTTCATCTCACATAAAATAGTACTATAGACAACTTCTCTAACAATAAATTACTTCTCTAACTATTATATACTATTTTCATCATAACTTTCTGTTTCACACATTCTTACTATTTATATAACTTGCTGCATAAGAAGCAACACATTATTTCTTCCCACTTTCTCTATCTTTCATATAAAATTTTACTTATTCAATATATTTAAAAGACATGTAAAATAATGCTATTAGAGTTGCTGTTAGTTGTTATTTACCTGTCGCCCTGCCATTGGCTTTTCCCACACGAGTAGACAAACTTTGGAAAGTATCAAAAAGCAAGGTTGTGCAGTTCTAGGTGTTTTATCCACACGACCATAGCTTCCGGTCGTCGGCTTTGTCCCGACGAGGCACATCGATACAAGTGGGCATACGGGGAAGGTGACATCGATACAAGTGGGCATATGGGAAGTGGGCATCGATACAAGTGGACAAGTGGACATATGGGGAAGGGGACATCGATACAAGTGGGCATACGGGGAAGGTGCGCACAGACGCATATACGCACATGCCATTTTTAATTGAAACCGTATGCATATAGCTGTGCACTTGGAAGCGACGACCTTTGTTAAGGGTAAGGAACGGTGTCGGTAGAGCTCCGTTTCACGTGTGTACTCATGTCGCAAAATGTCGATAACAAGATCGAGTTCAGTAATTGTAACACCTTATTTCTAGAAGCGTCGGTGATTTTTGTAACTGTGTAGAATTATTCAGTTATAAAGTATTATACATACATGAGCATCAGTTTAACATATATTTACATACAAAAATCAAACTTTATTACAGAAATAAATCTTAACAACCTATTTTTGGACATAGTGGACGTGTAAACTCAAAGTTAACTTACAGTACAAAAAAAACTTCCATATGCGTACTTGAGCGCGGCTAAGACTTAAAACCACTGATCATTGAAGAAATAGGGTCATTCCAAATCTCATCAACAGCTTGCTCAACAATGGCCGCTGTTCTTCTGTTTATTGTTTAGCAAATAATGAGTACAACCGTACCCAGCAAGTCACAAGGGTAAATCTCATTTTAACAAATTGCTAGGATTTTTCAAAGGATGAGAATATATTGACTTTATTAACGATGGTGGATGTAATTTTATTTGTAAACGTTTTTAAACAAGAAAATATAAACGAAAAGTTCTCAAGATTAGGGGGTTTTCAGTACTTGATTACTCAGTTTACTCAGATTAAAACATAAAAAAACTATTGGAATCACCAATTAAACACAGCTTCATTTACCAAAAGCACGGCGTATTCGAATACCATTTATTTCACTTTACAGAGTTGCCCAGCTTTACCTACAAGATTTCTCAAACTCTTAATGTCAAGCTGTAGATACGCTTCAGCTAGTGTGCGACTGAGTTGAGAAAGCAAGGTATTCACTGCTCAATTCTTTATATAGACTCTACCCGATATATTCACTCAGAAACGGTTTACACCGAGTAAACTTAATCTCTTCTGTCCATCCTGAGTGGCCCTTACCGTTGTTAGGTATGATTTTACTGTTCCACATACCTAACTCCCCAACATCCACACTCCTGCCTCCTGTAGACATTCAATCGAGTTGAGTAGTTACTAAACTAAGGTTGACAAGTCAACACATGTGGTTGAGTGATCACTATATTCTTTACTCAGTATAATGTTCTTGTCCTTACTTTTCACTTGAGGCTATCAACCACATCCCAATCATCTGTGCTCGACGGCACTACCACCCATCTGCTCAAGCCTCCACCCTAAGGTAAGGGCGTGGACTCCGACTATCTTGTGGCTTTCCACAATTCCTCCTTACTCTAGAACCATTTTAGCAATTCTATTGGCCAAAAGTCAAATCACTTAGTTGTACAAAATTTTGAGTGAGCTGCACTACAGTTATTTATACAATAATTTAAACATTACTAAGATTGTCAAGGTAAATATGGCATCAAATTAAACATGACATTTTTCAGTGGTAGGACATCACTAATTAGCATGTCATTCTAAAAAATTATTTTATTTAAACAACATTTCACAATAACATTAATTCAAATACTGTAATTAAATAATTTAAATTTTACGGAATTCAATACGATAAAAAATTTGTAACCTGTCTTGCTGCTCTGCAAACTCTACCATCTCGAATGCTTTGTTACCTGGTTCCGGTCTTTGCATAGTCGCCTCAGAAAGCTCGAGAACTAGTGCAAACACATAAAATAACATAAGTCCGTGCATGAGTCTAATCAAGCTAGGAAAATAAATTAAAATAAAAAAGACTAAAATGCAATAAAAATAAAATGGAGTGGTTTGGATTTATCAAAGTTGAGTTTGTGGAACGGAATTCAAAAATGAGTTCGTGATGTGGCGGGATAGCTGCGGTGAGAAGGAGCTCGATTGGGAGGTTCTGGCGAACAGAGAGAAGTAGTGTGAGGCTCCTTGCAAAATCAATCAGGCTTTAAAGGTAAGGGAAGGCGATGCAAACAGTAGGTCAGTTGCGGTCGTCACTGGCATGAGGGAGGGATAGAGATAGAGCGGGTACTTTGCCGGAGTGAGGGCGAGCTATGGGGGCACTGGCGACTGCGAGAGTTGGTGGGTGATTGACGAAGGCAGTACGGCAAGAAGGTGCGCGTCGGCCAGAGGATGCAGCGAGCTACAACAAGAGTGGCGTAGGTCAAATGAGCACACCGCATGAGGAAGGAGATGAGGTCAGCAGAAAGGGGAGCCACTGGAGGGTGGGGCCACGACGACAGCATCACCAGGGAAGATGTGAATGGACGGGGAACACGCAACCTTAAATTCGAGCTCGAGCGAGTGGCCGCGTGGAGCAGGGCACAAGGAGGTGGTGGTGGGAGACTGGTTGGTTGATGGCGCCAACTAAAGAGAAAGGTGAGGTGGCTAAGAATGGAAAGTGAATTCTTAGAGAAAAAGCTAAATTGGGGAGGAATTAGGAGTTCAACCAAAACTCTAAAAAGAGTTCAATTTTTTTGAATTTTAGGGGTGTTTCACTAATCGCGACAGAGCACCACACACGTAGGTGACTTAGGTCATCGGTGGCTTGACTTGTCCGACTCGGCTTTTGTCCTTATCGATGTAGGGTACATGAGATAGTGGCGGGCTCCGTGCCGCACACAGGTTCACGGTACCAAAAGAAATGAATCTTTCCTCAGCGACTTTGTCTACGAAATCACGTGTTTCTTATCTTCCTGAAACGTGGATTCGTGACGTATCGAAATTTGGAAGGGGAACCCTGTAGTTGCAAATATCCAAACAAGAATCTCAAATTGCAACTGTGTGGGCGGCCTATCGTTTTCGACCAGTCAAAGGTCCAGTTCTTTTCGGATTTAGTTTCTAACTTTTAGTTTATGCTTTATTTATTTATATATTTTATTTTGCTGGTTTTTGTTAGGTTTTTTGTCAGTTCTTTTTTCATATTCGTTTGCATTGTTTGTGATGAGCTAATCTATTTTTTATATTTTTATATTTTTAAAATTTAGTTATATCAAATAAGACATCATTAATTATAATATAATTTTAACTAACTATAATATAATTTTAATTATAAATCACTATTTTTAGTCTAAATGAGCGGCACCAAAGTTGTCACTTGTACACACTTACGGGGAAATGACAAATGATCGGTCGTACTGCAGTTGTGGGCCTTTGGCCGTAGAGCGTACTCAGACCATCTTGTTCTTATCTTTGTCGTGCCAAAGAAAAAGTTAGCCTTCACGGCTGCACCTCCACAATGCAGCGCCTCCACCTTGAACTTGCTGCCGGACATAAATTCCTGCCACCCTTTAGCTCGTCTCCCATTCATCACCTCGTCTTGGCTCTGCTCCTCGCCACCGCAGGATCAGAGCATGGCGCTCACTCGCCTCCTAGTCGTCCTCCTCGGCGCGACGTTGCCACTGCTCTTCTTCTGCCGTGCAGGTAATCGATCGCGGCGACGTATAGAGACTGCTGTTTTGGGAATAAACGGCACGTTCAGTTCGATTAACAATGGCAATTTTTCTTGCTGTACATTGCAGAGGCGGGCGAGGTAGGTGTGTGCTACGGGAGGGTGGCGGACAACCTGCCGGACCCAGCGTCGGTGGTGCAGCTGCTGAAGCAGAATGGCATAACGATGGTGAGGGTGTACGACACCGACCCGAACGTGCTGAGTTCGCTGGCCAACACCGGCATCAAGGTGTTGGTGGCGCTACCTAACGAGAACCTGCTCTCTGCGGCCTCAGATCCGTCGTACGCGCTCCAGTGGGCGAAGAGCAAAGTGGCAGCGTACTACCCGGCCACGCTGATCCATGGTGTGGCCGTGGGGAACGAGGTGTTCGACCAGGCAAAGGACTTGACCCCGCAGCTCGTCCCGGCCATGAAGAACGTGCAGGCAGCGCTGGCGAGTCTGGGCCTTGCCGACGCCGTGAAGGTGTCCACGCCGATCTCGTTCACTGCGCTCAAGGCGCCGACGTTCCCGCCGTCTGAGGGGGCGTTCCGGGACGACATCGCGCAGTCGGTGATGAATCCCATGCTCGACTTCTTGGATCAGACTGGCTCGTACCTCATGGTCAATCTCTACCCATTCTTCGCATACTCTGTAAACCCAGACAAGATCTCCCTCGACTACGCGACGTTCCGCCCCAACGCCGGTGCGCTCGACGGGAGGACCGGCCTCACGTACTACAGCCTCTTTGACGCCCAGCTCGACGCCGTTTACTATGCGATGGACAGAGCCTCCTATGGTAGCGTGGGGGCCTCGACGGCAAGGGCGGGGCAACGCAGGCGCAGGGTGCCCGTGGTAAGTTCGGAGACGGGGTGGCCCTCCGATGGTAACTGGGCGGCCTCGAAGGCCAACGCCCAAGCGTACAACGGTAACCTCATCAGCCGCGTGCTCTCCGGCAACTCCGGCACCACGTACAGCCCGCTCGCCGACAACGCCGGCACCCCGTACCACCCCGACGCGGACATCTCCGCGTACATCTTCGCCCTTTTCAACGAGGACGGGAAGGACGGGCCAGCCACGGAGCGCAACTTCGGTCTGTTCTACCCGAACATGCAGAAGGTGTACGAGGTCGACTTCGCTCACGGTGGCGGCGGCGACTGTCCCGCGAAGGCGAGCTGGTGCGTGGCGAACGGGGCTGTCGGGGACGCGGGGCTGCAGGGGGCGCTGGACTGGGCGTGCGGCCACGGGGCGGACTGCAGTGCCATCCAGCCCGGCAAGCCGTGCTACGAGCCTAACACCAAGCTCGCGCACGCGTCCTACGCATTCAACGACTACTACCAGCGCCACGGCCGGTCCGACGGGACGTGCGACTTCGGCGGCGCCGCTTACATTGTCTACGAGGCACCAGCAGGTCAGTTCCAGCTCACAAACGTTTAAGATATGGTTGGTGCAAATTTGCATTCATTTCTTGATTTCTTCGGCTCGTGACGTATAAAATGCTACTCTATATATGCATCATGACTGCGCTATCAAATGCAAGTACTAAGTACACTGCAAACGGCCGTAAATCGATTTAGCTGAGGTAAAAGAAAGGGGATTATTGTTAAGACGATCGAAATTTTTTGTCTCTCAATTTTAGTTGATTGAGAGTGCAACTTCAAATGACTGAGAGACAAAAAAATTTCAGTCGCCTTGGCAATAGCAAAACCGAAAAGGAAATAGGTACACCGTAGCTTGCGGTACTACGCTGTTTGTGTAAAAGTTTGCATGGCAGCCTAAAAACATGAAACATCCTATACCACCTTGCTTTGTCACTGTATCACATGGTGATTTGCATAGAGTAGAGATACTACTCCGTCACATGCACAGTTAAAATTTGAAGGATGTAGTACACGAAAAGGAGCATGCAAGTTGCAGAAGGTCTTGATTCTTTACGGTACAGTAGTTTTGTATGTGCACCACATGATGGTTAACTAAATGGTGCTCTGACCCGGTGTTTATTCCGTTAATTGTTTACCGAGATAGGTATCTGCGATCCGAACGCAAGTTGGTGCGTGGCGAACGCGGCGGTCGGTGAAGAGCGGCTGCAGGCGGCGCTAGACTACGCATGCGGTCACTGCGCGGACTGCAGTGCCATCCAGCCCGGAAAGCCGTGCTACGAGCCGAACACCAAGCTCGCGCACGCGTCATACGCATTCAACGACTACTACCAGCGCTACGGCCGGTCCGACGGGACGTGCGACTTCGCCGGCGCCGCCCACATTGTCTACGAGGCACCAGCAGGTCAGTTCCCGCTCATAAACGTTTAAGATGTGGTTGGTGCAAGTGTGAATTCATTTCTTGATTTCTTCGGCTCGTGACGTATAAAATGGTACCTATGAATCGTGACTCCGTCACATGCACGGTTAAAATTTAAAGGATGTAGTACACGAAAAGGAGCATGCAAGTTGCAGAAGGGCTTGATTCTTTACGGTACAGTAGTTTTGTTTGTGCGCCACATGATGGTTAAGTGTAAAGGATCGCGAGTAGGCTACGAGAGCAGAAAACAAAATTTTTCTACCGCGCACACAAGAACATCATGCTTAAGGAGGATCATGGATCGTTACCACTAGACGCCAGCAGCAAGCAGCGAAGAAGAGTTGGAGAAGCCGATCCAACCACGCCGTCAAGTAGTAGTGGAAGTAGTCGATCGTCCCGAACCGATCGTCTCCTCCACGCGATCAACCACACCACGAGCGATCCAATCAGAGGTTGTTGATGCCGATCAACGCCGCAACGAGCAGCGCCCACCGGTATCCACACGTCCCGGAATGGGAACGCCGATCGCGAGTGTACCAAAGACTCGCGAGCGGCTAGGGTTTGGCTCGAGGTGGCGGCTACGGATTAGCTCGGGATTATCGGTGCCTCCTCACCTCGCCTCCATATATATAGACCTCACTTGGGCCTCGTGGACCGAGGCCCAATAGAGTCTATCCGGATCTCTATCCGAATTGAGCCCATATCCGAATCACATTCGAATTAGTGTTCCAACCCGTTAAGTGTGCGACCAGAGGTTCACGATACTTGGTCGCGACCCGTAAACACCTTTCCGGTCACCACATTAGCAATGCCTCTAGCAAGACATATTAACCCCAAAGTATACGTAAAGATCATATCTACCGAACTCGTAATGTTCTCATGTACTAATCCTTTGCCTCACGATATAGATTAAGCTCAAGGCGAGACTGTGTCATCCTCTTAATAGCTCAATCACTCTCTCGATTCCGTGATGGATTATAAACTCGTGATTGACTCTCAATCACCTTGGCATGGCCATGCACTTTCATAATCCATTACATCGAGGGGCCCGAGATATCTCTCCCATAAGGAGGGCAAATTCTATCTTGATCATTCACATCCCACTACATATTTCATGGCAAACCCAAAGACTACTTTTATGACTACCCGCCACGGAGTAGTGTTTAGTAGTCCCAAAGTAAGCTACTACGCATGCTGGGAACCATGATGATCTCAAGTCTAAGGATTCCACATAAACACTACTTGAGACCAACCGATGACACTTGGAATCTCTGCGTGTCTCATGGCGGGTCTATCCAACATATGTTCACTAACACATGTCCATATTATTGATTTGGTATCTCCATACCATGATCCATAAGACATGATCATCAATCAATACATATGCTGATCTTTGAATCATATTTGTTCCTCATATGAAATATAATCAGGGATCATTTAGAAATAGCAACATTTTGGCATTAAGAGTCTCATGAATAAGTCACATACTCATTGATCAATAATGATAATGTCTATTTCAAGGAACAAAGCAATGTATCATAAACATAGTATGTGATATATTCAACATCTCCATGTTGCCTCTAGGGCATATCACCAACAAAGTGGTGCTCTCACCCGGTGTTTATTCCGTTAATTGTTTACCGATATAGGCACCTGCGACCCGAACAAGGCGAGCTGGTGCGTGGCGAACGCGGCGGTCGGGGACGAGCGGCTGCAGGCGGCGCTGGACTACGCGTTGGGCCACTGCGCGGATTGCAGCGTCATCCAGCCCGGCTCGCGGTGCTTCGATCCCGACAACAAGGTCGCGCACGCGTCCTACGCGTTCAACGAGTACTACCAGCGCAACGGGCGGGCCAGCGGGACGTGCGACTTCGGCGGCGCCGGTTCCATTGTCTACCAGGAGCCAAGTGAGTTCACGCTAATCGTCTCTTCCTGTCGGCTCGTTTATGCTATAAATGGTGATCTTACTGGCGTTTGTTCCATTGTTTACAGAGATAGGCAACTGCGTGCTCC